>JAUMJK010000178.1:1142500-2342500 GCA_033558105.1 Coccyzus lansbergi | reverse complement strand
ATTCCTGCTGCTAAGGTAAGACTCAGAATAGCCTCAGAAACTCTTCTGGTGAGAAGCAGTGTGAACTGCCTCCTCTTCAGCAGGGCAGTGGGTATCACCCTCTGCAGCCAGGCAGGTAGCTGAGACTTTTAAACACCTGAAGATATGCTCGCAGAGGAATCTTAAGGTCCCTTCCAATCCAAACCGTTCTATGATTCTATGGTTTTCCCTGAGCTATCGTCCTGTATCCTTCCAGGAAAGAAGTGCACGTTGCTATGTCCAATTTTAGTGCTGGGAAATATGTTTTATTAATGTTGATACTAAATAATGACCCAGCGTTGTTCCAAAAGCAATGAGAGGAATTATCTATAACCCAAGTTAAAGGCAATTGCAGCTACTCCCATTAACTGTAATTGACACTCCGATTCTTGGTAAGCTTCAGGGGAAAACTTAATTTTGCTTTACAAATCTAATGATTTTTTCTGATTTGTTTCTTAGCCTTGCTAAGGATAAGGACAGCTTCTGGACAGTGTGCAGTCGAATCGAGATATGTCAGGACAGTCTGCTTGCCAGAGAGGAACCTTAAGTTAAAAGACAATACCCGGTGTGAGATAGCTGGTTATGGCAAAGAAGATTTTTGTAAGTGGATGACTTCTCTTTCCTAAGTTGTGCTTACACAGTGTAGGAACTGGATGGTTTTAAATCATGATCTGCCTGATTCCTTTCTATTTTTTTATATACTCAATCTTTGAAAGATAATCTTTGCTATCATCTTCTCTAGTTGCCCACGGCATTTCCTATCAAATGCTACTTACACTTGTCAACCATGTGAAGTAAGCCAAGTTTCCTGATGTAATGAGGATTAGAAAAAAACCAAAGCTGTGTTGGAGGACTAATAAAGGATTGTGTGTGCATAATTTCTTTTAACTTGAGACTGTCTTTCTAAAAACCAAACTTTATAGTTTGCATTTGGAACACTTTTTTTTTTCTTTACCCTCAAACTTATTTCTTAACAGTAAAAGTAAAGCAATACTGCATAAGCTGGGAATTGGAGTCTCAGTCAGATCTGGAGTAGTTGTTATACTGTCTTAAATGCTCAAAGTATGTTATGCATTTAGTGGGGTTCTTCAGTCTTAGACAGTGAAAATAATTAACTTATCTTTTATTTGCAGTTGACATTTTCTATGCTCAAAGACTGATGTCAGCCACTGTAAACATAATGTCACAGAAAAAATGCAGAGATGAATACTATGACAGTATCAGAGTTACTGAGAACATGGTCTGTGCTGGAGACCCCATGTGGATGACTGATGCATGCAAGGTAAAACTGGTTTCGTTTATCTTATAAACCACTTGAAATTCATGTATACTTAATAGATTAGCAGGTAGCATCTGCTGATTCTGTGAGTCAGTCTCTCCTGGTGTAGCAGGAATTTAGTATCTTCAGTGGGCTTGACCTGTAGTGTGGCCAGAGAAATGGAAGAAAGGTGGGACCTAGAGTTAGGTGTTAGCCCAATCCATCGCCTCCTTTGAAGGAGCAAGAAGTGCAGTGTCTTAGCCCTTATTATTCCTCAAGACCTGATTTACCACCTGTTCAAGCAATGGCTGATGCATGTGCATCAGAGGAATATAGCAGCTATTCTAGTTTCAGCTTGCACTTTCTTCACATGAAGTATAGCTCTGCAAAGGGACGGAAGGCAAGCTCCAAGGAGGCACTGAGCCCCTCCACAGATACCTCAAACCTAGGTTTGTTTCCTGCACCCTCAATGGGCACATTGGCTGTATGAGCCACTAAAGAACAATTGTTGTCTCCATTGTAGAAGTACCTTATGGACAGGGAGACAATTGATTCGGTGATGAAAACTGGGCATGATGGCTTTGACATTCTATTACTGGCCTAAGATCTGTGATTATAAACTTAGGATGGAATGGTCAATGCAAGGTCACTATTCCCTCTGTGCCCTGGTAGGGAGGAACTGGAGCACTCCTTACTGTACAGACTGCATTTGAGTCACAGCAGATGCTGAGCCTTCTACTCCATCTGTGCGGTGTTCTCAAAAAACTAACTTTAGCTCATAGGTATTCACGAGTTTGTTTCACTCCAGAAAAATAATCACAGGCTCTGTTATGCAGAAAATGGCCTAACCTGTTCTCTTTGCATTGCCAGGGTGATTCTGGCGGCCCCATGGTCTGTGAGCACAATGGCAGGATGACTCTTTATGGGATTGTCAGCTGGGGAGATCGCTGTGCAGAAAAGAACAAGCCTGGCGTTTACACCAGAGTTACCCGATACATTAACTGGATAGAATCCACTATGAATGGGGTGATGGCCAAGAGTCATTTTCTCCCTGAACCAAAGTGACATGCTTTTTGGTTTGGGTTTTTTTTTTTGACGTCTGTATTCAAAACAGCACTAAAGCCTAGGCTGATGCCAGGACACTGAAATCCTGAATGTCATGAGGCATTCCTTTCAAATGCTTGTGTGGTTAGCCACTCATGTCAATGTTTCTAAGGCAGAGAGGCAGTTAGTATATTATCTTAGTACTCTGAAATACCTGAAAACCACTTGCATTCTCATGCACAACACTAGGCATATCAAGTTATCTGTCCACTTTATTCCAGACTAAATGCTGGTTCATAAATTATTGGTAAAGTTTTAACTTATTTAACTCAAGTATTCGTTTTATACATGGCCTGAAACTAAACTCTTTCCTCATCACATGAATCAACGCTAAGACTCGAGTCTGAGAAACTGAACCTGCTAAGAGCAGTCCTAAGAGGGTGATTGGGCTCTGCAACGTAAAGTGAAAGAAAATGCATTACCCTTGTCTCTGCTGCTTGAAGAAGGACTGAAATCTGCTTAGAGTGAGATAGCATTTGGTGTGCAGGGACCACTACTAGGGGCAGTAAAATCTTAACGAAGGAACCTGTAGCTGTGGCAGCAGTACAAACTTGTAATGCATTCCATTTAAGAACTGGATGGCAAGGAGGCAAATTTGAAACCTGACAGGAGTTCCAGGACACATGTGAAGAGGTCTTGGTCTGTTAAAGTCTGATAGTGCAACCTCTCTACATGTACCTGTGCACTCAGCAGAGGACATAAGGACTTGGCACCTACTGAACGCTGCACTTGTCCAAAGTCAGAACTCCACTTTCATTCATTTAACTGATATTATAGGGAAACTACTTTATTTGTCCCCAGACTTAAGCTGTTTTTTTTTTAAAACTTGTCTTTATTTTATATATTTGAATTATTTGTATGAGGGCTGGAACCTCAAAGTTTATTTAATTATTTTTACTGTGTTTTAACTTATTGTTTGTATTATTGATATTAAAATATAATTAAAAATTCTTGTTATTCTTCAGTGTTTTTCTGAAAGGAAAGGGTATGTTGCAAAGAGAGATGCCATTAGTGAGTTCTACCCTGAAATGTAAAGTCTCTTGGTAAAACACAAATATTTGAACAAGTTCTTCGCTAGAGCTTTTCATGAATATTCAGTAGAAAATCTCATGTAGAAAATTTGAGTGCAGTAGCAAGACAGGGAGCTTAGGGTGAACAGAATTCACAGGAGAGTGTTAGGAGCAAAGAACTACTCAAAGCCAACTCTGATCTCTAATGCTGGAAAACATGGCACAACTTCTAAGTTCTTGCTGCAGAGAGGCTCTTGTGCCGGGATAGGCAACAAAGGCAGAAGCTACTCTCAAGGTCTTCTCAGTAGGGTAGTTAAGGGAACATTCTGAGATCCCAGCCTTGCTTCATGGTATTAAAGAGCACATGCTGTCTGCTTTCATTCTGTTTCTTTCAAGGAGGCTCTAAGATGAGGTCTGCTGGAGACACTGAAATTAACAGTGTTTATAGCAAACAGAGCAGCTTGTATCCCAGCATCAAGCTGCCATAGATTTGTGCACTGTTTGTAATTGTGGAAGCAAAATGCTTACATGTACCCTAGCAATAGACTGCCAGGCATTAAATGACTTCCTACACTGAAGTGGTCATCATGGAAAAAATAAGCAGCCTAATTTCTGAATTTTGCAGTACCCATTCTAAATTAATAATACAGCGAGCCAGGAAGACTCTGGTAGTTATGGGTCGGAAGATTCCCAGACAGCAAACTGGCCTGCCATTTTCTTGGCCTAATTTTAGAAAAGTTAGTGCCCAAATGCTTTGTTAGTTATTCCCCTCCTCTCACAGCGACAGAATTTGGGGTCAACGTACAGGACTGCTGGCAAAATTTCACTAATTTCTGTAGATCAGACCATATTAATGTTAGCTTTCTCATTAGAGTTCATCTAGGAATTCAGAAAAAAAAATTCACATGTGTCTGTGCAGCCATTCCTAATGGAGCTCTCATACAAACCTTCTAGTCTCAGTCACTGCCTGCTTAATTATGAATGACTGCACATTTCAGAAACACTTTGGAGAAGTGTTGAGCAGAAATTTGTTGCGACCTACAAATACTGCTCTGACTACAAATGAGCAAAACTTGTTCTTCTTAAAAAGTACTTGGATCAAGTTGATTTTTGTCATGTTACATACACCAGAGAACATAAAAAACCTCCAAAGAGAGAGAACTTTTTTTCCTTTATTTTTTTTTTTTTAAATCAAATAGAGGTGATCTAGATAACCTCAACTCATTGTTATTGACTGATGTCTCTACTTCCCAGCAAGGCAACTGTGAATGCACAGTTGCTCAGGTACATATTCAACTATCCCAGTCCTTCAAAAAATCAAGGGGAGCTGAATAATTTAAGTTCTTTCTTTCCGAAAAGCACACTGGTGTTGGTGATAAGCAGGCTATCTCTGGTATGTATTGTAGCCTGGGCACATGAAACTTGCACAGTGGTGATGGAATGATAGAAATAAGAATCCTAATGGAGCTTTAATCTTTAGATTGAAACTGCAGCATGGAACATCTGGACTGTTTCCAGCTCTGTTATTGTTAAATCACATGTCTTTATGCTTCACTTTCTCTGCTCCAAACCATGTGGGAGAGGACTTGCCTAAGTCAGGAGAGGGAGAACTGGCAATCCTGTGAATGCACTGCGAGTAGCACACTGGCATCCCACTCCATACAGGGAGAGGAAGCAGCACTGAAACATGCAATGATTACAGACAATACTGGGCTGTGAACTATGTGGCAACACAATTTGTGGTTGGGATCTGCAAACAGCTTATTAGCACAGGTTACTACTGTGAGTGGTAGAGTTGTTTGGTTAAAGCATTCTGTTTGTGGACTGCTGGTTAAAGTCTGTGCAGGAAGTTAAAATTGCATTGTTTCTAGAGAACAAGTCGGGACCCTCCTGTGAGACTAGAGCCTGTGCAAGAGGAGCAGGAGGTCACCTCCTCACTGCTTTTCTAGGCAATAACTAACAAGACAGCCTGACCAATGTCAGCAGAGAATACTCTGGACACAAAGTAAGAAATGGTAATATAATTTTAGACACAAAAATACTGTGTTTTAATTACGGCTTTTGGGATGTTACAGCTTTCTCACTTTTGTATTTCTTTCATGTAAATATTTATCAGAGTAATAAAGTCAAGAGCCTTCCAGCAGGTGGAGGTTACAAATACATCCAGAGCAATTGCATGTTATTATCATTGTAATGAATGGCACGTTTGTCATTGACTTCTATGGGCTTTTCCCATGAATAAAGGCAATACAATTTAAATTTCAGCTTATTCCCATCATTATGAATATAAGTAAGAATGAAAAAGGAGCTGTAAACAAAATTTGCATTTAGATCTCAATTTGAAATTTAGGAAGCTCTGGAAAAAGTCTGAATAGAGTGCCTTGTGAGCAGAATAAATTTAGAATCATAGAATCATGGAATAGTTTGGGTTAGAAGGGACCTTAAAGATCATCTAGTTCCAACTCCCCTGCCACAGGCAGAGACATTTCCCACTAGATCAGGCTGCCCAAGGCCCCACTGAACATGACCTTGAACACCTCCAGGGATAGGGCAGCCATGACTTCTCTGGGCAATGCCAGTGTCTCAACACTCCAGTGGTGAAGAAATCCTTCCTAATGTCTAGCCTAAATCTGCCCCTCTCTAGTTTATACCCATTGCCCCTAGTCCTATCACCACAAGACTTTACGAAGAGTTGCTCCCCAAAATGATGTTGTTTTGTATGCATATTCTTATTTGTTCTTTAGTTTCTGTTAGATAAACTGCCCCAACAAAAATGAACTCTTCAAACAAACATAGCTTGCACATACATCTTTACTTTGGCTGTTGTAATACTTCATACACTCTCTTTCAATGTCCTCTGCTGGACTTGGCCCCACAATGGCAATATCATCTGTCTGGTTGGGTATCAGAGCCTCGGGAAAGAAAAGCAGAAGCTGAGTACACTGTTTTGCAGAACTTTCTCTTCCTGAAGCATAATTCACAGGAAATGCTTTCTTTTACTCCTTACGGAGAGCAACTGGAGGATGATCCAGGTCATGGTGATGGTGAGGATGAAGACAAAGAGCCTAAAGAACTGTGTGTGAAGGTTGGCAAACACCACTGCAGCACAAGAGAAATAATAGAGTGGAGTCTTTTGGAAGGTGTTGGATATCTCGTGGGTACTGGTATAGATGAAAGGGAAATCCTGGTATCATAAACCTACTGGTGTTTAAGCACATCATTCCTTGATTTCAGGTGTGTGGCAAGCAACAGGAAGGAGCAGAATGGGAGTCCAGCAAGCACTGAGAAACAGTCAACAGGTAGGCAATCAGCAAAGAGAAGAGACCCTACTCTCAGAAGTCTTGGGAGCATAACGAATATGAATTAAAGTCCCTACTTATCTTTAGTACTTCCACAGAAGAAACACATTAAGCAATGAGACCAAAGTGGTATCTAATGTGTCCAGAGCATAGGAAGCCAGTTTAACCTGCCAGCTTGGAAAAGGAAATGATGCATCCTGAATGCACAGACCGCTTTACCTTATATAGCTGAAGCTTTCTTTGTGGAAGTGAAACTAAAATCTGACTCAAAGCACTTAAAAATAAAATTAGTTTCAAACAAACTAAGTTATGGTGAAACACGATATGTAGTCACCTTTTTGTTGCATCTGTTAAACCACTTCCATGTGGAACTGTACACGTGGGAGGATTTTGTTTGTGCACATTGAAACCTGGAGTAATACAGAGCAATATGACTATTTGGTTGACAAGCCTGGGCTTACTTCTGACACTTAGAGCGCTTGCTTTGCAGCAACTAAGAATAGAGCTCATCCTTGACAAGAGAATCAAACCTTTCTGCATTCACCAAACTTGTAATTCGAAGTTTCAATACTCAAGCCCAAGTGAAAAAAGCAAGTGACGTACTTGAAACAACACAGGTTCATTAAGGAGGAAGTCGGGGTTCAGACTTTGTCTGGCATACCCTTTCCAGATCCATCACATCCCACACCATTACACAAAGGGGCACTCTGAGCAGAAGTTGGGTTTAACCTCTTTGTACGTGAAGGAAGTGGAACATAAAGAAGTGAAAATACAAAAAAAATTATGGAACAAGTACAATGAACTTCGTGAACAATAAACTGAGATGTAGACCCACAAGGCAAGCATGAAAATATACAGACACAAATGAGCAGTGTGCTCCCTTCCTGTGTCCTGTTCCACGGCTACAGCCAACCAGTTGGCTAATTCCAGCTTGGGCTGAGTCTGTTGAGTAGGACACAGTCATAATCCTTGAAGCTAGGAAGGATCGTAAGTATACCAGCACCCAAAGAGAACTCAGAGTGAGCTTCAACCAGTGTTATCAGAAGTGCACAAGCAGGAATAACCAGCTGCACAGATGTAAATAAGTGACAACTGGTATTAAAGTTGATCTAGAAGGCAGAGCAGACCACAAGACAGATTTAAGCTGACAGCATTGAATACAAAAATGTAAACATGGTGACACATACAACATGTTCATAAATCTGGGGACCAGACAGACATTCAGCTGGGTCTTGGTTTTGAGCATCCTTCTTCTTGATGAGGACACAACAATGATCCATGGTTCAAAACATGACAAGGAGAAAAGAGTGTAGATGTCTGGTTTGTTTTAAAAAGAGAAGCAAAATCTACTTGGGATAATGTCTTCAAAGGAGAAAAGGCTGCAGCAGGGAAGGGAATAAAGTGTCCTCTGTGTCTACAGGAGGAAGGGTGAGAAGAAATGAGCCTGGCTACAGGAAGGGAAAATGAATAGATGTGTTATGAAATTAGTTTACCAGAAGGAGCAGTGAAGCACAACAACAAATGATATTGTGTGGCATTGAACCTCCTCCACTGGAATTTTTCAAAGCAATTTAGAGATAAACCAGTTTATTTGGGGTCTTGCAATGCAACTGGAAAATATCTGAGAAGATGTCTAATCTTGGGTTCCTTGTTCTATTAAGAAATAAATGAACATGAAAATGACTTCTTGAAATTCAGACACCACAGGGGAATTCAGACATTGTATGACACAATTTAGCTGTTTTTTTAAAAAGCAGCTTTTAAAAAAAAAGCTCCAATGAGAGCAAATGGTCTGGATTTCTGAGCTAACGATTAAAGACAAACCTCTTAGTGACAGATGATAACTATAAAAAGTTTTGAGCAAACTTTTCAGGGACTCTCAACAAAATTATATTCCAGACAAAACTAGCATCAAATGAACTACTTCCATGTCCCACTGGGCACAATATTTCCAATGAATAACATGTGTAACTGGCAAGAGCGTAAAATTATTATTCAACATAGGAATGCAGAAACATTATTTCTCTGCTGAATAACTGGAGAGTGGTTCATATGTAACAACTTGGCATCAGACACATAGATTACCTCAGTGTGTTTCAAGCCAGAGGACTCTGGGTGTGATCAAATCTTCCAAAGCCCAGTATTATCATAAGAAGGTGATCACCGAAGAAGCTGAAAATCATGGGCAACCACCAGACTTTGCCAGTCACAGGCTTATGCATTTTAGGATCTGATGCCTCTCTGGTGAGAGCAGAATTCCAGAAAAGCAGATGGACACAATTACAAATAAACACATCCACGGGCAGTTTCACAGAATCATAGAACAATTTGGGTTGGAAGGGACTGTAAATGTCATTCAGTCCAACCCCCCCTGCAGTGAGGAGGGACATCTTCAACCATATCGGTTTCATCATTCATTAGAAATTAAGCAAGGTATCTCTACTACTTACAGCTTAAATGTTCTAAATTCATTATATCATAACTTCAGCAGCAGTAATTAAGATTCAACACTTGCTAATTCTTCCCTATATTTTCTTGTGTTGTGGCACAACCCTCCAGCCTAAGTCAAAACAACCCATCCCCAAGTGACAGAAATCTGAGCATCACTCCAGCTGCTGAGGCTGCAGCTGTCCCGGGGAAAACACGACACGTACTCGGCACTACTACAGTGCAGGAGCACCCAGGATAAAAACACTCACACTGACACTCCAACGCCTCCATCTCCAAATGCACCTGCAATGTCTGACACACTGCAGAGTGGTGTGGTTGGGTAATGTCTTTATTTTTAATCATGCTTACGCACTATATTAACAGCAACCCCAGTCACACGCAGAAATGCCTAGAACAGGTGCTCCAGAGTGTCTCAGTTTTATTTTGCCCCAGAACTTGCTAGGCTGAACTCGAGCCAACATCGCAGGACAATGTGCAGTTTTCCATAACTGCTGTTCAAAAATGAACTGATTTGCCTCAGAAATGACGCATAAGAAAAATGAGAGAAACTATCTGACCTAAACCAGTGACTGAATTGAAGCATCATTACTGACATGGGAAGAGATTTTCCCCCCCTTATGTGGCTTGTGTTTTATTTCTGCCAGGATCTTAGTTGTAATTTTACAGTTGGGATTCATCTGAGGTTACATCCTAGGAATCCTCACTTGGGTGTTCAGTTTGGCTTGGATTGCCAAATGGGATGCACAGTGGGAGCTGAGGTGGAAGAATCTCTCAAAAACATGAGGTACAAATTCTCATGGTGTCTATCACGTGAAGACTGGTCACAATGAATATTTAAAATATTCATTCTTATAAACAATCACTGAATCTAAGCACGTCTGTTTTATTTCCCTTAGACGCCATGCCTTTGTGATCAAGTGTCTTTGATCACAGACTTGACATTTGATGCACCATCTTTAAGAACAAATGAGTCCAGTCTTCATTTCAAATTAGAAGTAAGAAGATACATTTGATATCTTGTTCCAGAACAACCTCGTTTCAACTGCATTAACTGCAACTAAGCTTATCCTACATAGTAAACATTTTGGCTTCAATGTTTTATCAACTGTATCCTTTATTTACAACAGACTTGTTTTAAGACACACAGCATCAAGAGATCTTTGGTTTATTGCCTGGAGAGGCAAATCAAAGAAATTCATAATTTTCTGTAGCTGAAACCAGCCTATGGAAATATTTTTATATGGTTAATTCAACACAGCCTTAAAACTACATTAAAGGGACTTCTAGAAGAACGTTGGGGGAGTAGAAAAGGTATAAAATTTTCTCCAAATATTTTGAAAAAAATTTTGGTTTTTAGAGTCATATTCTAGTCTTAAAATACACAGGTGTCCTCCTGAAGCATGAAAACAATTACATGGACAAGAAAAACACTGAGTGTTCAGAGACAACAAAGCTGCCAAAGAGGTAAGTTGATGCATAGTTGAAGGCGATAAATAGTGGATTCCAGCTTCCCAAAAGATGCTGGCTTAGGAATGCTTTGAATTGAAAAGCTTAAAAATAAAGTTTGCCACCTGACTGTGACCTGTGTGCGTAGTCTTTTACATCAATAAACTTGCAGTAATAACAAAAAGATTTATTAGTAATTGCAACAGTGGAAATAATGAGGAGGTAGCAATATTTGAAGACCTCTCAGGACCTAAATACAATATCTTGATCAATATATATTTGCCTAAAGTGCCAGGCTACACAGACCTAGTCTTTATGCTCATAGGTTTTGTGTCAGTGTAAAAGACAATTATACAGGTATAATGAAGTTTTATAGTTTTCATTACATTGGCTTTACTGTTTTGACTGCGTTGGTCTCCATAAGCTAATGATTCCCTGTTTGACAATTTTACAGTGACAAAGACCGTGTGGTAACAAGGTCTGTGTTTTACAAACACATCAGCTTTTCTACAGCTCTATTATGTTTCTTTCCTATCCACCATTCATGACAAAGGCTGAAGTTTTTACATTTATCTATGTGATATATTTCAGTTACTTGACATCAAAAGGTCCTGTGAATCTCCAGCACTGGAGCTCCTGCATTCAGCAGCCTGAGGAGGCAGACAGATCTGCTGGTATATCCTAGTTCCTACAGGGACAAGCAAGATCAGATGCCACTTAATTATGTTTTTTTCATTGTCTGGGTGTCTGTTACATTTGCCCAGCCACTAGAACTAGAATTACAGTCCCTGGGTTCTCTGGATGGCAAAGAACAATTCTGTGTGAGCTTTCTTATACAGCAGGTAACCTGTACCACAGCCATGTTGCTGGAATCACTGCACAAGAACTAACTACTCATTTTTTGTATTAACAAACCACTACAAAGCACAACTGCTAGACTTGTAAAGTCAGTTACAGAACTTGCTACAAAAACAAAGCTGAATCAAGATAGTCTTTATACAGATTCAACATCAGAAATGAAAATTAAAAGCCCTCAGATCCAAGACAGGGGTAATCAGATTAATTTGGGGATTTGTGAGCTATCAGAGAAATAACATTTTAAAGGGAGAATGTAAACACAGCTCTGAAGAAAGCCTTGACTCTCCAGAAGACATCTTTCTTGCTGAATGATCTACAAGATAAATGATTTTTTTTTCTTTCTGGATTTATTTCTACTTGTTTGAGCCAATTTCACCTCATTCTAGAGGAAACAACCTGGCACCTACAGGGCTCCCAGCAGGTGGAGCACCTTCCCTCCCTTTAAATGCGGCTGTACTCTATCAGAACTTTTATGACCATCTTCAGAAGGATGCAGTCTCCCACCGCATGTCCCCGGCGCGCTCTAGCGGTGACGGGTCCCCTGGATGGAAGCGGCGAGCGCGCTGTCCCGAGCCGAGCGTCCCCCGTCGGGTCTCGGTGCCACCACTAGATGGGGGAGTAGCCCCGGCAAAGGGACTCGCACGGGGGCGGCTTCACTGACAGCGCAGCCTTTGCTGCCCTTCCAGTCAGTGCTCAGGGAAAGGTGAGCAGGGGTAACAGTGGGATTTTAGCCGTTCACTTAGAGATAGCCTGTGCTTTTTCGCTTTTTCCTGCGACCCTGCCACGCCAGGCTCCAGTTCCTCATGGACCACGTTCATAATCTTGCCCCTGCCTGATTTATCTGGGTTCTCTCCCTGGTGAGAACTCCTTATCACAACCAAGCCTCCAGGAACAAAGAAAAGGCCAGTTATTTCATGTCATGCTCACAGGAAGGCATGGGGATGGTGGGGAAATTGTTTAAGAAGAAGCTGCAAAAGCGCAGGACAGGACATAACCATTTGCCTCCAAAAGCAAATGAGTTCAACTAAGATCATAGAATCATGGAATGGTCTGGGTTGGAAGGGACCTCTAAGCCCATCCAGTTCCACCCCTGCCATGGGCAGGGACACTTCCCACTGGATCAGGGTGCTCCAAGCCCTATCCAACCTGGCCTTGAACACCTTCAGGGATGGGGCTGCCATGACTTCTCTGGCAACCTGTGCCAAGGCCTCCCCACTCTCACAGGAAAACATTTCTTCCTAAGTTCTCATCTCATCTCCCCTCTTTCAGGTCAAAACTATTGCCCTCATCCTATCCCTGCACTTCCTGATCAAGAGACCCTCCCCAGCTTTCCCGGAGTCCCTTTCAGTACTGGAAGCTGCTCCAAGGTCTCCCCAGAGCCTTCTCTTCTCCAGGCTGAACAACCCCAACTCTCTCAGCCTGTCCTTGTATGGGAAATGCTCCAGCACAGGCAAAGTTGAGCTATCTTGTAAAATAGAAGCAAACCCACCAGTACTGAACCTTACTGAAGAGGAGGAATAGCTATAATTACTTTAAGTGGAAGCGATGACAGTGATCTTCCATGAGCTGCTCTGAATAGCCAGGGCATCTAAAAACTTCCTACCAAAAACTGTCATTTCCCAGCATGGGGTGGGGAGGGCCAGGGCAGACCCACGTGGAGCAGGCATGTGTGTCATGACACAAAACCCACAGGGAAGGCAGGGCCCTTTCCCTCAGACCTCCTAGACACTCACTGTGAAGTGATGCTGCAGCCCTGGCTTACAAAAACATTAATTTTCAGATAATTGTGATAATACTAACCTCAGGCCGTGTAGCCATGTCTAACTGTGACCCAGCTCACTGCTCCACCCACAGAGCTGTGGAGTGTTGCTTCTCCTTGGTGAAGATCCCGGTGAGGCCAGAGTTGGCATCCCAGTCATTGAGGTTGGACAAGAAGGAAACCCAGCCTTAAAAGCATTGGTCAATTAGTCTCAGGTCTCGAATTTGAATTTCCAGTTCTTTGTTGTTTCCTTAAAATCATCTGTTTGGTCAATAAGGAATTGTGTGAGCCCAGGTAATGACACATAGGACCTGTTATTGCCACCAGTTAAAAGACAGGCAAATGAAACTAAACTGCAGGTAAGCAAACAGCCTTCAAGGAGAAAGGTGTGTGTCTATTTCTTATTTAACATAGTTCAAATGTGCTCAGACACCGGTGTTTGGTCTGATGTACAATGCAGGGAGTAAAGAAATCAAATGGGATCATGCCCCCCAGACCTGAGGTAACGGAGCCATTTCCTAAAATAGCTGGACAGACGATGTAAAAAGAGAGGAGGTGGGGCTCAGTGGCAGCAGATTAGCCCAGAGCTACACTTTGGCATCACCTTTCAAGAACATGTGTGAATTCTGCTCTGCCCCTGAGCTGTGAACCAGTGATGCGTTCCAAATAGTGTCCTTCATAGGCAGGGTGTATATACAAACCTGGATTTCTGACCAAGAGTTACAGAGAAGCTCTTTCATTCATGGCTATTGGAGATGATCTTTAAGTGCAGGAAAGAATCCATAATCCATGGATGCTACTTTTCTTTTACTGAAGCTCTGCGGATGTAGGGTACAAGTGGAGGATGACTTTCCAAAAATTGTATTAGGATCTCTGAATGGTTTTATAGCCGGAGAATGTGGGGACTGTGCTGCTAAAGTAGGCACAGAGCAACACAAACCTGTAGAATCCCACTGCTAGTTCTAGTACTGTGTTTCAGTATTCCCAAGTCAGACTGGCTTAGCTAGCTAAGGAAGAAAATGTTTTCAGGGCCAGAAATTAATATCCCAGGTTACAAAGCTAATTAATAGAGGATGGTGGCTGAATATTCACAACGCATAAGCCTGGTTCACCACAGAGCAAAACATATTCATTGAAGAAGGAGTTTTTACATACACAATAAAAAAATAACATCAGTGTGTTCACATCTTACTAAGAAGAAAAGTGGTGCTTTTTTGTCACATTTTACTTTTTGATGCCCATTGTTCCAACAATGATTCCCACTGTTCCAAAAAGGTGCGGGCCTGTGTCTAAGCAAACTATTTACTGCCCTATAGGACTTTCAGATTAGATCCATAACCAATACAACTGTGCCAGTTAAAAAATCTCATTGAAAACACTTGTATTTTGTTGTGAAACATGTCATGGCTTTATTTTAGCCGTTATAAAGGGGTTAAACTCTGCTGAAGAGGAAAGCAGCGCTTCAGCAAATGAACCCATTTTTTTCCTGACTATACAAACTGTTGCATATATTTTCCCCTCCAGCAATCTCATTTTCATTGTTTCACACCACCACCCTGAATAGTAATTTGGCTCTGAATAATTCCCTTCATCATAATGCAGATGTCAACACCAAACGATCCAGGCACGAGCTGCAGTGTGTGCAGCAGCCCTGGTTTGAAATGCAGACTCGTGTATGCAGAGCCAGCGGAGCATGTGGGGTTTATTTTTCAGCTGTTTCTAACAGATTGAAAATTCCACAGGCTACAGAGTCTTGAATAATTTAGAATGCTGCTTGGAATACTCCTTAGCTAGGAAAATATAAAAAGGGGGGTGGGGGGTGGGCGGAAATGACTTCACAGAATCACAGAATTACTTCATTTTACTTTTCCAGATAGATTTGATCTCTCAATTGCACTGTCTGCCTAAGGAGCAGAGACTAAGAACATAAAACATGCCAGGTCAGGAGAATGTATTGATCTATTGTACTAATGAGACTTAAGAGCAATTTCATCAGTGAATAAGACTGGCAGCAGGGCTATTGCTCTGCTTCTATGACAGTAGAACAATAAAACGAAGCTGCAGAACTTGCTGGACTGCTCAGAACTGACAGGACTCAGGTAGGCATGGAATAGATAAGCCTGCAATTGCTTTCACAGCATGGTGTGGGGAAAAAAACATCACAGTTGTGAGTCAGAAAGGAACAGCTAAATACATTTATACAAATGCATTGGTGATGTATGTTAAATGTTTTAAAAATATATTATTTATGGGCCCCACTTGAGTGAAAGGGCATGCACCCAGTGAAGGAGTAAGATAAGGTCAGACCCTCATTATATATCTTTTTCCATCTCCTCTTCATGTCTCTTCCCTTAGCTGGAGCCGGGTTCAGAAATGGTATTTGTGTTGCATATCATTGTTCGAACAGCTCTTTTACCAACAGCAACACACATGCTAAAGCATCCCACATTAAAAAAAAATCCTCTACAGATTCTATTTGTCTAGAGTATATTCTAATGAATAAAACAGCAGGACTTGACTTTTTCTTTCTGGATCAAGCCCAACTATTCAGCTCTGCCCTCCCTGATGCCAGTAGCTTTCAGTGGGTCTCCTAGGCACCGAGTGCTCATTCCAGAGGAATCTAGCAAATTCTTCTTACCCTAAACTCCAGATTGTCATAAAGTAGCAATACACTTTAGTAAGATCAAATGCCTGCAAAGTCAACACTCAGCCAAGACATTCAGGACACTACGAAATCCAGAAGTATGAACTGCCTATGCAGTTTGTTTTGTGAAGATTTGCAAGCTACAGTGTCATTTGCAGCTCTAGCAAGAGGGTGAGGACCTGAACTGTGGTAGCACTAGTGTTCTTTCTCCAAAAGATCCCTCTGGGACTTTCCTCACTTGGACGTGTAAAATCTTATTGCTCCAAGCAGATGACTCACTCAATTACACTGCAGCTTAGGACCTGCCCCTTTCTGCCACAAAGTCTGTATTTCATGCATGTGCAGTGCTGGGATGTTCCTCGGCTCTTTGTTGTGCCTTGTTCATGGGGTTTCAGAAGAAGCAGGTGTGGCAGCAGTCCATGTTTTCTGGGCATCTGCCCCATCTGCACTTTCCCCCAAACACGTGGATCCATGATGTGACCTCAAGCGTGCTGGATGCACAATCTTCTCCCTCATCATCTGGAGTTCCACAACTCGGCATCTGTATCTGCTAAAAGATTCACACTCCGAGCATCAGCCAAGAGAGCAAAGAGTATGTAACTCAGCAAATCTCATCCTGTCTAATTCATCAGTGCTTGCACTCAAGTGAAGCCTTCCAGAAGCAAACAGCCATCACCATCAACTTTGTGTGGACTGGTAAACAGTCAGCAATCTGAGAGCAACTTGCCACTGCTCCAAGTAGAATGGAGCTGAATCACTGACTGAGATAGGAATGCCCATGGTCCCAGCTTTGCTTCTGAAATAAACGTGTATGGAGAGTGGAAGCCACGTACACCATCCAAGAGCCAGATCCAACCTTAATAATTCTATGATTCAATGAAAAGTCAGCTTGCAAGGACCCAATGCCTGCCATGGGAATCCGACAGATAACACATCAGAATATGAGAGGACAGTGTAATTTGTTTCCTCATGTTAGGTAGGCAGCTTTTCACTCTGCTGACACTTTATTCAGCATGACCAGGCCAAACATGAAGCTGAGAATCATAGCTGAGGTGCAACCACACACACATGATCATATAACCATGCTGCTTCCAGCAGCCAAGCTAAACTGCCCAGAGGTAGCAGGGCACTTCCATGCTGCATTGCACAGTGCTGGGTATGCACTGACTGACTACAAGAGCTGGGGGAAGACTGATGCTTAGCCAAGTCATCCTCTTAGAACAACCTCACTTGTGCAGGAGAAATGGACTGACATAGCCTCTGAAGTGAGATGGGGCAGGATAGATGTCTTCAGTGGGTTTGGGCATACATTCAAGTTGCTCTGAAAATGCAGTGAAGATGAAAGCTTACCTTGGAAGCAAACAGAAGTCCACTGCTAAACCTCAAAAGCACAGCCATTAAGGATCTTGTAATGTCTTATTTGGGAAAGCTGGTAAATGACAAATCGATGCAGATATAATTTTAGATCACTGATTTCTCAGTGAGAATGCAGCAAGGATATTCTGCTCATTTTTAAAAAAACAGATGGATGCATAGGAGGAAAAAAGAACTATCTGCTGGTTTATACCAAGAGGCTGTTTTTTGAATAAGTTGTCTATAGCATCAAGTCACAGAATATTTCACAGTTCTGCAATGAAGATGAAGGAGAAGCTGAAAGCATGGGAATTAGGCACAACTGCATGTCACCCCATGGAAACAGTGCATATACACACAGGAGGGATCTTTTCTCTTGCATGTCCGGCTGAAGAAAGCAAGAACACTAGGCGTCACTAGCATCCAAAACCCTCCCCAGAGAGAAGAACCCAAATGGATTTCACAGAGCCATCATCTGCCTTTGCTGTTTCTTCATGCCAGAGGACTGTTCTTAGCTGAGGTCTAACAGGTCATGACCTCTGCACCACTGAAATAAATGAGGCATAGATCTGCTCTGTTTCCAGATCTCTGTCCTTATTTTCCCACCATCAGATAGCTCAGCTTGAGGGCTACTCTGACTGGCACTGAATGAGAACCCCCAGACTTTTTTCTGGCTCCAAATAAGCCGTTTGCCTTATCCTGGCCCAGCCACTGTGCCACCATCTGAGAAAGCTGCGATGTAGAGCTGACTGTTGTTTTTGCAGCAACAACACATGCCAGTATTTACTCAAGGAAGAGGAGTGGCAGATGGCTATGAGTCATTGGTAAATAATGCAACAGCATTTTTTAGCTAACCCTGAAGCAACCCCTTGGGATTGCAGGAGGTCCTTGTGAGACACATGACATTGATTCCATAGACTTAGCTTTAAGGAGAGTCCAGTTGCAAATGCAGAGGTGGAAATGCTTCTTTGTCTCATCTCTCTCTGTGCTTCCAAATGATTTTTTTATTAATCACATTTGTACGTTTGCAGTCATTGATGTCAGAGGGCATTCCTGGAAGCTCAAGTCAGGCTTCATCGTACCGTTAGCTTATAAATAATTTCCCATACATAAGCGAGTGTTACGCTTTTCCCCCACTAAAATAGACATTGCCACACCTGCATACTCCAAATCAGAAAAAATAGCTAGTGAACCACTGAGTGGAGAGGATAACTGGTGTCAATGTGGTGTGACTCACTCCTTAAATAAGAAAATGCTCATAATTTGAAGCAGTAAGAGGCCAGCATTCTTATCTGTTGAAGGACATTCATTTTCTCTCCTCCAAGATTACTGTGCAACTATTGCTTACAGAGCTAGGCTTAAGACAGCCTAAGCAAAAAACTAGGAAGTCTAAACCAAATCCATGTGAGTCCATAGGTACGGAGCAGGTTTCACCAGGAGTCTCCATTGATTGTGACAAAAAGGTTTCAAAATGAATGCTGGTGAAGACAAAGTCAGATAAACAAAATATCCATTTTTGGCAATACAATATATCTTGTGAACATCCCCTCATGCTGTTTCCTTCAGTGGACCGAGACATATGTCCTCAGTGACTGACGAGCCCCAGCCACAGTGGGCTCGCAACGTGCTCAGTTTCCACAAATTCAGATCTGTCCAGCACCATCTTTAATCACAACAATCAACCACACACGTGACTTAGTTGTTTCCTGACAAGTTCACGTCACAGCAACAGTATGGATGCACATAACAGAAGTGTGGAAATCTTCAAAATGAACACACCACCATTTTAGCTAACTGATCATTTAAGGACGCAGTGAAAATTTCTCTGAAACAGATATGGAAACTTTTCCCCTTTCAGCCTTCCACCCCTCTCTTGCTCTTTGGTCCGTATGGGTTTAGTGCTGAGTTTTGGTGCTGCTGCTGCTGCCTAGCAGCACGTACACAAGGCAGCCACAAAAGGACTTCTCCCGATGCCTAGAAAGCCCCAGCTCAGCATAAAGGCATTGTAAACTTGGCTAAATGTGTTAGCATTGCTATTCAGTCATCTAGGATTAGTACTGCGCTGCTGAGTGTCTGAAGAACAAAACGGCCCATCACCAGAAAAACATAAAACTGGAGCTGAACACTAGACCTCTGCCTTCTCCCTGCAACCAAAAATGAAGCAGTATATCCTACAGTTGATGAGATGTTCCAGTACTCTGAGAACATCTAACAGCTAAATAGAAACTTTGTTCTCTTTTGGCAGGAGTAACACATTGCACAGCAAGACATCTTTAGCCACTGGCGAACAACAAGAATTGTGAGGAGAAATCACAAACTACAGCTTTGTTTCACAGTTAATTGGGTTTTTGCTAGTCATCTTTCTTGCCCTTATCTACCTTCCTGATTTCAATTCCTACGTACAGGTCCATCTCTCACATGCCTGTCCCATGAACACTAGTGTGTTGTCTGATTTGTGGCTGCCAGTATGAAATGGAAGAAGAGATACTCCTGCTACACAAGCACCAAGCATCTATTCAGACAATGAGCAAATAACTTAGTTCTGAGTATCTGGAAGACAATGTGACTTCTTCAAGTTATTGTGCTATCTCTCAAATGGAAAAAAACCCAGTATCTCCTCATTAATGTAAAAATGTATTTCCTGACACTGAGCTACAAACATTATTTTACAATTTTTCAGCTTACAATGTCCAAGTACACTCAGATTTCTTCCCTAGAATCACTCTCACCATTGGTAATTGCATCCTTCTCCAGATGACTGAGAAATTACAGCTTAGTGGGTGCAGAGGCAAATTACTGCACAGATAATTCTTGAGTTGAAGAGACAGAAATAGGGATGTATTCGCTTTATAATTGGCTGGCACTTGCTATCGACCATGTACATCCTCCACCATTACATGCTGATTAGTGTGCACTGTAATTTATCAGCCAGCTGTTCCCGGCTGGAGTTCTGTGCCTTGTAATCTGTAATCTCTAAAAATGCTGTATTTGAGTGCTGTTGCTACCTGCTATCCTGTAGTTCGAGAGTCTGAAGTGCAGAAAGCTCCTAAATCATCCAGAGCTATAAAAGAAGTTTTAATTTTAAAATGCCTCTATTTTAAAATACATTCCTAAAGAGCAAAATGTAGTTGAGTGTGTTGATAAAACTACTGGATACTAATGAGAATAAAGCCCTGTGTGTTGCACCCTATTTGTGGAGACTCCCACGACAGATGCTCTTTAAGGAGTATCCATGACATCTCAGCAGCATTATTAGTGCAATTACAAAGGCTTTAGATTAGAGAAAATGCCAATTTATGGCAAGCACATGCAGCAGAATGAAGACAGCTCCACAGCTGTAGCAAACCTACCCAATTTCAGGAGAGTTTGTCAAAATAAGGATCCCAAATGTAACCTTAATCAAAAACCTCAGAAATTTAGGCTCTCCTGATCCTGCTTGTTCTCTTTTTCCTTGTATGGTCATCTTTTTTTTTTTCCCCTCTTGTTTAGATGATTGTGAGATGGACATAGGCAGCAGTGCTGTGGTCTGCTACGAAAACTAATGCAGGAGTTGCACTTGTGATGCAATAATTCTACAGTAAAATGAGAACAGCCATGTATAAGACAACTGCTTTGTGTAGACAATATTTAGTAATTGCGACCTCTTTGGTTCACTTCCCAGCAGTGCTCTACCTTGCATGTCTCTCTATACAACTCTAATCCTCTGATGCCTTGGCATCAATAATCTGCAGATTTTGCACCAACACTGACTTCAGGTCAGATATGAGATACTATGCAAAGAGAGATTACGTTAGCAAAAAAGGTCAGGGAAAGGACATGGTGGAAAATATTGCTTGTGGCTTATTCAGACTTTCTAAGATTAATTTCTAAGGCCCCTCTCTTGCTTTGACATAGCAAATAGACTCTTTCATTTCAAGTTCATAAGCTTAAATAGATATTTCAAAGCCACCTATCACTATGGCATTTGAGAAATACAACAACAAAGCAAGATGGCCACTCTGGCCTCTGCCTCTCTGGCATGTTCAAAACTGTCCCAGCCATCAGCTGAGAGCATCGAGGCCTGAAGGCAGCTGTGACTTTGTCCTTGCAAAGGAAAGATGGACCTGAACAGTCCATCCACAACTTCACACAGCCAAGTACCTGCAATTTGCTGAACACTGTCATCAGAGCAGAGGAAAGTTTATTGAAGACAAAATGTTTAAAGTAACAATTCAAAATGGCAAAAGTAGTTGTCATTAGATAGTTGGCACTTTGCTAGATCTTCAGGAATTAAAATATGGAAGAGTTTTAGCTTTAAGCTGCTAACAGCGGGGAAACAAAAGATTAGGACACCTGGCAGGGCCAAACAAACATTACTACAGGTTTGGGGAAAACTACTTCAGTCCTGGAATAGCCTTTTCTTCACTAGAAAAGATAGAAATAATATTTCAGAGTAGTATTTACCAAAGGAACAACTGCTTCCCTGATCCTTCCTGTGGTTACAGTCTGTTTTCTAAGAATTACAAAGATTAAAAAAAAAAAAAGAAAGAGGAACTTGAAGAACTAAAAGCAAGGTTTTGGTTGTTTGCTATTTAAATTTTAAATTAGCCTCACGGGCTAATTCTCGTTTCTCCACTTCATGCTTACAAACCATGAAGATTTCCCCCTTCTATCACAACAATTTCCAGGTAGGATAATACCAAAGAGTCCTTTGATTCTTGACTCTCTATCTGCATCATCAGAAAGCACCTTGTCTGTCCTCCATGAACGTTTTTTTCAGAGTTCTGCAATAACTGCACCTTGGAATATACAAGATATGATAAATAATTCTGCATATTTAAGCAACTGTATCAGGTCTGCAAATAATGGAACTTGTACATCTCTTGCAGTCTGAGCCCAAGACTGCTGTTTTGAACCCCAGGACTGAGGATGTCCAGTGATATGCTCTCTATAGCTGATGCAGAGAGGTTGCCTTCTGCCCCAGGGAGTCATAGTGGCTTTCCCAGAGCTCAGATGTATGTCTGAGACACTGAAAAATTCACCATATTCTTTCCTTTGAGTCAGTCACCTACACAGTGCACCTCAAAACTGATTCACTTCTTTCTGTGCCAATAGCCTGGCTTTCTGCACAAGACAAGTAGTGTGCCTGCTCAGACGTGTTGCCAGGTTGAAGGCGACAGAAAGCCCTGGCATCAGCTGGGTGTCATTAGTCAGCGCCAACCTCCTGCCTTTTGTTCCCAAGGCACCAGCTGTTCTATTTCTGTACAAGCTGCATGATCTCTGATGACATAACGTCGTTGTGCTTCCTCGCTTTTGCGGGTCACCCCTGTGGGCTGTGCGTTACACTGGCCAACAACCCATTTCTTCATGTAGCTCAGGGCGACCTGATGAAAATGTATGTATTTGGGGACAGACGCTGTGCATTATGTAAGCACTTTAGAATTCACCCTCTTCTGACTATATCAATCCTGAACTTTAAAAGAGCATTATATTTTACTCAGATAGTGTATTTCATATGTTTGTCATCACAGTGATGTTTGATGGGTGCTTCTCATTTGCAAAATAAAATAGAAGCAACTGCATTTGGAGTTAAACGCACATTAGCAGTTAAAGCAATGAAAGCCTCAAACTCTGTCTTGAGTATTATTGGCACTCAGCAACTTTATGTAAGTTTAAATGAGCAATATTATTTATATGACAGAACTGCGGAGGCACTAAACACACCATGCAAATGGGAGAAGAGGTGGAAGCTGTTTTATCCCACAGTCAGACAAGAAGTGGTGAAAACCACTTGGCAAACCTCCTTGTTTAGAACTCAAAGAGTCCTTCAAGTATGACCAGTGGAGTCTCTGCCAGCCAATGTGTGCTGCTGAAGGTCACTCCACAACACCAAAGAGTCAATTTATCTGCCAATGCTCTTATGGCAAGTATCCAAAACTCCACCCAGGAGCACCCTGCATGCAATACGTTCTCTTTTACAGAAAATATGGTTTTCAGTCTGCTTTAGTAGTGACACACAGAAAAGGACAAATACATTTCTGCCTGAGATTCCCTGATCAAAGCTGCCTGCATGCCTGTGATGCTGCACTTGCACAGTAATGTCACCTGCTCTTTGACGATGTCAGGATTACTAGGTACATGTAGCTGTTTTACCCAGCACTTCCCAGAATGCCTGTGACAGTAAGCATGCCAGGGTTTCTGAACGAGCAACAGAGTCAAAGCTGCTAATTGCTTACAGAAGTGACCAGCTCAGGAATTTCGCATATTCTTTCAGTATATTTGTACTTTGCTTAATCAGAAGAAGTGAAATAGAGGGATGGGGTCATTGTTACGTTTTCAGCTGTTTGTTAGTTTCACCCTAAACCAGAATTACCATTTTATTTACATATTTCATCCACACACGAAGCAGCTCATGGTTCAGCATACACTCAGACCTGTTGCATACAGGTGAGATTATTTCCAGTGCCGGCATTATTTGTTTACATGTGATCCTGCTCACTTACATCCGTTTCAAGGCAGCTGAACAAAAGCAAGTTAATAGAAAATGGAGAAAAGTGTAAGCAAAAGAAAACCAAGAGGAAAGCTGAAGAGACCTCTTCCAGAACACTGAGTAAGGCAGTGTCCTGGTTTGATGCTGGAGTCCTAAGACTCAGCAGTTCTTGGATTTGGAGCTCATTGCTCAAGCAAAAAATGCTTTTATCTCTCAGCTCAAAAAAATTGCAGATTCCATTCAAAACAGTTTATATCATCCTCTACCTTCTGCCAGGCTTCGCACTGTATGAGCTGTTCAAAGATCTGGGATAACCTAGCTGTCTTAGCAGTGATTCATATAAACAACAAGAAAAATCTTAAATAGCAACAATTACAGATGATATTCGGCACCACTGCCAGGAGGAGGCTGCCTGCCAAGAGGAGCATTCCTTGCAAGTTAGTCTGACAGCACGCTGGCAGCCCGTAGGGCCTGGAATGAATCTGCTGTTCCACTCAGGCAGGCTGCTCTCAGGGTGCCAGCGAGGCAGGGAAACATAATGGTGTTTGGGGGAGCCCCCAGGGGTGCATGGAAACCGGAGCATTCCCTCCTTAGCCATACAACGGAGGCTTTGTGAGGAGCGGAAGCATTTTTCTCAAGCTTCTGGTGGAAGACATAGGAAGGAAAAAGCACACAAGGGAGGTCAGGCTCTGTTTCTCAGGCTTTGGGTTTAATTTGTTAGTGAACCTTAAACTGAACTGTTCTCTTTTATTTCAAATACTGAATTTCAGCAAGGAACTTGTCAAGGTTCCTAGCATCAATCTCCATGACAGACTCAAGAGCTAGCACAGATGATTGTTTCAGGATATAAAGCTCATTGTAGCTTTTGGACTTGTCAGTGTCAGATTTTGCATCCTGGAGCAGGAGAGGTACATGTAAGAGAAGGGGGTTAAGACTCAAGCAAGTCCACATCCAGTGCAGATCTTTCTGGAGTCTCCCAAAGGTTAAGGGAAATTTCTTTACATTCTTGACTTCCATCAGAGAAGTTCAGCCTACCCTGTTGGAGGCTGAACTGCCTCTCCATTTTTCAGTACACCATTCCTTGATAACTTTTCAATTCACGGGGAGAGATAGGAATAGGCTTGCCTAGTGACTCAATACCAGATTAGGACAGTAGATGCCACGGCCACGTCACCTCACCAGATGAGTACAGCACGTATGTGTGTCTGTTAAAATGCTTTTGGAAGCTCAGAAAAAAACAAGTATCTTCTACTGATTACAGTAGCTGTATAACTTTTTTTTTGACAGGAAGCAAGCAGAGAACTCCCTATGCTGACAAGTTCAGACAACACCAGATTCTCTAAGTCTACATGGCTCCATTGTCCAGGATGATTGATGACATTTGACTCTTTAGGACCTTAAAAGAGTGTTCTAAGAACAATTTCTATGAGTAGCAAGAAGTTGTCATTTATTCAGTAAAATATGGCAACTTCTGCTGTTGAGAACTCACTGGAAACATATGTTCTGTGATGTGCTGGATTTTAACTAAAACCACAAAAAAACCAAGAAAAAAACCCCTTCTATGTCACCATCTATCTTTCTAAAAATTTGCCTGAGTTAACATTGTCCATCTTGGTTTAAGTTATAACCTTAAAGATAGAAACAGGCAATCTTTTGTCAGAAGATACTAAGCAACACCAAATCTCTGCAGAACTTAACAGATTTAATAACCACTGGATTATTGATTTCATACTTACATTTCTTTTACTAATAGACTTTTCGGCTACTAATGTCAAAGATCTTGGTTTCAGCCTGACGCTAAATAAAAAAAATAAACCAGTCGTAAAGAGGGAAGAGATTTTTCAGAAGTTTGGACAATTTAGACCTTTAAGTGGCTCATGTAGGGAACTTGTGTTTCTCTCCAGGGTGCCAGTACAACAGTGGTGACCCCTATCAGTGCCTTGATTTAGCAAAAAGCTGCAGCATCAACATGTGCTCACAAGTGAGAGCTCAAACATGACAGTTTCCTCAACTCTTGTCTGAAAGCTTATGTACATGAAGCACTGGTTGTTCTGAACTCCCATATGTTACTCCATTTCATTGCTATTGTCCTCTATTATGATCTCTTGTGATGTTACTTAGAAAATCATAGCATCATTTTCTGACTCCTTTCCTCAAAGGAGATTTTGTGATGTTTCATTGGTGGAAAACTGTTTTACGCAGGACACCAGAAAACCTGGTTAAATGCTTCATATTCCTGTTCCTAGAAAAGATGATTTTAAAACATGCAAGCAGTGCATTTTAATTAATTAAGCCCATCTATACCTCAGTAAAAAGACTATTGTTTTCTGGCTAATACTGCAAACATCTTTGCTAAAACAATTTTTTTGTGGTTATCAGGACTATCTTAAACACAGGAAGAGCCTTGAAATGTGGTTTTAAGTCCTGAAAGTAAAACATTGAAAGTGTCTGGACAGAGAGGTAGCCTTTTTAAACCTAAGAAGAGGTGGATTTTAAAGGCCTTAATAGCTCAAAGGATTAGCAATGCAAGACAGACGCTTTCACACAAAAACTTGTCTGAGTTCATCCAAATTCAACAGCAGCTTAGGTCATGAAAAGTAAAAGAAGCCTCGGTGGTTCACTGGAAACAAGATTGTGGCTCTCAGCCCAGCTTCCAGAGAAAAGATAGTCATCAAAAACATGACTCTATTTGGCGGTCACACTGGGTGTTTCAGAAAAGACCAAGGAGTAAAAATACACAGAGCAGTTCCCTTAAAACACGCGGTATTAGTGGCCTAGCTAGAACAGCATGTGGGGAGCACAACCTCCCTTTTTTTAGCTGTGGACAGGCAATACACTCCATGAATGAAAGCAGGTTTTTATAGTATCACTAATGCAGAATTTTCTAAAAACATGCAAGCAAGTGGGGAAAACAATGTGACTTCACCATTTTAAATGGTAGTTGTGGGCTTTCTTTTGTACAGTCCTTCCGATAAAACTGGGCCCAGACAAAGCTAGACTGCACTGTGCCAGGAACGCAGTAGGAATGTGTGATGCCTCTGTCCTACATGCACAAGGGTCACCAGTGGGCCTCGAGGGCTTGGGCAGGCAGCTGTGTCCAAGGCCCTGACATCGCTGTGATGACCCACAGCTGCTGGGTGGGGGGAGCAGGTAACCCATCTGCTTGGGCTGTGACAGTGGAGATTCTGCGGTGACCGGGTCTTATTCTTGCTTAGCAGATGAGACCATTGCACGTAGTTACAAGCTCAGCTTTCTGCATATAAATTCTTCAGTTTCATGGGCATGCATATTTCTTCCCATATAAAGGACAAAGCCAGACACTGGAAAAAAAGGCACAGACTTTCTGAAAAGTTAAAACCCAATATTTCTGCAAGCAAAAAAGTGGTAGTGACAGAAAAATGCTTTTTTCCTTAGGTATCTTCTCTTATATAAGCACATGAAAACTCTAGATATGTTCGTATGGCTGTAAGCCACTAAGACATCAGTATTTTCACAAAAAAAAAATTAAAAAATCTGTACACATCTCTTCATCAATGCACCCCTGCACTTGGTGCTGGGTGACCTTTGTGCATGATCCAGTTTTCTCAGTCTGTGAGATCAAATTAATTCTGTGCCTAGAAATCAAATAATTCCCTTATGTAGGTGTTACGAATACACAAATGTACACACAGCATTGGACTGGTTGCCTCTTCTGCTTTAAAAACAGAGGAGGGAGAGGTCCAGAGCACTCCAGCTATGAATGCTTTCTGTGTATCATTGCATGGTACATTTGCACTCACCAAACTCAGGCTGGTGGTAAAAATAACCCTCTCTTGAAGAGCAAACGTTAATTTATCTGCTAGGGTTTCCACCTGTTAACATTTTTCAGTGAGGGGCCCTATCTGGAAATAACTCTGTATTTCATAATGTGCTTTACTGGACAGACTCAAGATGTGACTCACTGCTCTGAGATGTGTAAATGTTAAATTTGCTTCAGCTGTGAGGGGTCAGACCTGGCTGATAACAGCCAGACATTGGAGACAGAGCTGAAAAGGGACCACAAAAATCTGGACTTTGAGATTTTATTTTACCTGAAAGAAATGTTAGCAGTCAGAGCATTCTCCAGGAATCAGTCACTATTGAGGGAGACATCACTGAACAGGAGCAGCAGGCTCTGCTTTCCATAAGACAGGAGGAGGTTTGCATCAGTCTACAAGACATCCTAGCAATCTTTAAGCCATGCTTCTCAGTCCTGCTGGTCACAAGCTCACAACAATGATTCACTGGGAGAGCCATGTTTTCTGAACTGCGGGATTTGCTCATGTGTCCTTCCATTATAAGTTTTGCTCTCTATTCTCAAATTACCTGCAATAGCTTTGTAACAGATTTCAAGGGGCAAGGGTTGTGATTGACATCTAGTGGGACATTATTTATTAAAGGATATTCATATTGCCCTAACCACCACAATACTAAATCATCAAATCAAATTAGGCAGAGGATTATTACTGAAAGAATAGTCTATATCAATTGCTCCCGGTTTGCATCCATCTTTTCAAAATTTTACCAACTTACAACTTTTAAATCAGAATTAAGTAACATTTTTTATTGACATAAGGTTAATGTAACATTCTCTGCCTCTTCAGCATTATGTCATGACATTCTAGAATTCCTTGAGTCAAATTCATCTGAATTTAAACATTATTTGGCTATTAGGGTGATAGAACCATAGCAGTTACTTATCAGATAACATATTAAAGGCAGTGGTTCTGGTTAATACAGAGATTGCCACTGTCTTTGAGAGGTAACACAAAGTAATTACAATATTTTGAGTAACTGCACTAATTGAGCACTAGTATTGTTTAGCCAGAACTGAACAAGCTGTAGTACAGATAAGCATCCTGTGATGAGGTCTTGCTCCTGCCTTGATAATACTGCAGGTAACTACACAGAAAAAGAGCCCCAGTAAGAGAGAACCATTCATTTAGGGAGATCTGCTGTGAAAGGTAATTGAAAACATTTTGGTTTGATATAAAATATTCCACATCAAAGAGGATACAGAAGGGCTGGAGAGCAAGAACAAAGATTTATTCATCTTAGGAGCACGGCAGCTCAAGAAAATTTCCTAACAGTGTACAGCACCAAGGAAATCCCTGGGCAGAGCTCAGCTTAGGTGGATGCAATTCAGTAAAGAAAACAAGTAACAGATTTACAGTCAGTTCCTGAGTTACTCTTGAGAGCTCCAATCACTGTACCAACCAAGGCATACTTGTATAGGAATTATTAACCAGCACCCCATTTCCCCACCTTCCAGCTCCCTGTGAATAAGAAATAACCTGTAGCCACTGTGACCAACAGAGCTGTGACAGTCGAACAATTCACTCTCCTAGACAGGAGACACTGCAGCTCCAGCCTGGAACATTCTGGCAAAGATACTGGTATCAATACACTACAGCTCTCTAAACGGGACTGCAGGCTGTTCCCTCTCTGCTGTTTGCTGATTATTCCTGACCCTGAACCATTCTCTGACATTATAGGGAAAAAAATTAGCAACCTAAACTTCAGAAAAAAAATCAGTACTGATATATATATTCTTTCCCAAGGGCAGAGCCTGTCAGCACAACAAACCCTGGTGAAGCTCCTTTAACAGATCAGCTTGGGAGAGATACAAGTATTATGTTTTTGCCAGCAGATAAAGGAAAACAGGAACAAACTGAGATCTTAATACATCCAGCAGCTATTCCCCCAGGGCTTTTCTCAGGGGCAGGAGAGTTCATTTGGGCATGTGCCAGCTACGCAGCTAGTGATGGCTAAAGCGAAAGAAAGGGGAAAAGGGATTCTTCTCCATGGAGCTGTCACACTTTGATTAATTTTCTTCTTCTATGACTTCTTGACAAAACAACAGAAATTCAGGTATTTCCTAATAGACAATGTAAAAACAAACTCAACTCAAGGAACCCTGAGTCTGCCTCTCATTTCCCACAGAACTACAACAGCTTTGTCCTTCCGGTCCACATGTCTTATTTTAGATGACGGAAAGTATTGGCACAGACCACTTGGTGGGATGAAAAGTTAGGATTTGAGGCTGCAAGATGCCAAACCTCTTTTTTCCACTAAAGCAAAAAACATCTGATGATCAAAACCTCAGAGCTTTAGTTGCTGTTAAACTGGATTTGATTTCATTTTACAGCAATCATCATCTGCCTTACTGTTTTTGAGGCCTTCTATTTTGTGCATGACTGCTAGTAAGTATGGATGCATAGGTTCCACAAATACAGAATAGTACTAGTGATGATGCCACATCACATTGTTACAGCAATTGGTGGTCTTGAAGAATAGGAAGCTTGCAATAAGCATGCACTACACTTGCAAGAAACCTGGAAAAAAATATTTGATGAGTTGTCTACACTCACTGCTAGAACCAATGGTTATTCAAGAGACTGCAGTAATCTAGGGATTCTCTATAATAACTCAGTGTCCTCTGAAATTTCAATCCAACATCCCCCTCACTGCTAATGCTCTGTTTCAGATAGTTTCAAGCCAGACTCTGGGCTAAGTTTGTGTTTGAATACACCACAGTCAATCCCTGAGCAACGGACACCTGGTTGTTTCTATACTGAGAGTTTCATCACTTCTGAAAATGCCAGTTCAAACCCAAGCCCATCTGTTGGGCTTTTTTGTGTTGTGTTGGGGTTTTTTTGTTTGTTTGGTTTTTGGGTTTTTTTTTTAAGGAATATTCCAAACCAGATGTATGAACACTGGTGAGAAAAGTTGGCACATTCTACTTCTACTCCTACAGTACCTGTTTGTTGTATGCCACTCTGGGAAAGTGCTCTTTATTCTGGTTCCTGAACAGCTACCAAGGCTTCAAGCAGGCAGCCTTTACAAAGGTGTTTGTGTTGCAAATTCCTAATACACCTCAGTTCTTTACTGCGAGGAATTAATGAACAGGAAGAAAACACTCCTTTGCTTTCACTTTCTAATCAGAATTTCCAGCAGTAGCTGTCATAAATAGCGATTTATTTATAAACAGATAATATTTAAGACAGCTACCAAAGTGCAAACACAAGTGTTCCAAAGCCACTTCATCATTCCTTCTCAGAATCCAATTGCACTTTAAAACAGTACTTTAAAAATGATGAACGGTTTCAAACCATCAAATGCCCTGTCACTTCAGAGAAGTATTTCCAAAAACCATCTTGAAGATGATTGATTGATTGATTCTGTAAAATCTAGCCACTGGCTTTCCTTCATTGCACAGCTTGTGATCAAAGATGGAAAGAATGATACAGTTTCTCTGATGGTTCTCAGGAAGGGAAGCACTGTCGAATCTTCAAGGTCCCAACCAAAACCTGCAAAAAGCAGAGTCCATGTCTATGTATGTGCTACAGCACCCTGCTCTGAAAAGTTCATTTCCCAAGCTATATAAGATGTTTTCTAGGACTCACCATCCCTGAGATTATTATATCTCATAAGCAACCAGAGTATCAGTAACTTCCCTCACAACAGATTCATAGATATTATGCACAGTACAAAACTATTTGTCATTTAATGGAGGACAATTCTGCATCCTTTCCTAGGCCTGAACTGGCTAGTGATAAGGATGAGCTCAATGCTAACTAAATACATCAGTAAACCAGTGCATTTATTTGGGACAACAGAAAGTAAGTCACATAGCATTGCAGTTAAATGTAGTGTTGTTATTAGGTGTTGTGCCTCAAACTATTTTCTGGGATTTCAGAGTGCCCCATATCTGAGATTTTCTCCCCAAAATAGATAATGGAATTAGACATTTTCATCTAAGAGACTATATGATATTAAATAATCAGACAACTCAAGAACTAGTGCCCTATTTACTAGTAATTGTAAGGCAATGAAGAAAACTTACAGAGTTACAAAATCAGTAGCACTGGATGCTGCATTATTGGGGGTTAGAATGTCTATATTATGAGAGCTAGAGAAATGAAAAGAATTTGCTTAGAATATCCATATTACGCAGAAGAGAACCAGCAATGAACTCAGGTGCTAATTCAATGGTGTATCCAGACCCCCTGGCTTAAACCCATAATAGCATTAAACAGGGAAGCTGAGACCACTTCTTAACACACCTAAGTGCATTAGCAGTAAGGCTAATGTCAAATCATCCCCAAAGGGCCAAGATGAGGACACTGAAGACAGGTGCTGGGCAGGATTCCTTATGTAGCTCTCCTGCAACATAGCCCTTCAACCCTTGGCCTCTGGTACCTGTTGTTCTGCTGGTCCTGCATTTACTGGGGAATTCTCTCTGCTCCCTGTGTGTCCACACTCCCTCCTGTTCTACTCCTCAGCCTCCCAGGTTATTGCCTTTATGCAGCTCCCACAGTTCCATTCCTGGGCTAGAGAGACCCCAAGCAGAATCAAAGCTCTGCAGACTCAGCATATGGTGGGTTAGACAGGTTGGGGGTGGTTGCTCGGTTCATTGTTGTTTGGGTTTTTTTGGCTTTATTTGCTCTTTTCCTAATGTTCTTGGGTTTTGCTTTTAGCTTTATTTACTCTTCTGCTAGCGTTCTCTTAGAGACATAAGCCAAGGTCAGGCCCAGGTTGCAACCCTACTCTTTCCCCCTTTGTGGCCAATGGAGAGTGCAGCGTAGCAGCAGCCAGGATAGAGTGTTTACGCTTCCTCCTTCCTTCTGTAGTGATGCAGACCATTGCATGATTCTGTACGATCAGCAGGATTTCAGTGCAAGGAACTCAGGCTCCCTCTCATAATCCCTCTGAGCCCAACTGCTTGCACCCACTGGTAATGGCTGAGTGAGAAAACACAAACACCATGCTCTCACTGATAGAATCAGTATTATGGCTTTGGGTTTTTGCACTGCAATAGATCATCTGTGATATCATTATTGCTTTAAAAAAACTGCTCCTCTTTTTGCATGTTTTGTTTATTGCCTTTTTTTTTTTTTAAGAAGAGTAATCACACTTGTTTGCTAGTATGGAATGGGACATCAATTTTCTTAATTAAAGCCTATCTGCAAATACAAACCTACAAATCCACAGATCATGCTCTCTGTTGTGTCCCCCAGCTAAACAGTGTCACAAACATAACAATCTCTCTTTCGAATGCCATGTCCGAAAGCCCCTGCGTAACACCTTTTGTTCTTGCACTGACAGGCTTACCATAACATGTGTCCATTCAAACATATATTTCATCTCGGCACTGCACATCTGACACACAGTTCAAGGCTTCCCCAGACCAATGGAACCAGGAGCTCTGGAAGCCCTTTCTATAAACACTCAACAGGTACTTGCTTTTAGGATTCGAGCCATGCAAATCCATGAATACAATTCTCTTAGTACTTCGGGTATTAAACCAATGTTGATCCTATGTTTTGCAACAAGGCCACTAAAAGGAGAACTGGCTCTAGTGCCCCATATGAAGTTTCCTTTATTATGCTCAGGATTCCCTCAGCTGCAGGATCTGAACACAACTGTGCTGAGGTGATAGGCTTTTTGTCACCACCAAGTACCAAAATTAGCCCTCAAAATACACTGTAGGGACTGAACTTCACTGACAACCACTAGCACAGCAGAGGGCCTTGCTGCTGACAGTCCCATTTGGAAATACACTTAGTGATATTATTTTTAACTCTTCCTGAATGCTATAGAAGAACTGGCTTCCGATGGAAGCTGGAGGAAGCTGATCTTCCAAGAGTTTTGTGCTGTAGATGAGTGAACTATATCAACTCAAATGGGGGAGATTTCTTACAATGTTTTGTTTCAGTTTAAATCCATATTCTTCCTCTCCTTTACTATTGCTTTGGAACTGAAATACAGAAGGCATGTTGCCTTTGCTAGAAGGAAGTTCATGCTCGCTGTCATTTCATGGACAGAATGCAATCAATTGCCCTCCCAAAAGCTCTCAGACATTCAAAACAGTCCTGCCTGTAGAATGTTTATATGATTTTGCCCATATAAATTTCCTCCCCGTCTCAGTCCTTTGTTGAGAGTAGTCTATTTTCTTTACCTCATTTTCAGATTTAATTCTCCCCGGGTTTCTATTGCATTATATTTTCTCTACCCTCTCTCCCAGCCTCCAAGAGAAATGCAAACCTAATTAAAGACACATGGAATGTTCAGGCTATGTTATTTAGAAAAAAATAGAAAATAGGAAGAAAATAGGCTTGCATGAAGCCATGGAAGGTTGTTTCCAGGCTTCTTTTCTGGAAGAAAGATGACTCAAGATTACTGCCAGCTTACATGAAGGAGGTGCAAGGATTGTATCTCACAGCGAGTATCAGAAGCATGTAAATAATGTGCACACAGGTACACAAGTGGGTATCTTCATTCCATGTACAGTTTTTTTTCCTACAGCTCACGTTTTGAGTGCTAAATGAACGTGTGGCAGTTGGTGGTTTGTCCAGCAGGCAGTCTCTGCCACACAGCCAGATGCAAGCCCACCCTGTGACCTGACCTGCAGTTGTGCCTCTGGAATCACCCTGTCCATGGTTCTCCACAGGGTCAGGACACAACGACGCAGCATGCGTTCTGTTTTCCCTCACATTATCACTAATCTTGGAACAGGGAGAGTGCTGTTTTTATACATATGTATCTTTGTTGACAGCAGAAAAGCTCAGTCTCACAGCAAAGAGAAAGTTAACAGCAACTACAGATAACAAGTTACTTTCATATGACACATCATCACACTGAAGTTTCTCATTCCCTTAACACCAAGTTTTAGTCCTCCCTTCTTAATGTGAGGTGCTAGAGCAGAATGATTTTACAGAAAAAGGTAAAGACAAGGGTCAGATCATGTGTGTCACCTAGCACAATAATCCAACTCTGGCAGTGGCTAAGAGTAGATATCTACAGAAAAGTACAAAAGTGGAGCAAGAGTAAAAGAACAACTCCTAATGTATGTATTTCGAACTCAAAAATCTAAAATTGAGAATCTTCTTGAGCCAGTAATGTCTCTGAATTTAATAGACCCTGATGGGATTATCTACTGTGAATTTGTTCAAAGAGCTTTTGAACATTTTCTACTCGGAACTTTGTTCCGTATAAATTTTTTGAATCAATAGCATTTTTTTATGATGATATAGTGAAAATATCTCTCTACTGAAGTTAAAAGCATGTAACAGTCAGAACCCCTTATTTTGTCATTTGTAGTTATGGGTATCACATTTTTATAATCTACAACTGAAGACAGAGCAGTTTAAGCATGTACTGCAAGGGAGAACCATTGGCAAATTGTTTTTTGGACTCCTCGGTCACATACAGGGACAGAAGGTGAAAAGCAGCACCAAATCAGGTATTAGAGTTTAAGTGTTGGGAGGGGTAAAATACATCTTTCAAACAGCAGTCAAAGCATCGCTGTTCTACAGAATAAAGTACAACATTTCTGAAGCTACACAGGAACAGTTTTATCAAAGTTGCAACATTTCCTATTTGGGACAGCTCTGAAAGCCAATGGTGAAATTTAGTAGCACTCCTACTACATCTTTCACTGATGGCACTTCAGCTGAATCACTATGACTCAACTTTAACATTACAAACCTAATCTGAGAGACGTATGGCTCGAAATTCAGGAGTCCTTCCCATTACAACTTGGTACCTTTATTTTGGCAGCAGCTGTAGAGAAGACACATGAAGGCATGCAAGAAGTTTTTTAGAACCTGCACAGACAATTGTTGATGCTTTTGTCTAATGACATAGAAATAATATACTTTCATATGTTCCACCCTAAAGAAAGCCAAATTTCATTGTTCAGACAGCAAAGCCAGTTAATGAAGTCTGAAACAGTGCAATCAAATCTCTTTTCCTAAGACAACATACAATACCTCCTTTAGGCATCTCGAAAAGAAAAATAGAAACTTGTACCTCTAATTTCGTCTTAAAGGAGTCTCCCAGGCCAATCAGCGTTCTCTCTCTACCATAGCTATTCTATCCTGAGCTGTTCTAGAAAACTCACAGTTCTCTCACAATTAGTGAGGGAAAGCGGCCTAAACGTTATCTTCTATTACAAAAAGCCACCCTCCATGAGAGGACTTTTCTACTAGCATTTCAATTCATAACACATGAGCTTGTTTCTACAATCCAGATTTATCCTCATCCTATCAAGAGGTCCTAAACCTTATGTACAAAGCAGCAAATGTGAGAACCACTTAGAGAGTATTGTGTACAGACTGACTCACTAGAAATGTGAACCATTTTGCAGCTCTCTGCTCTGCCAGACTTGCCCCTGCTGGTTTGGTTCTGAACTCATTTGCTTCTCTATATGCCTGGCTGACACAGATCTACTGCTGCTTACAGGAGTCGGAATCCTCAAAAATCTGCAAATGCAAGGGAATCTACCAGCTAGAAGTCAGAATCTGTTGATCCTCTCCTTTCTTGGGGCTTTTCTTTAAGGCCTTCCCTATGTTAAATATATATTAAAGGCTCTTGTTGAACTTTTGAATAAGGATTAGTAGAATGTGGAGTCTAAATATTGGTGAATGTAGCTGTTCAGAGTCTGTTCTGGCAGAATTTCAACCAGACCCGGTAATAAGCCCAACAAATCTGCTCACAACTGTCCTTCTCATGAGCCTTCCTGATAAATCTGCCAATTTGACAGACTGGTATTTGCAGAGTATGGATACATGTTTGGATTTGGGGTAAGTGCACTATTACACATTGAAAAATGGGATGGAAAAAAGTAGCTGCACTTCTGTAGTTCAGCCCCCAGACAGTTAACATCCAACACTGCTGCTTTCTGCTGCCACGGTATCTATATTTCATTTCTTTAAAGCATTACAGCAGTTATCTTGCTGAACAAATCCCAAGCAGCTCATGCAGTCCCAACTGTTTTGTCCCTTGCTGTACTGAGGACAGCTTCCCAGGCTACTACGGCTGTTTCTCTTCTCCTGTATTTGGAAGTTGGCTCGCAGCATGGAGATCCCTTGTGGGATCAGTTTAAATTCCAGAGTCACCGCTGCACACTGCCATTTCCTTCAGCTGATGCAAATCAAACACAGTATGAGTGAAAAATGCAGCTGTAGGCTTGGCTAACTGCTCTGTGAGGGGACCTGTACTGAATGCAGAAAGTTTGCCTCAGGAGAAAATGTTTCACAAACACAGTGTGCTCTGCACAGTGTGACATTGCTGAGGCTGTTGACCCTCATTTGGCAGCAGTTTGCACACACTTTGCCACTGTGCCCCATGTTTAATAGGCAGTGTGACACAGTATGCAACAGTAAAGGATGACACACACATATAAAATACTGTTGCCTGGCATCAGGGCCACTCTCCTATACCCAGAGCCCAAAACCTAAATGGGAATTTCATTTTGGTCCTGAAATTTTAGCGCTCCTGCAGTAAATGTCATAGACTTCAATTTTTGCTTCTTGTCTTCCAGCCACTCCAAGGCAGAACCCAACTGTCTAGTAATTTAAAAAGAAGTTAAAATTTGTATTAATTGAATGCAATTTTTTATGAGTTGACTGAATACATGGTATTATATGGAACATAATGCCTTAAATAGGAATGATTTCTAAATATTTTAACGGAACTGTTTCTAGCCAAGACGCTTTAGGACAGGGATTATGAATTTCTCATTCCTATTGCTGAATACTCACATGGGTAATCTCACCTGTGTAATGGGGCAAAAATCCAGTCCACTAACACTTGATCTCTACTGGAAAGTAGGGCAAAGCACAGGAGCCTTCTCTATGTGTAAGAGATGCACAATTAAATTCTTAATAGCTATGAATCTAGCTACAGAGGATATGAGGAGAAAGATAAGTATGTTTCTAGTACAGTTTAAAAAGAACCTAGAGGAAATCTTATGGACATAGTATGTCCTGAGGACAGTTTTTTTGAAGCCCCAAAACATTTAATGGATCAATATTCTGGATTTTTCCCTTTGCAACAGCATAGAACTCTCACTACCGATGTTTTTTTATGGGTGCCACAGTATGAACACACATTGTCCTTTCTGTGAGGCCACTGTATTTTTCTGGGGAACAGAGAACAAGATGCATGCATTCACAGAGCAATCTTACAACAAGTCCTACTGAATTTGTCTGCAAGTACAAGGCCCAATTATGTGAAAATAATTGTAGGTTCAGGATGTCAGGGCAGGAAGAAGGAAGTTTTTTTGTATTAAATTAGTTTTCTTTCTTTATTGTAATTACTTGAAGCCCCTCTGAGGTCTGGGACACTACAAGAGATTTGGTCAAGATGAATTAACAAATACGGCACAAATAAGAAACTCAAAAGTATGTTAATGTGATTTATTCTACAGTCTTCTATCTCCACTTATATGGAAGGAGTTTATAAATATATAGAGAAATTTGGTGCTATCTAAAAATTTCTTTGTTTAATCTGGCTATTTAGTACTTGCTCATGGGCGCCAACTCCTATATGTACTGATACAAAGCAACAAATATTTAGTGTGCATGCTAAATAAGACTTTTTTTAAAGTCATAACGAATATATGAAAGAGTTTAAGAACTTCATGGTTATCCAGTAAAAAGGCAATTACATACATGCACATACTCCAAGTGTTCATTATTACTAAATACAGTATTATTTAATTTTAGCCAGTGACTTTTCCAAAAGTCTCGTCCAGTGCAAAGGCTTTGGCTTTGTGGTGAACTGGAACATACGGAAAATTACAGATACCCCTGAGCCTGCTCATTCTGCAGTACTGATATAAATAATGTATGAGATATCTGGATCAGGAAGGCACTTGAAATTTCAGACTAATCGTACACTTACCAATACACACATGCTTTAATACTTTGATAAATCAAATTCAATATGAGGCACAACTAGGAAAGGACTTGAGACATTCAAACACTTAATGTTGCAGGGTGGGAGGAAACTGTGCCTAAAATGGGCACAGATAAACATGTAGCTAAAAGAGTGCAAGTCTTGCACAGGCCATCTTACAGCCTGATTTGGGTACAGGGGTCCTTGAAATTGAACTGAACATAATTACATGCAAAAATACTTATTCAAAAACTGACTGAGTATCCAGATGTGCGTTTGCAAGGCAGATAAAAAAAAATGAGAACTTACCATAGGCATCTCACCTGAGGTATCCATCCATTTCAGTGCAAAGTAAAACACGGAATCTTACATTGACCAACGAGAGCGATTGAAACCAACTTTTCTCTTTTTCAGGAAACACACAAGGAGCATATAAGTCAGGTACTGCATCTCAGCTCTGTGACCTGCTTTATCACAAGAGTCCTACTACTCCCAAAAACTATGTTCTCAGAAAATAATCATGGTGAGGCAAAGGCCATTTGAAGCTGAATGACAGTGTTCACATCAGTTCTTAACATATTTAACATCTTTCATTTATTTGCCTCCATTTCCCTGTGTCCATGTGTAGACAGGACCATAAATATTACACAAAATCACCAGTGGTCAAATTAATGTTGAGACTGTTATAAAGGTCACCTACACTGAATAAAGCAGTTAGATTGTTTACCAGATAGTTGTTTATATCGACAAGTTCTGAGCCACTCAGAATACAAGTATACATCTCTCACTGCCTAAAAATGTTATCTAACAGAACGCTGCCTTCACAAATGTGATACTTGGTGGAACATATGGGAATAGTTTTCCCAAACATTTTTTCTTTTACTGGTAATCACCTGTCCAGTCACAAGTCAAGCTCCTGTAAACTACCTGTTGCCTTTTGAAAAACCACTGTCTATCATCAGTTCATAGTAACGTGGTCACAAGAGTTGAAAGCACTATCAATGTAGTCATATCATTCCACAAGGAACCCAGGATAAACTTAAAATTTTCGTTCAAGGCAAACATTGCACAGAAGGGGGTAAAAAAAGTTTGGTTTTGGTTTTAACAGATTCCTTTAATCATCCAGTGCTTGCTCCTTAGATTACCCAAAGTTAATGGCTTGATAAAACAGAAGGGCAGAATGCATTGACTTTCCAGGCTACATTCACTGATCAACAGTAGCCTCCAATTCTCCAGAAGATCACAGAATCACAGAACAACCAGGTTGGAAGGGACCCATCGGATCTTCTAGTCCAACCATTCCTATCTAACACTAAACCAAGTCCCTCAATACCTCATCCACCCGTGTCTTAAACACCTCCAGGGAAGGTGACTCAACCACCTCCCTGGGCAGCCCATTCCAATGCCCAATGACCCTTTCCGTGAAAAACCTCCTCCTAATCTCCAGCCTAAATCTCCCCTGGCGGAGCTTAAGGCCATTCCCTCTCGTCCTGTCCCCTGTCACTTGGGAGAAGAGCCCAGCACCCTCCTCTCCACAACCTCCTTTCAGGTACTTGTAGAGAGTAAGGAGGTCTCCTCTCAGCCTCCTCTTCTCCAGGCTAAACAACCCCAGCTCTCTCAGCCGCTCCTCATAGGGTCTGTTCTCCAGCCCCTTCACCAGCCTTGTTGCTCTTCTCTGGACTTGCTCCAGAGCCTCAACATCCTTCTTGTGGTGAGGGGCCCAGAACTGGACACAATATTCAAGGAGCAGCCTCACCAGTGCTGAATACAGAGGGAGAATCACCTCCCTGGACCTGCTGGTCACACCGTTTCTGATACAAGCCAAGATGCCATTGGCTTTCTTGGCCACCTGGGCACACTGCTGGCTCACGTTCAATCGGCTGTCGACCAACACCCCCAGGTCCCTCTCCTCCTGGCAGTTTTCCAGCCAGGCTTCTCCCAGTCTGTAGCTCTGCATAGGGTTGTTGTGCCCCAAGTGCAGGACCCGGCATTTGGTCGTGTTAAACCTCATACCGTTGGACAGTCCAGCCTGTTTAGGTCCCTTTGCAAAGCCTCCCTATCCTCCAGCAGATCGACACTTGCACACAGCTTTGTGTCATCTGCAGACTTGCTAAGGGTTTATTGAGGGCATTAAGGGTACCCTTAGCAAAGATGATAAAAGAGCAAGATGATAAAAAGAGACTCTAATCCTTACTTTTTTTTTGACACATGCTTAAATCTTTATAAGATATAAACAGTAATGCCATCCAGTTTGTGCAGTATATGAATACAGCATTTCTGTAAAGCTTCTCAGGCAGCTTATCTGGTGTTACTCAGAAAAGTTAGAAGTTGGTACAGTCAAAGAACAGCATCAGGTCATTCCAGGGAAAAGTGATTAATCACAGCCAAGTGCCTTTGCCTAGAAAACTTAATCCTTCTCTGCAGTGATACCTAGTACTGAAAACAACTGCTGTAAAATGCAGGTTAGTGCTTAGAGCTGAACCAGACACACACTCTTCAGTGAAGTATTAATCCTACCAAAATACCTTATAACTACAGACAACAGCAAGCTCATGAAGGTCTTTGAAAACAGTTCTGTTCCACTGCTTCAGCCACTTGCATAGAAAGAGTGTTTTAAAAGGCAATCTGTTCATTCTAACCCCTTTAACTTATTTGAAATGCTAGTCACCACTGTAGTGCTAATAACAGATAGTGCTTCCTAAAAATACTAAAATTCTGAGTGCGTGGAAAGGAAAGGAGGCTCAGTATCTCTTCCCACACACCCCACACCTCCCTCCCTGTGAGGAATCCACTGTTGCATGTGTAATACCATATTGGAAGAGGACAGAAGAATTCTTGCATCTCTGCCTTGGCTCAATAAACAGAAAACATTGTGACTGAATCTCTTGTTACTTTCTACTCATATGCTAAGACCTGAAGAGTTCAGGAAACTGCGTAAACTGGAGAAGTATTCTCACAGTAACAGCACAATTACTGTATAATTACAAACTAACCAGTGCAAAGGGCAAAAGAAATGGGTTTTTTAAAACAGTACCTGCTGCAGAGATATTCTTCATATGACATCAATGCTGCAGATCTGGATGCTGCAAAGGAAAGAGAATACACTGTAAAATAGTATTTAAAAAGAAACACAAACTAAAAAAAGTAGTGCTACACAATTGCATGGAGTTTTGTGGGACATGGCTTCAAAAATTAGGTAGCCACAGCGCCAATAGGCAGAGAATTTCAGTGATGGGCCTACAGTCATGTAGTGCAGACAACAATAACTTCTTTTTTCATGAGCAAAAATTACATCAATATGACCACACAAGTGACACAAACTCTTAATAACAACACCCCCACAAACACAAACACAAACATACATATTTTGACACTGTAGATGGTTAAAGTTTTAGAAGGCTGTCCTGTTCTCTTTTGGTTTGCCTGTAGTAACCATACCCATCACAGCTAAGACAGCCTTTTATAATGACCAGATAACACTTTTTTTTCTTAAAAATACATGCACATACATGCATCTTTCATCCAGAACTCAGTATGTAAGATCTCAGACTTAAAGCAATTCTTTTTAATTAGAGAACTTATCTCACATGTAAGTCCCACAAGTGACTAAATACACGGTTTATTAGATTTGCATAGTTCCACAAACCAGAATTTAGCAATTATTAGTTCATAACCTGGACTAATTGCTTTTTGTAATTCCCAGCTGTTCCATATAAAGTATCCAGAAGGATTTCTATGTGTGTTTATTATTAGTGATCTGTAGTATGCTAAAGAGGCACCCCGGGCAATACACTGACTAGAAATGATAAGTACAACGCTACATAGCCAGTAGCTAAGAACATAAAATACTCTAATGGTGCATAGTTCAAGTGACTTAACATACTCATTACTGCTGAGAGGTTGGTATTTTAAATATGTTTCAATGCCAATAACATAATTTGACTATCTGATATTCAGCCTACAAATGTACTTCTCCCCAAACAAAACTGGATTATACAACATGGAAATTAGTCATCTGGATTCTACTGCTGCAGACATACACACACCTCAACATGATTCCCAGAACTCTAAGAGAAGAGAAAAAAAAATAAAACAAGAAATTCAGAGCTGAATGTGTCACTAGGATTTCTAGCCCTGCAGATAATCTGTTTTTCTTAGCTCTTTGGGCCTACAACCTGTAAGTATCCCTGCAGCTCCAACAGCTCAGGCATTGGAAGTTATAAAGGCAAATCCCTGTGCACACCAGAAGCCTTACTGATTTAATTGCTCTTTCTGTATGTCATAGAATTATGGAATTGTTAAGACTGGAAAAGATTTCTAATATCATTAAGTCCAACTATCAACACAATACCAACATGTCCACCAAATTTCCTGGAGTGCCATGGCCACATGCTTTTTGAACACTTCCACAGATGGAGACTCCACCACTGCCCTGGGCAGCCTGTGCCAGTGCTTCTCCACCCTTTCTATAAAGAAATTTTTCTAATATTCAATCTAAACTTCCCCTGGTGCAATTTGAAGCCATTCCTTCTCATCCTATCACTTTCCCCTTGGAAGAAGAGCCCAACATCCACCTCACCACAACCTCCTTTCCAGGAGCTGCAGAGAGCAATGAGGTCTCCCCTCAGCCTCTCATTCTTCAGACTAAATAGCCTCAGTTCCCTCAGCTGCTCCTCTTAGGACTTGTTCTCCAGACCCTTCACCAGCTCTGTTTCCCTTCTCTGGACACACTCCAGGCCCTTGGTGACCTTTTTGTACTGAGGGGCTCAAAACCGAACCCAGCATTTGCAGATCAGTCTCACCAGTGCTGAGCACAGGGGCACAATTGCTTCCCTGCTCCTGCTGGCCACACCACAGCTGATCCAAGCCAGGATGCTGTTGGCCACCTTGGCCACCTGGGCACACTACTGGCACATGTTTAGCGTCTCTAAATAGCACCCCTAGGTCCTTTCCAGATAGGAAACTTTCCAGCCTCTCCTACCCAAACCTAGAGCATCGCATGAGGTTGTTGTGACCCAAGTGCACAGCACTCTCCCCACAGCGCAGGCCACCACACCCAGGCGCGGTCAAACCACTTCCGCACCTACAAGGACTCGTAGGGGAAGCTGTGGGGAGGGAAGGTGGCCCGGAGCCTGAATAGTGGTTCACGGCTGACCCTGTTATAGTTGCTGGTGGCAACAGCAGTTCAGGTGGGACATGGCTGCGTGGGGAAGGAACACAAACCAGAGAGGAATGCAAGTTCCTGCTTCTCCAGAGCATTGGTGTCAGAGCAGGGCAGCCAGCACACACACCTGTACACCCACCCCCCCCCACCAGAGCTGCCCCACAGCCTTGGCATTCCTGGGAATGCTGTCCTGGGCCCTCCAAATTCTGAATAGAACTTAGGAGGGGAGCTGGTGTGTTGCTCACCCTCCGGTCCCTGTGGCACTGGGAGCATTCATGGTAATTGTAGAATCACAGAATGGTTTGGATTGGAGAGGACCTTAAAGCCCATTCAGTTCCATCCCCTGCCACGTGCAAGGACAACTCCCACTGGATCAGGGTGCTCCAAGCCTCATCCAACCTCACCTTGAACACCTCCAGGGACAGGGCAGCCATGACTGCTCCGGGCAACCTGTGCCAGTGCCTCCCCACCCTCACAGGAAAACGTTTCTTCCTGAGATCTCATCTCAATCTCCCCACTTTCAGCTTAAAACCCTGTAGTAACATAAAGCCAGGAGTACAGGGTTGCGGTCTATGCTTCTTCCTTTCCTTGATGACACAAGCACAGAATTTGATTTAGAAAACTATTACTGGCTTTTAGGTGCTTTTCTCTTTGTCCTGGTTGCGGATATTTTAAGCTATAAATCAATGCTCCTGCTGGAGGAGCTTTCACTCCCCAATGTTTCTCAGCAGTTTGTGCAGCATTTACACATGGCCGGTCCCACCAGCACATACATGGATATGTGGAGCACAAGTCTTACAAGGAGGCGCTGAGGGAAGCGGGATTGTTTAGTCTGGAGAGGAGCAGGCTGAAGGGAGACCCCATTGCTCTCTGCAGCTTCTGGAAAGGAGGTTGGAGAGAGCTGGGTGCTTCTCTCAAGTAATAAGGGATAGGATGAAAGGAGATGGCCTCAAGCTGTGCCAGGGGAGGTTTAGGCTGGACATTGCGATAAAATTACTTCACGGAAAGGGTGTTCAAGCATTCCAGAAGCTGCCTAGGACAGTGGTGGAGTTCACAGCTCTGGAGTGGTTCAAAAAGCATGCGGCTGTGGCCCATGAGATAGTATCACAGTGGGGTTAGGCTGACGGTTGGACTGGATAAGCTTAGAGGTCTTTTCTAACCTTGATGATTCTGTGATTCTTAAAGGAGGTTGTAATGAGGTGGGTGCTGGTCTTCTCTCCCAAGCAGCAGGAGACAGGACAAGAAGAAATGGCCTCAAGTTGTGCCAGAGTAGGTTTAGAGTGGGTATTAGGAAGAATTACTTCAAGGAAAGGTTGTTCAAGTGCTGGCAGAGGCTGCCCAGGCAGTGGTGGACTCTGTCTGTGGAGAGGTTCAAAAAGCATGTGGCACTTGGGGACATGGTTGGCATTCACACTGGATGATGTTGGAGGTTTTATCCAACTTTAATGATTCTATAAAGGAGGTTGTAGCGAGGAGGGTGTTGGTCTCTTCCCCCAAGTAAATAGAGACAAGGCAAAAGGAAATGCCTCAAGTTAGTTCAGAGGAGGTTCCGACTGGACATTGGAAAAATTTACTTCATGGTAAGGTCTGTCACGCCCTGGGAGCGGGCAGGGGCGCTTCCCCCTCCTCTCCCAGCCGCCTCAGCCCCCAACTAGCAGCGCGGGGAAGGCTCCCCCCGCCCCCCTTCCCCCTCCCGGGGCTGCGATCCCGGCACCCCAGCTTTAATCATCTCCTTATATGGACACCAGAATGTCTGACGTCATCCCGCGCTGGGAAACCAGCGCCCGCGCAGCCCAGCCGGGGCGGGAGAGCGGGAGGGGGCGGGAGGAGGCGCTGGAATGCGGATTGAGGCGGCCTCGGCCAATGGGAGCGGCGGGCGCTGTCCCGCCATTGGCGGAGCGCGGCCGAGGGGGCGGGAGGGGGGGCGGTGAGGGAAAAGCCGCCGCCGGGCTGAGCGCGGCGCCAGTGCGGGGTGGGCGCTGCCGGAGCTGGGGGTCCCGGGTTCGAGTCCTGCGACGGGTCGCTGCCAAGGAGAGAGGGGAGCCGCGGCGTTTGCTTGTTCGGTTTTTCCTCCTTCTTTCTCCTCCCGTGCGCGGGCGGACGGAGTTTGGCAGGAGTTTGCTCGGACTTCGCCCCGCCGCAGCCATGCCCGTGTTCCACACGCGCACCATCGAGAGCATCCTGGAGCCGGTGGCCCAGCAGATCTCCCACCTGGTCATAATGCACGAGGAGGGGGAGGTGGACGGCAAGGCCATCCCGGACCTCACCGCCCCCGTCTCGGCCGTGCAGGCCGCCGTCAGCAACCTGGTGCGGGTGAGTATCCTCCTCCTGGCAGGAGCTCGGCCGGCCCCGCCTGTCCCGCCGCGGTGCGGGGGGATCCGCTCCTCCGCTCTGCCCCTCTCGGCGTCCAACAGGCGTTTCTGCCTTGCAACAAGTTTGCTGCCCCGCAAACGCGCAGCTAGGGGGGAAAAGTCCTCGTACAAGCCTCAGCTCCGCTCCCGGGAGATCCCGCCGGGACCCGCTCGGGGATCCCCAGGCTGAGGGGTGCGGGAGTGGGCCCGGGGACGGAGCAGCTCCCCTGGGGGGACGGGCGGACAGAGCTGGCTTTGTTCAGGAGGCTCCGGGGAGACCTTAGAGCAGCTTCCAGCTCTGAAAGGGGCTCCGGGAAAGCTGGGGAGGAGCTTTTTCCAGGGGCCTGGGATGATAGGGCGAGGGGGAATGGCCGGGAAGGACTTTAGCTGGACCTCGGCGGCTCCTGCGTAGAAGCCGTTGCCGCCCGGTGCCGCCGTGTCCGGAGGAGCCGCGAGCCCTTAGCCTTGTCTTCTCTTTTCCGTGTGAACCCGACCCTTCCTCACCCGAGGGAGACCCCCTTCTCGGTCTGTGCCCCCTCTCGGTGCGGGCTGCCCCCCGGAGCGGCTCGCAGATGTCTCCCATGCGCTCTGTGGCTTTTTGCTGTCTTGGAAACTCCTATTTTAAGTGTGTGTGCTAAAAAAGGCAAAATGCTTGGTGTAATCCCATCCTAAAAAAATCCTCCCAGGCGTTTGGAGTTGATTTTTATGTCGGTGAAAGCTGGCAGTTTGCTATCAGTGCAGGAGAAGAGGTACAGAGCTGTGGTTCTGGGTGAAGTTTGTAGCTGTAGTTGGCTCTTTTAGAGAGCCTCGAGTGCGAGTTACTTTGCTTCTGCGAAGCTAAATGTGGCTGAAAATCGGCTCTGATCTCTCGACTCCTTGAAAGCAGCTGTACTTACAGTGTCTCTTTGAGACCTGGGAATTTGCTATATGGACGCTTCACTCTGAGAACTGTGAATGACTAATACATTTGAAATGCTTTAGTTCATAGAATCGTAGAATCATGGAATTGTTTGGGTTGGAAGGGACCTCAAAGCCCATCCAGTTCCAACCCCCTACCATGAGCAGCGACACTTCCCACTGGATTCAGTTGCTCCAAGCCTCATCCAACCTGGCCTTGAACACCTCCAGGGATGGGGCAGCCATGACTGCTTTGGGCAGTCTGGACCAATGTCTCACCACCCTCACTGTAAAGAATTTCTTAATCTTCAATCTAAATCGACACCTTCCCTGCCCCCCACAAAACCATTCATCCTCATCCTGTCACTCCATGCCCTTGTAAAAGTCTCTCCTCAGCTTTCCTGTAGCCTCCTCCAGGTACTGGAAGCTGCTTTAAGGTCTCTGTGGAGCCTTTTCTTCTCCAGACCGAACAACCCCAAGTCTCTCAGCCTGTACTCATACAGGAGGTGCTCCAACCCTCAGATTGTCTCTGTGGCCTCCTCTGGACCCATTCTAACAATTTGATATCCTTCTTATGTTGGAGATTCCAGAACTGGACACAGGACTCTAGGTGAGAGTAGAGGGTTGCGTTAATACTTTTATAGCCCCGTTGTGTGTCTGTGGAGCAGCAAACTGTTGCAAGGCAGACATGTCTGTTTTATACAGAAAGCACTGCTGTGTTGCATACTCCTAATGTAAGAATTACCTGGTAATATTTGCACTTTTAGTTTATTTGCAGATTCTCAGAGTTCCTTTCTGGGCACTAGATTTTACTTGCTGACTTTAAATCTTGTCAGATTCTGGAGTCACTCATGGCAAGCAGATCCCTTGCCAGCAGCAGGCTTTACCTTAAAATGAGATAGCTACATACAGATTAAATATTGTGTTACGGCTAACTGGTGTATTAATGGACTGAAATCACGAGGTTTGTGGGTATAAGAAGCTGTCAAGATGATTAGTGTACATGTGCTTATTGGATTTCAGCCTGTAGTGCTTGCTACTGTTTGAATTGCTTGCATCTTTGAGGCTTTGTTTTTAACTGCAGTGGAGCCACAATTCCTGGTCTCTGTGGCTCCATGAATTTTACAGGAGGTACTGTCTGGAGTACTTGTGCTTTTTGTTGACTTTAGCTGGGACTTTTTTTTTTTTTTTTTTTTTTTTTATGAAGAACAGTCAGTCTGCAGCAATGAACTGATGTAATAGGTACGTTGGCTGCAAGGATGTGAAGCTGAAGTGTATTAAATACTTTTCCTTGAAAGGAAGACATCAGAAAAATGCTTTGACTCTCTGAGCTTAGCCTGTGTCACTGGGTTGTGAGACTGTTTTGTCCCTTGCCCCCATTCTCCAAAGAAACCTAATCTGATAAACGAGCATTTATTAGAGAAATGCAGAAACAGAGTTAGTTTCTTTCTGCAGCTTGCCAATGTCAGCTCTTCTTTCATTTCAGATGGGTTTCGAAGCCTCTGGTTTTCTGTTCTTGCTTGCTAGTTAGGTAAAAGGGAAGACTGCATTATTTCTCTGTACTAATTCACAAAGAGCAAGTAGGAGTGTAATCTGGAGTGGTTCCTTTAAGAAAGATGCCTTGATCTGGTAGAATACAGCTTTGCCCACATTAGAAAAAACGAAGAATTAAAGTTATTTCCTGTCTGGAACTCTGCTTCCAGTGCTTCTTTCCAATGTGTAAAGGTGATTTGTGAAACTGTGGTTTCACTGGAGTATTTGTGCAGACAGGTTACCTAAGAGCTTTCTGGTGACTTCACAGGTGACAGCAAAGATTGCATTGTCAGTACAAACAAGCCAGTAATGTAGATGCCAGCTGTCTGTGCGGCTCGCTATCTGCTCAGGGTTCTTCCTGTAGCAGTAATGTCACAAACTGTATGTGAAGGTAAGTACCAATCAGCAGAGAGGTTTCTCAGCACTAACTTGTCACACAGAGCACCACCATTCTCTGCCACCCCAGCCAACTGTGAGGCAGCCACAGTTCGGAAGGTACAATTCATGGAACTATTGCAACTGTAAGTAACTGCTGACACCTGTTCTTGTGCAAGGCCCTGTGCTGTGTTGGGAAACAGGCTAGGAAACAAGGAAGCGGCTGTGTGGAGGAGCCATGTGAAATAACTTGAATTCATTTTGTTGATGTCCCTGTGATGGAGTTAACATGATACACTACAGCCAAGATGGAGCAGAGGCTGGTAGATATAAAAGTCTAAATTTGAGATTGTTAGATGAGTTAAAAAGGGTTTTTTCTCCTGGGAAAGTGGGCTGCAGACTTCCACATGAGAGCTTGTCCTTCATGTTACCTTTTAGTGTGCACTTGTTTTTTTTCTGACAAATCATGTGCTGTGTTTAAGGTTTGCTTTAGGTCACCTTAAGTTCTGTGAGTTATTGTGGTGTAAGGCTTACACATCCAACAACACCCTACTGTAGGGATACTTCCCTGTCAGATCCTGATTGTAAAGTAATCCTACCTAAGAGAAAGTCCAGGTCATGCTTGAAGTTAATGAAATAACTAAGTTTTTACAAGTTGGTCTCTCTGCCTGGCAAATACCAAAGAGCTGGTGTTCAGTGCTTCTGTATTAGTTCCCAGTGTGTGGCAGTTTGATCCTACTGTGTCTTGAATATTCTGTTAGGTGGTGGCATTTGCAAAAACATGCTCTTTGCTTGAAATAGTTTGAGGTTTCTGAACTGTAAGATAAGGCACATGTAGAGGTAAGGGGCAGATGCTTTTTTTGCACAGAAATAACCATTGGGTGCAGCCGAGCTTCAGATTAATATAACAAGATAAATAATGTACTATATCAGTCTTTTTAACAAAGTTTTTATTGACCAATGTTTGGAGTGAATTTGTGCCCTCTAAGGAAGGGCTGTGCTTTGGTTTGGTGCTTTTTGTAGCTAAGGATGTAACGCTGACAACAGAATTGGTTGGGGGAGAATAGTCAAGCCTAAAAGTCAGGGGATGATTTGAAGCTGTTTAAAAATACTATTAGTTTAGTGGGCAGTGAAATGGAATTCAGAATTGTAACTGCTCAGACTTCTGTAGGAAGAAGTTAACCATAAGGTGTTTCTTTAATTGTTTTTCTAAAATATCCATCAAACTTGGAGCCTTTAAAAATGAGGGATTTCTATCAAAGGTGACTCATGATGATGCAGATAAATTAAGCCTATCACACATGTGACATAAAATAGCTTTGTTTCATGGAGGAGAGAAACCCCTGCTTTGTGTTAGTGAATTTACAAAGATTTATGTTCAAAGTAATAGTAAGTTACTGCCCAGTGGAGAAAGCCAATTATAGTCTTTTAAACTCCATTCACTGACTTGTATGCTTCTTGTCTTTCTGTTAGTACAGGCATAACCTGCTCTTGTTGCTTCTCTGCACTCTTTCAAAAAGCTGCTTCAGAGCAGTTGCTGCTGCTCTGCCACATGCCAGCAGTGCCATGGGTAAAGCTGCTGACTTTGATAGGGAGGCAATTCTGTGAGTGAAAATTAAGATAATGGAGGGGATCTCAGAAGGGACTTAAAGTACATATAATCTAAATACTGAGGCAGGATTGGCAACCTAGATATGTGGGTGTTTTAGAGGTGGGGTGGTCGGTCCTCTGAAAAATCTGACCTGCTTCACCTGAGACAAAAGTCTTGACTATTACCTGTTTCTCTCCTTCATTTTGACTGAGCGTGAACCACCTGAGGAAAGTGACACTGTTGTGAGGTGCTTGTAATGAAAGACTTGAGGTACAAATAAAGGGGCTGTGATCTTCTCTGTATGAATCTCTTTCGTAAGTGTCTACATGAATCCAATTTCTATTACATTCTTAGCTTTGCTTTATGCCCTATTAAATTCCTAACTAATGCATTAATGTGTTCTTGGTGCATGCTGTGATATGCCTTTATTTACCTGCTGAGATTTGAAGCCTTATGGAACTACACTAACATCTCTCTGAGTGTTATTCAACTTGCAGGTCAGGCATCAGCAAGCATCTCTGAGCTTATCAATTTCTGTTCTTTTGGTCAGGGCTCATCAGATGTTTCCTTGCAGTAGAGCAGGGCCAAACACTGTGTTTGAAATTAAATAAATGCAGCCTAGAGTGAGATAAAACACACCTGGAGGACTATACCTGAGAACACCATCCTATAGCACTGGGTCAAGCAGTCATTCGTGTCAGAAGTTTCTTCTCCTTCCTGAAGTTGAGGTTGGTCTTAAACTACCACAGCTGAAGCCCATCCGATTGAGGCACAACTAAACCAGCACAGATTGCTCACAAGGCTGGTGAAACTCTATACCAGCACTTAGGCAGTGATAAAAAGATAAAAAAAAACCAAAAACCCAACAAACCTCAGCTGTGTAATTTGTGTTTAGTGCCACTGTGGCAGCTGTCCTATCTGTGAAGAACTAGTAATCATGGGTATTAATTGGCATCTTCTTGGTGGCTCTGTCAAATGAAGTTCCCTGGAGGTGCAGGGCTATGTGGAAAGAGATGTGCCTTTTCCCTGGAAAAGCTGTGAGTTGCCTATCAACACCTGCAAACCACCAACTGGGAAATCACTTATTAAAGGAATTTGGGGAAAAAATGCAGCCTGCCTTGAAAGCCTGGTCATGATTGCAATAGCAGAAGTCATATACATGGCCGGACTTGTGTGGAGTAGACAATAAAACAGCTTTTCATCCCTAAGTTTTTCTGATGTAGCTGACTTGCCTGTGTCCCAGGGTGCGCCAGAGAAGAGTGGGCTGTTGAGGAAAGATTAGTGTTTCTAATCTTTGAGAGAAAACATAGGTAAGCAGTATTTGTTTATGGTTCTTGGAAGAGGGTGGAGAAGAGAGGAGAAAAATGTAAGCTTTTCCTCAGAGAATTCCCTACACAGCTTGGAGGATGGCTCTTGAGGGTCTGTAGTTACTGTCTGCAGTGTTTGTTTGGTGTTTGTTACTTGTCATAGGATGTGTGTAGATCCTGTGTCTCCTTGCCTCCAGTTTACTCTATTGGAATATCCTTAAGATGAAAGAAATGGATTGTGTTACAGAACTTAAATGTAGTGACAAGTGAATAAAAGTACCAGAAAAGCCCCAATTATCTCATGCGAGAATGAGTCTTTTGATTATAAGTTTCTAGGTTTTGTCTGTGTAATAGAAACATGATCTAATGTTAGAAGTGTTTTTAAATAATTAAACTTTTTTTTTGAATGGAATATTCTACTTCAGTGTAGCTGCAATTTCTTTAGGGATAACTTAACATATTGAGGAAACTGTGGCCATGTGTGCTGGGAAAGTGAATAAAACCCATTAGGGTGTGTGCATGGGAGGGACAGGGAGAAGTGATTAATAATTCCTGAGACAGAAAGCAACTTTGTAATAACAAAGGCATGTAATAAACTTCTCTTACTTTTATCTGTTAGGGTTTATCTTTACATAAGTGATAAATCAGCTTCTGATTTGAATGAAATAATATCTTTGTTCTGTTATGTTTGGGGCCTTAATTTATACCAGTCTCTCCCATCAGTTTTAAAATAAATGTTCTGTTGTCTGTTCCTTTAAATGTATGTGGAGATGTTTAGTGCTTCCACTACTAATTACATGCAGCTTGCTTTTGGGGGCACAAAAACTGAATGTTTTTGTGGAATGAGTAGCATTCAAGTGGCAGTTGGACTAAAATTCCATGTGTCAACAATGTGGTGTGTATCACTCCTGCTCTGGAAAAGCTGACATATGCTCTCTGCAGAACTGATTACGCCAGTGAGGGAGAAGTCGTTAAATCCATATTAAGGAGTAATGTTTAGCAATTTCTTCCAGTTCCTGACTACTTTAGGATACTTTGCTTTGCTTTTTGAAAAAGGTTTTTCTCCTCATGGTATTGGACATGGAATTCCTTTATGGAGTTTTATAAAACAGTGAACTAAATAAAATACTGCTCAGTATGTTTTGCACTTAAATGTGTAGCAGGACAGAAGCAAGGTGATTTACAGGTGTTTCTCTTCCCAATGTGGTTGAAATTTGGGTTGATTTAACAAGCTTTTGAGAGGTGATGAGAACTAAGCAATGGTTTCACAGATGTGTCCTTCCCTTGAATATTTCTCAGCTCTGGCAGTGGCTTCATGTCAAGCAAAGAATAGCCTTTTGTCCCTGCTTGGATTGTACAGCTTGTGTGTGTTGCTCCTACACTTTTGTTTCTGACTGCATTGTTTTACTGAGTCTTACTCGTCTTACTGGTATTTCTTCACCTCAAATATGAAGACAAAATATTTAATGCTATTAATATAAATTTTCTGCTGCTGTTTCTTGCCCTGAAAGCAAATTGGATTGGCTAACTAGACTTTAATGAGCATTGCAATGTCGTTTTTCTTTTTCTCAAGTGGCACATTCTATTCTAATACTTGCTCAGTCAAATGCTGAGAAGCAATTCTTGATACAGTACTTGATTCTGTGGTCATGGTTCTTATTTTCTGCAAAATTATAACCTTCATGGCATTTATCTTTAAATGCAGCAATGGAATTCTTAGTAGGGATTGTTGTCATCCAAATTGAACAGTGAAGTATCTTCTTGATGACTAGATAAGTGTTCTAACTGCATGCACTACATTAATTATGATTTATAGTTATATAACTTCTTTCATTTTTATGGCATTAGGCATAAGACAATTAATTGTGAATAATATCCTGTAATGGGAATCTGAAGTAGCTACTTGTGCTGAGGTATGGCAATGCACCACAGGTGAGTGGTTATTACAGCTGAGCGTTTTGGAAGGCAGTGAATACAAGGTGACTTATTGTATGGAGATAGAATGATAAAAGAAAAGCTGGGTCTTTTTTTCAGTTAGTCGTTTGAGTAAAACATCTTTTTGTGTATAACTAATGGCTATTAAACTGCTAATCTCAAAATGGGATATAGCAGTACATAATTGAATGAAACAATTAGTGCTAAGGTTTAGCTGTGTGCAAGCTGGTGTGCTCAACTTTCCTCAGACTCTGTGGAAACCTTGTGAGTGCCCAGTGTATATCCACGAAGTAATCTAAACTTGCCTGGGAGAGGTGATTAATGCTGAACCGTGAGGTGTACTAATGATTTACCTTCAGCATTATCACTATAAAAAAATGCTTCTCAAGGAACCCAGTCAGAAGTGAGTAAATTGACCAGAGTTTGAGGCTACACCAAAACCCCTTTCACAAGCCTGGCTGTCTTTGCAGCTTTCACAGTATAATAGTTATGCTGAATAAGAGAAACAAATGGAGTTTCTCTTGAATTCCAGAGTAGTAGTGAAAAGGTTGCTTTTTATTTAGCTTGCTGTGATAGTGACAAAAAAAAAATGCATTGTGAAGGGCTGGTAACTGCCAAACAACTGCCTTAACTCTAGCAGCTGAAGAAATGCTACTTGGTTCTTTGTCACACTGAGAAAAGGAAACTTTTTACCAAAAAGCGGAGGGCAGGAGGAGCGGCAATCTTAGTCGGGTTTCAGTCTTTCTCTGGGAAAAAATAACGTTAAGTAGCACAGTGTTTCTTCTTTCTCTGAAGTTACTGCTGGAGAGAACCTGCATTCCTCAGCTCTCTGAGGAGACTCTGCTGGCACTCAAGCTGTCAGCCCAGCCCACCCCATGTAGCAGGAAGGAATGCGTTTGTCTGTTAATCTGATTTTATTTTTATCTTCTCAGCTTGGCCTCAGTGGTTATTCTAGTTCAGAACTATAGAATATTAAGTGCTTTATCTTTTGAAGGCAAGCTGATGGCTGGCATAACAATTTTGCTTTGGCGGTTTGGGGTGGTTGGAGCTTCTGACCCATTCTCTAGTGACTCAGGGTAGTGGAACACTAAAGAGACTGACTCTGCTACTGAGTTGTTGCTTAGCCTTTATCGTGGCAGATTCCTGTGTAAACATCTTGCACTTTTCTTGCAAAGAGCCAACTGCCCTGCACGCAGCTGAGCTCCTTGCAGAGCTCCAGCAGTAAAGCTGGAAAATAATCACGTAATATCATGTGTCTGACACGCAGGTTTTTAATGGGGCTATAGATGAGCACTGTCCCTTGGAAAACAGCCCACCATTTCTAGTCCTTGTTCTGTTCAATGTAACTGGATATTGCTGTAGCTAATTAAATCATTACTTGGATGTTAAATGTGATGTTTTAAATAGTTAATTTAAGGTACATTTGAATTAACTGTTAGTCAAGTACAATGAGAGCCTTGTGAAAGACTAATTGTCCCTCGTGCTACAGAAGGTGGATAATCACTGTGAAACAACACATTAGTAGCTATCTTGCTGGTGAGGAAACATTTACTGTGGAAGGGCTTATGCTGAAAGGTGTCTGCTGTGAGTTTCTTTTCCTGTTAAATTATCAGTGGTTTGGATTTTTTATAAGTGTGTTTAAAAAGTAATTTCAGTTTTTGTAGTTAATTAAATATCCAAGTGAATATCTAAGTGAATGTCCTTTATAGTGGACTTCTGTCTTGCACCTGATGTAGTCAGACATAATCATCTTGAGAGGAAGAAACTGTTCTGCATCTGAAATTTACTCAAGAAGTAAAAGAGAGTACTTTAATTTGTCTTGTCATTTTTTCAGCTCCTTGAGTCTTTGTGTCAACATGTGGTTAAGAGAAACACCAATTAAATATTGTTACAGAGACCACTTCCAACTTAACTTCCAACTTAGTTTGTCACTGATGAAGGAAAAAACAGTGTGGGGAGAAACTGTTACTACTGGTGTGGAGCTACAGCTTGGGTTGGTTTTGAGATTGTGCAGTACAGCAGTGACCTGTGAGAATTTGTTTCTGTCTGGAAAGCAGTCTGTCTTCCACCTGATGTGATGTATGAGTTTTCTGTGAGGAGGCTGTATATTGCTCTGTTACTAACAGCCTTAAAACCTTCATCTTAAGTCTCCTGGACTTGCCACTTGATTCACCTGTTTCATCAGCCTTACAGTTACTGGGGGCAGTTGGAAGGTGGGATGCATGGGATCTTCAACAACCAAAATTCTCTCTAACATGCAGATATTTAATGGGTTAAAATCAGAGGAGCCCATAAGAAGGTAGATTTTGTGATGGGAGTCTGTTAACAGGCCACCCAGCCAAGGAGAAGCAGCTGATGAGCTCTTCTATAAACAGCTGGGGTTAATCTCTAGATCAATGCCTCTCGTTCTTGTGGGAGGCTTCAGTCTTCTTGATATCTGCTGGAAGCACAATAGAGCAGAAAGGAAGCAGTCCAGGAGGTTCCTGGAGTGCGTGGAAGACAACTTCCTTGCGCAGCTGGTGAATGAACCAACAAAGGAAGGTGCCCTCCTGGACTTGCTGTTTGTCAATAGAGAAGGCCTGGTGGGGGATGTGGCAGTAGGGGGACGCCTAGGACTAAGTGATCATGAGATGATAGGGTTTTCTGTTCTAGGTGAAGTGAAGAGGGTAGTTAGCCAGACAGTAGCATTAAATTTCCAGAGGGCAGACTTTGAACTCTTTAGAAGGCTGGTTGGCAAAGTCTCATGGGAGACAGTCCTTAAGGTCAAGGGAGCCCATGAGGGCTGGGATCTCTTCAAAAAGGAGATCCTAGCAGCTCAGGAGAAAGCCATCCCCATGTTCTGAAAAAATAGCCGGCAGGGGAAAAAAACAGCTTGGTTGAACAGAGAGATCTTGAGTGACATCAAGAAGAGAAATGTTTATAGGCCCTGGAAGAAGGGACAGGCCTTTTGGGTGGACTACAGGAGGGAAGTGAGGTTGTGTAGAGAAAATCAGAGGAGCTAAGGCTCAACTAGAAATCAGGTTAGCAAAGTCCATGAAAGATAATAAAAAAATCTTTCTATAAACACATAAATAACAAAAGGAGGACTAGGGAGACCATACAGTCCCTTCTGGACACAGAGGGAACGACAGTGACAGGGGATGAGGAGAAGGCTGAGGTACTTAATGCCTTCTTTGCCTCAGTATTTAATTGTAAATAAAGTTGTTCCCTCTGTGTACAGACTAGAAGTCTGTCTAGAAAGCTGTCTGGAGGAGAAGGACCTGGGGGTGTTGGTTGGCAGCCGCCTGACCATGAGCCAGCAGTGTGCCCAGGTGACCAAGAAGGCTTGTATCGGTATGACCAGCAGGTCCAGGGAGGTTATTCTCCCTCTGTACTCGGCACTGGTGAGACTGCACCTCGAGTACTGTGTTCAGTTCTGGGCCCCTCACCATAAGAAGGATGTTGATGCGAGTCCCGAGAAGAGCAATGAAGCTGGTGAAGGGGCTGGAGAAAAGGCTCTATGAGGAATGGCTGAGAGAGCTGGGGTTGTTTAGCCTGGAGAAGAGGAGGCTGAGAGGAGACCTCATTGCTCTCTACAACTACCTGAAGGGAGGTTGTGGAGGGGCGAGATCTGGCCTCTTCTCCCAAGTGACAGGGGACAGGACAAGAGGGAATGGCCTCAAGCTCCACCAGGGGAGATTTAGGCTGGACATTAGGAAAAGAATTTTCACAGAAAGGGTCATTGGGCACTGGCAGAGGCTGCCCAGGGAGGTGGTTGATTCACCTTCCCTGGAGGTGTTTAAGGCACAGGTGGACGAGGTGCTGGGGGGCATGGTTTAGTGATTGATAGGAATGGTTGGACTTGACGGTCTGGTGGGTCTCATCCAACCTGGTTGTTCTATGATTCGATATTAGCAGAGTGTCAGAGATGATGCAAACCTACAAGCAGCATTGCAGTGTCTGGCTGCTTGTGTTTCAGGCAGGGATTTGAATAAGGACAGTTTTAGGTCTATTGCATGTGTTCTCTTTCAGTACTGCGCTAACCTGTATATGAATCTGCTGCAGGAATTAAGAGGTGCTGTGAAACTTAGTGGTGATGACCAGGTCTGAGGGGAATGGACTGGAAGAGCTTTTAGAATCTATGCTGTTTGGTATGAGACGTGTTCCTTGGACTTCCTCATAAGGTGAGAGTAGTTAGCTGTGATTTGCAGTTCTGTAGAGGGTAGTTGCTCTGTCTGATTTTTCCAGGTGACTTTTGTGTGCTGAAAGATGCTGAAGAGCTGGCTTATGTTATCTGGCTCTAGCGGAGCTGTGGTGTCTTACAGTAGTTTTAACTTGGAAGTACTGGTTTAGAAAAATAAACTCTTCTGATAGAAGAATTAACTTCCAAGTTACAATAGTTCTGTGAAGCCTCACATAATCAATATATGCTTGTGTTTCCTTTATGTTAAGCTGCACATCCTGTAATTAGCTGAACCATCAGCTCAGTACTGGTAACAGGGTTAGACAACAGCGGCATGAATAAGGTTTTGGTACCCAAATGATGTCACTTTGTTTTCCATATGGTTCTCATTTCAGTTATGTATTTTACTTGGATAGCAGGATTTCTTTACCCTTAAGCCAATTGAATTTGTCTTAATTGCCAGTGTAGACAGATAGGTCAGTTTGCTGTGATTAGGGACCAGATGGACAGAGTATTCTAATTTACTCGACTTATTGCCAGATGACTTTGAAATTGTACCTTGCCATGCCTGGAATGCAGTCTCCAGGGTAATCATGAGAAAGCGAGGAGCCTGTGTACAGCCTCCATATGAGCTGAAAGGCAGAGCAGATCAGCTGTGATGCAGCAGTCTCTTTAGGTTCATGCCTGCCTTGGAAGACAAATGCTCCTGTTGACCGATGTCACTGGCAATGTGCATTGTTTCGTGTAAGCTGGAAGCAGGAAGAGGATTCAACTGCCTGTTTCTTTGAACTTCTTTTTCAGTCTCTAATTGCATTGGCCTATTCCCCTATAGATAAGTAGAAAAAGCTTCTTAATGTTAAATGTGCTAATTGCAAGTGACATATCAATCCCAGTTATAATTCAAAGCAAGATGCATAGAGTGATGAGCAAATTAGAAATGTGCTGTCAAATATTTTCAACAGCCTTTGAAGGAAGAAGATAATTTTGTTTAAAATAAAGTATTATTGGACCTTGTTATAATGGACTCTTTTCATTCTTGCTGAAAGAAGAGGATTAGGTTATATGTAAACCTGTTCTGTTAGGCTTTTCTGAAAGCACTTCAACACTGCTTTTCTCTTCAGTTTGCAGGAAGCTTTTATCTTTACTGGAAGCTGTTTATGTTGTCTGATAACTTGAGTGACTTGTAAAATCTGGAAAACATCATGAAACTTCATGATGTACCCCAAAGCTATTCAACTTGCATCTGTCCAAGTGATCTGTCTTGCAGCTCTACCAGCATGTATGTATGTTCTGCATTGCTAACATTTACCACATGGATTATGGTAGCTAAGGGTCAGGGCATGAGGAAACAGTAGTGACTCCAGCAGCTGTATGTATTAGAAAGAGCTGAGCAAAATAGCTTGAAAGACCAACAACTGTGTCTGCTTGATGCAGTAAATAAAAACAGAACATGAGCTGAAATCAAAATACTGTGACAAACAACAAGGGAAGTGAACAACTAAGTCTTGTTTGCCTTGCTCTTGCTGCCTGAGCCTCTTCCCCAAAGCTGTCTAATATCACTCCAAAGGCTGATTTCACAAAGGGAAAGCTGAAGAATTGTCAAGTAGTTCTGGAGCCCGTGCCACCGTTTTGAACCAGCTGAGACTAACTGTCCCAACGAAGGGCTTGCTTGGTAGGCAATCAAAGCCTTGTTGGGAGGGATGAGCTTTATGAAAGAGAAAAGATACGAAGGGAATACTGTTCCATTTTATCATCATTTTCCTTATCGTCATGTGAGACACCTCTGTCAAACCTGGATTCAAAATGCTTATATGAGAACTTAATTCTTTGTTCCAACATCATAATTTTCAGTTTGGGCTGAAATGTACATCTACACCAGCAAGAAGTAAGTGTGAATTTGGTGTGGCATAGGCTTGCTTCTAGCTCCACTTGTTGAAATGTGCATAGTCTTGAAATCTAGGCCAATTTTGCTTTCTTAAACTGCAGGGTTAGGGGGAAGGGACTGGCAAATCTGGTTTGAGGTGGATTCTGGACATGGACATGTAAAGTAGAAACTGCTGTCATTGCAGACTTGGGGAAAAAAACCTCAAGTATTTGCTACAGGCCTGGCATCTAAAAAAATTGAAAGAAATTGCAGATAACTTATTTGAACTGTACTGACACACAGCAATTCTGACGTGAGATTTAATTTGCTCACTGTCATGTCACTTTTTCCTGGAGGCTTGAAAAGCATGATGAACCAGCAACTGGATTTTACTGCAAGATGGCCTGTGGTAGTTACTTTTGCAGAAAATGGACTAAATCACTGTGAGTGGTGCTCTGACTTGTCAAGCAAAACTCACACCACAGCTTATTCCTTGGGAGAGACGTTAGGCACTGCCTGTGTTACAGTGAGGGCTGTGTGTGCTCACTGGAGGATGATGTGGGAATATTTTTTAGGCTCTTTGCTAAAATGACAGATGTTTTAAATTAGCCTCTGGAACACTGCAAGAACTAATTCAGGGAAGGTCATCTCCCTTTTTAATTGGGGAAATAGTATAAGCTGCAATGAAAATTGCATTTCCAGTATTTGGCAAGTTGTCAAACTGGTTTTGTCAATGTAGGCATTCAGAGGAATCTAAAAAAAAAAAAAAACCCACAAACACACATGCCCTTCCTTCCCACTCTCCTGGACAATAAACTTTGGACTATTATCTTAGATATTTTTGTGTTTTATTCTGTACAATACATACAGTTTGTACTCTAAGACTTCTAGAAGCTAAGAGCACTGGACATTGCTGGGTGTTTATGGTGTTTTTGTTTAAACAAACTAAGACTTGGGGAGGCTGAAACTTCTCATCCAGTAGGCTAGGAAAGTGGGAAAGACACCTTGTAGGGTACCTACCTCTTGTTGTTCTTGCTGTAGTGGCAGGCATGACAAAAAGCTGCAAAACTGGCTATATCTGGGAAACTGCATCCTGATCAGAAAGTTTTATTCTCCCCAACAGGAAACCTAAAGCATGCTGATCTTCTGATCAGCAGTAGATAAGAGTGCATGAGACCAACAAGAAAGGTTAGAAGTCAACAGCAGCAGGTCATTAGGCAATGGAACCATATGCCCAGGGAGGTGCTTGATTTGCCTTCCCTGGAGGTGTTTAAGGTCTGGGTGGATGAGGTACTGAGGGGCATGGTTTAGAGATTGATGGGAATGGTTGGACTCGATGTTATGGTGGGTCTCTTCCAACCTGGTCGTTGTATGACTGTGAATATAGATGGGTATAAGTTGTCTGTCTTTAAGTTCTGCTTGAGAGCTCCCATTACTCTGGGCAGATGCAGCGCACTGGAAGTTGCGGTCTCTTTACAATATTAACTAGTGCAGTTTCAAAGAAACTGTGATGATCACTTCATTGTTACTTAAAAGTAGAAGCTTCTGTTCCATGGAGACTAATTCCCAGTTAGTTAGGGAAAAGCTGTCTCAGGAGGTGAGTGTCAAACCTAAGTGGGAATTGTGTTTTTCCACATGTATCTTGTTGGATAGAAATGAACTACAGGCATCCCAGATTATTTTTCTCTATTAGCTTGAAGCTCAACAAGCCTTCTGTCTGAAATGGGGAATGCATAAATCTTGTGTCTTTGGGGAGGGAGGGGGAATAATTTTCATTCCCTTGGTGCTGGAATATGGAGAAAGGTGGAGTCAAGTGAATCTCTGCCTTCCATGCCACTGCAGGGTGTCAGAAAATCACTTACCCTCTGTAAGTTTGTCTGAAGAAACAGCATCTTACTGAAACAAAAAGTAATAAAGAAACAAACAAAAAAATCCCCCTAACCACAAAGCTAAAAAGTAAACCCACAGAACTCATTTGGGGTTGTGTGTTCTTAGTCATGAATGTGGCTTTGTGTTTTGAGCCTCTCTTAGAAGATCTACTGAGCACATTTGTTCTTTACATGCCATCTCGGTACCTGGGCTAGAAATGAGGTTAAAACATCCTGCTAGCAAGGGAGGGGACTTATTTCAATTTATGGGGACTACCTGAGATCCTGCTCTGTGTGCTTCTCAGTGCTGAGGATCTCTGAAGAATGAGCATTTATGCTTTGGCATAGACTTGGGAGAGAAAGTATAGAAAATTACCCACAAAAAAAAAAGTAACCGGCTCACATCATATGTTGTTTTCATTTCAAGAGAGAAGATTCTAACTGGCCATAGCAAAGAATATCCATATATATATGTGTGTGTGTATATATACAAAGGGTGCATGTATCTACCTGTTATTAGCAAATAATGCTGAATAGTGAGTGAGATATATCCTTACATGGAAGAGATTTATAGTTTCCAGACTGAAAGAGGAAATGCTTTGTGCTATCTAATACAAAAAACTTCATCGAGCCTGATGTGTATTGTAACTTGAACAGAAGTTATTTCCTGGTTGCTCCTGATTGTCTGTTCAACACAAATGGCAGTAATGATTGTTAGAATGCCCTTAAAATTGAATATCCCTGTTGTAAACTTGAATCATGCGTTCCTTAGAAACTGGATATCCTCTGAGATATTCTTAAGTGTACTGAACTATCTGCAGTTAAATAAAAGGGAAAGCTGCAAGAGAAATAAAATACAGCTTGAAGGCAAGAGACTTCCTCCCAGCAGTTCTTTGGAAATAAAGTATTCTTCATTTTCTCCTCATGATAGCCTTCTGTCTGAACAATGCCTACTCCAACATGTATGTGAATTGGTCCTGTGTAGTCTTTATTGTGTGTGTGTACAAATGTGAGAAATAAAGAGAATAGGGTTCAGCTAGAGCCAAGCAAACACACTCTTTGGTGGGTCATGTAGTGTTATCCCAAGAAATGGGGCACAAGCTCCACCTCAAATGGTGCTCTGGAGGTGTTGCTCTGGAGTGTAAAAGCCACAGCACCACTGTAGTGCTGTGCCCTTGGAGGGAGTGTGGCTTTTGGTGAGCCTACAGTGAGCAGAACAGAGAACCTGTCATAAAACTTGACCACTGCCCTTCCCTTCACTTACTTCAAAATGTGTGTGACTACTTGTTAGTCTAGTACTAACAGATTGAAAACCCATATAACCTGTGTTTGAACCAAATAAAATGCTAGAGCAATACACTTCTGTAGAAGACCAACTAGGGAAACAGTTTTTGACAAGCAGCATAGATTTGCAAGGAACTGGTGCTTTTGGAAGGCTGTAGAGCCTTAGAACTGGTAAGTGCTGGGCATGCTCCAACTGCTGTGAAACCCCAGTACATCTTGAAACACCAGCTGATGGGGGATTTTCAGGGTGATCTTGTCCAGCTTGAGCAGGCCTGGCAGCTCTTAACACAAGCTAGTGTCTGGGTTAAAGACCTCCTGCTTTGTGATGCCATTCTGAATAGCTTATTCAGCTGGAAAAGACAGTGAACAAAAGGAACTGGAAATATTTTGTCAAGTTGGTGATCTCACAGTCGGGAGAGCCAGCTACCAATTATAAAGACTTCTATTGTGTAATACAAGAGCCAGTGTGTAGAAGGCTCCTGATCTTGCTCTTATTTCTGCCTTTATTAGCTTCTGCATAGTTACTGTTGCCTAAAGGGTGAGGTGGATGTGGGGTGGATTCTCAGTAATTAACTACATTAATAGACTGGGTTGATTAGTGACATTTTTTTTTTTAAACTTTGAACTTGATTTCTGACTTGTAGGAAGGAAGCCTACAGAGTTCACAGTGGTTACATTTTTGTACAGCTAACTGCAGCCAGCAAAAGCAGCTTGAGTGGTTAAGAGCATCATCTCTCTGGAGTGTGGGAAAAGTGCTATCTGCCCCTGCCCCCTGTTAATTTAGTAGAGAGTTGGCAGGAAACAACATGTCATTTGTAAAGCATTAGACTAAACACAGTATATAGTGGTCTCAAAAAAACAGCCACAGGAATCCCAATGAAAGGAATTATCATTAGTACAAAACCATTTTTTGCTGTTATTTTCATACTTGTTTCAATCTACACTGTACAGTGAAACTCAAATCTTATGTGTGGCTTCTTTCTCTTGCAGGTTGGCAAAGAGACTGTGCAGACAACTGAAGACCAGATCTTGAAGAGGGATATGCCACCAGCGTTTATCAAGTAAACTTTTTTTATTATAAATCTTCCACTGTCAGTACAGGCAGTATGTTCCAATGATAGATGGTTGTTACTCATTTCTGTTGTGTAGTACTTATATTTTAATAGCTCTTGAAACTGACCTCCATTGGAAATGACCTTTCTGGGATATTTATTCCTTTAAAAATAAAGAGAAATTCAGACTAACGATAGTACTCACTTATGTGTATTGTAGTTTTGCCTAACAGTGCCGGGGAGAATGTGGTGCTCTCAATATTTTGTATTAATTTAGTCGATGGAAAAGTGTACATTCATCACTACAGGCAGCTGATGTTTGACAGAAATCCAACACGTTTGAAGAGCAGTGACTGACACTCTTAACGCCATAGCTCTGTGTCAAGGGCAACTGATTTCTCGTGCTGCCTTAAGTTTTAAAAATCATAGATGGCTTCTCGCTGTGGAATTGCTGAGAATCTTACTGCTGATGAACAAACTTTCACTGAAGTTACTTTGCCCTGCAACCTAATGAATGCAGCGTCACCTCACTGTTAGCGTTGTTCATTGTGTACGGTATGCCTTAATATTTCACTGGATTCCTAAACATGGGCAGGTAGTCAAAACAAGAAAGCACCGAGGCCACCAAGAAAATACTAACATGGAGAACAGAGAGGATATACTTGGTAGTGGTTAGAGAGTAAACAGTGTTAAGTGTATCGGGAAATGATTAGACACTAAAATGTCACTGTACATTTTCTCTCACACCTGAATACTGCATGGACTTGTCCCTCAGTTTGAGAAAGGCTGTAGTAGAAAAAGCTCATGAAGGACTTTCAACACAAAGATGCACAGACAAGGTACTCAAGGGTGTGGTTTAGTAGTGGACAGATATGGTTGGCTGATGATTTCGAAGGTCTTTTCCAACCAAATGATTCTATAATCCTACAATCAAAGGGATGAAATTGCTTCTGTATAAGACAAAATTACGTAGGCTGGTACCCTTCAGCCTTGGAAGGGTGACAGAGGGGACTGGGGCCCTGACAGAGGCCTAAGGATGTATGAGTTGTATGGAGGAGATGAAAACATGCACTTCTTGTGCGAGAATTCATTGGGGGCAGTGATCATAAGCAAACAACAGGGAGAGCTGCTTTGTATTGCAAGTTGTGCACTGTTCACATTCTTTATGTAGCTTTGGACGTTAGAAGAGAAGAACTTGGAGGAACCTATTGTAGGTTATCAAACAGACAAACTGCAGGAAGTCCTAAAAACTGAAAGTAGTTGGAGGATGGGAGAGCGCACAGAGGAAGTATGATAAATGCGTATCCTGTTCATAACCTTCCTTGGGCAGCTACTTGTAGCTGATTTTGGAGACAGGATACTCAACTAAATGAGCCTTTGATACAGTCCACTGTACTATTTGTTATGTTGTGTTCCTGGTGTGGGGTCTTGTTTGGGTATATGGGCTGATTATTTTTTTTGAGGGCAGTATTTATGTATTGAAAAAAGATCAAAACTTTTTTTGCTTCCTGACGAGTTATATACAAACAGGTAATTTTTGCCTGTGTTTCTTTTTTTGGATGTGTAGAGTTCTTAGTTAATTTCCAGCTTGGAGTTCATCTACACAAGTAAAGGATTAAGGAAAAGAGATTTTAATTGCGACACTGCAGCCAGCCTTTGATCCAGACTTTGCGAATTGTGGAGACCAAAGTGGTTAAGTTACTGTAGAAATGTGATACGAGCACTGCTGAATAGTTCCACTTTATGCTGGGTGCAAGAACTTTTTCTGCAGGAATTCATGACTGCTTGAGTTGTGATATAATGAAAAATGGGAAACAGTTGTCTGTTGCCGCAATGAAACCTACTTTCACATAGCACATGTTTACTATCTTTGGTACAGTTACAGGAGTTAAGACTGTTCAATGGCCCATGTGAGTGATAATTCTTTGCATTTGTTGGTGTGAGGGTTTTTTTGTTAATATGTGGTTTATATCAAAATGGACCAGGGTGCATTACTGGTTTCTTGTAAACAGCATGGAGTATGTTGTCACTGATACCTGTGGAGTAGGGACAAAAGACAGTCACAGGTGAGGTGACAAGGGACTCTTACCTGTTCTTGCCTCAAGGACAGAATTTGCACACAGAAAATGACACAGGTGAAGGTTGTTTTTTCCTTTCCTGAGAAGGAAGGACTTTTGTTTCTGAAGTGTTAGCTCAAGAACTGGCATTCCTCTTCCAGGGAGTTCACCGGCAGCACTTGCACTGACACACAGAGGATGGGATAAGCAGCAGGGTGCATGTACTAGCACTGTATTCCCTGTCCTTATTTTCTCCATTCAAAAGAACTGTCAGTCCTGAGTGAAGCTCTTGGAGGATGAGGGGAGAAGGTCTATTTTTATCACAGACTTTGGTGTTTTCTTGCCTGAGTCTGGCATTGAGGCTTCAGAATGAATCTATGTGATCGTAATCTGTAAAGTTTTTCAGTAGGAGTGGGATTGTGCAGCAAAATCATTTGTTGAGAAGCCATTATGCATCCCTTTGTTTGCTACTGACACAAACCACATTGGAACTATTGACCTGGAGTTAAAAAATGCTGGCTTTATCTTAATTGTCTTAATCATCAGGGAGTGTGAGTAATGCATATAATTTACATCAGATGTTTTCCAATGTGTTCATATTGCTTTTATACTTCTGTGGGGCAGAAGGAACAAGCTGTAATATCTAGGGAAAGAACAGAATAACACCTGATTTGCTTATGCCGAGAACAGGAATTTCTCTGCATTTCACTTGCACATGCAAACTCATTTATCAAATCAACCAGTAATGCTGTTCAGTGTTGAAGCTGTTTTGGTTGGCAAGCTGGAGCTGCATTGTTGGTAACTGCATTAACAAATTAATGTTAGTGCAAAATGCTTGCTTATTTATTTCTGTTTCTAGTACTGCAAGTTTCCAGAGTAGTGAGTTTATTCATTGCAACAAGTAATTAGAAATGGAAACAAGCATTATTCAAACACCAGAGGCATTGTTTGGCATTTTGGGGCAGGTTTCTCTGGGAAAAGCAGCAGTCAACCCTAAACCCTAAAATGATGGTTCAGTATGACCAAAACTTTTGTCCTCACATTTCATAAAGAAGACACTAACAAAAGTGAAGCTGATTTGCTACCTTAAGTAGTGTGATTGGAGATATGACCTAGGTCTTCTCCCCAGAGAATCTGCCTGGGATTAATACAACTTTATTGTAATCATGTCTCAAAAATAAATATACTTCTTCTATAAAGCTGAGGGGTTTTTAGATTGCAGTATAATACAGGGAATAGAAAATTCTCCATAGCAATGAACTTCCACTCAAAACTTCTGAATGTATTTGGTTCTTGTGATAGAACAAGAAGATCAATGCAGTGGATATTTTTAATGGGCTTGGGGTTGGTTTTCTTTAACTTATTTGAAGTACTTTCTCCCCCCACCACATTCTGATCTTTTATTGCCTGCCATGTGTGCTTTAGAGGAGGGTGTCTGGTGTTCTAAATGACCGTCTGCTTTTTTCATATGCAGTGCATGCTCTAGAAGTCTTTCAAATGCATTAGGAAGGTTATACAAAACGGATATTGTACAAATAAAATCCAAGTTTATCTTTTGGAGGTTCTACTCTAAAAACTGTAAAAGAAGACTTTGGATTTTTAGAAGCCTTATTTTTGTTAATTATGGTGACTTTTGGGGTCATACACATTTACATTAATTCCTTTCTTGACAAACGAAAAAGCCAGCCTTGAGCTATCATTAGTATTAAATAGATGACCATGAAATTACACTGCAGGAAATGAAGAATTTCTGAGCTGGCTGAAGAGGTGATTTGTTTAATCCTTTTCTTGGCAGAGTTGGAAAGAATAAATTTGAGAAGCAAGCGCGGAAATCTAATTTAGTCAAGTCAGTTGACTTTGATAATACAGCTGGGTATGTTGCATGGTAATGAGCAGAGCATTCCTACTTTCTACAGTGAAGTCCTTCTGGGTTTTCTCACTCAGTTATGAGTTTCCATGTCTGATGTGCTGAGCAGATGCCTCGCTAGAGAGCAGGTTAGGGTAGGGTCAGCTGGCCCAACTCCATCTGCTCTGGGGAGCCATTAGCAGAAAACTTCACATTCTGAATTAATTATGTTTTCCTCCAAGTGTCTTATTTCTAGTATGGTTAAATCTTGATGCAGCCATTAACTTTTGTCATTTGTGTTAACAAGGAACATGGGGTGAAAATTGGTTAACTGTATAACCTTCCTGGAGTACTTAACTGGAAGTATGATAGAAGTGTGTCCAGTAGGAAATTAGTTGTATTACACGCCATGAAACAGTTGTGATATGAAACACTATTGCTGTAATAAAAGGATTTAAGGGTTTGTTGGAACCTCACATAACTCAAAGGAGCACATGGTACTCACATAGAGCTTTCATATCAAACTGCATTTAGATTTCCATCAAGGAAAAGGGAGAGAATGGAGGAAAGTAACAGTGTAGTCAGTAACTGTAGTAGTGAGTAACATAGCTGAAAGAAGTGAAGTCTGAACTTTGTTTTTCTGTAAGCTGTCATCAAGTAATTACAAGAAGAGAACAAATTTGAAAGGTTTTCGGTGTTCCAGTTCTTCTTATTAAAACATTTGTGTTAAATGGTATGATGGAACCTAATTTCTGAGTGCAGCTGCTTATTGTTGTACCTTCTGTATTACTGTAATTATAGACTTGCAAATAACTTGCAAAACCTAATTTTTTTTTAAGTGTGGAGTTGTGAGCTGCATTGGAAATTCATACCTTATCGCTGCATCTTGGGGCTATTTAAAATGCTGTTACTGTTGGGAGCGTTAACAGACTCTGAAGTGCTGCACTACAGCTTCAGTGAGCAGGGCATGGGGTCTTGTCTTTTTGTGTTTTTTTGTCTTAATGTGGAGCTATCATTTAGTATTTATTCATAGCAGTTGCTTCTGGAATTACAGTGCAAATACAGGGCTGATGAAGGTTAGCAATAACTTTGATTGTGAAGTCCTAAGAGAATAATTGTTTTGTCCACTGCCCTTGTCATTAAGAATGAAAGGTCTTTTGCTGTGTTGGGTCCACTCCTTAATGGCTTTATATTGACTGCTGTACATGGGATACTTCAAACATTCCCTGCGTGGGAAGATTGTGTCTCTTCGGAGTAACTATGTTATGTGGCTGCTGGTTATTTTCTTGTTAAAATAAATACATTAAATAATCTCGCTCTTTATGCTGTAAAAATGTAGAAAGATGAGTTTGATTGCAGTGCTTTAAGTGGTGAAGTTAAAAACAAATCCAGCATCTTCTCAAGTGAAATCCACAAAAAAGTAACCTGCAAGTTCTGTCTTTCTGCAGAGTGGAGAATGCCTGCACCAAACTTGTTCGGGCAGCCCAGATGCTGCAAGCAGATCCTTACTCAGTACCAGCTCGTGACTATCTAATTGATGGATCAAGAGGCATTCTTTCTGGAACATCAGACTTACTTCTGACATTTGATGAGGCAGAGGTAAGAATCCCAACATGAATGATATAGTTGTTTGCTCAACAGTATTGTTAATTCAAATGTCCACCCAACTGAATTACGTCATCTAGGCTATTGAGTAGATCTGTGTGGTTTTGGTCCTTTCAGCTTGATTGGAAGCATGTTTTGCATTCCTTTCTGTCCAAAGGAGCTTAGGCTTGTTACTGTTTTGTTAAGTATATCTTTGTATGACATCATGTTTAGGTGTTGCCTCTGATTGTTGCTCAGAAGGCCAGATCCCATCAGTCAATCCTGTCTTACATCTTTCTGATGCTTTTCTTTGCTCCCTTCACCATATCCATTACTGGTCCTTATGTTCACTCTTCCTCCTGGTAAGCCCCAGGCTACTTCCTAACATGTCTGTCCGACTCAGTAGCTGTGGCAGTTTAAAAGTACAAAACTTGGCCTACCGCTGTCCTGCCGTGTTTCAAGATAAAGTAGTACTGGGACAAAACTGAAACGAGCTTTAGATGAAATTGTCCTGCTTTAGGGACTGGCCGCTGCATGTGGTTGAGGCTAATTAATTGTTAATTAACTCATTCCTCAATGAGAATTGTATGTGGTCCTGTCAGAAATAGTGTGGTTCAGGAGGTCTGAAAATTGACCTACACAGAACTGTGTTCTGAAATCAAGTGTGAACTTAAAGAGTTAAGCTGAGACAGATGTCCAGAGGTAAATAAAGTAGGGTCTCCTGAGGCTTTTCTGGAATGCCTCAGATGTTGGGTCTACCTTTTCCACTGGAATGCTGGATAATGCTTTATCTACATCATAGAGTCATAGAATCACCAGGTTGGAAAAGACCCATCGGATTATTGAGTCCAACCATTCAAACACTAAACCATGCACCTCAGCACCTTGTCCACTCATCCCTTCAACACTTCCAGGGAAGGGGACTCAACCACCTCCCTGGGCAACCTCTTCCAGTGCCCAGTGACCCTTTCCATGAAAATTTTTTTCCTAACGTTCAGCCTAAACCTCCCCTGGTGGAGCTTGAGGCCAAAAATATGTAAAAATATGTAAACCTATATTTTGTATATTTCTTCTGAAAGCTTGGAGCCTGTTTTCTATGTGGTTTTGCTTTGTGATTTAAGTTAAATTTTTTTTTTGTTGATGAAATTGCAATGAAAAACTCCAAGCATGCCAGTATACATAAATGCCCTTCCTTATAACCATCGTTCTCAGTACTGTCGTTCATTTATCATACAGAGTGAAAACACTGGAATAGAATTTTTCATTTCTGAGCAGTGGAATGCTGATTAAATATTGTCTTTGTCAATATTGCACTCCTGAGTAATGGCATTGTGGCTAACTTAATTCATGTCCTACACTTCTGTGATTGCCCATATGTCATGGTAGCAAATATTGTACCTATTCTGCTCTAATAGTAGGTTTGCATTTCTAATCCAAATGCTTCTTGGCTTCAGCTAATAAATGATGGAATGTTCCTTTTCTAGGTCCGTAAAATCATCCGTGTCTGCAAAGGAATATTGGAATATCTGACTGTGGCAGAAGTAGTAGAGACCATGGAGGATTTGGTGACATACACAAAGAACCTGGGGCCAGGTTTGATTTGCTACAGCCTATCATAAACCTAATAACTACAGTCTTTCCCTCTGCCTCTTGTTCCCCCCAGCATCTTACTCACCCAAGCTTTGAGTGTTTGGACAACGATGAAGCAGTTGCATTGAAAGTGTCTGTTGGAAAGCATTTTAGGGAGTGAATGATGACTGTTTTTTGACTTGTGTTCTCTCATAAGAATGTAGAATTGTTAGGAAGTTGCTAAATTATATGTACTACAGAGGCAATATGTGCTGTACTTTGCCTACATTGTATTCTATGAGGGAAGTAAGCACACATTAGAGTAAAACAAAACCATTGAAAAAGCTGTGTAATTAAGCACTCACAGCTATGAAGTCCGTGAAACTGATAAAATATCTATGCTCACTCAGATGACTAGGCCTAGGAGGAATTGATTGGACTAGTATAAGCCATGTATCATCTATTAATATCTTAACGAGGTTGTGGAAATGGCTGTCTTGCAGTATAACACAAAAGCAGAGCTGTTAGGAAAATTTTTCTTTTTTTCATTATTTGATGCTCCTTCATTATTTGTTACTTCAAGTTTAGATTGATTTAAATTGGTGCTGTTGTGCAGCAACTCATTCCCCGGTAGGGGTCAAACCTGGGAGAAGGCTGTGTGCTGTTAGACTGAATTACTTTTCTGCTGGTTAATATATTAGGAATCTTAATATAACAAAAAGATTAAATGAGCTTTAATTACAAGTAACAAGTAGTAGGGTCCCCACAGTGGCAGCACAAAGGGGTAGGTTGTGCAGAATCCCTTTTCCTTTCAAATGACAGAAGCCTAAAAAGGGAATCACATTCTTCTTTCTACTTTCAGCATAAGACCTTTGTTGATTTTTAGCGTACTTGCTCCTGAATGTGGTAGAACCTCAAGACAAACAAAAATCCCTGATGTTTTTCTTCTGCCATTAAGGCTCTGATCAGGTCTTAACAGAAAAGGGAAAAAACCCTGTAAATTAGCTTTCCAAGTTCATGAGGTGACTTGATGCGCTGATGTAGTCGTTTCAGGTATTTTCCTATTTTATTGATGGGATTTTCAGTCAATAATTTTGAGGATTCCATTCCACTCTGCATAGTAGCTATGTTTTGAATCGGTAGCTTCTCTGCAGCATCTGGAATTTGTTTTAAGTAACAGCTACTAATATAAAAATTAATTTTTAAGCTTCAGTGTAGTTGTCATAACTCATTACAATTTGTTCTCCTATAGAAGTCTAACTTGTAACAGTTGAGCTTAATATTACATTTCTTTATTTCTGCATCTCTACTTTAATCTTCAGGAATGACAAAAATGGCCAAAATGATTGATGAGAGACAACAGGAGTTAACTCATCAGGAACATAGGGTTATGCTGGTAAACTCCATGAATACTGTGAAGGAACTGTTGCCAGTACTTATTTCAGGTATTTTCGGCTTTAATTTTTAGTATCACTCTGAATTACTGTCTTTTTGAGCTGGAGTTCTTACATTTATTAAAATCATGGCCTTGACATAGCTTCTTCACTGATTGCAAATCACTGTGCTGCTTCTATTCAAAGTGCAATCTCTTTGAGATAAAATGATCCATGCAAAATAAAATGTACTGCTTCTGTATTAACACAGTAGGAAGCCACCTTCGGCACTGATCTTATCCTGCTTGTACCTTTTTCTAATCAATTCTATTTTCACAGCTATGAAGATTTTCGTAACCACAAAAAACTCTAAAAGCCAGGGAATAGAAGAGGCTTTGAAAAATCGCAATTTCACAGTAGAGAAAATGAGTGCTGAGATAAATGAAATAATCCGTGTGTTACAACTCACTTCCTGGGATGAAGATGCCTGGGCGAGCAAGGTATGTTTCACACCTGCGTTGTATAGAGAAGCCCAATTTTTATCTGTGTTGTACGTTTCATAAACTTGTGTTTTGAGACTGAAATATGTATTAGTACATCATTTTTGTAACGCTGTAATAATCTCATTGTATGATTGCTTCAAGGTCAAGGAGCATCTTTGGAGATGATTGTACTAATGTAGTTTTCAAAATTAGCTCTGTCTCAATAAGCTAAGTTGAAAGGAGTGTGGCACTTGAAGGTGGCTCAGCCATAATCATATTTCACAGAGGAAAGTTGGGTAAAAAGCTCTCATTTTATACATTGAGCTGGTCTTGTAACTAGACGTTCTTAAGTGAGATGACCTGAGATTTTTTTCCTAGAAGAGGCAGATTGCCTTTGTATTCCTTGTGTAAAAGGCTGAAGTTGAGAAATGTTAATTAGTTTTTGGGGATCCCTCCTCAAACGCTTCCTCCTTTTCCCCTTGCCTCAGTTTTGGTCTGGACAGGGGAGTGAATGTCAAGTGTTTTCCTTGTATGAAGAAATACCTGTTAGATTGCACAGCCATTCCAGATCAGTATGATGGTTGTGAAGCTGGCACATGCACAGCATTTGTCCTCAATATTCAGCCTTGCAAGTGGCTGCAACTATGTATCTGGATTTCAGTGATGCTGTTAAGGGATACCTGCTGAAGGGACAGACTGTAAAGCAGGTCCAACAGGTGAATTGGCAAGTGTTAATGTGGGCTTACCACGAAATGTAACTGCACAACTAAGATTTCTGCCAGGTTTTTCAAGTGCTTTGGAGTAAATTGCTAAAAGGGATGTTCTTAAGGGTTAGTGCTGTGAGAAACAAGTGACTATAAATGTATTTAAATAAAATCCTGAAAGCTGAAGGCAGACTCATTAACAAATGAAATCGTGCAGACAGCCTAACATTGATGTAATCTAGGCATTAAAATCACCTTGGCCTATACTGTTTGGCACTTGACCCTTAGTTTGCCTTTTGAGATATTTTGTCACTGTCACTTCCTTATTGTGACTACTTTATGCATCTTTGTTTTTGTTCTCCTGTTCCTTCCCCTTTCCTCACCTTTAGAAGGTAAGCTTTCTTCCACACCCGACACTTCTACCTTGTACTAAATCCAAACCAGCATGTCTGTGGGGTTTTGTGCTGCGTGCAGACTGTGTGCTGTGCATCTTTCTCTGTGTGCCAGCTGTGACACCACACTTACCCACACACACACAGAGTTTTAAAAGGGTCTTAACAGCTCTGTCTGGCTACAAGGAGAACTGGCTGTCACAGAGAGAATGGTAACTGCAAGTGAAACTGCATTAAGGCTGTCTTTGTGTCTGATTAGAGTTAGCCCAAGGTTTTAGAGTATATTCTTGCTGAATGCTTCTGTGTTAATTTACGTTCCTAGTCTCAGTAGCTACAAATAAAGGCTCCAGTCATGCAGGAACAAGCTTTCTGCATGCCCAGAAACCATTATTAAAAAAGGAATTTTGTCTGTTCTGTAGTATTTCACCCGCAGCTTTCCTTGAGTTTAAATGGTTCATGTTCCCCAGGTCCAAGCATAAAACTTCAGTTTTGTACATGTGGTTTGTTCAGTTCAGTTTTATTATTGGTTTTAAGGATTCCTGTATTTTACATAATGCAAATACAGTTTCGTTTCATTTTATGCAGCAAATTAGGAAATACTTGTGGTTAAAAACAACTGTTGCCAAAAGCTGGCAATTTAACCATAGGTAATTCTTACCTCTCCTGCTAGTGAGGCAGATTGTGAAGGATTTTTATTAAGAAACTAGTTAGCGTATTAGTGTTTCCAAATGGCAAAGATTGGCCATTACGTGTAATGCATAAATAAGTTGTGAGGACTGGTCTAATCAAAGTATTGTTCTGTTGTCAACTCAGGACTTCTTAATGTACTTTGCTTTTTAAAATTAAGGTACCCTAACAGTTTGGCACTGTAGTGCTGGGCATTAACCTAACAGTTCTGACAAAGAATTTTTGTTAGACTGCGGTGGGATGGAGAAACAGGAACTGGTTTGCTAACGGCCTCTTATTTCAGACCTCTTCCTCCATTTGTGTAGATATCTAGCATTGACTTGTTATTTTTCTGGGGTGGAGAAGCAGGAGCTCTTTAATTCTACTCAAGATAACTGTTGCATGTGTTTTGTGCCTGGCAGTCAAGGGAAAGATACTTCCTCATGCTCTTGTGGAGCAAAGTAAGGGTGTTTGGGGATTACAGGCTGAATTTTTTACCTGTAGTACATGCTGCACTTGATGTTTGAGTTAGGTTTATGTTTATTTTTCTCTCTTGAATTGTTTAAACACTGAAGTATCACCAAATCTCCCTAAAGGCAGTGAAGAATGATCAGGTGAACAGAGCCAGAGCTGTAGGACTCCCTGTGAACTATTTTGTTGTCTTTCAGTAGATTCTGAAATAAATGCACGTTATTGCTACTGGGGTGCAATAATCTCTGCCTGCACCAACGTGGGATTTTTTTTAAATAGCATGCTGATTTAGAGTTTAAATACTGACCACTAACACAATATGGATTAAAACCAAGTCTGTGTTTATTTCTTCTGTTCATGGCTTTGTACCTTTGTTCCTTGAACTTTTCATTTCATGGATGAGTTTAGCTTTCTCTCATGCATTATTAGTGTTTATTTTAAAATAAATTTGAAGTAATGCTAAATTCAATCATCTTCCATAGAAAGGGAGGGAGTTACAAGTTATAGTAAGTAGAGAAGTATCTGGTATCTTGCAGGATTGACCCTGGCCTGGTGACTAAGCTATCTGTGCTGCCAGAAGGCTGGCTTTGCCGTTTCCTTCAGCATTGCCTTCTTTGGTAATGAAATGCAGATATTGCTAGACAAGACCACTTAAAAGACAGCCTCTGACTCAGCATGTCCAACAAGGGATTTATTTTGTGTAGCACTTATTGTGCTCCTTTTCAGAGCAGTGGCAATACCACCTGCTCCATGAATAGCCTCAAAAGTCCTGGTAGTAGCAGGAGCAGTGCATAAAGGTGTCTTGAATTAAGTGCTCATTTGCTTTAGGAACACATTTGCCAAAAGCCAAGTGCTCTTTTCCTTTCAGGCAATGTTGCCTTAGTGTTTTACTTGATTAGCTTAAGTTGTTCCTCTCTGTTCATCGCTTCTGAAAAGGTAATAGGGTTGCTTTTGCTAATGAAATTTCCTTTGCCAACAGGGCATCTGTGGGGAGAGGTGGGGAGAATTCTATGCTATAGGAAACTTTTTTTGCAGCATAGTTGTAGGATTTTTTTCTTTTCTTGCTTGCAACTGATATTCTGCTGGCAAATCACCAAGAAAAATTTTCAACATATTTAGCTGTTCAGGAAGGAATAAGGCATTTTAACAACTTGAGGAATATCAACATACTTTTAAGCAGCAAGACCTTTGTTTTGTTTAAATTGAATATTTCTGCTTTCGTCTTCCTGCTAAAGGGCCTGAAATGTTGCACAGTTCAGACGTTTCAGGATTGCTGCACCTTTGTTGCCTGCCAGGTGTCTGACACCAGACACAACTGTGGCAGAGACAAGCGTGCAGTGCCAACAAACCTACTGAAGGACATGTTCTAATTTCCTACTTAAAATCTACTCTTCAAATTGCAATAGAAACTCCTTATCAGGCTAAGGCTGGGACGGATTCCTTGCTGTGGCAGTTTGAGCTGTGCTGGTGGGAAATCTGTGCGTTAAGAGCAGTTGTCCTGGAACACTTCCAGTGCCATGCTAGGATTTAACCAGACTTTTAAAATAGAAGGTCAGTGTTTCGCAAATGTGTGTGTAGAGCTGCACAGGGTAGCAAGGTTTAAACTGTGGAGCAGTCAGTTGAGTAGCCTTTGTCTGATGGGACAGACAGATCCTGTTATTGCTGTGTAATGCTGGCAGGTACAGAATCATGGGTGTAAAAAAAAATGTCTCTTGATATAAGACTTTAGATGCAGAGGCTTCTGTATAGTTTTGCTGAAACTGCAGTTCTGCAGGCAGCTGAGACACCAAAAGCCTGTGTTCTACTCTAAGGGAGGGGCAAAGGTAGTTTCCCCAGTCCTCTCCTTCTCTTGTCCACCCCACACCTACGATCTCATCAGCATGCTAAGTGACATCTGGCACTCTTTTAGCTCTTTGTTCCAGATTATTTCTGAGCAGACAGGCCTGCAGCAGACTGTCCATTCTAAATGGAAGTGACTTCACCCCCAATATGACACGAAAAACTAAAACCTGCTTTCACAGCCAGTAGAGTTTTTCTAGACAGTTGAATCCTTAAGTGATTATTTACGTGTTAAATGCACAACTCTGAAGCTATAGGGAAGTGATTTCTAGAAGAAAGCACTTGCCTTCTACCCCTACCTGCATATACTCTCCTTTTGGAGCTTGTTCAAACAGGTCCTGACTCCATTTCTGAATCCCAGTTCTTGAGCTGAAAATGATTCTGCTTTGGTGCTCAGGCTGTGATTCAGGAGCACTTTTAAAGATCAGCAGAGCGTTGCATGACCTTTTAGGAAGTTGGTTGATTAATTATGTTTTAGCACGATATGAGTAGCTGACAGACCAACATACCTGAATAAAACTGGCTTGAATGTCAGTGCTTGCCGTGCTGTATCTTTGAGACCAAGCACACAGAATGAATGTCTCCCCAGGAACATGGCAGTCTGTTAGTGTTGTCAGGATATCACGTGCTGTACCAGATACTGATCCTAGATGCTAGTAGATTCCTCTTCCTAAGAGTTGGATGTGAACAGTCCAGTTCAGTTAACAGCATGAGAGCTAGGCTTATTTTTCATTGTCTGTGTACTAATCATGGGACATTAGATGCATTTCAGGTTTTGTGACATGTGGTAAAAAGCTCTTCTGGCTTTTTACCAACTTTCTACTTAAGGGTACATGTTACTGTTTTCACTATTTCCATTTGCATGAGACAGAAAACTTCTGGCCTCTAGTGGAGACATTACACATGAACAACTGACAGAGTATGCAGAGAAATGAGCACCTGGTGGGTTTATTTCCTCCAGTCAAAGAGGAGTTGGAGAATAGCAGCAGAACAGTCAAAGCAGCAGCTTCTCTGATGCTTCTGGCAGTCAAGTTCTGAGTTTGAAACAACCACTTGTGAATATGTGTATCTGTCTCCACAAAGACATCAAACTCCATATCTGAGAATTCTAGGAATTAGCTGGCAGTCTGTTTCTCTGCAAATAGCAATTGTTTGACTTTGAGCAGCTGATCAGGTGAAAAGTGCAGCTGTGCACTCTCATACACAGAAGTAAGCGGCAAAATTCACTGGCCAATTGCTGATTTTAGAAAGTTTAATCTCATGGTTATAGCTTTTTTATATCTCCTGATGTACACTAAGGAAAAAAAGAACTAACTCCAAGATATGTGCTTATTAGAGCTCTGACTTGAGAAATTAAGCCACAAGTAAATAATGGGGTAGAAAACCCACTAAATTTGCATGCATAAATTATGCATTTTGAGTGAACTGAAAATGTCTGTCTTAATTGGAAAGAAGTGACTATGACCTGCTAGTCTGAAAATGGGGTTTGAGCTGCTTATATGGGTGTGTTCCTGTAAGTAGACTGTGCTTTATAAGACTTCTGTCTGCTTTGGCTGTGTTGAATGTTTGTGCTTTCTTTTTTTGGAGAATAATTTTGGTGTTTTCTCTTTTGTAAAGGACACTGAAGCCATGAAAAGAGCTTTAGCCTTAATAGATTCAAAGATGAACCAGGCAAAAGGTTGGCTGAGAGATCCAAATGCACCTCCAGGTAATATTAAAAAAACAAACCAGCAGGAAGTATTTTGATTTTTAAAGGTCTGAATAGTTCTGTTGTGCGAGACAAAATTGCCTTTAAGCATTACTAGCCTGTATGTAGTGAATCAGTCAAATGAACCTGTATTTATCCACTTCTTTAGATACTGTAGGTGGAACAAGTTGCATCTAATGACTTGGAAAGCTTTGCTGCTTTTCAGGCTGCATGACATAAGTGTGTTTCCTTGGCAAACTTTTACTTTTCCTAGTAAAAGCAAAAGCCCATAAATTGCTTCGAATGGTATTTAACTGCAGTTGTTGCTAATACTTAGGATCCTTCCATCTGTATTTTCAAATTTGTGTAACTTTACATGTGCCTAGCAGTGATTTTTAAGTATTGCTCTGTCAGTCTTGACACAGCATTATTAACAGGAGAACTTGCCACGAACACTGTAACAGCCGTCATCTTTACGTACATAAAAGTTTTGCCTTTGTCTGCATCTTAAAAACAGATAGATGCCTGTACCAGTTGGACTTTGAAAAACCTTATCTGAGAGACTTCCTCTGGAACTGAAGTAAAAATAATGGAGTTATGAAAGTTTGAAGTGAATTGTTGATATCTGAAGCTGCTGCTTGTACTGGCACCTTCACTATCTGTGAGGCTGGAGGGCAGGATCAGGGTGGACTGTAAATAAAAGGAATGTTGTTCTTGCGTCATCTTCAGCCAAAATCAAGTCAGATTTGTAACTTGATGAAGTTAAGGCTATGAGAGTCTTGCCATTTATTAAACGATTCTGTAATTACAGATTCTATGAATTAAGTATTTACAGAAGTTAAACTACAATAACAGAATGATTAAATTACTTGAAATGCGTGGCACATTATGCATTTTAGGACTGTACTGTGTTGTTTCAGAAATACTGTCATACCACATTTGATATAGATCTCGGATTTGATAAATGCATTTTTCTGGCTGAAGCTAATGCAGTTGATATAGCGGCACGTGATGAGACTCTGCTCTGTTCTATGAGGCTCACAGTTTACTCCTCCATGTCCAGGGATGCCTTGTTTGTGGTACTGACTGACTCTGCATTTTAGGGGATGCTGGTGAGCAAGCAATCCGGCAGATTCTTGATGAAGCTGGAAAAGCTGGAGAGCTGTGTGCTGGCAAAGAACGCAGAGAGATCCTGGGAACGTGCAAAACGCTGGGCCAGATGACCGATCAGCTGGCTGACCTCAGAGCAAGGTACATCATTACTTTTGATGGACGATTTTCCAATACTGTTAAAATGGTTACTCCGAACTTGCACTTGTGTCACTTCCTAACCTGCAGAAGAGCAGACCAGTTCCTTTATTTTCCCTTTTCCACTTCAATTTCACTTTTTCACTTCACTTTCTCAGGCATACAGATTTGAAGTAATCTTTCTATCCAACTTCTAGCTTTTAAGCATTTGAACAAGAAGTAGTAGTACTGCAAATTTTCTACAGCTGTGTGCACTTATATTGCTAGCATCCTTTCCTCCATTTTAATAAGCTTTACCAATATCCCATAACCTTCAGTGTTCTTTGTCAATGTGGCTGTGGTGAGTAAGACAGCTTATTTTCATTTACAACCTTGCTGTCCTCACTTAGGTGTGGTGAGACACAACTTCTGACTGCCTTTCAGCAATCTAGAAATGAGGAGATATGGGCCTTGCCTGAAGTACTTCAATGGAACCGAATCCTCAAATTATTATTCTTCTGAGGAGGCTGAGTGTCAAATTCTGGAAAGGAGAAAAATATACTCTTTTTAAAGTCTTCTTGTTTGTCACATTATTTTTGTTGTCCAGGAAAAAAACCATCTGATTAAAATCCTCTATCTCTTGCCGTAATTGCTGGGAATGCTTACAAACAGGTTTTGTTGCCTCTTCACTAAAGAGCAGCTTTGTTGAACCCTGAGCTGAGTCTGTGCTGTTTTGTCTTGGGCAGAGGACAGGGTGCGACACCCATGGCCATACAGAAGGCGCAGCAGGTCTCTCAAGGTCTGGATTTGCTTACAGCAAAGGTGGAGAATGCAGCCCGCAAGCTGGAGGCCATGACAAACTCTAAGCAGGCGATTGCAAAGAAGATTGATGCTGCACAGGTACTGCTAATGATTTCATAAATGCTGCAGAACACAGTTACGTTGCTGCTGGTAGAGCTCTTACACTGAACTGTTGCAGTTGTTTCCAAACATAACTCAGTTTCTTGTGAGGAGGAGTGTGTAGGGAATACTTGCTTTACAGAGGAAAACCTTCAATTCAGTCATTTACAGGGTGCTGTGATTTTGCTGCGACTCAGAACATTTTTTCCTGTTTTTTGGGTTTGGTTTTTTTTTTTAGCATTGGTAACAATGTCAAGGTTGTGAAATTAAAATGAGGCAGCGCTAAATCTGAACACAAACTGATCTTATTAAAGATATGAGTAGACAAGTTTCAGGCTGCACAGACTTACCCATGGGTAAAACCAGAGCCTTTTCCCTGGGCTTTGCCTTGGGAGTGGGGATCGGGATTTAGAACTTCATAGTCATAACAAAAGCAAAACAATGGCAATTAAACTACTTTTTGTTTGAGTTGATCTTTATTTTTGGAGCTGTTCAATCTCCCTCAGTGGCCCAGCCTGTTAGCAGTGAGGGTGATTGTCATCAAATAATGACACTCCTTGTGTAAATATATATGTGTGTGTATAATTACATATGTAAAAATTTATAATAATATATATCTTGAATTAAATAATGAAATTCTTTAGGAAGAACTCTTCAAAGAATGCCCCACTGTGCACTGTTTTCTTTTTTCTTCTGAAAGCTAGATCCAGGGTCTCTAAAGCCACTAGTTAAATGTTACTTCTGTAAATGCTGTTGGTAAGCATTGGGAGGAGAGAGAATCTGAAATCTCTGGGTAGGCTTTATCTAGCTTAACATCGTTTTCAAAACAGAAAATGTGCCAGATAATGGACAAACATCATGGTATCTAATAAACAGAAAATGCTTTTGATAAGTAATCTTTGTTTAATGAAGTTTAGAAAGCTCTATCAATTTTCATTTTTGTTTGAACATCTTTGTAGAAGTAATACTACTGTTGTTCCTCCCTCATACACCATGTTTTTCTGTTAAGAACTGGCTTGCAGACCCTAATGCGGGCAGTGAAGGAGAAGAACATATTCGGGGAATTATGGCTGAAGCCAGGAAAGTTGCAGAACTCTGTGAGGAACCTAAAGAGAGGGATGATATCCTTCGTTCCTTGGGGGAGATCGCTCCTTTGGCAGCTAAGCTGTCGGAACTGCGGCGACAGTATGTATTGCTTTCATCACCAGCAAGTTATTTGAACGACTTGCACGTGCAGTTCGTGTGCTGTGCTGAATCAGAATGTCAGTGATTAATTAGGGAGTATATTCCCCCCCCAAAATTGAGAATGGACATCTTATACCTCTGAGTTTCTATCCCATGTTTAGTGATAACTGAATGTGAAGAATTGTTCTGTTCTGTTCCTAGTAGGCAAAAAGCTAACTGTTTGACATCCTTAAAAAATATAATGTATAAAATATGGTGTCGCTTTTAATGCGTTAACCTAACGATTTCTGTACCAAGGCCCAACTCACACTATCTTCCTCCAGAAAAGAAAAGGAATAACTAGAGTTGTACTATCTATAAAATACTTTTTCTACTGCCTATGGAATATTTGACAGACAAATTGGAGCCAAAGCTGTGAGCTCCTTTGTACTGTTGGAGCACTTCACAGGAATGAGATAACGTGCAATGTGTTTATACAGTGAGATGTCATGGCTGGTTTTTGCTAAGCAGTTTACTGAATGGCAAGGTGGAATATCCACCACACAATCAGTGTCAGTGTTCTAAGCTGTAACTGCAAGCTACACAAAAGATAAGGCTTTAAGAAAGCACTGTTACCACAGGTGTGGCACTCTACTGCAGCTGAGATTTCTGTATCAGTTTTGCAAAGAGGATGCATGAGAACGGAAATGGAGGAACAGTGATTGTAGAAATGGTAAACTTCATTGTCTATGCCCCGATGTGATAGGGACAGGAATATTTTTCTTTCTTCATTAGTTAGACACTTTTTTCAAGTTTTTCTGGAGGCTTAGCTGCTACGGGTTTTGACGTGCTGCCTCTTTTCAAGTTTCTATGTAGCCTTGGATCTGCTCCTTACTTTTCTACTGATATCCTGTGGGATGTTATTGCAGTAGCTGTAAGACAGCTGTGAGTATGGGCAACCCACATCGTAAGTCAGTACTATCTCTGGCAGCACTGTGCCTTCCCCCAACTCGTAGCTGCGTTGAGCATTGATGTATCCGGGTGCCACTGCAGGGAGCGTGAGGTGGGGGATTACAGATGGCACATCTGCGTTGTTTGCTCTGAGCCTCAAGGGTGAAATTTAACCTATTTAAAAAGACAAAGGACTTTTCCTTATTTCTTCCTGCTGAATTTGGGGTTAGCTGTGAATGATCTGTGTATGATCGTACTGTTTCTCATCCTTAGAGGGAAAGGTGACTCTCCCGAGGCTCGTGCGCTGGCTAAGCAAATAGCTACGTCGCTCCAGAACTTACAGTCCAAAACGAACAGGGCTGTAGCCAACACGAGGCCAGTGAAAGCAGCCGTCCATTTGGAGGGGAAGATTGAGCAAGCGCAGAGGTGGATAGACAATCCTACTGTTGCTGACCGGGGAGTGGGTAAGTGGTCAGTCTTCTGGTTAAACTTGTTTGTCAGTTTTATGACTAAAACTACTGCTCCTGGGATGCACAGAATCTCTCCACTGATATGGAGACCTGCAGTTGTGGCTGGAGGTTTGTAGCCAAGTCCTGGCTGCAATATTACTGAGTTGAGCTAGTGCGTGGTTCTTTGTCTTCTGGAAAGAACAACTTTGGCGAAGGGTAGGAGAATGTGTGCTGTGGAACAAACAAACTTTAGACTGTCCCTCAGTCTTATTGTCATGAACGTAGTAGCTCTAATTTTAATTTACATCTACCTTATCAAACTGAGTAATCAATTCCTTCAGAGAGGAGAAAAACATTCATAAACTTGACCTGAAAATACCACTTCTTGTATGATTTCTGGGTTACCTGAGGAAAATGCTACTTAATTGAAGAGAAAGGTGCTCTGAGTGTCCAAGCGTGCTATCAGTGGATGTAGTATTTTGGGTGAGGAGCAGCTCTATTGAGAGCTTATTGTAAACCACTTCTCATATTTCTCATTTAGCTGCTTCTGATGCTGTTGTAATAGGTGGGGGAAGCGTGGAACCTGTCCTTAGTTGTGTTTTCCGTAGGATCTGAGTTCGAGCTCTGCAACCAACAGCCAAATCCTAATCCTGCCTTAGAAGCAGTGTAACCACAGAGCTTTAATATTCAGAATTGTCACTGACTTTGTAGTGACTTTGTCTTGCTGGGTTTTAGTTCCACTGTCTGTTAACGCAATGTGACCTCTTCCACTGCAGGCCAGGCAGCGATTCGGGGTCTGGTTGCAGAAGGTCGTCGCTTAGCTAATGTCATGATGGGACCGTATCGGCAGGACCTGCTCGCCAAGTGTGACCGTGTGGACCAGCTGGCTGCTCAGCTGGCTGACCTCGCAGCCAGAGGGGAGGGAGAGTCTCCACAGGCCAGGGCCATTGCCGCACAGCTTCAGGACTCGCTGAAGGTAGAAATTTGCTCTCGTGCAGCAAAATGTAGGATGCGATGAAGTTTTTGCACTCCTCTGAGAAAGCACTTGTGTGTGTGAGGCAGCAGTTACAGATGTGCAGAAAAAACCCCTGTGATTTAGCCGAGATGCTTAGAGCAAAACCTGATATTGTGCTGTAGGGATTATTTCCAAATGAACAATGTAGAAATGAAAACAGAGTCCCATTTTAAGAGAATGGTATTCTAGCATTGAATATTTGAGGGGCAAAGTCTCAAGTAATTTCTGATGCTGTATCAAGGATTGGTAGCTTCTGCTATTTCAAACTACATGAGAAGCAATTTGTTGGTGATGCTTTTAAGATCATTTTATCTTAATGGCTGCCATTGTAATGGGCTTTTTCCCCCGTTTTTTTCAAGAAGAGGTTTTTTGGATTTGAATCCCTTGCTGACTTTATGTTCCTTTATCATGTGCAATAATTTTTTTTTTTGTTAGGATCTTAAAACGAGGATGCAAGAGGCGATGACCCAAGAGGTTTCTGACATTTTTAGTGACACCACAACTCCAATTAAACTGTTAGCAGTAGCAGCCACTGCTCCTTCTGATGCTCCCAACAGAGATGAGGCAAGTGTGCCCGGGGAATCTTTTCCTGCTGTGAAGCTTTAGTTACTGTTTAGTTTTACCTGAACCGTTCTTTTGAAAAATGAATGGATATATTTTTCTTAAGCCGGTGAAATGTGTATGCCTGGAAACTGTATTGTCCCTGACTTCAGTGAATGGCGAAGGTTTTGCTCGGCAATGTTTGTACTGTGTTGCATTTGGCATGCAAGAAATTCTTGTGCAAAACCCACTAATACACTAGTCAGTGGATTGTACATCGCAGTGATACATGAACTGATTGAAGTAGTCAGATTTGTGCCAAGACTGATCAACAAATTGAACCTGTTCCATCATGTGATGTTTCTTGTAGTTCAAAGATGTCGGCTGCATGGGAAGTATGTAAAACTCTGTGACTGGCAGTTCTGTTTTGGTTGATTTGAACGTGATCAAACTGATTCGCAAGGCCTTGGGGAATTTGGCTTCATGCGGTATTTTTTGTCTACGTGTCCTGTGCCTTAAATAACTAAGGACTGGGGAGGGATGGAATTGTTTCTCCAATGTGAAGAAGCTTCAGTTTGGAGGGCAAAGCCGTGTATTGCGTATCTACCATTTGGCTTATAGATCTAAAGAGTGTCTATAATTAAAGTTGTTTGAGATACCAGTCATCAGGAATTAGTGTACCTCCTACCTCCCTGCTGTCAGTGTGGTAGGATCCTTTGCTACACAGGTGAGAGAGTGAAGGAGAAAGCCCAGTTAATGTAAAAATTAAAAAAATGCAATAGCTTCAAAGGTTTTGTGTCATTTCAGGAGATGCATTGAGTTTGGATGTTACAAAAGTGTCTCTGGTATTTGACACTTTGGAGAATTTATGTATTCTTGAAGGATGTTTAGGCTTTTTTAACGCGCTTTTCTCTTCTGACAACCAGGTGTTTGATGAAAGAGCAGCCAACTTTGAAAACCATGCTGCTAGGCTGGGAGCTACAGCAGAAAAAGCAGCTGCAGTGGGAACGGCGAATAAAACCACTGTGGAAGGTATTCAGGCAACAGTGAAATCTGCACGGGAACTCACCCCACAGGTTTGTGTCCTTGGTCTCAAAGGGACAGTAAAACAGCAGGGGAGGACTTGGGAGGGATTTTCTTCATGCCTCTGTTCTCGGAGCAAGATGTTAATGCCAACAAGGAAGAAGGTGCTCACACTTTTCAAAGGAGAATGGCAATTATTTGTGTGTGTGATACCAAGTAGAACAAGCTGATTAAGTGACATGTCTTACTCTTCAGCTTCTGGACAGAGGCATTAGTGACTTATCCTTGGAACAAAATTACTTTGAGGCTTATTAAAATACATAAGTGAGAAAAAAGCTCTTTCATTAATATACTTTTAGTGCTTTCAAGACATGTTCTTAGATGAGAAACACATTTTGATACTTAAGCATGTAACTGAAGTTCCAGAAAGAAGTATTTGTGTCAGCAAGTCTCAGCAGCGTGATAAATCTTCAAGCAGCTGCATGTTGAACTGGAGTTAATGAACCAGTATTACAGATGAAGAGCGATACATCTGGTCCTGAAAAACAAATGTGTTTTCAGGACTGTGCCTGATGTCAATATATACTGATGCTTCCATAATTAGAAATGTTTTCCGTTGGCAGGTTGTATCAGCTGCTCGTATCCTCCTGAGAAATCCTGGAAATCAAGCTGCTTATGAACATTTTGAGACCATGAAAAACCAATGGATTGATAATGTGGAAAAAATGACAGGTGAAGTAGGCATTTCTGTTGCAGGTTATACTTGTGGCTAACTAGCTAGGGGAGACATTGCCCTTTTTGTTTGGATTGATGAAACAGTCAGAAGAGTAATGACTCACTAAAAATAAAGTGGGAATGTGGTCTCTGGCTCCAGAAATAGGTTTATGTTACAGCAGAAACAGAACACCTTACTTCACAGGTGATTATTTTGAGCTGCAGGGGAGCAAATTCAGCTTTAGTTCTTTAATGGGAAAACCAGAACACTGTTCCTTGTTATTGCAGTTACTCTCCTGTCAGTGTGGCATTGTAGCAGCTTGTGTTCTTAACCACATTGTCATGGTATGAAGAGAGGACAAATAAGTAAGTGGGGGCAAGAAAACATGTTCAGAAAAATGTAACAGCCTGATGAAAGTGGCGAATAAAACAAAAGCTGCCGCTCTGCTGAATCTTGCCAAGACCAATGTTTGGTCCTTCCAGAGTACAGACCCTTTGCGCTTGCCTGCTCATCTCCCAACTGTGCGTGCTCTCCTGCTCCATCCCCATCATTAAAGCACCAGTGCTTTAAATCTCACCAAGTATCATCCTTAAGTAAAAGCATATTTTGTTCAGAATGAAAGGGAATGGTAAAACCAGTGCTGGATATGCTTCTAGAGATTTGGTGGATGGAAGGAAGTTCTGCTTATCTTGGCCTGCGCAAGATTGCACAGGAGATCAGTAAGAGCCTGGGATGTCATTAATGGGAGCAATCCTAAGCACAGTTACTGCGATAGAGGTACCGTGTCATCAGAAGTAAAAATAGAGTAACGCTTTCAGTCTGATTCCATGCCCCCTTTGGCAGATCCACAGTTTGGAAACAGTTACTTATCTGATTGTGAACAATCTCTCGAATAGCAAATACCCCTTCCCACAGATGAAACTGGAGTATTAATGTTTTGGACTTTTTTTTTTTCTAGGGCTGGTGGATGAAGCCATCGATACTAAATCTCTGCTGGACGCATCAGAAGAGGCTATTAAGAAAGATCTCGATAAATGCAAAGTTGCGATGGCCAATATGCAACCTCAGATGCTAGTCGCAGGTGCCACCAGCATTGCGAGACGAGCAAACCGCATCCTGCTGGTAGCGAAACGGGAGGTTGAAAACTCAGAAGATCCTAAATTCCGGGAGGCTGTGAAAGCAGCTTCTGATGAGTTAAGCAAGACTATATCCCCAATGGTAATGGATGCGAAAGCTGTGGCAGGGAACATCTCTGATCCTGGTAAGGATTCAGTCACCTCATTTCAAATGTTTTTCTAATGGCTGAAGATGATGCTTGTTCGGTGCTTGTTGAGCTGGGTATCCCGTTTTATGCAAAATTCGTGTGCCCTTAAGTCCCAAAATGGTAAAATCAGGGTCACACCACTGACTGCTGAATCTTGCTCTGACCTTTGGCATATTCCAGGGAACAGGATTCAATATTCTAATTCATTACGTGACTTCATAATCTGTATTAGAAGAAGTATATGTCACTGGTTATCAGTGAAACAACTTCATATTATAAAGTATTACCTAATTTCTTTTATTCTAAATGTCGTTCAGGGTATTACTTCGGCTGTTGATAGTGACTGTTACCCAGCCCAGGCTTTATCGTACACACGTTGCATATGGCACTTAACTTTTCAAACATGTAAAATGTAAATATTTCTCTGCTTTTTAAACATCATTCTTTTACAGATACATGTGTATTTTGCACAGTTATAGAAGTATTTTTTGTGTAGTGTTGAAGTTCTAAATAATGCAGAACACTGTTAAACTGGTCATGAAATTTTTGTTCAGGTTTGCAGAAGAGTTTCTTGGATTCTGGATACAGAATTCTGGGAGCTGTGGCCAAAGTCAGAGAAGCCTTCCAGCCTCAGGAGCCAGATTTCCCCCCTCCTCCTGACCTCGAGCACCTTCGTGTAAGTGCAGCACAGTTTGTGATGCAACCCGCAGCTGTCACTGACAGTATGTGGATTGCACGCAGAAATTAATTGAGTGTATTTTTCCTCCTTAGAAATAAAACACATTCTCTGGCCAGCCATACATACAAGTAGACTTAAGTTTGAAAAATGCCAATCCTGCTTTCAAAAGAAGTTAAAAGATGGTACTTCTTCTAATACAGGACACTTGAAGAAACAGAACAAGGCATGAGCTCATGCAACCACGTCTTGCCCTGGCATCACCCTTTGCTCAATCTCTGTGCTATTTTTCATTGCACTGAATGAGGTTTTTCCCTCCTTAGCTGACAGATGAGCTTGCTCCTCCCAAACCGCCGCTTCCAGAAGGTGAGGTTCCCCCGCCCAGACCGCCACCACCTGAAGAAAAGGATGAAGAGTTCCCCGAGCAGAAAGCAGGAGAAGCAATAAACCAGCCTATGATGATGGCTGCTAGGCAGTTGCACGATGAAGCCCGGAAATGGTCTAGCAAGGTAAGAAGTTTTTGTGTCTTGTGCTTAAAGGAATGGGTACTTTGAATAATATTTTCCATTAGGGTCGGTGTATTTGGTCCAAAGCCTGTTGCCTCAATGGCAGAGGATGCTTTTCTATAGAATGAATAGTAAACACAGTGCTGCAGGAGGAACTGGAAATGCTTCCAAGTTTGGAATGAACTAAGGCAGCAGTTCTAATACTCCGAATTGCTGGAATCCTTGGTTAGCATCCCTCTGGGTGCCCTTTGTGCTGAACTGCTCATGGTGCCTGATGCCAGTATTGCCTGAAGAGCCACCAGTCCTACTGCCTTTCCAGGCTGATGAGCCGATCGCTGTATTTAAGTGATTTCAAAAAGCAGATGCCAGCTGCAGAAATTGTGAGCTGGGTTGTCTTAATTCTGGAAGGAGCTGTAAATTACTTTTGCAGTTCATCTGGTGCATTTATGATAGGAACAGTGACCATATACCAGTGGCCTGGTCTGATTTTTTTTTTTTCTGCACTTCGTGACAATCGCTATCAAGGCCAAAATCCTTCATTTCCTTACCATTTCAGTGCTGTGACAAAAAAGAGGAAACTCATCAGTCTTAGAAATGCTAATGTAACTTTTTTGCATTTTCCTCCTCCACCCCCTGCCACATTTTTCCTCAGGGAGCAGCAGTGTAAACTGCTGAGATTCAGGCAGCTGCAGGTGTTGTTAAAGACCAGAACAGGACTTGTAAAATCTCCAGTTCTTTTTACTCCGCTAAATTAGATGGTAAATGAGAATGTAAACTTGAATAACTTATAGAAACCACCTCAGAGCTTTATGCTCAAGGAAGATCTGGTCTGGAAGTGCAGATAAAACACAAGTCCTGCAGATCTGCCCAGGTGTCTCTTCATAAAATGAGAAGTGCTATTTCCCTAATGCTTCTGGAGATAACAAATAAAGATTTATGTTCCTAAAGGGATAGCACTGGAATGTAGTAGTCGTCTCAGAAGGTAGTTTTGAAGCCAGAATTTCAGCTTCCTACAAGTATTTTGATGTTTGAATTCCAAAATGGGTAACTTAACAATACGGTCAGTGATAAAATGCTTTTACAAGTATATACTAAATTACCTATATGTACTAGATACATGCCAAGTTAAATAGTGCAATGCTGAAGTATTTCTTTATCAAAGCCAAGCTGCAAACCTTAAAACTCTTTGCAGAGAACTAAGCTTAATGTATAAATTATAAAACACAATTTACGTTGCTCTTTGAGACCAACAAACCAATAAGCTAGCCTAGCATTTGTTCCTGTAATTATTTCGTAGAATTTGTCCTTCTCATTCTTTTTTCCCTGCTTTCTCCCTTGTTTGGACAAATCGGAACAAGGGACATTTGAAAACTTTTCATTAGATTAAGACTTGAACTGAAGTTGTCTTTGAAGATGAGTTTATTTAGCTGTAATAAAAGCTACCACTTTCTGTGTGGTGTTTTTACTGGTGTAGATGTTTTTCTATAAAAGGCCATGTCTTAAGCAAAGCAGCTGAAAATGCAGACTTTTTTGTAAGGGTAGTTTGAATTTTGCCACACTTGGCTTCCAAGAAATGCAGTTAGGGAACTTGTAGAATATTTTGTGTGAAATGCTACTGTGTTATAACTGCCTGTATTGTTGTACACGTACGTCTTCTTTGTGAGCTACCCTAGCTCAACGGCTTTGCTCGAGTCCTCTTTTTCTTTCTTTTTTTTTTTTTGAAGGTATTGGAATACAACATATTGTGGCAAAACAGTATCATATGCTTCATAATCCTCTTATTCTACTAATTCCGTTTCAGTCATTGCTAAGAAGAGCCATATCCACACATTCATAACATTATCACCTCTTCTTTCCATAGGCCCATTCTGTTCGTTTTCATATTATCTTTTCCATATTATCTGTGGTGTTTCAGTGCTCACTTCTATAGTGTCCCCTACACTATGTTTTACCTCTACAGCAGCGTCGGTTCTCCCTGTGGTCCTGCTGCTCTCTTACCACCCACATGTGAACAGGCTTCCATGCAAAGCTCCCAGACTGCACAAACGCTGCGGTCATCAGCTGCCATGCTGGCTTCTGTGTGGGCCAAAAATTTTTCAAAAAGCTTTCACGGAAACAGAAAATCCATTCATTTCACCGTTGTCTTGCCAAAAAAACGTTCTGCCTGTCAGCCTGTGTCTGTGGAAGCTGTGTGCTCAGATGGAAAATGCTGCTGCATCTTTGAACTGTAACCTCTTAATGTTTTTGGTAGCTTTGGTTCACAGGTGAAATGTTTGGGTTTTTCTGCTAATCTCATATTCTTTCCTCTCCTCCCTCTGACCTGATCCTAGGGCTGTCGGGTCAGATCCGGAGAGACCAAGAGGATGGTTTGGTCACTAAACCAGCTCAGTTCGTGGTCTTCCACCCAGTTCTGCTTCTCGTACTAACTGTCCCCTGTTTCTTCACCCTTGCTGCCACCTGCAAAGCCTGATGTGACTGTGATTAACGAAGCGGCTGAGGCTGGTGTAGATGTAGATGAGGAGGATGATGCAGATGTTGAATTTCCTCTCCCCTCTGACATTGAAGATGATTACGAGCCTGAGCTGCTGTTAATGCCAACCAATCAGCCCGTTAACCAGCCCATTCTGGCTGCCGCTCAGTCTCTGCATCGGGAAGCAACCAAGTGGTCTAGTAAGGTACTCCCGAGTCTCCCCGGGGACTGATCCGTGTGCATCCAGCCGTTGGGAACGCTCACACATTTGCATCACTCTTGGTCCCTGCTGGCTCCGCCATTCTGAATGAATGAGTTGTGTCTGCACATTTAAGGACTGATTAGCTTCATGAGTTTGCTGGATCTGTTTGTTGGTGCTGGATTCGAGCTTGATTTGGGTCACATATTAATCTTCAGAGGCTTCCTCTCCCTTTGCATCTGCCTGTTCTTTGTTATGGCAGTTTTCAAATCGTAGGGGTTGTCTTCCCTCCCTCCTGTTTTTTTCCATTACCTTGGGCTACCTGGGAGGCCACGGCTAATGGTTACTTAATGACTTCCAGCTACAGCAGAGAGCATATAGCGTTGAAGTCATTTCAGGTTTCTGTCGTGCTTTGCCTCGGTTGATGCCACCGGTTGGAAACCTTCCCCCAAGGAATGGCTTTGGATAGCAGTGTGTGTTCAGGAGGAATGACTGCTGGCTTGTGCTTGGCTGTGTTGCAAATGCTGCTATGGAGAGAGTCCTTTTCCGAAGAAGCTGCATTGGATGCTGTCAGCTGTGGAACTGAGGTGGTGTTTCTGTGAAAGCGATGCAAATCTAACACAAGTTCACACCCTCACGAGCAGCCTGTCTGCATCTGAGCACAAATGTTTGCGAGACGGGTCACTTTTTAGCGCATGCTGCTGAAAATGAGGTTGGTGTCCCCTAACGAGCACAGGTCAGGGGGGTGCGTATGTGCCTGTACATGTGTGCGCGTTTACATAGATGAACTAATTTAATTAAAAGGGCTTTAAAAATGTTCTTGTCCTTTTCAGATTCTGATGCTTGGATAACTTGTTAGAGGGCTTCGTAAATGCCATTGCTCCTAGTTTCTTGGTCCTTCTACGTGAAAACATGGGAAAACTGTTTGTCATTTGTGTCCTAAGCGGCCCCCTAACAAACAGTTTAGCTCTTAGGTCATAGGAACAAGTAGTTCAGTGTTTTGTGTCATCTGTATCTGTAAAGTATCTGGGGTATCTTCTTGAATTTGCTAGTTGTAAGCCGTGGAGTACATGCACAGGGGCAGGAATGGCATCTGCTCAGTTGGGTTCTCACTGTGTGCTCTTTGCTCTGGGCTTTCATCAGTCATTAATCATGAAATTATACCGAGGGAAGAGCGTTCTGGTACTTAAACTCACCCTACTGATGTTTCAGCCCCACAAAAGGGATGCTTCATGGCTCCAGAGAGTTTGCTTCTGCCTAACAGCTTTCTCCAGAAGTGAATCTGAATATACTAACAGGCCAGTAACAACTGATCATCTAGGCCTGCTTTGTCTGCGCTGGGTTTCTCTTGGGAACAGTGTATCGGAAATGGTTTTGCCTGGGTCAGACTTAATTCACATGTTTCAAATTGTTCTCAGAAATGTTTCTGTGACTGCAAGTCTCTGCTTCACACAAGAAATCTGGATTTTCATGTGAGGATTATCACTGGATTTATCTTTTGAGCTATCGAGTTCTTCTCTCCAAGGAGCTTCACTTTCAAAGGAGAGATTTTGTCAAAAAAGCAAGATTTATTTTCAGGGAATAACTTTGAAAAAATTGTATCTCATTTCCACATTAACAGCACCGAAAGATTTGTCTCACAGACTTTTCATTTATCTGTTAGCATTTAAGCAGCGAGCTGAGCCTTTAACAGCTTCAGTTTCAGATCCACCCAAAACCTTGTGCTCCGCTATTATGACTGCACTGTTTACCTTCATTTGTGCTATTTGGTTTAACGAGCTATTTAGCACATTTTTGGATTTAAAATAGCACCTTTTGGGAAATCTGGCATTTCAAACACTAATGACATGCTTTATCTTAAAACCCAGCCGGCAGGGCAGTACCTCCTGCTCCGTGGACACGCTAACATTTTTCTTTACCACTTCTTTTCCAGTTTTGAAGCAAACTCTTTTCCTGAGTGTTAGGAAGAAAAATATCAGAAACATGTAATTAGCACAGCTCTTCCTTGTTCCTTGAAGAAACATCTTCTGTGTTCACAAGCACTTCTTCCACCTGTAACTTCTTGTAAGAGTTGCCTCTCTTCCATAGGCTGTTGCTGTTCAGTTGTGACCTCTGTGAAGCTTCTGTCCCAGCAGGGATGCTGACTCCTGTCCTTCTCCTTAGGGCAACGACATCATCGCTGCTGCCAAGCGGATGGCGCTGCTCATGGCTGAGATGTCACGCTTGGTGAGAGGAGGCAGCGGCAACAAACGTGCCCTTATCCAGTGTGCCAAGGACATCGCGAAGGCATCGGATGAAGTCACTCGGCTGGCCAAGGAGGTAGCAAAGCAGTGCACGGACAAGCGCATCAGAACAAACCTCCTGCAGGTAACGAGCTGACTTGTCAGTGCCTCCAAGTGTTCTCCCTCTGATCCTCTCTCCATATGTGTGAGCACAGGAGCATCGCCAGGAAATTTTATGTGTCTTTCCTCGGCTTGTCCAGTTTTGGCAAGTTCTCTCTGCTTTTAGATCCCGTGGTCATACACATTCCATGAAGTTGGGATGTGTGTACAGGCCAGTGGAAGGTGCTGGTGTCCAAAGAGATTTGGCAAAATACTCTGCTGTGAGCAGTGCTCTGTCCTGAGCTTTGCTTGGGGTTTCATTTCCTCATTTTCTCATATCGTAGAATAGCAGGGAAAATAAAGCACTTCTTAGTTTGTCAATCTCAGCCGAGTATCCATAATCCTGTTCAACCAAGCAGGTCCTTGAGGAAAGGAAAAACATTGGCTCCACCCCAGAAATTCCCAAAACAAGCCAAATAAGATTCAAGTAGCCTACCAATATTTGTCAGGAAGCTTAAAGACTCTAAGATGCCTTCTGTGCTTATTCCTTATTGTATAGTAAAACCAAATCAAATGATTTACCTGAGGAAATAACATAATGCCCTGGTTCAGTTTTCAATGGGAAGTGTTTTTTATCCCCATTCCTTAGGTCTGTGAGCGAATCCCAACCATCAGCACACAACTCAAAATTCTTTCCACTGTCAAAGCTACCATGCTGGGCAGAACTAACATAAGCGATGAAGAGTCAGAACAGGTAAGAGGTGTAAAAACTGATGGTGGGGTGGGATTGTTGATCAGCTTTTATGGGGCAAAAATCTACATTTAATCTCCTGGTCCTGGGAACCCGTCCTCAGCCATTTGGTGAAGGTAATTTTAGTACAGCACCTTGGTTTCTGGTCCAAAAGCTGCAGTTCATTGGAGGGACATCAGTCCTTCCCAAGGCAAAAAGCTGTCCTGGTTCAGATTTTTATCTGAACAACTTCTTGATCTCCTTGACTGGGCAGTAAAAAGTGAGCCAGAAAGAACTTGGGTCTGTCTACCAGTGCAGCAGGTTTGACGCTGGAGGAGCAGCACCCCCTGGTGGATCCTAGGGAAGGGATTTATTCTCCAGCAGCATCCTCAGTTCTCACATCCATGTTTTCCGTGTAAGTCTTTCAGGTTTGCCTTCTGAAAGAGATTTTGCTGCTGCAGGACACTAAGCCTTTATTTAGATTTTGCACAAATAGGCAATGGGAAATGGGGAAGTCTGGCTGTGAATCAGGGTAGTGCTTGCTGGTTTCCAGAGACTAGTTATTTTTAGTTTAATTACTAGTCTAGAGTAGTTACCTTTTATGGTTCAAGTCAGCATCAGCTGACTCACTGCCTGCCCTGGGAATCCCCATGTGTAACGGATTTGCGCTGCTGTCCTGAACGGGGCTTTTACTAATGCATTGGGAATTTTGCATTTTCTCAACAGGCAACTGAGATGCTGGTTCATAATGCGCAGAACCTCATGCAGTCTGTGAAGGAAACTGTGAGAGAAGCTGAGGCAGCGTCCATTAAGATAAGAACAGACGCTGGATTCACTCTTCGCTGGGTCAGAAAGACCCCGTGGTATCAGTAAATGCCACACAAGTATTGGGTTTTGTAACATAAAATGCCTTTCGTTGGAAACAGAAGAGCTGAAAAGCAGAAGGTGCTGCACACATGAGCTCAAGATGAGCTTGTGCGAATGCCTCATTCTAAGGGTATGGATTGCAAGAGAATGCATTTCAAATGTCTTTGGAATGCACTTGATATCGAGCACCTCCAAATTGCTTCCGACTGTAAACAGTTCTTATCCTTTATTTTATTGCTTTTGAAGATTCCCTTCATCAATCCCGTACTCCCAGAAGCACATTTCATTTATGCACTGCATAGCCCTATCGTTTTTATGAGATGGTATAAAACACGGAGCTCACTGTAAGCTTGTGTTGAGTCTAGGACACTATTGGTTACCGGGCAGGTTTTAAAGGACAATTGTTGATACAGAAATACTCGACTTCTCCACAGGATTTTAGGTGGCTGTTCTTAAGCCATGCTGAAATTACAGAAGGTGAGGGCTTAGTTAAAAGCGGGGGCAGCAGAACAGTTAGGAATTGATGATTAGAATTCTGTGTCTGAAATGATACTTGGCTGGGGTTTTTTGTCTGGCAAGAACATTTAAACAAAACTGGAGCAGTCTGTGCCCCCTCCTGCCCCCTGGGGCCATTCCACAACACTCGTACTGTACTGAAGTGCTTTGCCATCAGCATTAGTGGCACTATTGGCATGCTGACTGCGTGAGCCTTATGGCTCAGACCTTAAATCATGGAATTCTTTCCTTGCTCAACTCAGTGTTGTATTGAGCTGAAACTCCTGTTTCTCTCAAGCTACTGCATGCCCAGGAGCAGAACATGCCCCGTGCTGGTGCTTTCCCCCTGAAAGCCACAGCTCATGGAAATATTCCTACTTTCCTCTTCCCTCCACCTCATTATCCCAGCCACTCGAGATGGAAATTGAAAGATAAAGGGTAAATTTAAAAAAAAGACCTTTAGCCCCACGGCCCCTGTTTCCGGCAATGCATAAGCAGTTTGAAACCCACTGCAGGGTCACAACGGCCTTTCTAGGTGGCACTGCCAGCAGCAATTGGTGCTTCCTCATGCTGACAAACTGAGATGCTTTTACTGGTTTTGACATTTGCAGTTTGGGGGCTCAGAGTCTTTTTTTTTCAGGTTCTAGAAACAGCAAAATGAGCGAAGTGTTACAGTATCTTTAAAAAACCAAACAAAACCATAATAAAAATCCCTCAAAATTCCCCCCTCTATTGCTAAAACAGACTTGGGATGCTTTTACCATTCTGTGATTGAATGTGCCTTCATGGATCTATACATGCATCCGTTTCACTACTCCCTAGTGTCCTTTGGCAGGAAGAATTGTAGTTTCAGAGTCTGTGTATTTTTGCAAGGAACACCTGCAGTGCCCAGGTCAGTGCTGACCTCCTGACACCCTCTGAATGTGCTGAGAATGGCTGTACGGTCCAACCCCCTTGAACACACAAGTGCCCTTGGGGTAGAGCTGCGCGGCCTTGGCCGGTGTGAGAGCCTGCACGGTTGCTTGTCCCTTCCCCGCTGGCAGCGGTTGTTCTGCAGCCGGACTCTCCCCCCTCCATTGCACTGTTCTTGAAAAGGGAAGTTATACTGATTGTAACACGTCTGCCTCAAACTGACCTTAGCGAGAGAGAGCACGCGGCCGTCTGGAACTCGCTCCTCATGTCTGGGTGTGATAAAATAAGTGGTACTCGGGATCTTTCCGTAGTACTCTCTTCCTGCGAGGGGAAGGGGCAGGAAGGGGTGCCAGAGCCTTAACCTGAACATCTTGCATTTGGTTGGTTTATACCAGATCTCTAACCTAATTGTGATGTAGTGATTTCTATTTAAGAGTAAATAACACTGAATAGGTGGCGTTATTTTTAAGGTATTTTCTAAGTAGTCTTCCTGTATTGCCTTCCAGTGCCCCTCATGGCCCGTCCACCCAAAATTCAGGCTTCTCTGAGGGTTTGGTTTTTTTTTTTTTTTTAGCATCACTTTTTAGTTGCTTGACTGATATTAATGCAATATTACTAATGCCTTTAATACACAATCGTTTATGCCAAAGATCACTTTTTGTTGATTGAGGAATGGTTGCAGGAACGTTATGACTCCTGGTTGCCTTTGCCGTTCTTCTGGAATGTTTGCTCTGAGTTCTGAACTGGTTTGCAGCAGCTGAGACACTTGCCCCACCGTATGCAGTTACTGCTTTGTGAACACTATCGTTCTTCGGGTCTGAAATGCAGCAGAAATTCAAATCAGACCGTGAATGTCACTGATAAATGTTTTACCACTATAAAACTTTGTTTATAAACCAAAATATATTGTATAGTCTAATGTTTTCAGCCTTTCTTTGGTTCTGTTAAAACAATAAAAATGCATTTGTACAAATGTCTGTTGGTGAGTGCGGATGCTGCCACGGCGGTGGGTGAGCAAACAGGTAAAGCAGGAATACAAAATCCGAGAATAGTTGTTTCTGCATATTCTGGACAGAAAAAGGGCAAAGTTTCTCAAGCAGGAGATTTTATGTTTCTGGTCTGTCTTTGTGTCTGTAAAACTTGTAATTCAGAATTCACTGGAAGCTGCTGCGCAGTGGGAGAAAGGGAGTTTTTCCCTGAGGCCTGGTGCTCATCTGTTCCAGTAGCACTGAGCAAGGTTCTGGAAACTCACAATGGGATTTGCCTGCTCCTGTCAGTAAGGGAACAAGGGCCAGGCTGCTCCTGGGCAGCACTTCAGTAGTTGGAATTTTGCCTCACAAACTGAATGCAAAGGCAATTTGCATGGAATCCTTGTCCTGTTCCCTTTGCTCCTTCCCAGCGAGAACCTCTTCTGAACACTTTTTCCCTCTAAAAATGCCTCCCAGCACAACACTGCATTCTGCCTTTGTGGAACCGAGGTTTATTGGTGCCGTAGGACTGAACGGAGTCCCACAGTGGCAGAAGGCATCTGGAATTTAGTAATAGCAGGTAAAATTACGATTTTGTACTCTTCACCCTATTTCCTCCATACCTAAGAGGATGAGAACCTGAGACTGTCGCCTTTGTCCCTACTCCAGCACTGGACACCTACAGCAGGGGAGATCTGGACTTGGCAGTCCTAGTTCCTTTATAGTGCCTCCCACCCCAGTCTTTCAGCTGCACTGTTTGTGCATGTGCTGGGGCTCTTTTCTTTAGCAGGGAGAAGATGAGCAGAATTGTCACTTGTGCAGATTCCGTAGCTGAGTTTACTGTTTGGAGAAACAGCAAAGGCTCACAAAAATGCTGTTTGCCTGAGGAAATCTATCTTCATGCCCAGGTAAGTGAGGATACTCGCTGGCAGTGACTGCTGGTGCTGGGCTGAGGTACGGCTCAAAGCTTTTCCAGGGAGGGCAGCTTTGTGCCTGCTCCCCTGATGCCCATGTTACAGGCTGGCAAGGCCTGGGCCATAGCAGCTGAAGGGAAGGGCTAGCAGAACACATCTTGGGTTTACAGCGATAACAAATTTATGCTCGCATATAAGGAAAAGTTCAGTCAGCTTTATATCGCCATTCTGTCTTTGAAATGTCTTAATCTAAACATTCATTTTTCTCCACTTTAAGACAAAAAGGGAGCTTACCTGCCCTGCTCCAGAATAGGCTTTCAACAGATGCACAGCGATTGCATTCGGTAACAAGCAGTCATGGCTCAATTGTATCGCAGAGTTCTCCTGCCTAAAAGCACTGTGAATAGTTTACAGTAGTGCAAACATTTCACAAGAGAAGATGAATCTGCAGTAGAGTTCCCTTTATTTCATAATATTAAAGCACACAACCATTAAATACATGTGACAATTCCATTGTGCTATCTAAGAAGCTACGCTCCAATGTACACATGGCACAAATCTGGCATCCACTCTGAACACGTGGAAATCAAAGCAAAGGCTTGACATAAAAAATAGATCTTACTCTCTGCAACTGTATTCATTAAAAAAATGATGGTCAGGGTGAGACTGAATGGGAAGAAAGTGGATTACTGAAGCACAATCACCTCCCGGCTTCAATGCAGAATGTTGTTTGTATCAGCTCATCTGCAGATGGCAAATGAAAGCTGATTAAGGCAAATGCTTCTTAAGAAAGGCGACTTCTTGTAAACAACGAGGACGTTATTTTTTTCTTCTCGTCAGCTCTTTCTCAGGAGTGACACTGCCTCTGTCCTGGTCCCTGTGGGACCTGGCCCCTCTCACTGCTGCCCTCTCTTTCTGAAGAGATTCTGGGATGCTTTGAGGGAACACAGCTTGCAGCCGGCTAGAACAGCCAAGCTTTCTCTGCAGGGGCTGCAGCGGTAGAGCCTGCTACCACAAGGCTTTTCCAGCAGCCTGTCTGGCCTCCATCATGTGCTTGGCCTCCAGGCTTTGGTGTCTACCTGGCAGTGTAGTGTTTGCGACACTTTGTGATCACCTACATCGAACTATTCACCAGCACAACCATCCAGTAAAAAAAAGGGTGAAGGTGTATTAGAAAAAAAGTACTTCATTTTAAAGCCGTATTAAGAAAAACTAAGCTATGCTTTCATTTTAAGAGCTGTTGTGCACAAACGCTTTGATCCCAAACTAATCAGTGTCAATTAATTGGCACCTAGTCAAAAGCAACGTAAGTCACTAAGCAGTCAAGTTTGTTTTTAGGGGCATTTCCTCTTGGAAGCAGAGCATCTTCTCATGTCCTGACCTGGAATTTTCCTGCTTTCGTAATATATTTGACCCCTTTAAAAGGCTTGTACTTCTCTCCATACATGTCCAGGCGATTCACTTTCAGTCCTGGAAAAGACAAAATCAAATTAAAAGCAGAGTGCTGGCACTCCTGGCAGGCTGTTTAAAGCCCTGCTGTCTGAAAGCATCCTCAGAGCAGTTATGAGGCTGATCTTCCTCCCCATCTCAAGTCCATCTGGTTTGAACAGCGGCAGAGACCACTCCAGTTACCTACTTCTAACTGCCTTGGCAGGGAAACGCTTTTCTCACTGTTCTGCTCAGTTTGTCAATATCCTCCTTCCAAGGGATGAACAAATGAATCAATCTTTTACAGCTCCTGAATGCCACGCTCACTTCCATTAATGCAGATGAAGCAGAGGATGAGTTTTACAGTTCTTTTCACTCTAACTCACAATGGCAAGGACCAGCAATCCCTCTGCTATTAACTGAGGAATGTCAGGAGCTGTTAACTCCGTAAGTTTCAGGTGATAACCCTGCTTTCTTTGCTGGGGAAGGACTGTTCACAAAGGCTTGTAGTGATAGGATGAGGGGGGAATGGGTATAAACTGAAGAGAGGCAGATTTAGACTAGACATAAGGAAGAAATTCTTCATGAAGGTGCTGAGGCACTGGAACAGGTTGCTCAGGGAAGCTGTGGCTGCCCCATCCCTGGAGGTGTTCAAGGCCAGGTTAGATGGGGCCTTGGACAGCCTGAGCTAGTAGGATGTCCCTGCCCATGGCAGGAGGGTTGGAACTAGATGGTCTTTAGGGTTCCTTCAAACACAAGCTATTCTATGATTCTCACAGGTCTCTTATCTCTGGCATCCAGCCACTGGATCTGCTGTTTGCTGGATTTAAACTAGTGGGGTGCAGGTTGAAGAGGAAACCACAGGACTCCTCTTACCCAAAGACTCACCTTCACTTACTTATCAAAGCAGTCTATGAACCAAAACAACTACAGCCTGGTACCTGCCTAGAACAACGCTATGTGACCTTCACTCATCCCCACAAATGTGAATCTTTGCTCCATTAGGGTCTTAATCCTGCAACGCTTGCTTGCAGAAGCATTTTTGCAAAAGCATGAACAACTTATGTGATTTAAGTGTCTGGAGTCTCAGGCCTTGTTTGTTTTAAACTGATTTTTGCACTTACAGACTTCATTCTGATTTTGCTTGCCCATTGTTTTGAAGATAAAAAACTCACCAGCTCCAGCAAGGAAGAATAAGAAAGACATTCTTTAAAATTAATGGAGTTTCTTACCAGTAGAAAGCGCTTCAGTGGTAGAAGGCTAAAGCACGCCAGGAGCAGCATGGTAAATCGTCATCTACCACTGTCCACTAAAAGGATCAACTTGCATATTTAATACAAAAGTTAACAAAGAAAAAAACCAATCTTCTATGCACTTTTTCAGTCTTCAGCGAGGGTAATGGTTGGGTTTAGGTAAATCAGACTTTAAGTTTTTGGCTCAATCTGACTTCACATCGGCATCTTCAATTAAAGGATTAAGTTTCCCACTTCATTCCCTACTGCGGCTCATTCCACCAGCACCTCACGTGCAATCCCACTCACCTGAAATCGCAAGCTGTTGTATCTTAAACTGGATGTTTAAACTTGGATTCTCCTCTGGCTTGGGGGCTCCAGACTGCAGGTTCACAATGCCCTTCAGATTTGGTAGCTTTTGAGGGGTGATTTTGCCAACATCCCATGTTAACACCTTGTCAGGAAAGAGAACAGTAGCTTGTTTCTAGGAAACAACCTACGAGGTCGAGTTCATGTCCAGCTTTTAGTTAGTTCGTTAGGATTCCTGCAGGAATGATGTTGTTTCTTTTGCCCCTGTCAGTGTTTCTGAGTGGGTCTGTGCACTTAATGCACCAAGTTCCCTTTGTACTGGTAGTTGTTCCTGCTGCCAGACTAGGTCAGCTACACCCATGCAGCAAAGGCCACAAGAATTTAAGTGTGAGAACAAGGACAAGAGGCAAGGAACTTGGCAAAAGGACCAAAGAACCCAGTGGTTCTTATACTTTAAAGAAGATACATGGAACAAAGTTGGCCCTTTACTCACCCGCAAGAGGGTTTTTTTTGGTCTTACCATAAATTAAAAACTGTTGATAAACACAGAAAAAATTCAGTTCTCTCTGCTTCTACAAACTGCTGCAGCTCAAATCCACCAGTTATCCCAGCTCCTGATACACAGTACAATTCATTTCTGCAGAGAGGAAGGGAGACTTCCAGATTTTTGTTGGTGTTTTTGTTTTTAAAAAATACGAGTCTGTTCTTTTTGAAACAAAATGTTACTTGGACAGCTTTTACCTTCAGTTCAAATCAATTGCTGACAAACATTCCAAGGAGAGCAGAAAGCTTGAAGCAGGGTGTTAGAGCCAGTAGAATGATTTGGCTAAGACTGCTTTCCAGCAAAATGGTTCCTGGGTACTAAAAAGCTTCAGGAGCTTTAGGAAATCTAGGTCTGAAGCTGCTCCAGTGCTCTGCACTACTTACAACTTATTCTAAAGTCATCTTAGATATCTGAATAAACAAACACCTAAGACTTACTTTGGTAACTGGGTCAAACGTGTAGCTGCCTTGTGTAGCGGTGAGGTTCATATTAAGTACGGCCTTTGGCATGTGAACTGTCACAACAACTCCTTCTACTGTCTTCCCCATATTCTGTTTTGGTCCAATGGTAACATCAAATCTTCCTGAAGAGCTATTCTCCTTAAAACTGATCATGTGTTTCACATAGACAGGAATTGCCACCAAGCTGAAAAGAGACAACAATACTTGAATGCATTCTGGCTATTCTGCTATTCCTCTTGGGAAAATGAAGCTCCTTCTCATCAAGAGTCCTCGTGTTTCTTGCAGGCAAGCAAGACAGAACCAGTCTGTTTCAAAAGTGAAAAGTGATACTCAGCTCTTCAGCATCATTGCTGAAGGGATTTTATTAGCAGAGAATCACAAGAAAAAAAATTCCTTCCAAATATCTTTTCCTAATCTCCTCACTTCCACCTGTTTATTTTTCTGAAATAATCTCACTGAGTGAATTCTCGGAACAGCCACCAGTCAAATCATACTTGGTTTGCAAATATCTGCAGTTAAGTCTTTTTTTGCTTTATTCTTTCTATGAAGATCAGATTCCTCCATGTATAGAGATGTGGCACAAGGCATCTCACAGTGATGACTGCCAGGTATGAACAGCCCTATATTCCTGTCGTGAGTGCTTTATCCCACAGAAAAATGAGAGCTAAGTATCAGCAGCTCATTGCAAAACTTGTATTCTTGTTTTAGTGGGGACACAGTAACAGATAAAACAAAACCTGAGAATGTGAATTTTAGCAACAAGGCAAATTCCTCCCTAACATGGAGAAATCTGCAGTTACTCAGATAGAAGCAGTGGATGGTGTTTCTGAGGAACCAGAGTGTCTAAACAGAAACCTACTTCTGTGAACTGACGCGGTAGGAAATCAGTCTGAAATTCCCATCAGGAGGAATGAACGAAAGGACTCTCTCAGACTCCCAGCGCTTGAAGCGAATGCAGGGATGGAAGCTGACATCATCCAGCAGCCGCGGGTTCTGTAAGGAGTGACAAAACATTAACTGAAATCTCAGCAAGTATGAGCAGTTCGAACCACCTACTGAACTCTACACAATTCCTACTTCTTACGCAATAAGTATCATTCTCAGCCCCTATCTGAGATATGTTGCCAAGCCAGATGGATTTCTGGTCTGACCTGGTTCCCGCGAGCATAGTTTTACATACAGACAGAAACCATTTCCACTACTGAGCAATGCAGCAACTTCCACAACATGAGAACTTGGTATGTTATTTTTCATATGTGTAACATAGGAACTAGTGACTGCACTCTTAAAATTGTTAACTCTGATCATAAGAAAAATAAATCTTGAGCAATTAAAACCAGATATATGCTAAATTTACCATGAAAGAAAGAGAGAGATCTGGCATTCCTGAGAGCTTAATACATGAATCAATAACACCTTGGATTTCTGCAAAGACTGTGGAACCTGCAGGGGAAAAGAACAAAAACACCTGACTATTTTCAAGGTCAAAACAACATCATGAAGTGCAGCGAGAGGGCACAAATGACATTTGCACAATGCTCAAGAAGATGCCAAGCACAGAGCGAAAAGGTCATCCCAGCTACCTGTGGCCTGAGCCAGAGCAAATGGTGTGCCCGTGATTACACTTCTGCCAGTGTGACACAGGACTTGTACTGGATGTGCTTGAACTGGCAAATAAGAATTTCAGAACATAACAATCTCTGAATCTTCCTTTCCTTCACCTCTGTCCCGTCTCCAGAAAACCAGTGAGTTGTGTAGTGTTGCAGGGAAGTCAAAGCACATGAAAACACAGTAAGTTTGTGCCACAGAGCTCCAGATAACCTTGGCTTTCACAAGAACGACTTGTTTAACAGTGCAATTATATATTCACCTTGGTGATAAACTGATCTATAGCAAAAAGAAACAAAATCCCCTCTCAAACCCCAAAGCAGAAATTCCAAGCATCTTACCCACGAAAGGCTCATTTCCTTAAATGCCTGCAAGGACAGAAAGCCACAAGAAAGACTCTGGACTAATTAGCCTCCAAGCAAAGGTTATTTTACAAGATACATAGAAACTACTACTGATCTAATCCAGGAGAAGGAGAAACTAGGTTAACAATTTGCCTGAAAAGAAGGGATCTGGATTGTGATGAAAGCAATTAACCATATCTCTATGGAACAAGGTAACATCCCAATTCTAGGGTAGCAACCTCAGCTATTTCTTGGTTCCAGTGAAGGTTAGGAAGCAAGATTCCTGCTAGTCTCCAAGGGATCAGAGCAAAAAAGAGCAACCATCCTGCAGTGGAACCTCAGTAGGAAATGGAAATGGTGAATGCGGATCAGTCTTGAAATACATATGGAAATACAAACATGGTCTCAACTGTAACTCCTCAGACTAAGCCTGCATACTACTCTTGGGAATCCCCCTTGAGGTAGGAGAGTAATATAGTAACACAGTTACTGCAACGATGTTCTTGAAGTAGCCTAGAGCATATTGCTATTTTAAGATGAACTGAAGAAATATATTTGGTCATTTTAAATTGTGCATTTCTATTTAAAATATAGATTTATCTACATAAAATACATGCTAAAAAGTGGTTGGACTGTATCCTCTCTAAACATCATCAGCTAAATGTAAACACATTCAACAAACACAATCCAGTTTGCAAAGCATCTTACCTGATTTGTCTATAATCGCATCAATTTCTTCAACAACATCAAAATAGGCTTCATTGTTTGTGTATTTTACCCCTGCTCTGCGCCAAGGGATGTTGGACAACTGTCCAGTGGGAAGCGTGTCACCCACATTACTGCTGCCTTAAAAATGAAAAGGAACTCAAACTGAGTAATTAATTACAGGAGAAATGTTTCAACTACCAAAATAAAGAATCAAAGCAAGATTTTCCCCCAAGAATGCAGACCACAACCTGGACCACTACCATGTCATTTATTAGGCAACAAGTGACCTTTTAAGGATGCATCCAGCCTTATGTTCCAGACTATACTTTTCACAGCAAAATACAAGGCTTGTGTCAGCAGGAGGTCTGAGCAGGAGTAGATGTGGGGCTAGATCCTGCCTTCACTACAATTCAATGCATTACAGCTCCTTGTGAGGGCCTCAAGCACACTCTCCCCTTCTAAGATTTTTAGGTGGCTGCTTTCAGGACTGATTTACTGACTAGAGTTGTTAAGAAGACACACCTAAAAATAGCCTTAGGGAGGGCTTCCACCCCTTTGTTTAAGAGCTGTTTCAGGATGAGGCTCTTGCCCCTGGTCCCCACCTGAGCTACTCTGCAATACCACCTGACCACAGGCTCAACTGATCAAGGCCAGAGGCTATTTGTTTCTCTACATGCTATCTGTTCCCAACCAGCACAGAATTATTAGATACCAGTTACACACCTTTCTACGCTGAACTTCTTATCAAATCATAACCACCTCCAATGTCCCTCAGCTATTCAAGGCTTGCAGCAAGCTCAGTACCAATCCGAGAGCTGCTGACTCCAATATGTGCCATCTGTGCTGGGAACTGCTATTCCCAAGGGACTCCAGCAGCTCTGGCTGGACCAGGCAGCTCTCTTAATTGTGAGAAATGGCAGGACAACGGCCCCACCTTACAGATACAAAACCACGCAATATTATTTTTTAGCTATGAAGCATGGTGGGATTTTGTTTTTAAGTAGCCAGTCACCTCTGCAAATCACTTATTGTCATACCTGTGATGGAGTTGACAACAGAGCGTAATATTGTGGGCGGCCTAATTAGCTCCTTCAGTATGTTAGATTCTGTCGCCAGCGGAAAGCCATTGTCTAACATTTCTTCTAGAAGTTCATACACAATAACTACATTGTCCTTAATTGCAGTCTCAGAACACTCGCCGAAGTAATCCTAAACAATCAGAGATTACAAAAGAGAGGATTTTTATTCCTGTTAAAACGCTTTCCAAAAATTTGTTTGTTCTTTTGACTCACACAAACCCTTCACTACATCAAGGAATCTTAGTGCTTAAACTAATCAGCTGCTTCTACAGTCTGATTGCATCATATGTTAAGGTTACATTTATCATCTAAGCAGAAAAAAGGACAGCGTGAACAGTGAAGTTAATGTAATCTGGTTCACTAGTATCTACGTCCCAAAGGTTCTCCTGCTTGTGAACACTCCAGTTACAAGACTCCTGTAAAATAAGGAGACTATCTTTTGGCAATGCCCAGTCTTCACAGAGGTTCTTTTATTTACAGCATCTGTGGAATGGATTGACTCACTCTTCACATCTCTTTGAGTACTTCATGACTGTATGTTCCTTCTTCATCTCTATAACATGAGTGGAATAAAAGCTTATAGAAAAGAGACAACATTTACAAAGTGAGACTTGGTTTTTTAGTGGACATGCACTGGTATCCATGAACTGAACAAATACACAAAATGTACCTTCTCTGCCTTTGTATTCTATAAGCCAGTGCTTGACTTAACAAATTGCCTTCGCAAAGTCACTGACTGTTTATCACTTGTCTTTAATAGACGTTTATAGGAAAATTCCCCTGAAATTATTTAAATTTTAAAATTATTTATTGGTGACAGACCTGGAAAGTATCTGCTACACGATGTAGAAATTCAATTACAAAGAGTGGCGGCACTTCTGTCTGTATGACAGACACAAAGAAGATTTTATCCCGGTAGATGCTGATGAGGTAGTGATGTGGTGTTGAGATGACAGGAGGCACATTCTCAACATCGACTGCTTTCTCCTGAGCTTCAAAGAAATAATCACAGACAGACTGGCTCACAACACTCTTCCAGTGCTTCTCCAGGAATATATCACCAGAACAGTTTATAAGGAACAGGCTGTGGATCATTTTCTGTTGGAGACACGTGCAAAGAAGAAAGAAGTTAAAAGAAACAAAAGGATGTGAGGGTGGACATTATTTTTTCTCCCAGACCCCCTTCCTTACAATGGTTATTCCCAAGCATGAATTCAAGACAAAGATCTGCTTTGCTGCTTTTCTTGAATCATCTTCCCTGGGGCCATGCTAGGTCTTGGACATTTCCTGCTAAGAGCACACTGGCTTTGGTGGTCAGCACAGAGACTGGTGACTAAGAGTCAAAATGGGGACAGAAAAAACCCACTAAGCCAATATTTCTTTTGGAAACTGTGATTGCCAATTTGATTAAGAGTTGGAAAAGAAACAAAGCAACAAAGCGTTATTGCGTGTTTCTACTCTATCTTTCTCCCAGACCAAATTAATCTCTATTTTTTTTGTTAAGAAAACAGACAATTTTAATTCTGCGACCACAGCATTCTTATAAAGGAGCCTTGGCACAATTGCTTTAATCCAGTTTAACTAAACATGCTCTAAATTTAGCCAGTGCTTAATATTAAACCCTTCCAAAATCTCCTGGTCAGTCACACAATGGTAGCAAGTATAATCAACCACTGAATGTCGGTATTGTTCTGCACCAAGGCAGCCTGAATATACGAAGGTGATCAGCTACAAAGCTTAGAGAAGTTCTCTGTACATTTTAGTAAGGATACAATAGCATATCTGTCAACAAATACAAACCCCAATTCCTGGTAAATGCATAGAGAGCTATACAGGAGAGCTCCTGTATGAGCAGCACTGGTGAGACCCTGTTTCCAGAGGACTTGACCCACAGCCCAGTGTGGAAAAGCCGTGCTGGGCTGCAGGCGATGCTCTGACACAGCACATCAGGTAAGTGTGACGGAGTGTTTTTAAGCCCAGGCAGCTGTCCCACTGTTAATATTCATACCGACTCTATTGATCAGAAATGACTGTGTTTGTCAGGACACACTTTCCCCAAACACAGCAGTGCAGCAGGCCAACACAATCACTACCTAAACCTAGCAACTTTGTTCTACTGCTCCTGCAGCCAGCTCACAGTACACAGAATGGCTGTTAGCAGGGCCTCTTCTTCTGCTGTAACTTCCACCTAGGACCACGACAATGTGCAACTGAGGGAGGCGCAGGTAGGCAGGAATGGCAGTACTGTGGGACCACCACTCCTGCCCCAAGCTGTGTTCACAGCAGTGTTTGTGTGGCCTTGTGGTGAACGGGAGGAGCAAACAGATCTAGAACTGTGCTTGGCAGATTACAGGTTTACAGCATCTGTGGAAACCAAGCAGTAAACCCCACGTAGCTGCCCACTCTGTCTTCTGGGTAGGAAGACAGGGATTACAGCATTTCCCATGATATAGAATTATTTTGCTCCTAGCACAAGAGCATCCTTCAAACACTCTCACATCCTCCTTTCCTCCTTCACATGTCTCAGCAGCACACTAACTCGCTGCTCACTTAAAGTGCTCTGGGGAGCCAAGGCTCTCTCCTTGCAGCTTAAGTACTGAGCATGCAAAGCCATAGCACAACTCCTGCCCTGCTGGTCCAGGGGCAGCTGTTTGGAGCTTGACCACAGCACTGACTATGGTAAAGCAGCAGCAGGGACATCAGTTTGCTACATCTGCTATACGCATGGCTAACTCATTTGATTTATCCCACACACTGTCAGACATTTGGCATCAGCCCATTAATGACTGGATTTCATGTTCGATATTCTACAACTAGTACAAACCTATCTTACGTAAGTTCTTATTTAACCAAAATCACTTACAGTGATTCCAATACTGAAGATTTCCCTGCTACTCTATATTTTGAGTGCCAGATTTTATTTCAGACACATAGACACCCCTGATTTCACTTTTCAGTACCCTATCGTCTTCATATATCAGAACATCAGATAAGCAAAGAAAAAAAATTAAAAATGCTGAACTATAAGAAATCTGTATAGCAGATTCATTGCACCAGTAGGTCAGGTTAACTAATACTTGTGGCCTAACAGCAAAGCATTTTAAGAGCTGCAAATCTTCAAGGGTAAAGGGCTTGAGTCAAAGTTCTTAAGTATAAAAAACAGTAGCAAAAGCACACCACCAAAATGTAGAATCATGAGAGCACCCAGGCAGCAGCATGCACACACACCACTTTGAGACAGCAGCATAAAACCACTTTGTGTATAATACTGACAGTGTGTTCCTAGGATTGTTTTGCAAGGATGTGCCTCCCATCTCTGCTTCACAGCCTAGCTAAGTAGCAGACTGAAGGTGTACATTGATTATTAATTGCATCTTTAGCCCAAAGCAAGCCATCCAAGCTCATTTTCAGCAGACTCACAGCCTTCTGTTATCCCACCTGACTGAAAGGCCTCTCACAGGCACTGCAGTACAAGCAGCCCAGCAGAGGCTGTGCAGCCCCTTCTCACACTGCCCATCCTTGCTCTGACAAACCAAACTCCACACAACTCTTGGAAGTCATTTCCATACTAATAGGATCTGAAGTCCTCATGGAAGAACTGAGTATTTTAACTGAGGTGCCTTAGCTACACAGCTTCCAAATCTATGCCTTTTCTTTTGACTACACCTGGATTTTGCAGTGTTACTGTTTTCCAGCCTCATGGCAGAGGAACGTCTGGGCTGGAGTCACAGCAGGCTCCCATGACAAAAGTGGCTAGAGAGAAAGGCTGTGAATAGAGGGAAAAGACTGATTGCACATGCTTGACTTTAGCTACAATAAGTGCACAAAAAATGTAATTAATGCAAAAACGCTGTTAGCAGCTGCTCTTCCATAACATGGAGCTGTGCTGGAGTCAAACCTCTGCAAACCAGGAAGTGAGGAATTCATCACTGACCTCTGCAATGCCCTTTAAAGCCCTTCCCTGTTCCCTGCACTCATTGTAGCTGCTCCAAAGGAGGGGAAAGGATTAGTCTTACATGTTAGTGGAAATGAACTTCTAGCCACAGTGAATGGAAAGCAATCAAAAATTACAGTAATCTGAAGAAACACATAAGCTAGCATAGCAGTTCTATTTCTGTTGCAAAGCCAACATTTTTGTCACAACCAGCTGCTTGGTAGTTTAGCTTTTTGCTGTGAACTCAAGATGTGTCACAGATGTGGCAAAACCAGACAAGCTCTGCTCCTCACCTCTGCAACTCCATTCACTGGCTTCTAAAACAGAAAAACTAAAGCAGAGAAGCCCTACTAAATACTGTGATGACATTTCCAAGACAGCCAACACGGCAGCTTTGCACATAGCTATAACGAGCTGGGCCAATCCTAACACCACACTACATGTTGTGATTCACACTGATGGAAAGCCCAGATCTTAGGAAAATGCAAATGTTCTGTAAAGTCACAGTTCTTGCAAGGCTCCTATCATTGCAAGCGTATCTTAACGCTGCTGCTCAAGTGTCATTAATCTTTGCTTGTGAGATGCCTGCAGCTTAGGTATCTGCAAATGAAAGTGAACTCATTTTTACATCTTCTTAACCTGGTGTCCCAGTTAATCAAGCAAAACTCCCACAATCACACCAGCTCTAACTTAAGACCATGAAGCGCTTGTGTCTGTCCAAACTGCTCAAATGCGTATTTTACCAGCAATATCATCCCTTTTAAAGACTAAATGCTTCGCTTCCCAGATTCTCAGTATGCATTTATTTATCTTTACTCTCATTGAAAACACTGCCAGTAACTTACTGGAATAGTTTTTGGAGGGAAATAGTCCCCTGAGAATACCCTGAACTTGTCTTAAATCAGTGTTTGGTATCCTTAACAAATTTTCCAGCTTCGTCCATGCTTTTACCAATGACAATTCCAGCCTGCATAAGAGTTTGTGCAGCATATCATCTGCTGACTAGTGAACTTTCAAATAATACACAGGCATGGTGTGTCTGCTCAGTTTATTTCCAGTATAAATCTTCTAATTGTTGGCAAGATAGTTCCATCACTTGCCAAACAGAACAATATCAGATCCTGAATAACCGAACCACATGTGATCCTGAATAACTGCAGTTCCCTTTGGGACCTGCAAGAATAGCAAGCTTCACTGTAAAAGCTGAAGCAAAGCAAGAGTTTCTTGGGGGAAAAAAAACAACAACAAACATCCAAACCACAAAAGCAATTAAAAATTAATTGCTAAAACTACATTTTTACATTAAGATGGAACATTTCTAGTGCAACTTACATCTGAATCAGCAGCTTTGGGACTATTAAGGGACCACTTCAAAGAACTCAACCTCTGAAAGCAGTTCTGGGTAGACAGAGAGGACCAAATGGACACAGGGAAGGTTAATATCTTGTCACACATTTACTAGCAACTAATAATTAAGCTCATATTCCAAACCATGGGTAACATTGAGCTGCCAAAGCAGCAGGATTTAATCAAAGAATACAAAAGCCTCATCTCAATAGTTCTTTGGGAAGCTGTTTTCTATTGCATATCCCAATCCACTGTTCCAGTAAATCTGATGGGCTAGAGTGACAGCTTCGTGCTGGTCTTTTTCACAGGCTCTATTTTAAGAGGCCCTCAAGGTTCCAGAAAGGACAAGCATGGTGCCAAAGGGCCATGCACTACTGAAATACTAGCTAGGAGCCAACAAGTGTCACTGGAACTCTGCTGTACATGACAGCTTTTCCTGCATGTGCACTCCACTACAACTAGGCCAAACAGTGACAGCAGAAAGGACAAACAGAATCATTTTCATCTCCTGCCTCTTCCATGAGAAGAAAGAAGAGCAGCACTCTTTAATTCTTCCATCCTATAGGAATAAAATCAGGCTCCATGATACTAAATCTTAGAGAGTTTTTTAAGAAGTTCCAGCTAAAAAGCAGCTTCTCATGCAATACCAGAGACTTCACTTATTGGGGGAAAATCAAAGAGAAATAACAGGAACTTAAAATTCTACACAAGTTTCATGTGGCTTCTTCCCATTATTGCAGCTATGAAGTACTGCTGCCACTTGTCACCTCCTTTTCAGACCTCTCTGCCTCAAGGACTTCAATTTCTCCTTCATGAATCCAGGATTTCAATGCAAGACACTTAAAGCAGTACAGTTTTAAAGGAGAGCTTTGTTTGAAGAAGTAATTGTGACTTAGTTGGTGCATGGTTACTTTGCACAACAGGAAATTTAATTTCTGGACAAGGACAGCAAAATCAAGACTTGAGGGTGTGGAGTAGTCTTTGTTTAACATGTCATCTGCAAGGAATTTTCATGTGTGTGCACACAGGTGGGGAAAGAACCTACTTGTCCTGTATTTTTATTTTTCAAACCCAGGTTTGCTTGTGTTTTTGTTAGCATGCAACACACCACAGATGAAACCCTAAACACTGACTGAAATATCATTCAGATAGGGTTTTTTCAAAGAAAAGAGAAGCTCAGTACAGTTCAAACCTGCGAGGACCTGCCAGCTGAATCACTCTCATGGCTGGCATAGTCATTTCTTTCGTAAAACATGACTTCCATCATTTTACTTCTTACATGAATAATCTAATCTGTTTGTGCTTGTCTTGCAAAGTAGCTTTTCCTCTCCCATACCGCAGTCTGCCTTCTATGAGCACAGATTTTCATTATTCCATTATGTTTTCTGTTGATACAACAGCTACATTTAGTGGTGGATCTGTTCCTCCAGCCCGACTAACATTAACAGGTACAAACCATTCACCTACCAAACAGCCAGTAACAGCATTGCTGCTTCAAAGCAGATCAGCAATGAAACAAAGGAAAAGACATGTCAACCTCCACTGAATTTCCCCATTAGGTACTGAACAGGGCAGAATTGATGTACAGTACACAGCAGTGGAGGTAATGGATTAATTTTCAGTGTGTATTATGCAAATCTACACTGGCAGGGCCCCTGGCTACTCAAGTGAGTAAGGCACGGCCAGAGCTGCCACGTTTGCTGTTGAAGAAAGATGCGGGGGATGCAGAGTCCCACCCTTGTGAGACCCCCAACCCTCCTGAGCCCCACTCAGCTCTCCTGAGCCCCTCACCTCTCCTGAGCAACCCCAGCTCTCCTAAGCCGCCCACCTCTTCTCAGCACCCCCAGCTCTCTTGAGCCTCCCAGCTCTTCTGAGCGTTCCCAGCTCTCCAGAGCCCCTTTGTCCTCAAGCCCCCACAGCTCTCCTGAGCCCACCCAGCTCTTCAGAGCCCCAAAGCTCCTCATTCCTCAGGTCCCCTTGAGCACCACCCCCAAGCCCTCCCCAGCCCCCCCGAATCTCCCATCTCTCCCGAGCTCCCCGGCCGTCCTTTGTTACCCGAAACCCCATCCCCCGCCATCTTGAGCCCCCTCAGTCCCTCTCCCCGCCCCCCCGCTCCCCACAAGGCTCCGCCACCCCTCATTACCCGGCGCCGCCGGGCGAGCCCTGCCCCCGCGCCCCCAGCGGCCAAAATGGCGGCGGCGCCCGGCGGGCGCAGAGCGGGGCGCCCCCTGGCGGAACAGAATGGGATAGCCCGGTGCCCCCTGGCGGCCGCGGCGGAGAATGCACCGCGCCCGGCGCTCCCCGCCTCTCACCGAAAACGGCGGCAAAAAGTCTCTCCAAAGGTCAGGGCGCTTGTAGGGAGCGAGCACAGGGGGCAGGAGACAGGGCCTCGAGCCGCCCAAGGGGAGCTTCAGGCTGGACATCAGGAAACAATATTTCACAGAAAGGGTCATTGGGCACTGGCACAGGCTGCCCAGGGAGGTGGTTGAGTCACCTTCCCTGGAAATGTTTAAGGGACGGGTGGACGAGGTGCTCAGGGACACGGTTTAGTGATTGATGGGAGTAGTTGGACTCGATAAGCCAGTGGGTCCTTTCCAACCTGGTTATTCTATGATTCTGTGATTCAGTAGTAGGCAGGAGCGGCTGGAGTTGATGATCTCAAAGGTCTTTTCCAACCTAGAGATTCTATGATTTTATGATTCTTCCAGAAGTTTTATGTATATTGTATTACTTTCCAAGGACTCATTTGAATGTCATTATGAACTTTGGAACAGTCAAAGCTTTTGCTAATTTGGAGCTCTGAGGTAGGGAAGGGCTGCAAACCACAAGACCCACGAGGATCTGTTCGGCACAGATCCTACTGAATGCAAGACTTCATCATCTCCAAAGGTTCAACAAGTGTCTGGGATTTTTGCAGTAGTAACTCCTTCTTGTAACATCACCACACGACTCAGCCAGTTCTGCTACTCCCCTCCCCTTTCCCTTCGTCCCCCACCTCCCCTCTCTCCCCGCCCTCTCCCGTCCCTCCCGGTTCCCGCCCCCTGGCGGTGCGGCCGCCGGTTCGGGGCGGGGCGGGCGGCGCGGGGCAGCGCTTGGGGCGCAGCGCGAAGATGGCAGCGGGCGAGCCGCAAGCCAAGAAGCTGAAGCTGGAACAGAAGCCGCTGAGGTAACGGAGCGGCGCCTCCCCGGCTCGGAGCCCGAGCCCGAGGCTGCCGGGCGGGACGCGGGGCGGTGCGGGGCACGTGCGGCCGCCCCTGGCCCCGTTCCCGGCCCCGTTCCGCCCTTATCCCCATCCCTATCTCCTCTCCCTATCTCGTCCCCTGCTCCTGTCCCAGTCCCTACCCCCGGTCCCTATACTGTCGCCCGTCCCCCCTTTCCGTCCCCATCCACGTTCCCCCTTCCCATCCCGTCTCTGTCTCAATCCCCATTCTCTAGCTCTGTCCCGTCTCCTATTCTCATCCCAATCCCTATCCCCATCCTGACCTTCATCCCTTATTCCTATTCTGTCCCCCATCCCTGTTGCTGTTCCCTGTCCCCATGCTCTATCCCCTGTTTCCATCCCCATTCCACCTCTGTCTCAATCCCTATCCCTGTTCCCTATCCCTATTCCCTTCCCCTATCCTTATCTTGTCCCCCGTCCTTGTTGCTGTCCCCTGTCCCAATTCTCTATCCCTGTGCCCTGTCCCCTACCCTGTACCCATCTGTGTCCTGGTCCCCATCCCCATTCCATTTCTGTGCCAATCCCCGTCCCTGTCCTGTTCTCCATCCCTGTAACTGTCACCATCCCTGTCCCACTGCACTGTTGGTGCCACGTGCCAGTGCCTGGGAGCACAGGGCCCTCGCTCGGCCACGGGGCTGGGATTGGAGAGCGCAGAGGCATCTGAGCCCCGGGGATTCTCTGGGACTGGGTCATTCTGGGAACAGCTGGGGTTGGGAATGCAGCCCCTGTGGTCTCCATCTTTGAGAATACCCTGTGAAAGCTGTGATTCACACCCTTGAGGAGACTCTGTCCCCCTTTGACACAGATTTAATTAGCTAAAAATCCTCATTAAAAGATATATTTTCCACGGGACATGTAGACTGTTGTTAAGTGTTGTCATATTGAAATAACTGGTGCTGTTTGCTGCGCACCCTCACTTGTGTGGACACTTTCTATTTTCCCTGTCTGAGTCCTAGTGATGGGTGAAACAATTAATTTGTTTTCAGATGTCACAGCAGAGAAATATGAGGTTTCTTCATGCAGGAATCATGGTTGGTGTGATCACCCAGAGCAGTGCAGTGGGGCTTTGGTTTGTGCAGTTTCTGATTTATTTTCTTTGGATTATTCACATGAAGGTAACTGTAAGATAGCAGATCTCCTTCTGAGTGCTCGCTATATGAAGAGGATTAAGGGCGTCAGGCTTGAAAGTGCCAAAATCTGTTGAAGTGAGTCCAGGGGTGGCCACAGAGATGATATGAGGGCTAGAGCACCTGCCATATGAGGACAGGCTGAGAGAGTTCGGGTTAGAGATGGCTCTGTGTAGACCTGAGAGCAGCTTCCAGTACTGAAAGGGGCTCTAGGAAAGCTGGTGAGGGGCTCTTGATCAGGGAGTGCTGGGATAGGATGAGGGGGAATGGTTTTAAGCTGAAAGAGGGGAGATTTGAGATGAGATCTTAGGAAGAAATGTTTTCCTATGAGAGTGCCACATCCGTGGAGATGTTCAAGGCCAAGTGTGGTCCAGTGGGAAGTGTCCCTGCCCATGGAAGGAAGGTGGAACTGGATGGACTTTGAGGTCCCTTCCTACCCAAACCATTTGATGATTCTATGAAAATTCCCTTGGCAATAACTAATAACTTTCTCAAATATAGCATAGAAGAGATGAATGTTAATACCAGGATGAGAACAGTCCCTTTTGGTACTGGTGTCCTTATGGAAACAACTAATCCTATTAAATTTGTCAAAGTCAGAGTACTTGCTCCTTTGGCAGCTGAGTGACTTTTCAAGTCTAATTATAGTTGACAAGCTCAGCTGCAGAGAGTGGAAGAGGAAAAATGTAACTGAGCTCTGAAAGCAAATAAATGGCAGGTGGCAGTGTAAGGTTGTAATTAGAAAGCAACAGTTATTCCCATGGGCCTTAAAGCTAGAGGGGGCAAGAAAAGGAATTGCGGTGTTTCTGTTTGTAAAGCTTATTAGAGGAAAGTGTGTTTTACCTGCTTCAAGAAAAAATAGAAAAATTTGAGGACATTATTGAAGTACCGAGTTAAAAGTGTGAAGGATGTTTACAATGGAATGAAAGGCCATGGTGACGTGCTCTGATACCGACTGATTAAATTGAAAACAATACTTCTGTGAGGTACGATGGATAAAACATGGGGCAAGTTGTTTGAACCTGTGTACTCCATTTCTGTTCCAAATTACTTTAATATGAAGTGTAAACTGGTTGTTTCGTAAGAGGAGAAATGCCGTAATCTACTGGTGATCGAATGAAGTTCGTGTGTGCTGTGGGCCACAGGCTGGACTCGTGGAGTGGCTGCAGTGGTTGGACTGTGTTTGGCAGACCTCTGTGCTCACTGGGATGGATGGGAGTGAATGTGTTTGGCCGAGCGCTGATCTGGGACTTTGTCCCGTGTTGAAAGCCAGTACAGAAGGTACCAGAATGGTCGGGATTCCTTGACTTTGTTGTGTTTGTAAGCAGGTTTGGTTGCAGAAAAGCACTGCTACGTTTGCTCAGGAGCATTGGGAACAGCCTGCAGATTAGAAAAGAAGTAAGAAGTCACTTGAAAATTCTGGGAGATGATAACTTCATGTTTGTTATATCAAAAATTAGAGGAGAATTCCTTCATCTTGACATCTAGGGCTGAGACACTCCAGCCTTGTCAGAGGACCATATCTAATAGACTTAACAAGAATGTGCTTGTACCTTATGTATTATCCCATGAACCTGAATCTCTTGCGGCTACCATGAAAACTATTTTAATATAAAAAATGACATTAAAAAGTTAAATTCCACTCTGTAGTATAAGCTGTACCACGTCAACAACAACAAACCTTTCCTTCCCCCCTTTTTTTTTCATAATTTTCTTTTTCAAAGCAACGTCAGGAGGGTTTCATTGATACTTCTTTTAAACACCTTTTGATCCTTGCAGGCCAAGGGAAGCAAATATTGCTCTTTCTCACGAGGTAGGTAAAGCTGACTGGCTTCAGCTAAAGTTGCTTGAAAGCAATATCAGATGGGCAGCTTTTACCACCCAGTGAGCAGGACACAAAGCCCAAGACCCAAACCAGCGTTCCCAGCTTGACAGTGTGTTGTGCTGACATTAATCTGCAGGGTGGCAGGCTTTGCATTGTTGGTATTGATGGGTGCAAATCCCCACTAACACCAGCAGGCTTTAGGCAGGGCAAATACTACGTGCTGTGTTGTTTTGGGCTTCTGACCACATCTCGGCTGTGTGAAATAAAATATCATTGTGTGTGTAAACTGTTCTGTTTGAACAGAAAATAGGCTTGCAAAACTGCAAATGGCTTGTTACTGAGTGTGGTATCAACTTACTAGATCCATCATGAGGCATTATTTTAAAGGAGAATTGCTAAGGATTTTTGCCTTTTTATATTTGATTTGGTTTTATCTTGGAAGTCTGAAAACTGCAGTCAGGCTTCTGTTAGAGACTGGACCAGTTACGAAAGAGTTTGGACATTCTCTGTGTAAATGTTTGCACTTACATGTACGTGTCTGTGTAGAAATATGCTTGCGTGCAGAAAAAAATCTGAAGAACCTTGTGGAATCCTGGGCTGTGAGGTCTCCTCTACTGTGCTGAGGCCTTCTGGCCATCCCACAGCTGTGGGATTGATGGAATAGTCCTGACGTAAATGTTGGGACAAGTCAGTGTAGCTACATGAAGACAATGTCAGCATTGATTTGACAAACACTTTATACCAGAAGTACAAAATACAATAATCAGCTTCTTTTGTTACTATTAGACATCTCCTTTTCAGAATAAATTATCCAACACCCTGTGGGTATTAAAAGCAGTCCTTTGTCATTGCTGTTACACTGGATTTTAGGCAGCTTGGTACTGGGGACTGTAAAAAACATTGTTCATTTCATGCATTTTTAATTTTCTTAATAAGTTAGCTTTTAATTTAGCTTACTCCTTCATCAGTTGTCTACAAATGAAAGAAGATTCTGAATATTTTAAATTAGCTGTGACAAAGCTTACAGTTAGAATTTGGTAAATCATTTTTCTTTCTCTTTTATTATCTCTACCTTTTTTTTCCTCTTTAATTTCACCTTGCTGCCCATTTGTATTCATTTCAGTTTTTGTCTTTATGTCTTAAACTCTTGTCGCTTTCCACTTTTTCATACCTGCAAATAGGGGTAACTTTTTCCATGCCAGTACTCTTACCAGCCTCTCGTACAAAGTAGAACCTGAGGCTCTAACGCCTCACTCTGTTTGCTCCCAGAAGGATAAAAGCAGTGGACTTTTCCTTCAGATTGATACTTAAGCCCCTGCAGAAGGCAGACAAATAAATGCTTCTGAAGGCACTGTCAAAAGGCTTTGCTAATTTGCTTTGTTTAGGACTTAGCAGCAACCTTCCCTTCCAAGATGTGTTAACAGAAATATGTCTAAAACCAAAGCAACATGCAATATGGAAAATCTCTCACTTTTACAGTTTGCACCCTCAATTCCACTGTTTGGGTATGTAACTCAAATTCCTGTTGAGATTGTGACCCATGTCTTTACCTGGACTTTGCTGTAATCTCAGGGGATTTCTTACAGCCTGTGTCCTATTTCCACAGTTTTATGTTCTTGTTGGAGAAGCTTGTCATGGTGTTGCATCCTTTATATTAGAATCATGGAATCATGGAGTGGTTTGGGTGGACACCTTCCACTGGATCAGGTTGCTCCAAGCCCCATCCAGCCTGGCCTTGAACACTTCCAGGGATGGGGCAGCCACGATCTCTCTGGGCTACCTGGGCCAGGGCCTCCCCACCCTCACAGGAAACCATTTCTTCCTATTTAAAGTGTGTAACTTGAGGAAAGAGGAGGTCATGGAAGGCCCTTTCTGCTCTGGACTGTGAGCATGGCTGGCATCTCTTTCTCTTTTGTTCCTGCTTTTACCAGCAGTCGACCTGGCAGAGGAGTCCTGCTGATAAATGGTGATCGTTACGTGTAAGAGGCTTTACCTCCTGCAGAAGAGCATGCCCCGACTGTGTGCACTGCCTCAGTGCAGTGGAGACGGGACCAGTCTTGTCCCCAGAGCTGCTTGGTTCCCACTGGGAGGGGAGCCAGGGCTGATCTGCCTGTTGCATCAGTAATGAGGACATTCCCATAAATTCTTCTGAGATGGCATATTCCTTCTTTTTCAGCTGATGATACAGCTTGTGTAGAGTTAGTCACCTAATTGGATCTACTAATACTACTTTACAAACAGGCAAGGAGGATGCTGGTAAAGGAGACCTGAGTGAATGTCAGGGTAGTTGAATGTGGTGTCAGTGGGGTCGCATGAAATGCACTTTTTGTAGATCCAGACCTTGGCTTACTCTGATACTGCTGAGGTGTATTTGATGTGGAGCAAGACCCTGGCTTGTAATCCAAGGTTGTGCTATTGAATTTGAGTAGTCACTTACACGGGCAAGGTACACAAATGTTTCACAAAACCAGTTTCAGAAGCAGGGAATGGGTTGTTATCTCAAAGTCATTAATTACTGTTTGCTAGCTATGTGTTGACAAGCCTTATCTTCCTGGAAAAAGTAAACTGAACTTGCAGATACATGAACACTGTTTTCTCAAGGCTGTTCATTCTCTATTTACATAAATTGCTTCTTAAATAATTGCAATTTAGATACTAGAAGTATTTATCTAATAATTATCAAAAGCTTTTTTTATGTGAAGGAGAGAAGTCTTTGGGTATTACTCAGAATGCGGTGAAGGGAAAGGTTTCTATTTTCCATTCTGAACTGTAGTCATTTCTGTAATGATTGTTTGACCACAGTCAAAGCTGTTCCATGCTTGAAGGATATGGTAACTTAAAGTTACATGCTGGCTTTATGCTGCCTGGGGATTTCATTTACTGTGAAAGGGTTTTTAGTAGTAGGAAGCAATTGGAACTGTCCCAATGGCTAAGCTGTTTGACTAGAGTCAGGTAGAAAAGAGTCAGATAGCTGTCTGCAGTAGGATGGAGACCTAGCATATTTGTAGATTTTTTTTTCTCTTATAGCTGCGTGGTCTGTGAAGCTGCACTAAAAGAAATGAGATTATGCTACGGAATTTTAAAATAACAACCTCCTTTATAATACTTTGCTTCTAGATCCATACAAGATAAAAATGCATCTCATTTGATGTTGCAAAATACAAAATAGTCTCTGTAGAAAAGTTTTCAAAACAACCACTGTTCTGGTGGAAAATCCCTGCAAACTCTGCAAAATGCTGTGATTGAAAGAGAATTTGTGGACTTTGCTTGCTAGTCCTGTTTTATGATTTCTGCTGAGGCTGTTGTGTAAAGATCGTCCTTCAGTGTTGCAAAGATAGAAGAGTGAGCAGCTCATCTATGATTCACCTTAGTTCTGTACTTTAAAGAAATTGAGTGATAGCAGGTGGGTTAATGGAGGACTTTTTGTTTATATATTATAAACAGGAGGATTTATCCCAGATATTTCTGGTGTAAAACGTAACAGGTTAGTCTAAGGCTAAGCCTAAATTGCCTCTACCTCAGATACACAAATTACAAATATATAGTTCTGTGGATAACTTCAATAAAGTTCAGTTTTCAAAGTTCTCATGTGCTGACCTGTTGTTATATTAAGTTGAGGTGCGGTTTGCTTTGAATTCATACCCTCATTGAAAGGAAATGTTTTAGTGAAATCACCTAAGGGGTAATTGTTCATCATACTTAGTGTGGTCGTGAAGATCTCTTCCTCACTGTATAGCAACAGAAGCAGTGGAGGGGAACCGTGGCTAGACCATGTCAAGCATTCTGTATTTTTAGATGCAAGAGCTATGAATTCTGTATTTCCCTCAGGGGTTTCTGAAGCCAGAACGCAGTTGAAGGCACAGGCCCACTGCTTCACGCAAGCAGAATGAGTTTGGAAGGTGTCAGGAAGGCTGAGTCCTGCATTTGGGGCACAACAACCCTAAGCAGAGCTACAGACTGGGAGAAGCCTGGCTGGAAAACTGCTAGGAGGAGAGGGACCTCAGGGTGTTGGTCGACAGCCGACTGAACATGAGCCAGCAGTGTGCCCAGGTGGCCAAGAAGGCCAATGGCATCCTGGCTTGTATCAGAAACGGTGTGACCAGCAGGTCCAGGAAGGTGATTCTCCCTCTGTATTCAGCACTGGTGAGGCCACTCCTTGAATATTGTGTCCAGTTCTGGGCCCCTCAGCACAAGAAGGATGTTGAGGCTCTGGAGCAAGTCCAGAGAAGAGCGACGAGGCTGGTGAAGGGGCTGGAGAACAGGTCCTATGAGGAGCAGCTGAGAGAGCTGGGGTTGTTTAGCCTGGAGAAGAGGAGGCTGAGAGGAGACCTCATTACTCTACAAGTACCTGAAAGGAGGTTGTGGAGAGGAGGGAGCTGGCCTCTTCTCCCAGGTGACAGGGGACAGGACGAGAGGGAATGGCCTCAAGCTCCGCCAGGGTAGGTTTAGGCTGGAGATTAGGAGGAGGTTTTTCACACAGAGGGTCATTTGGCATTGGAATGGGCTGCCCAGGGAGGTGGTTGAGTCACCTTCCCTGGAGGTGTTTAAGACATGGGTGGATGAGGTCTTGAGGGACTTGGTTTAGTGTTAGATAGGAATGGTTGGACTAGAAGATCCGATGGGTCCCTTCCAACCTGGTTGTTCTGTGATTCTGAGCAAACTGTAGCACCTATGTGCTGTGACTAGGAGTCGGGCTTGTGACTCAGATATCATGAAGTTAATCTGTGAATGACTAGAAGTGATAAATGAGCATTTTTCCGGGGATCCTTGGTTGCTATTGCTCCACCTATGTGTCAGGATGTCTAGAATTTCCCTCACAAATGACACAACGCCCCATCCCGGCAGGTGGTGCCTCTAAGACATCCCTAGCAGTGCAGCTATGTGGTAGTACAGGCAGGGTGATTGGGCACTGGGGAATAACTGGAAGATTATAAAGAGCTATCGACAAACACTGTCGAGATATCATCCATCTTAGTTTGTGAAAGGCTGTTCAACCAAAAGTACCCTATTCATCCTGTCTTTCTGAACTGGTAAAAAGTTAGAAACATTTGTTAGTACCTCATTTGGACTCTTAGCTTCATATTCCTGATATGCAGTTCTGTGTTGCAAATTCCTGTATGTATAGATCATGCTAATGTGTTGTATCTATTTTGCTTTATATACCCCTATGTGCCTGTTAAAGCCAGGCAATTATTTATTAAGGAACCTACTTTTTGATTTAAAAAAAAGGATTTATTATTTAAAATACAATCATGGGACCAAGAGGACCAAGCTGTGTTACTCATATTTGCCTGTGACAGGATTCTCCCCACCCCCATTTTCAGTTACAAAACAGAGGTTTAGCTGTTGGGCACTGAAATTGTTAGACTAGGAATAATCCAATGTTCAACATGTATCAGATGATACAGCCATTATATCCAAATATAGCATTTACATTTTATTAGAGTTCCAAATCCTCCATCAGAATTTGGGGACCTGTTATACCGTGTGTTGCAAAACTGTGGGAATGGATGTGTTTCCCACTCCAATGGTTTGTCTTTTCAAGGCCCCTGACACACTTCAACAATGAAAATTTTGGAGGTGGTGATTAATTTTGAGTGTCCAATGTGGAGAATTTAGGAAGTTTGTCCTGCATCTGGTATTGAACATAAATATTCCAGTTGACTTGAAGTGACATGATGAGTCCATGAGCATCACCAACATTTCAAATTTTGGAATCTTCTCTTCTGACGCACCCCAAAATCAGGTGATAGTTGAAAAGTCTGGCTTTATTTTTCCTGAGTACAATACTCCCATTTTGTAAATGGAGAGGAAGAGAAATGAAGGCTGGATAACCGCATGATTGGGAAGTTTTGAAGTTTAAGTATGTAATTAGCTATGACACAGCAGTACCTAACAGAATAATGTGGGATTCACTGTTGGCAAAAACAACCCATTCCGACATCAGTGTCATCAATCAGTGTTTCTGGTGTGGGTAAGTTAACAAAATAAGCGCCAGATTTGCATGGTAGCTATGACAGCTAAGTGAAAAGCAAGCAAGTGGAAGAGCCAAGAGCAGGAACCTGGCTTTCCTGGTGTTTTTCCTTGCAGATATGTTGGTTCTGCTGGAATGCCAGGCAGACAGGGAACAGTTCAGGCAATAAGGTACCCTTGTCTCATAGAATGATTTAAGTCGGAAGGGATCTCAAAGCCCATCCAGTTCCACCCCTGCCATGGGCAGGAACACCTCCCACTGGATCAGGCTGCTCCAAGCCCCAACCAGCCTGGCCTTGAACACCTCCAGGGCTAGGGCAGCCACAACCGCTCTGGGCAACTTATTCCAATGCTTCACCACCCCCGTAGTGAAGAATTCCTTCCAAATGTTTAATCTAAATCTTCCCCCTTCCGATTTAAAGGCATTCCCCCTTCATCCTATTACTCCGTGCCCCTGTAGACAGGCCCTTTTCAGCTTTTCCCCTGGCAGAGGGTAGAATTGGATGGGTTTTGAAGACCTTTCCAACCCAAAGTATTCCCTGATGTCCTGATTCTAATAGGATGCAAATAGTATGACAAGCTTCTCCCATACAAGAACGTAGAACTGTGGAAATAGGGCCCAGGCTATGAGAAACCCTTCGGGATTACATTAGAGGCCACGTGAAGACATGGGTCAATCTTAATGGGAATTTGAGTTGACCCTGCACATGACAGGGGGTGGAACTGGATGGGCTTTCAGGTCCCTTCCAACCCAACCCATTCCATGATTCTACCATAACTACATGGGGCTGTGGGTGCTGTCATGAGGGTGGCATTAAGGGCTGACCCAGCACCAGGAAAACATGGAGATCATTAATGTTTGTCGAGGTGCCAAGAACACTCTTGAGCAGCCTGATGGAGCTGGAGGGAATCTGAATTGCATATCAAGGTGTCTCTGCCCATGGCAGTGGCATTGGACTGGATGGGCTTCATGTCCAAAACATCCCACGAGTCTGTGATTCTCTGCAGGCACCGGGGCAGGCAGTTGGGGTCCCCTTGGCATGCAAAGATGCCCGTGACGTCTTTTTTGAGGTGCTGAGGGGCGCGGCTTAGCGCTTGATAGGAATGGTTGGACTCGATGATCCTGTGCCTCGATTCTGTGATGGAGCACGGGTCCAACTCCGCACCTCGCCCATACCCCAATTAAACGTCTCTTTTAATTAAGAGGACGGAGGGGGGAGTTGGGGGGGGGGGGAGGCGGCGCTCGTTCCCTGCTCGCACCCAAGATGGCGCCCAGGGAGAGGGGCGCGGGGCACTCGGCGCGGCGGGTTCCCCAAGGGGGTGTGCGAGGACACGCCCCCCTCAGCCCCGCTAGACCACGCCCCCCTCGTTAATGGCCGGAGGCGGGGCCGAGGGCGCCGTGGCCGGTGGCTTCAGTCGCTGGCGGCGCTTCTGCTTCTGCTGGTGGTGCTCGGTGGGGCTCCGCCGCGGAGACATGCCCACCCTCAGGTAACGCGGAGATGAGCCCATTCTCGGGGAGCCGCGCGCGTCCTCGGGCATCACACGAGGGGGGAACCCGGTCTCCCTCTGTCCCGGGGTCCGCGCTGCCCCCTCGGGCACCGACGAACCCCGGCGTGGAGACTGAATGTAGTTATTTGGTAAGGGAGATGTGCCAGGGGAGGGTTAGGTGGGACATGAGGAGAAGGCTCTTCACCCAGAGGGTGGTGGAGCGCTAGGACGGCACCCCAGGGGAGCAGTCACGGTGCTGAGCCTGACAGTATTCCAGAAGCATTTGGACAATGCCCTCAGCTACACGGTGGGAATGTTTGGGCTGTCCTGGGCAGGGACTGGAGTTGGACTCGGTGTACCTTGTGGATCCTTTCCAGCTCTGCTCGTTCTGTGGTCCTTTGAAGGAAGGTGTCCGAGCAGTCCTACAGGCTGCTTGTGTTTTTAAGGTCCGTGTGCTACAGTGATTTGCTGAGCAGGGGTGCAAGGGAAACGGTCTGGAATCGTGGAATAATAGTGCTAAGGTACTTTCAGTGTCAGTCCTAGTTAACAGTAAATATCTTCTTCGCTTAGGTTGTGTAGGTAAGTGGGACGAGAGAAGCGTGTTCTTAAGTGGCAACTTATCGCTACTCAAATGCTATGAGTCTGGTACTACCGCCGTTTTGATCTAACTGTATTATAAATTACTTATGTTAAATTCAAATCTCATCTTGTATGGGGTTTAAGTATGTTCCTTTTTGACTGAAATGGATATGCTGAGAGTAGGTTTGGATCCTGCCTTGTTTGCCCTTAATTTAAGAGCATATCAAACCCCGTGAAAATACTAACATTTTAGATCTTACGAAACTGTATCTGTAAATGGGGGACGAGGCGTACAGTATGCTGTCGTACCATTGGGATACCCAAATGTCCCAGTCATGTTTTATTAAGGCTTTTTGACTGTAAAGGGTCATGGCGTCTGAATTTAATATTAAAGACATACTACAGCTGCACAGCAGTATGAGGCTGTTACAGCAATAAAAAGGTGCAGGTTTCAGCTTGATTTCCTTTAGTATTATGTAGATGTGACATCTTTTTAAGTAATTAACAAGAAAAAAATATAAAATGTTTTTTAAGAAATAATGAGAAATCTTTTTTTTAGCCAGTATCCAAAGGCTCAAAATATTCCTCTGTCTTTGTGCCAGTAACTAATAATATTCCTCCAGTAATATTTTGATGCTGCTTTTCCAGTGAAGTGGATGCAGCATGGGTTGATAACAATATTGTGTGGTAGTTGGATGCAGCGCTGCTGATGCTCAGCAGCCAGCTGGAAATGGGACTGTGGTGTTAAAAAACCTGCAGCAGTAGAGCATTATTAGTTGTGCAGAATCATGGTGTTGGACCCAGCTTTCCAGATCGTTCAGTGAGGGTTAATTCTGTTGACTTTTTAAAATGATTGAAGGGGTAGATCAGTACTGGTGTGGCGGGTTTTTTGTTTGGTTGTAGTTTCTGTTTTATTTCCTGGTTTCACTTCATTACTTCTACATCTTGTGATTAGAGTATGTCGTGAAACCTGACTATTTGTGAAAAATCAATCTTCCTGGCAGTCTCCAAACAGAATACCACTAATTAGCAGGTGAAGATACACTTGTTTCATCAATTATATTACTTGAATTTGTAATTACAACTTGTTTTTCATCTATTCCAAAGTTAAATAACAAACTCATAAAATATTACCTGTTGTTAAATGTAGAATACAAATGTGGCATGCATCCAAGCTTTCTGTGAAGTAAGTTGCTGTTGATCTCTAGTTTTGCCTGTAAGATGCATAAAGTATTTCTGTGTACAGACAAGTTTTAGATTCATATTATCATTGTATTCTTAGCTTGGAGTTTTAAATATATATATATACTCTTCATATAAATGTACTCATGTATGTGTGTACACACACACACAGAGACTGTGTGTGATTGATTATGTGCCCTTAGTTTATGCAGGTAAAGGAGTTAACACGTAGTTCTGGAAGAGACGAGCCAAATGTTCTTTTGCAATTGCTTCATTGAGTTAAGCAAGAATAAGGTTAGATACCAGTGCTCCTGTGCAAGAGAAGGGACCGGGGAGAAGTAAGGAGATGTGGAGAACATATTTGTTCTGTGGCTGTTGCAGGGAAGTATTTCCCAAATAACCTATGTATTGTGACATCACACGTTTCAGGAAGCTACTGCTGCTTCCTCGCTATGTTTTACACCTAGTTGGTTTTAAATAATCTGTGACATTTTAATCCGTGCAGGTGTCCAGTGTGACTGAACAGCAAAGGCCAATAAGGTTCACACTGAAACAGCTGAAAGTGTTAAACTTGGTGAGGTTGTAGCAGCTTAATATCTCGGTTTCTTTCTCTGAAGAATTTTAAGTCTAGCGTTCTCTGGGATCCTAAATAGTCTGTTTAATTTTATGCTTTTACAGTATGTGGCTTTACAGAGTATCTGTGATTTTCTTTTTTTTTTTAATTATTTTTTTTAGAGAAGCAAACCGTAGCTGGGTAACTACTGTTCCTTGTCTCGTACCATGAGAAAGCACAGTAGGGTAACAGTGCAGACACTTTGCAGCCCTGTCAGAAGGGAAAGGTGATTTCACTTGCACTGAAATGTAGCCACTGCAAGGTTAATTGGGTTGAACACGCTAAGGATTTACACAGCCAAGTCTTTCTCTCTAACAGCAGAAACAGTGGACTTTCCAGGTTGTGGTTTACAAAGTGTGTATTAGAAAAGGCTTAACACAGTGGTGATCTTAAATGTCCGCTTAACCTTGTTGAATTTTTAACATTTGCAGCTCGGAAAGAGATTATTTAGTCTGCTTTGCCCAGAAAGGTGTGTTTATTGAATGCAATGTCAGTTAATGAATGGCACAACTACAGTCTCCAGTACAAATAAATTGTATGGCTTTTTCTCCTTTTTAAAATCAATGTTAATATCTAGTTTAAAGCATGGAAGCTCTAATATCTTTGGACTTCACTATTTCAGATACCTACCTGAAATAATGAAAAATGTAGAAATATATATAGAAACACAAGGCTGGCTATTAGTGTGTATTAGCTTAAGTATTTAGTTTATTTGCAAAATAAGTTGTGTTACATCACTGATGCACTCTATTCCTCACTGAACTTCGCAGTGCACTCAGTTTAATGTGTTTGAAATGCTGTCAGGTTCTTCTGTCCTACCCGTGGCTGTGAGAAAAACCGGTGCTGAAGTTGGGGAGAGTGTGCCCAGAAGTGTCAGGGCAATGTTTCTGAACATGCACTTACTCGTCTAGGGGTAGCTACCTTGGCTTTTAAAACCCTCCAGCCCCAGTGGCACCCGGCTGTAAAGCCTCTGGAATACTTGAATGCAGATGAGTCTGACACACTGCGGGAAAAGGAAAGCTTGGGGATGGAACAGGACTTGTTCTATGTGATGTAAAGTGCTAACTGGGTTAAATGGCACTGAAAGTGCTAGTTTCTGCTGCTGCACTCATGTGTTTGGAGTCTGTGTGCACATTATTGGCTTGATAGGTCTTTTACAGATGTTAAACCAATGTAAAGTTGCTATCGTGCTGCTTCAAGTATATTGACCAGTGTGTTCTGCGGTGTGCAGATCATTAAAAGTTTGTAGCTTCTGTTTTGCATTTCTGTTGAACAGAGTATTCTTCATAGGCAGCAATATCAATGTTTCCACTACATTTCAGAGGGGTTTTGAAGTACAGTTGCTGTTTTCTGGTATACTGTACACTTCAGTGCCGATACCTGTCTTATCTAGAAATTATCCATGATAGGCATTAGTTTCTTAGCGTAAGAATAGATAGGAATGGTTGGACTCGATGATCTGGTGGGTCTCTTCCATCCTGATTATTCTATGAGTCTATAAAATTATTGATGAATAGAATTTCACAACACATGAGAGTCAGTTAAACGTCAAGCACAGGAGTGTACAGTTTGGAACAAATCTGCTTTTCAGCACTTGCAGAATTCCTTTTCCTGCAATCCTGCTGATGCCATACTTGGTGTTTAAAATGGTGAGAATGTCCTGTCTTGGGGCTCTAACTGCAATCCCTTTTATCCTTATGTCTTCTTAACTGTCATCTGTCTCCTTTTTTTCCTAGCTTACGGTTATGCTCTTTAGAAGAACCAATGCTTCTTTTCACACTCACACAAGTATTTAGTGAGCCTTACAGATTTTTACGAAGATGTTACCTATCTCAGTTAGGAGTGAGCTGGATTTCTAGCTCTGTCTGCACAAAGCAGCATCTTCCACATTTCACATAAAGTGAAACTGGCTGTGAAGTCCTATTGTTAAAGCTACAGCTACACATGGGATATCGAAAGCATGGTTTGCTGTGTCTCAACGTCAGTTAATCATGTTTTCCACTTCTTCACATTGGTGCTTCAGAATTTAGCGTTTCATGGAGGTACTGTAAAGAGGAAGAAGCTTGACTGTGTACTTCTTGTATCTTCAAATATGACAGATACTCCTCAGTGAAGGACTTAGCAAAACAGTTGTGAGAGGAAGTAAGCAAATGAGTTTCCAACCTCTGTTGGACGCAGTTAATGAGAATGCTCCATATCATTCCCTTTTGGCTTGTTTTATGTTCTTTTTTTCTTGTCCTGCTGAGTAGAAATTAATGAAATCTGTAATAGAGTAGGCAGATGTTGAGTCTCTGAAACATTTATCTTACTCTAAACAGGCTAGAACAATTGAAAACTCACTTTCTTTGCGATTCACCTGATGCTGTGATGCTGCTTCGATCTGACTATAGTGTTAGAGTAGTACTTCAGGAGGATTGAGAGCACGTAATAAGCTTTCTCTGCAAACACTTGATAGAGCGAGACATAGTAAAGAGGCAGGAGGTGTGTTTAATGGTCACACTGAAGCTGCCTTGAGTGGCTAGGGCCAGAGCTTGCCTTGCTGGCTGTGGCAGCAGGTGCCAGCTGAGACACGAATGGGATGGTTTGAGTGTAGCTTTAGGCAGCCCTGGAGAGCAGCTGCATTCCCTGCTGCTTGACACCAGGCCACATTATCTAATCTGTTGGTATTACTGCATTATCACCCAAGTGCATGCGATCCAGGAAAATGGAACACATGGATTCTAAATGGATCTAAAAAAACCCCCAAAACTATTCAAGTGAGCACTTTCAGCTGTTTACAGTGTCACTGTATAGTTCTGATGTGGCAGAAGTCAGGGTAATGAATTACAAATGGATTAAAATGTACTTACCAGTAGACGGCTATGCTGTTTAAGATGGCAGACAATGCAGAACCCATAGTCTCTTAATTTTAGTTTACTCAAACAGAATTAAATTGTTAATTATTGGTCAGCAGCAGAGTAAGCTCAGCAACTGAGTCTGCAGTGAAATTCTTACAATGTGGCCTGATGGCCTCCCTATCTCAAATCAGGTATTACAACCTGAATGCAGTCCTTGTAAACTACGAAATGTGGCACATAGCTCTAGTTCTGGTGAATGGTAGTTTAACAGAATATATACCTCTATATATTCCTGACAGCTTGCAGTCTATATATTGGTCAAAGAAGATTACTGGAGGATGATGCTTCACTGGAATTTGACTGTCTATATACTACATCTCTGTGGAACTAATGTGCTGGGCAGAATGTGTGTCTTGCTTCTTAGCTGTATTGAAGAAAAGCTTTTCTCTCTAATAAAAACATGTCTTCAGCATGTTAATTGAGGAACAATAAACTAATGCTAAACTAACTTGAAATAATGCATTCTGTTGCAGTGAAAATGTCCTCTTTGGAATGGGAAATCCTCTGCTTGATATCTGTGCAGTTGTGGACAAGGACTTCCTTGACAAGTAAGTCTTAATTCATTTATTCTTTTTATGTCAATTTTTTTTTTTCTAGAATGGTGCCCATAAATACACTGAGTTCTACCTGCTTGTGTGGTGCTGAGTTAGTGCTGATCTCGGTGGGATTCTGGCTCCGTGCTGAAAGAAGCCAGCATTGTATCAGTCATTTGATTGTTCTAGCTGTATGAAGCAGTGGTGGTGGTGTCAATGAAAACCTTCAGTGTTTTCATGGATGTATGGTATTTATTGTTTTCTATCAATTATCTATTCTAGTCTCTTCGTGCTGTCTTTGCTGGCCTTTAACTGGAAGCAACCACCAGTGTCAGTGAGATGTAGGTAGCTCTTGTGTGAATATTTGTGTGCTAGTTTCAATGTACTATGACAGTGCTCTTTTCGGTGATGACTTTGAGGCAAGCAAACCATTTCTGTACCACACTGAAAAAAGTTGTGCAAGTGTACCTTATTTTTTTTTTTAATACCCAATTTATCAGCCAAGAGCAGGACTGCTTCTTATCATGGGGTGTCTTATCTTGCTTCGGCCTAGTTGTCATGCTGCTGTCGGTATAACCATATGACTGAATTGCTTTTAGTATATTGCTGGTTGGATTAAGTTTACTCACTCTCTGGTCAGCTTATAGATGCATCTTTTCAAGAGGTGTAAAATATAGTTGCTCTTTTAAATCCTTCTGCATGAGCTCAGTTTCTTCCAATTGTTGTTGCTGCTTTGTGTGTCTTGTTTTCAAGTGTTCAGTAAGTTGATTTCATCTTTCAAAGTGCTTACAATTCTTTGTTTAAATTTTCAAGTGTTAACTGTATTTTCTCTAGTCATTCTTTTATTCATTAGTAGGAATTCTGGATAAAGACTAAATTTCACATCACCAAATAAACAACAGGTGCAGAGTTTTTTCTTGGGTATATGTACTGTCAACCACAAATGTTTTCTTCTGAAGCTTTTAATAATAGCAATAACTTGTTTTGCAGTGGATATTTTGTCACTCAGTTCTATCCAAAGGTGTTGTTTAAGTGAGAGACTGAGTATTGTAAGCTGGATAAAAAGGCAAGAATGTAATGGTAGAAATCGGTCTCATACATTTGAGACTTTGAACACTCAAGGCATAGACTTGATTTCTGAAAAATTATATTATTCTGATGTAACTCATTGCCTTATGTTTCTGCTGAAGGAACTTGAAGCCAGTCTCAACTGGTTTGTAACGCCTCCACCCCCAGCCCCACAATATCCCCCAGTCTTTATGAACTGCTGTCATAAAAGAGGTGGTGGGACCTATGTTGCAGCAGTGAGATCCTGCGAGAGCATATTGTGGTTTTCACTAGACTTGATATGCTCTGCAGAATCTAATTAAAAAATTACCAGTCATATGTACTCAAATTTGAGTCCTCTCTGACAAGTTCTCTCCTGGAATGGTGTACTCTGTGAGCGTTTCTTTACTGCCAGAAAGCCTTCCTGGAGTATTGCATTACATAAAGCAGTAAGCAGTCCTCTGACAAGAGTGTCACAGGGGATCCACTGATAGTGTGATAGTTCTGGTAATAACCTGAACATTGCGGAGCTCATCTGCCTCCTTCACATAGATCCAGTTTCATTTCCAGCTTCGTCTTAGTGAGCGCATGCAGAGTAGTCCATTGCACAAATAGATGAACATGTTTCTACTAAAGTCCAACTACCTTTTGTAATACTCCATGAGATGGGAATCAAATCCCATGCTTCCTCAGCTCATAAAGGGAGATTAAATAGCAAACCTTGCTGTAGAACAACTGCTAGAGTAGTGTTATCTATTCAGACGCTGCAGGGAACAGCAAGAACAGAGATATTTCAGGACTGCAAAGCATTTGACAGAAAACTGTTGATCATACTGCCCTAGTCTGTCTTTTCTTGTAAAATGAGACATGTCCATCTCTAGCCACACATCATCGGCTCTCAGTATCTCTCTGGGATCTAGTAACTCCAGAATCTATCGTACCTCTTCAACTGGGTGGGCATGTTTGATGGTGCTGCCACACTAATCGGACTGTGACTTGAGACGGGAGCTTAGGAAAATGAGGAAAGAGCTCAGGTAAACATCCGTAAGAACTTTATGCTTTTAATTTTTTTCACTCTTCCTGTTAGTTTATTCTCCTGTCTCCTATGGCAAGTTTTAAGAGTAAATACCATTATTGTGAATAAAGGATTGGATGTTGCAAGTTTAATCAACATTTTGTCAATGAAATGAGAGTATTAAAATGAGTCCCATAACCACATTATTTTTGGAACTTCTATTAAGAAAATGCAAACGGAGACAGTGTACGAGTATACAGGCAGTCTCCAGTGTTCTTTTTAGCAATGTTTAAATGGCCTACAATCTGTGTTGCAAATAAACCTGGAAACAAACACATAGTGTAGTTCTGCCTCTGGCAGGTTTGAGCTGCTTGCTGCCATGTAACGCTGGTGTGAGGAAACGAGCAGTGTTGGAGAGTTGGGTGGGTAGTTTGGGCTTGAGTTCTTAGCACAGCCCTACCAACTTTCTTTTAAGGTGGATTTTGGTTTAATTTGGTCTCCAAAGTCTTCTGCTCTCTTGACAAGTTTTGGGAAGCTTTAAACCTTTCCTAGACTATTCCTAGGAGAGGTAGTTTTCATTTAGAGCATAGCAGAATTTCCCTGTGCCTGTATGAGCTTTTCAGATCACACCAGTGGCCTGGTATTACCTGAGCCAGAGAAGATTTGACCTCTGTCAGGTAGTTAGTTCTGTTATCTAGGTCTCATTTCTTTTCAGAGAGACAATCTGAAAAATTGTTAGCGGTGTTGAGTGTACTGTTGAAAACTGATGATACCCAAACCCACTTCACTTGCTGCTCACAGAGCTGGAGAGCAGTCTTGAAATAAAGATAATCCATCGTATGTCTTTGGTTTTTTTCTGAGTAGCTCTGTGAAATAAATATCAGAAATGTTTTTTCCTTCACCCGTGTATGTGTGGAGGGTGTCCATCTAGTTTGTGTTAAATCATAGAATCATTAAAGCTGGAAGAGGCCTCTAAGATCATCAAGTCTGACTGTCAGCCCAATACCTCCATGCCTACTAACTCCATAACCTAGCAATATTTATTTTGCTAGGATATAGATACTTGCTCAGAGAACAGCTTTCTGTACGTGGGATGGGAAAGAATATAAAAAAGATTGATGTTTTGTGGGTGAATTGCTAACTATAGCTATAGGACTGTTGATTGTCAAAGCAGCCAAGTCTTCTTCTCCTTGTGTGGTGTTCCCACCCATCCCTTAAAATCAGGGTCTATAACAGTCCCTGCACAGGGTGTTTGAAGGTGCTCAATAGAGATCTGTAGTTCTTAATGATTTTCATGCTCTGCATCATCTGCACTTCATTTCTCTTCACTGCCTTCTCTGTGATGCTGTTGTAAATACAAACTATCTGTACACCAAGAAATGGGCTTATATTCTTTTTACTTTTCACTGGAGAAAAAAAGATTTGAAGAGATGTGAGAGGGGAAATGAATAGATTCTTTGAAATGTGTATGTGTTTTGGGGTGGTGTTGATGGTTAATGTATGAAAAGGGAATATTGTTACACTGAAGGAAGAAATGCTGTCAGTTTGGCCTGTAATTTCACAAATAGGGGCATGGGTCTCCTGCAACGTGCTGCCAACTTGTCTGCAGCATCTGAAGTGGTTGGGTCATTACTCGAGATCCCAAGATACTTGATCACTCTCTGCTTCCCTCGCTGTCATGTACGGTTGAAGGGTGATGGATTAGATATGCATAAACTTTACGGATGGAATGCTTATTGTGATGAAAGGGGATGATCTTCAAGGTCCTTTCCAACCTAAACCATTCTGTGATTCGAAGATGTATATATTTGATCTTTTTTCTCCACTCTTCTGAGAATTTGGATCGTAAATTAGGAAAAGGTTTGAGAAGCAGCCAAAGTGAAAACCAACTGCTCGCTCAAATTAAATTTCAGTTGCTCTGTATAGCTGTGGCTTTTGCCATTCTGCCATGTGGTGTTCTGGACATTTTCAGTTTATCTTTGCTCCTATCTAAGCAACTTGTATCTAGTAACTTTCCAGAGCAAAACAATCAAAATGCCACTCTCATAAAGTGGCTGAGAGCCTAAGTAGCTTTTACAGAATTGGAAGCAATTCTTTGTTCACAAAACTCAGGTTGCAGCACAGTCTTAAGGCTTCAATGCCAAACAAGCTTCCCCAAAACCATGTTGTGGCATGAGCTGGAGGCCTGGGAAAGGCAAGTGGTGCTTCTGTACTAGGGATCTGCGGTGTCCACATGAGCTGCAGGTGGACTTAGCTGCCAGATTTAAGTGGGAGGAAAAACTCCCAGACTTGGAGCTCTTTCACTGATGCATTTACTTTGTGTGCTTCACCAACCCTCTGGAACAGGTTAATGGATTTTTCTCTTTTTCTGAGCTGGGGGAGTGTTATCTGTACAGTGCTGGGTCTATGGAAAGTACATAGGAATAACTTTAAAACTTGTTGTCCTTGAAAATGCACTTGTTTTTTTCTGAAGAAAGATTGCTATGTAATGTTCTATTGTTTCACTAATTGTTGTGAAAAGATCCTTGGTACAAATATCTGTTGCATTGGCTCCTTTGGTAGAGAAGCTGAACAGCTGAGGGTTCTTTATTAGTACCTTGGGGTTTGAAGTGTATCTGCAGAAGTCAATTTAACTTATCTCAGGGGCTGAACACAGAATGTTGCTGAAACTGTTGAGCCAAATTGCATCACCTGACTACCAGTAACTTATAAAAACCTTCAGTGCTTGCTTGCAAAAATATAGGGTAGTGATGGCTGTCTTAAAAAGGTATCTTGATACTAGCATGCCTATAAATTTGATAGCATGCCTGACAGCATAATTAGAGCTTTCTACAAGTCTGATAATTTTTCCTAGTGTGTTTAGTTAAATGTGGAGTTTAAATGAGTGAAAGCTTTTAGTTAAGCTCCATTTAGAAAAATCTAACCTGTGCAAAGACAAAGTTCTACAGGAAGAGCTGTGATACTTTCAGGATATATCGAGCTTGAGTAATCATCACAGAAGAACTTGTAACTACTGCCTTGCATGTAAAATGAAATGTAATGTGTTCATGAATTAGAAACATTCCAGTCCTTATTATCTCTTCTCTTTATTGTGCGTTTTCACTTTCTCAATTACTTAGTACAACTGCAAATCATAACTTCATTTGTTACGTCTTTAATTTCTTCAGAAAACTTTTAATTTACTAATTTACTACACATCAGTGGATGTCCAGTTCTTGGATTAAGCGTTCTCTTTAGAATAATCTTGAGATACATGACAGGATAATGCATGCACACAGAGCTTATTTGTATTTCCTCTTCACTATCAAGCAAGAATTTGTTTAACAAAACTTTGGGAGTTGCATTGCAAGGGAAATGGTGAAATACTGGGTTCCGTTTACTTCTTCAAGGTAAACAAGGAGCTTTAAACTAGAGTTCTATGAATTAAGAGTCTCTGGTTTTAACTAGGTGATAATGCTAGATAGAATACCATTGCTGAAGATGCTTGATGGCAAAAGCTGGATTTCTCAGTAGAGATCTGGAGTTGATCCAAAGGTAGATAGTAAAACTTTCTCTCTGGGAGTGGTACTTGCTGTTTGTACTGAAAAACTTCTTATCTTAAGAATTTTCTGATTACATAATTACAGGATTGATTTTTATTTAGGATACAGTAGGTGAAAGTTGTGTTTCATGTTTTGGGCTTGGTAGCAAGCTTTGTTTTTAATTACAGGGTAATAGGATGTGATTTCAATACTGTTTTCCATTCCCATCCTGCTTCTCCAACCCAAAATTTCTAAGAGCATAGGAAAGACTAGAGTTTTTTTTCCTAGTTTTGGTAAAAGTATAGTGAAACACTGTGATCAGTCATGAATTAATGAGAATTGTCCAGTCAAAAATAACTCCCCCACCCTTTTTTTTTTTTTTTTTACAGTAGATGAACTTGATTTATCGTCTCTTAGAAAAGACAACTTGTAATGATAACCTTTTTTGAAATTGTTGGAAGTACCTTCAACTTTTTAGCAGCTTTGGTTTAACTAAAAAATAACTAAGTAAATGATAATGCTTGTTACTACTTGATTGATTTTGCTTTGTTCAAGTCAAACCATTTGCAGTCTCAATAGCTGTTTTCCACAAGTTGTGTATTAGGATGAGAGAGATTTTGACCTTCCTTTTAAGTGAAATACTAGTTTTTAACATTTCCATTTGGTGACTTGCTGTTTCATCAGGCTGTGCAGAACAATCTGCAAATACCCGCATCACTGTTATGTCAGCTCTAATGGAAGTTGTGAAGTGCTTGTTCTGCTGTTGATTTCAGATACTGTGCTTGTGTCTGTGTCATGCAACCCTGTCCAGGCTTGCTCCATGCTTTGCCTCTTCCTGTCTTGTTTCTTTCTGGAGTGTTGGACCTGTGGTCTCTGCTGTAGCCACAGGGAGAGGGCGAGGCAGCTTTTCTTACTCCTAATTGCTGGTGTTCTTGTTTTCCCTTAGTCAAGGGCTGGAGAAGGGCAAGCTAGTTGTTTTACTGCTCTTTATTTTTGTCAGGGCAGAGCCGTCACTGCTCCAAGTTGCTGGAGATCAAGTCCACGTTGTAGACTTGAGTGTGTCACGAAGCCTGCTGTTCCTTAATAAATTCAGATGAAATGCAGTGCATGAGGCAAAGATCTTTGATCTCATAAACCCTTGATTCTGCCCTGTGGTATTGTATGAACAGACTGTACCATTCAAATACCAGATGAATTAAGATGAGTAAGGTGCTTTAGTAATTACTAAATTTTTATTGCTTTGCAAGCACCACCTACAAATTCCTGCATTAGCCAAGAACATCTGACTTGTGTTCAGAAGCAAGACTTTTCATTTTTTATATGTAAAAAGTTAATAAAGAAGTCTGACAACTTCACAAAACAGGAGGATATTTAGAGCCAAGACGTGATGCTCTTTTGGACCATAAATGGCAGGAACTATCTGAATACCTCAGTCCCTTTTTTCCTCTGCCAGATCTCCGAGTATCTGGGTCTGATGCTGCAACTACCTCTGTAGGTGAAGAGTTAAGATAGAAACAGAGGCTGTGGTCGGAGGCAGAAGGGAGGAATGGTTCATTCCAGAAGCAGTAATTGCTGTTCTCTGCGTGTCTGGTCTTCTAGTGGAGCAGAGGAAGGAGTTCATCTCTCAAGAGCTCATCCCTGAATCTCCATCTTGGAATTGCTCCTTCATTATTTAGGATGAAATTAAACTTCAGTGCAGGAAGGAACCCTTCCCTGCCACCTTCCATAGGGTACTTTTACACAATAAAGCTAATACCTTCAGTGGCTTGGGTAAGTTCTTCTGGTATGGCTGGAATTCCACAGCAGCTGCAAAACACTTGTTTGTAGCTTGCTGTTTGCTGTCGTCAGAGTTAAAAATCATTTTTAGAGAAGGCACATTATCTCCCTGACAATTCTGTGCTTGGGTTTCTGTAAGCTGAACGATCCTGCAACAAGTGTTCAGGTGCAGAGAAGCATGATGGAAACTCTAAGGCAGTGTTTAGGTTGTGACAGTATGGAATTGGTACTTTTGCTTGACCTGTCAGAAGTGCAAAGATATTTATAAAGTTGTGTCACAGGAAAATGGAATACATCTTAAACTATATTATTTTAAATAAATAAGAAAAAAGTGCTGACCAATATGTAAGACTCACTGTTATTTTCCTTATGATTTCTAAGTGAAGCAACGCATTTTGCATTTTACCTCAATCAAGATTTACTATAGCTTCAGAACTTCCAGTATTTTCCTTTTGCAGGATTTTATTGCTTGAAAGTGGTATTCTGGGCTGACTCTGGTTTATGAGTTCTTCCCTGAAGAATAATTGTCTTTTGTGTTGTCTTAATTGATTTTTATTTATGTGGCATTTCTTCCCTATGACTAGAGATATTAAAATAATTCTATTTTAGCAACTCCTGGAGTTAAGAGACAGAACAGATGTGGTATGGGGATGAAGCTGTTAATTCAGTTATGAGATGTATTGCGTGTTGATGGAGCCCAACACAGTTGGTGTACATTTGCAACAGCATGATATTGCTGCTTTTGTGACTTGTCCAGAGTATTAACCTGGGTTTTATTGTGGAAGTAGAGCCTATTGAACTTCATCCTGACACCTACAGCACATGGCTTTACAAGTCTGCCTCCTCCTTAGAAGAAATGATGAAAGGTTTGTTTTCAAGCATTTAGAAGGTCAGTTGAGTAGTTGGCAGTGCTCTTCATACCTGGCATACAGAAAGTGGGTCTTTGGGAGAAATCATTGAAACAGTCTTTAACTCTGGGTGAGAGAATGCCAAGGTTGTGACAACAGCTGCTCTGCTCTGCCTTCCTCACACAGTGTTTTGATACCGTTTCTTTCTCAAAGCAGAGATCCTCCTGCAGCACCACAGTGTTTGAGTATTTTCAGTACCAGCACAAACAGGATCTGTTGTAGAACTACTCCGAGTTGTTCTGAACCATAAATTTTAAGGGGATAGCAGCAAGTAATCGTGGATAAACATGAACAGGAATCCTTCATTATTTATATGTTACTTCTGATGGGTTTTTAGGGTAAGTTTTTATGCAAGTGGTACTTTAATGGAAGATTGTGAGAGCTGGTTTGTGGTTATAATTGGAATGAATTCCAGTGCAAACCAGTGTTTATTTCTGGTTGAAGGAAGTTGGTGTGTGAAGGTTAGGTTATGATTTCAGGACAGGAACAGTGCAGGCTGATGGGTTTGTCTAAAGAAACTCTCTGAATATGGAAGGCTCAAAGGGATAATATTAAAAGGTGGAGTAAAGGGGTTCAGTCTATAAGCAAAATTGCCTGTAGTTTGGCACTAACTGAATTAATATTTTGTTCCTTGATGGAGTTACTGAAGGTCAGCCAAGTATGTTTTTATCAGAGCTGTGAGTATAGAATTCAGAGTACCAGTTCTAAAGAAACGCACAGAGTGTGCACGGTTCTTTAGAAGGTGCTTGCAGATAGATGTTTCAAAAATTATTCTGGAGGAAACTTTTTTATTTGGCTGTGTATTGCAAGTGTTTAGATGTCTTAATTCTTTAGCTCACTAGTTCATAGCTAAGAAACCTATTTTGACAAGGCCACTCACTACTCTGTGCTTCCGCCCAGAGTGATAGGGCTGGTGTGTTCAATGATCATAGTTTTTGCAGTTTGGTGATTAACAGGCTTTGAACTTTCCTGCCTTTCTTAATCCCTTTTAATCATTTAAACCTATTATTGTTTTGACTTGAATTTCAAAAGCTCTTTAAATCTGTCTTACAATATTAACAGCTGATTACAGTCTTGATTTCCAACCATATTATCAGTAAGGAGTCTATTTTATTGCACTAAATAATTTAGAAACAACTATTTAGAAAAACAATGATCAAGGGAGGAGGAAAAACTCGAACACCAAGTAAAAACAGAAGGACGATACCTAGTGATGTTTGTACTTTAAATTGGTGATCACGTCCATGCAAGAAATTGGGGAAGCAGAATGCTTTATTTCTTTTTCCTTTTGGTTTTCAGGAGTGCTATTTTAAGTCAGTTATGTGTTGAAATTTAAATTTGTTGTTCATTTTTATAATAAGTATTGTGAAAAAAACCCCCACTTTCTGCTAATATTTTTGAATCCCTTTTACCCAGAAGTTCCAAGTTTATTCCTGAATAAAAGATTTATATGGGATATGATGCAGCTGAATGAGTCTGCAGTCATACCCGTACACAGGAACAGGGTGCTGATAACTGGGTAAAGATGAAAACACCAGAAATTGCTCTCTGGGCACTCCAAGATACTAATAGAGTCATAGAATCACCAGGTTGGAAGAGACCCACTGTATCATCGAGTCCAGCCATTCCCACCAATCTCTAAACCATGCCCCCCAATACCTCATCCACCTGCACCTTAAACAGCTCCGGGGAAAGTGACTCAACCACCTTCCTGGGCAGACCATTCCATTGCCTAATGACCCTTTCAGTGAAGAATTTTTTTGTTATGTAGAGCCTGAACCTCCCCTTGCGGAGCTTGAGGCCATTCCCTCTTTTCCTGTGCCCTGTCACTTGGGAGAAGAGGCCAACTCCCTTCTCTCTACAACCTCCTTTCAGGTAGTTGTAGAGAGCAATGAGGTCTCCTCTCAGCCTCCTCTTCTGCAGGCTAAACAACCCCAGCTCTCTCAGCCACTCCTCATAAGGCCTGCTCTTGAGACCCCCTCACCAGCCTCGTTGCTCTTCTCTGGACTTGCTCCAGAGCCTCAACATCCTTCTTGTGGTAAGGGGCCCAGAACTGGACACAGTATTCAAGGAGCGGCCTCACCAGTGCCGAGTACAGAGGGAGAATCACCTCCCTGGACCTGCTGGTCACCCCATTTCTGATACAAGCCAGGATGCCATTGGCCTTCTTGGCCACGCTGCTGGCTCATGGTCGACCAACACCCCCAGGTCCCTCTCCTCCAGGCAGCTTTCTAGACAGACTTCTCCTAGTCTGTAGCTCTGCATAGGGTTGTTGTGCCCCAAATGCAAGACCCGGCATTTGGCTGTGTTAAACCTCATCCCTCTGGACTCAGTCCAGCAGTCCAACCTGTTCAAGTCCCTTTGCAGAGCTTCCCTACCCTCCAACAGACCCACACTTCCACCCAGCTTAGTGTCATCTGCAAACTTGCTAAGGTCCTTCATTCTCTCAGCCCTGACGCTCCTTTTCCTGTAGCAGTGGTTAAATTCTGTAACTCTTTTATAAGTGAAATGGCTAAGATTTGTGGTTTAGGTTGCATATTAACTTTTCCTTAAGCGGATGCCTTTGTTTTGTTAAGCAATGTAACTTTGCTACACACTCTTTCCCCAGCTGGGCTTGATTCTTTGCCACTGATAACTATGAAGTGTTTTTTTTTTTTTTTTTTTTTAAACAGTCTTTAGACTGAAGTATCTTAACCTGCTATTTCTATTTCTTTGTTCTCTTTCCCATCACCGCCAGTATGTTCTTTACTCCTACTTACATTTCATCTTCCCAAGCTAAACTTTTTAGTTACGCATTATTCTGTTTAAAAATGGAAAGGAACAAAATAATTAGTGAGTCTGGCTGCTCACTGTTGTTTTGTTGCTCATTTTTGGTTGGCTTGTTTGCTTTTTCTTCTTTCTGTATTAAAGTAGTTCACTGATGTCTTCCATGCTTGACCTAATTTGGAAGCTGAAGTTGAGTTAGTTGCAAATAGACTCCTGGTTTCTGTCCTTCTCCAAGTTACTGCTCTGTGGAATTCCTGCTCATATTCCTGTTCCTTTATTTACTTACCCAGCTTTACATCTGTTGTCTGTGTTTTGAAGTTACTGTGTTTGAATGTGTTCATCTTGCTGTCTTTCAGCGTGTTCTGCTGTTAGTATGTACCCTCACCAGTCTGCTGTCACCTGTGGATTTGTTTCATCAGCAGCTGCTGTACTGAACTAGAGAGCAGTCATCATGCTGGGTATTGTGTTGGATCTAGTGCTGATCCATGTTCAAGTTAGAGAGATGCATTCTCTCAGAGCCCTAGTAACTTCCTCAAGGAATGTGTAAAGAGTCTTTTAGGCAGTTTCCTTTTCTGTTAATGCAAGTATGCTATTGCCAAACTTGGATTTTTCTGGAAGCAGGTTTTCTTTGGGATTGTGCTAGTATCATACTATCCCTCTTTAATCTTTCAGCTTTTCAGGGAGAAGACTCTGGACTTGCATTTCAGTTTTGGCAACAAAGCAGTATCCTTAAGAAATTTTTCTAGAATTGTCTAACGTGTACAAGGTCATCCTGGAGTAACAGTGAGTGATGCTCAGCTGTCATTAAACCCAGACGTTAATGTAGAAGGGGTCCAAGAAAGGAAGCCAAGAAAAGAATGTGGAAAGGTAGGTGGGACAAGCTACTGTGTTCTGAAATAGGAGAGAGACTAAAGGAGAGAGAAATTTTGAGTGATTGGGGAGTATGACGCCTTTCAGATGGTTGCAGCAAAGCAACAGGAGTTATTTTAAAAATGAAAAAGCAGATGTATTAAGTTGGAAAAATAAAAACAGTGCCAGTCAGGCAAGAGACTGAGACTTTCCGGATATGAATCAAAGCTTTTTTTTTTTTTTCCTAGTAGAGGAAAAAAGATGTCTTAAAACAAATATTTGGACTACAGGGTAGTAGTTACACAGAACCTTAATTTTGGTTTAATTGTTGCATCTGGTCCATAATGCATTTGGCTGCTAAATTTATCCAGATGTGGTGTGGGTTGTGTGTTTTGTTTTCATCTTGCTTAAGCAGATGCACAGCCCCTGGAGTCTGGCTTAGCAAACCAAATGGAACGAGTCAAACAAATACAAGTTGTGGGCTACTCAGAAGAGTAAGGCTACGTTAGACTTCCCTTAGATTTCTAAGCCACTGTAGCCTTGTCAAAAATAGGGAAATCTTGCCCTGCTTTGGGTATTATTTTACTCCTGTAAGGAAAGTGGTTCACTTACTGCCTTTTGATTAAGTCAGAAGAAACAGAGTTAGCAATTGTGGCTGCATTACTAACTCTGTCTGATAAACTGCATACGGAAGCTGACAAACAGGCTGACCTTCTGTACCCATCCCTTTAAATCTAGTGTGTTAGAAATGTTTTGGGAGCTTGTGCTGAGTTCACTGTGTGTTGGTCTGTTAGTGCCCATGAGGCTATGCTGCTGTACCAGGTTCATACATGGCGGTGATCCTGCCCTGGAAGGTCTTGTGGGATGTTAACTGCGTTGGGTAGAAAGCAGGCAACTGCATTGGGTAGAAAGCAGTCAGTGCAGTCTGAAAAAGGACATGTGAGCACCAGTGTCCCATGGGCTGGTTGTCCTAGTTTTACATGATTAATAATTAAGAAAAATCAACGGGAAAAGGATTGCATTTCTTTTTTTAGAACAGTGAAAGTAGCCTTAACATCCCTTGAAAGCTGGAGCAACATAATTGCTGAATCATTCTTATGGAAACTCCTTTAGATTCTTCTGAAGCACTAGAAGACTGTACTGAGTTTCTTAATGGCTTTGTTGAAAATGTATGAAGAAGTGCTTCTGCAGAGCTCTGTCTCTAAAAGTATTTTCTTTTATTGATGAAGCATAGCCTGGTGTAACATAAATTATACTTGTCTTGTCCAGTTAGTAAAACCAAAATACTGTACTGTCTCTCTGACAGAGAAATCACATGCTCTTTTTTTTTTGAATGAGTTTTCTGCAAAGTTCAGAGAACAGGTTGGGAATCTGCCCTTTCATACATTCCATTTTTAATCATCTGGGAAATACTTAAACCAGTAACTGCAGCAAAGCATGTCAGTACCATCAGCTTATGCAATAGCCAAGTCCAAGTGCTTTTAAAGGGAGACAAGGTCAGTCAGAGCCAGTAATGTGACAAAAAGCTTGTAGCTGTACATCAAACAAGGGAGAGGTATGTGTGCGCAGATGTTTGGAGCTTCCTGGGTGGTTTATTCCTGCAATTTTGTATTACTGAAGCTGTTGAAATCTTTTTTTTTTTTTAATGGTGACTAATCACGTTGGTGGTTAGTGCAGAAAGAAAATATCTTTTATCTCTGGTGTCTTGTTCCTTCACAAATTCTCTTGAAAAGATTGATGACAATATTCCTCTGTGTATGCAGGTCTGTGTAGCTCTTTGGTTTTGGATGGTCTGCATGGTGGTGGTTTTGTCCTGGCTGTTGTGGCCCAAACAGCAGTGTCTTTGTGACAATTTTTGGTTGGTCTCTGTAATTTTTTGCTGTTGTGTTCCTGTGTAAGTGTTTTGCTTAGGCTTCAAGTCAGGAAAGTGAATGAAGTTTGAAGCTCCAGAGATCTCTTGCCATTTTTCAAATCCGTTTGCTCATCATCTGTTTTTATTTTAGGCCTTAGGACAGGTAAGTTTTACCAGCTTTTCAGGAAACTCTTGTTGAGGAAACAGATCTGAACTTGATATTCATTTGGAGATTTTTTCGCCAGTACATATTTAGCGTAGGCTGTTTTCTTTTTAATTTGGTTAAGGCTTTTTATAATTGGATGCTGTCTGAAGGGAACCATGCCTTATGGCTATTTGTTACATTAAGAGCATTATTATAAAACTGCTGACTACAGTCCAAGCACATTAATTTTCATGTTCATGTTAGGAGATGGGATAGAAAAAAAGCATTGAGTCATAGGGTTACCATTTCTGAGGATCTTTAAAATGCATTACACAAAGCAGAGTTGAACTTACAGGTTCTAGTGTGCTTAAAAATTGAAAAGCAGACACTTAATAAAAACAAAGAAGTTAGATTTCTGAAAATCCTGAAATCGAAGTGATGACCATGTAGGTGGATGCTAGGGAAGTCATAGACATGCAAGAGGAGAAAAGCATGCAGCTTCCATTGGGGTTTTTTGTAGCACCATAACTCAATAGAACATATTGGTTAGAGTTTTACCTCTACCTGTTACACACAAGTAATAATTGAGGGTAAAATAATTGAGGGTTCAGTAAAGCTTTGCCTTGGGAAGTTGAAAAAGTCCTTGATTAATTACAATTCGATTATTTCAATATTTTTTCATTTGTTAACGTTATGGAGTTAAGGACTAACGGGAGGCATTTGAATCTTGCTCAGCAGGTGAATTCAGACATCCTATATCTGTGTCCCATGTTAGTTGGATGACTTTGCAGAGCATGAATTGGTGCTGGGTCTCAGTTTCCTGATGAAACATAGTGGGATGAGCTTGCTTATTTGTCCTAATAAGTTAAATGCCTAAACATGGCTTTCTGTAACCAGCCTGGGAAGAATACTCTTCAAAAACATAGTCTTAATACTGAAAGGGTGGCACAAAGCAGTGTGAAACTCCAGCTGTGATGAGAAGATGGGTGGTGGAAGAATGATCCCTCTTAGCTCCTTCTGCAACTGGGTCCCTCGAGCTTGGATCAGAATACGGTCTTTTGGAGGGACTAGAGTACAGTGTCATCTAGAGCTTAAACCATGAACATTGGAGCTTAAGAAATTCTGTAAGGAACTGAATGTAGGGTGAAAGCTGCTGTTTTCCCCCCAAAGTACAGTTGGGAGCCATCAGCTGCGATGCTCCAAGGTAGAGCGTATGTATCCAGGCAGGCAGCTGCTCCTGTTTGTAGAAATCTGCAGCTGTGCCGTGTGGTCCCTGCCACAGTTGGGGAGCTTCATCTGCCCATCCCTGTGCCTGTGTGGGGCGACTGGAACACTGGCTGCTCTCCCAGTAGGTTAAATGTCTGGGAAGGGCACATCAATGAGTTTAAACATGTCGTCTTTGGAATGCACTGCAGGTTTTGACACTTACCTATGATCTTGCTGTAGATCTTTGCATATTTTTTATTCTTGAATCCCTCTTTTGAAACAGGATTTTGAGCAGTGATGAAGAGACTGTTGACATTTTGAGACTGTATCTCAGTTTGGTACTGGGTAGTTGGAAAGGATAGTCATTATTTAGCATGCTAGAGTGTGTTGAACTTTGAATTGCACCAGGCAGAAAAATAGAAGTGCAGTGGTGCCTTCAGTTCATTTGCCTGATTCCAGAGGATATTTGCATCTCTCTTACTCATTTAGTACCAGGCATGTAAATGTGTAGTATGCCTATAGTATGTTGTTCTGGTTATTTAGATGGCTTGTTTATATCTTATTTTAAAATATTTAACTGCTTAGCATTAGCTTCAAATTTGCCTTTAGGATTCTTGGCTCCTAAAATGTTTTTTTTTAGGAGAAATTCTCCCAAATCTAACCTTCACAAATTATTAAGAGCCAGCTGGTACTTATCAATCTTGCCTGTGAAACACATGTTGGGAAGTATTATGTAAGCTGTTCACCGTGTTAGTTGCAAGTTTAAATTCATTAAATAATTCAGCAGCTGTGCATGAAATACAATATGCATCCTGTCCTTATGCATGATGTACTAACAAAAATTTGAACTTTCCAAGCACGTCCCTTTGGGGGACTTTTTCTTTGACGAGTTGCTGTCAAAGCAATCTGGAGTGTTTCTCACAGGGTCAAGGAGGAATATTTGAAAAATGCCATTTTCTTGATGAAAGAAGGATGTGGTGGTAAAAAAAAAAGGTTAGATAAACCAAGGTTCAGCAGAGGAACCGTTCTGCAGACTTTGGGTAGCAGCTGTATCATCCTTCTGTGGCACAGCAGGAACATAACCAGGGGGCACATCATCTCTGGGATGTTACAAGGTTGCCGTTGTAGCTAAGGAGTTTGTGTTTTTTCCTCTAAATAACTGGAAGTGAAGTGGGTTTGGGTTATTTTTGTTTGTTTGATTTTTTGGTTTTTTTGGGTTTGTTTTTTTTTTTAAATAGCCTGGCAGTTTTAAGAAGCTCTAGTGTAGATAAGTCAGTGTAGATGTTACGTCCATATCTTTGACAGATGTTGTCTCCAGTTCTAACTGAAGCATTCTCATCCCTGGTCAGAGGAAGAGCATGCAGGACTATTTTTACTGAAGATTGGTTGTGATTTTGTTGGTATATTTATTTTAATGAGCAAAATGCTCTCCATTTACAGAATGGATTGTCTATTGGCCAAGGGGCCTATCTGTCTGCGACAGGCAGACCCCTTTAACAACTGACCTGATTTCATTTGAAGTGAGATTGCAAGTTGCATAAGAAGAGCTAGTATCCTTTGCCTTGTAAAAGATGTTCTTATCAGAATTTCCTGGTAGCTCTTCACTTTTCCCCTGATGTATTAGTGTTTGCTATCAATAAAATGCCTATTAAGACATAGCAAATGGGGTTATTGGGGTGATGCAGCAGCATTATGGAGAGGCTGGTCTTGGGCCAGACCCCTTTTTTTCCATTGAAAAGAAAAAGCTTGATGCTGTTCACTACAGAAAACAGTGATTTGGAAGTAAATGTAAGATCACAACAGCTGAAATTTTTGGCTTAAAGACTGATATGGATGGTAAACTGTGAAGAAGACCTGACACTTAAAACCAGGTGACCCGAATCTGTTACTGGACAGTGTGTTGCTGTATAGCCTACTTGCTCTTAGAGTTGAATGCAGACCCTGCATTTAAAGGAGAATGTGTCTGAACTGCCCTGTATCATGATTAGAAGTGACTTTGTGAAGACTATTGCAACAAAGTGGATAAAGGGATGCAAGTCAGCGTGATACTATGGGAAATAACCTAAAGCAGTCTCTGCATGTGTAAACAGGAAAAATGGGTCAATCAGTCAGTGTCTCGTGTGTCTGAATGCAGCACTAGTGAGCTTGAGAATGTGTTGAGGTTGATGCTTGCATTTTGAATGTATGCTGAATAAACAAGTTTCAGAAAGTGTAATTGAAAATGTTATTAGGAATAGAGAACATACATTTTATCTGTTTATTTGACACAGAAATCAATTTGGAAGATAGCTTACTTGTGGTTGGTTGACAACCAGAATCTTTCCTCTGGAGGAGTAATTTATGGCTCTGCAGTTGACTGGAACAAGGAACAAAAACAGATGGCAAAGGGTCAGTGGGGACCTCATGCCTCCTGTAGTGTGAGCAGTGAGCTGTTGGCAGAATTATCAAAAGGACACAACTTTTAGCTGCTTGCAGTATGTACAACTGTGTGAGAAACCAGTCACCCGCAAAAGCCACCAAACCCCACAGAAAACCATAGCAGTTAGACTTGTGGAGTACTCTGAGATGGCGAAAGATTTTGCTCTGAGGAGCAACAACAGTGAAGTCACTTCTTAGATGTTTTCCAAGGTGAGTGCTGGTGCTGTTGCAGTGCGACTGGGAGCAGCCTGTGCTGGCAGGCTGGGTTCCTCATTCCCTCGAAATCAAATGGCCTGTCAGGTTAAGCCAGCAAAGAAAGCTTCTCCCTGAATTCAAGTTATAATTTCAAACGTACAGTTCATGGTATGAAGTGCAACGGTTTTGATATATAGCAAGCCAAAGTATCTGATATAGGATTTGAAGCTGTGGTATAAAGCAAAAGTTTCATGTAATGTGAAGTTTACTTGAATAAATACGTAATGCATTCTTTAGAAAGCTTTACCGCCGTCTTTGCGATACCTGAGGTGGCTGGATCAACAAATACTATATAGTTTAATAATTTTCTGGTTTGGAGCTATAAACCTACATTTTACTGCTGTATTCTCAAAGGAGTAACTGCTTTGTGTTTTGTTTGTTTTCAAGGTATGGGCTGAAGCCGAATGACCAAATTTTGGCAGAGGAGAAGCACAAAGAATTGTAAGCTCTCTTGTGGTGATATACATGCATGTTATATGTATTTACTTTCCTATGTGCTTAAATACCTGATTACTAAAGACCTGAAGCAAAAATTTTCTTCTGCTTTTCAGCATTGTCTGCTGTAAATTATGAAACTTGTCTGAAAACTTTTTCAAAAAAGAAATATTTCTTTTATTAAGAAAATGATTAAATGGTTTCAAAAATTATTTTGTTAATAATAATTACTGTATCTGCAGTCAGTACATGTGCAATTTGCATTCCTCCTAGTTGGTGGTTTTTGTGTTACAGAGGTTACACTATCACCTAGTGCCTGCCTGTAGCATGTCTAGGGGGTGTAAACGAAATGTTTCTTTATATCTGGCAGAAATGCAATGGAAGATTTTTTCTTCCAGATTCAGTGTTGACTCATTATTTTAATTTCTGTACTTGTGTGATGTCTTGATAATTCCTGCCTTAACAAATTCTCATCAACACAGGTTGGGCTGTGGTGTGGAATATAGCTGAGTCATGTGTGCTGTGTTAACTATGTTGAAAATTTGCCTGTTTTGGCTAGTCCAATTTCTTCGCTTAAAAACTCTTGTTCCTGGGGAAAGAATACGACCCACTGTCAAACCAAACATTTCAATAACAGCCTTGTCAATTATTTTGCTCCTTCATTAAAGATGTACCCAAACCAGAGCAGCTTGGAGTTCATATTTATTCCAATGTTGGATAGTCTTTTATATTGAGGGAAAGTAACCTTTATTATTTATTTTGGCACACTCTGAACTGAAATACAAAAGCTCTACATTTGAATTGAAAGCAAATGCTGGGTGCTGTGCCCGAGCCTGTGTATGTGCATTTGGGAAACAAAGTGAAAAGGTAGGTGTTGTCTGCATATTGTCTGGCTGCAGAGAAAGGGCTCAGAGTGTGCGGCTAGCTTGTTTTCATTTGTGGTAGCTTTTAAAGCAGATCCTGAAGTTCTGCAAGTTACTGACATTAGAACTCTGGAGGGGGCTTAACAGAGCTTGGTGTGCTTTTTGTGATGACTGATTAGCCAAAAGTTCCTGTAGTAAATGAGAGGAAGTACTTATTGAATAAAAGATGGCACAACTGAAACATTCCTGCTCACTTTTATGTGTAAGCACATAGGTTACAAAAAAGCAATGCTACAGTACTTTTTATTTGGGTATTTTAAAAATCCTCTTGTTCTTAAAGCTCTTTGTTACGTGAGGTAACTGTCTCTTTTATTCCCGCAGTTTTTAATTCCTGCACATTAATCCACCTGGCTAATGAGCTGTAGATGGTGCATGGACTGCAGTTTTCTTCTAGTCTCGTTCACTCACTGTTCTCCATGAGCTGCCTGAAACACATTCCATGTGAATGTCCTCTGCCATCCTTCAAATCCACATTATGTAACTGCTGGTTTTATAGATAGCAGATCTGAAAGACTGTAGCAAATGTTTCACTTGTGAGCCCTTATATGATTTTATTCAGTGTCTCATCCATGTTGACTAGAGGAATATTAATATAAAAGTTGTATTTCCAGGCAAGATACAGCTTTTTAGGATTACTTTAATATCTCTTCTTTTCAGGGTAGATACAGTAGGGAATTTTGTCCCTTTTGCGTGCATCTGCATGCTTAGAAATATCCTTTTAAAAAAAATGTGGTATTGTTTTTTTCTATTTTAACCTTTCAGTTCTTACATGTAGTTGTCTGTTTCCAGTATTAAACTAGCTTTATTTTGTCTTGTTTTATCCTACCCTAGAAGACTTAAGCAGTTTAGCCCTGTGGAAGATGAGGTAACTATTTCAGATGACTCAGTATTTATAGCTGTTGGGTTTTTCCATGTTCAGAGTTTGGATATTTCTCAGTAAGGTCATAGATTTCAAACAGTAAAAATGTGTTCTGGTAACAACAATCTAATTCCTTTAGAAAAATAATAATTTGCTAAAAGCCTTTGTGATTGAATTACTAGCCGAATTTCTGTGTTCTTTCAAGGGATGAAGAATGACATTTAACTTGTACATCACAGTAATGTACCTGCGACATTTAAAACTGCTTGAGCTTCAGGCAAAAGACTAGCAACAGTAGTTCCTTTGATTAGTAGATAAGATTGGTTTTGTGTAGAGCACTCTCTCTAATGACAGAATGCAGATAATAATTATCATTAACCCATTAAATGTGTGAGACCATTTTAAAAGTTATAACCTAGAAGTGTTAGAAGTACTAGCATGTGGAGGGGTTAAACCAGACTTATATGCCATACAGGTCAGTATTTTGGACAGTACAAGCTGTACTGTGTACATAAGCTTTATTTGCACAATAGATACTGATTAAACTGAACCTTTTGATGTGAAGGATTTCATTTGAAGTGGTTTAAACTCACCAAAATCCTGCTCAGGTTTTTTATATCAAGTATGTTGGATTTCACTTTACTGCATATTTCTTAAAATATATTATATGTTTACAGCATAGTCACATCTTAAACGGAACGCTGAACTACGTTAATAAAGACAATTCAGTAAAATGTTTTTTTTGCATTAATTGACTGTGACAGGAACCTTTGCTTAGTTTTTCATTGTTATCTCTACAGTAGCTCCAGAGATGGTTTGTGTGCTGTCATCTATAATAGCAGAGTTGGAACATGCTTTTGCCATTGACCTTGGCACCTTGAGTGTCACTGGATACTTGACCAGGGAAGCGCTCTGGTAGATCAGTGCCATGCTGTTTCAGGATGGACCTTTGGAACTTTTCTGATACGCCACGTGCTTTTCTTCTTAGACCACATGAACTTGTATGGCACAGAGCAGATTAAACAATGTTGAGCCTCAGAGCACTTGTAGTCCTTCAAGCTCAATTCTCAGATTTAACTTGCAGGAGTGTTGTTAGACTCTTAACTGTTGCTTTCTGATATTTAGATTGGCTTTCATATGGAAAAGAAATGCCGGTACTAGGGAAGGGTGCAAAGGCAGCTTACTAGTAGGGTGGTTGTTATAAACTTAAGAATAACTTTGGTTCAGTGACCTTATAACTAAGGTGTCCTCCTGAACTTGTTGCAATGTTTTGAAGTCAAATACGAAGTTAGACTGCGTATTCCTGCTCAGTGCCAAAATCTCTCTGCTTAAAATACTTCCAGTCTTTGAAATGTCAGCAGCTTTTATATTGACTTACCTAGTAAAGAAGTCTTCCTCTGGCCGCACTCATCAAAGAGCACCATGGTGATTTTTCTGGCTGTCAGATATCTTTCAGTTGCTCAGACATTATGTCTGTATAGCTGTTCCTCATTGAAATCTAAATTTTTTTCTGTGGTGAATGCCTTATCTCGAAAGGTAACTGGACCAGCTACTCCCTGACTTGGCTTGATCCCCTTGTCCTTGAATCACAGTTATCTCAAGAGATAAGGACAGCCGCTAAGACAGACTGGCATTGATTTACAGGCATGACTTCATAGTTAGATTCTATTTCAAGAGCTAAGGTACGAAACTCCACCTTTTTTATTTTTCTGTTTCCAGTTCTCTTGGATTGAAGCTGCCTTTTAAAATTGTCTGTTTTCATTAGCATATACTTTTTATCTTAAGGGAATTTGTTAGCAATAAAGGTGTAAGTTGATGCATATGTACATTCTTTTTAAAATTCAGCTGGAAGTACCTACCCGCCGTGTGCTGGTCAGCTGCTGAATGCACACAAGGTGGAGGTCACTGTCCTGTGTCTCAGCCAAGGACTGGAATGTCTGGAGGCCCCTTAGCGTGCTCTCATGTAAAATTAATAGATTAGTTCGAATGATCTTGACTGATGATCAAGTGAAGCATTTCAGCGTTGTAGTGAATGAGATGAGTGATAATAGTTGAGTTTTTTCCAGTGGTGAGTTTGTTATTCTGCAGTGAGAATAACAAAGTAAGGGAACAGCAGAAAGTGCAGTTTGCAGAGCTGTTTTAGGCACAAAAATAGGCACAAGTTTGCAGCTGAAGAGTTGTTCTGGAGATGCTTCCCACCTCCCCCACCCTAACTTGTCCCCAGTAACTTTGAGGAGAGGACAAAGATAATTCCATTTGGCAAGATAGCTGGGGAGACTTGACCATAAGAAGGCTGCTGAGACCTTAATGTTGCATATGTTGTTCTGCCTTCTGAGAAAATAAATAATCATAAACTCTGAGAAAACCAGAAATATTTGTCCTGACCATCTGTATAGTCTTTTTTACGAGTGTTGCTTCTATTTTTAGTTCTCAGAATTGGACTGTGCGACTTTACAGAAGGTCATGTTAACCAAGCACAGGCTTGTGTGTCTGTAGCCTGCCACATGTATGTTGTTTGTGTTTTTTTACTATGGTTCCACATCACAAGTTTTTGAGGACAATAAATTTCAGCTGCCTGCATTAAGTGATGGGATCTTCTCTAAGCTGTCTTGATATCAAAGTAGAAACATTGAGTTTGTTCCCGCAGTGCCCAATCGAGTCCATTCTCATTGTTGAGCAGTGCTGGCAGAGGTGCTGGGATTTCTTAGTAATATTCCCTCCCGCTAAAATATGGGCTCTAGCAAAGTCTTGTTACCTTGGCTAGCTTGTATGAACAGGCAATGAAAATATATTCATTGTGAGTCTTAAAAGCATTGTTTGGAGTTCAGTGGTACTGTGGAGTCTGTAAGTGATGCTGTAGGACACTTGTTTTAATACAGCTGTGACTGCTGGTTGTATGATTTATAAACTGTTTTGTTTAAGCAGTTTTGGCCATGATGGAACACTTCTTATTTTTTTGCAAGTTAGTTGAAGAAAAAGCAGGAAATGGGGCCGCTCTTTTGTGCCCACAGCCACTTCTGCTTTCATAACTTACAATTTTACAGAGATAAAGGATGTGAAGTGAGGGAGAGGAGAAAGACAAATCTAAGCTTCCCTTCTCTTCAGTTGGCTGTTTGATGTGTCCAGTCAGAAGGGTAGACAGATACGTTGCTCTGCAGCAAGTTTGCTACGAGGAATTTGTTTAGGTGTTCCATTTTCAGCTAAATACTTGGTATATGACTACTTTTTCATAGTTAAACTGGACAAGATGGAGAGAGACACTCTTCATCTGCAGAACAGCTATTTGGGTAACTTATGGAGTTTTGAATTGTCTGTAACATCTGGTTTTTGTGTGTGGTCTGGCTTTGCTTAGCTGAGGTATATCCACATGAGTATGTGTCTGAGTACTGGAAGGGTGAATCTTGGAGAAACAGGAGGACTGTCTGGGGATTACAGGGGGCCAGTTATTCCTGGGAAGGAGTAGAAAAATCTACAGTACGGGTTTACAAGTACTCTAGGTGTGTTAGAAAGCTAGAGGATGTAAATCTGTTGATGGGATTTTTGTAGTGGAATTGGTTTGTGTTTTGGGGGAGTTAACAATGTGTAAATCACTATCTCAGCACTTCAGTACAAAGCAAAGGGACTTGACCCCAAACCCATCTGCTGTGCAGCCATGCCTTGTTGCAGGTTCCATGTGCATTGAACGAGGCATGAACAGTGGGGACAAAAAGGTGCCTGTATCTGTCTAATACTGGTGGGCACAACCAAGCTGCAGCAGTGTGTGCCACTAGAGGGTGTAGCTAATCTTCAGTAGCATTAAATTCCTGCTCTAGGTGTTGCTTGTAGGATTCCATGACCTGTTGGTGTATAGTCTTCCTAAAATACCTTTGATTTTTATCCACCCTATTCCCCCCAGAACCTACAAAAGACGGTAGAACATTGGGTTTTTTTTTTTTTTAACGAGGAAGAGATACTAAAACATCAGAAATACTGAACTTTAAATCTTTTGTCAGCCTACTCAACATATGCTCGTAGCTTAGATGATTTATATGGCTGGGGCGATGCATGAACCTGTCACAGACGTCTGTCAGAGCTGCTGAACTACTTTATATAATAAACCTCACTTGAAATTACTCGTGAGTGGGTTAGTATATAATATGAAATGTGATTTGGCAATTAAGTTGTGGAAAACTATTATGGCAATAACTAGAGGCCCCGTTTTATGAAAAAAAAATCTTAACACTTCTTATCTTTACACAGCTTTATTTTAGAGCTCCTCACTTTTTTAGACCAAGCAGTTATACTGGCTGCTTCTGTTGTGGAGGTTTGTATGAATGCTTATGCTGTTGTATTTTGATACTGATTATTCTATAAAGTGTCATAAACCACTTCTTTAAATGTCCATTAAATGCTTGGGAATTCTGTGGAGTGCAAATCTGGATAAGGTGCTATGGATGTCTAGAAAACATGTAACTGTAGTGAAAGAGACTGGTGGTTGGGAAGAACTCTGCTGATCTGGAATGCAATTTCTTCATCCTATTCTTTAGGTTGTTGGCTCCCTCTGTAGAAACCATGTTTAATTGCAGTTTGACTACTCTAGTTTTTTTTCATCACTTCTGTGGTTTGTGTATGTAGCCAGACTTAGCTCATGTACAAAAAGATTTATTTATGCTTAGCTACAGAATTTCTATTACTGTTTCCTCCCTCTCTTTTCCCTTCATTTCTCTGCCTGCCCAGCCTGCACACCATTCTAGTGAATGCAGCACCGGTGGAAATTAGTGTTACAGAAGTCATCTCATGGATTCTTAGTAACAAACATATCTGCATAAAATTTCCAAAACTCAAGAATCTCAGAGCAGAAATGCTTTTGCTTTCTTTGATGGAGACAGTCCTTACATCTACTTAAATTAAAAATGAAAAATTGCAGGTATTAGTTACGTTGTGTGATTTCATTTTGTACCCTCCTACTGCTGATGTCAGATCAGTAACCTGCAGGTTACCTGTACAGGGTGGTAAGCATATTGGATCAGTATTTTAAAATTCTGCCCAGGTATCGGTTCAGTGTTGTAATTTCGCCTTCTGCCTTCCTTGATGATACTTTGTGTATCTAGTATATTAAAGCTAAACTTTGCTATGTAGCTTTATAGACTCTGTAAGAATATTCTTTATTCTTAAGCACCTTTGGGAAATTAGTGTTTTGGGCAACTCCAAACTGTAATTCCAGCTCAAATTTGAAAGCTTTCAGAAGCTATTGAGTTAGATTGATCTTTTCTTACACTTTGAAAATGTATGCAAGAATAGATGGATTGACATTAACCTGCCTGGCTCTTTGATGCAGTGAGCTAATGAGGTGAGTTACATTATTGCTTTTTATGACAGTAATTACTGGTACTTAGCATATATTGTATGGACTTCATTTAAAGCAAAATACATTTTGTCTTCTGCTGCCTGTTCAAGAAATTGTCCTAAAGTAGAGATGGAGCAGGTAGCCCTCAACTCTGAACTGAATGCTTGGACATAGTAGGTGCTTGTATTCTGGATTCCTATAAAGGGTTTCTGCTTTCCACTCGCCAAGTAGAGACCTCATGAAGAGCACAAAACAGTTGCACTCTCTTGTCCCTCTGGGGTTCTTGTTTCAATAACTGCAGTTAGTGCAGACAGTGAATCATGATTGTCCAGAGAGGGAGACTTGTTGCTCACCGCTTTTCTTAGCACTCTTGTTATTTTATAGCGAAATCAGAAATGGCATGGAAAATGGTGATAACTGTAGTTTGCATTGACTTCAGGTATGCAGAGTGTGTTGCAAATGCAGTAGTTATGTGACTGTATGCAAACACTGATGTATTTGAAGACTGAATTTTGAATATGCAAACTAATTTTTCCATAGTGCTGCTTATTTCTGTAACTCTTGATTTCTTTCAGATAGAGAATGAGATGTGTGCTTACAATAAAATACCGTTGTAAGCTGCAGAGTGTACAAAAATCGTCTGGGATCGCAATGGTGATTCAGGTAGTGGAAAGATTTCTGCATCTTCGTTGAACAGAAGTGCATGATTTGGGATTGGGCAGAATCTGCCTTTAGAGTACTGGGTGTTGCGTTACGCAATTTAGCATAACCTGAGATTAAAAAACCTGAGATTTTTCTAACATTTAAAAATGACTGGTCATCTTACTTGGAAGATCTACTGTCTGTCTTAGTGACTCTTAGAAAGAAAATTTAAGTAAAGAGATTGCTGTGAAATGGTTTAAATTCACTGAGTTATTAATTTCTGCAGCTCTTGCAATCTCTTTTACAGCTTAAAGTGTTTTGAGAGATCAAATGAGTTGAAGTTAACATGGGATTTTTATGCCGTTCTTTTACTCTACTTCTTGCATGTGGTGTTTTTTTCATGATCCTCCTTTCTCAGCACTAGGAACTGAGCTTTCTATGAAATAACATGAATTTCATAAATGTGTATGTGGAGGAGAACTTCAGGAAGTCTTCTGCAGATTCTTAGTGCTGGTTTTGTTCAAATTTCGGTGAAAGACACGGCAAAGCTGTTGAACTTGAGGCACTGTATAAAAGCCCCAGAGGACGGCCACACAACCATTACTGTTTTGCCACAAGGTGGTGCTTGATGTAGTAGTGAGCTTTATGGCAGTTAGTTGAAAACTACAGGAGATGTCAAATATCTAAAGCTTTTAAACACTTTAAAAATACTTGGCAGTGCACTGTTGACTTTCTGTTTCAATACTTCTAAGCTTGAGGTGAGGAGGCTTGCTGCTTTCACACAGACTAGTTAAAAACGGTGGAAATAAAAAAAAATCTTTTGTTGGATATAATATGCATGCAGAGTTTGAGCTTGAGACCAGGTGCACCCGAGTACAGCAAGCACGTTGTGTCGGTTTTTTGGTAATACAGACCACAGATGTATTTGTCATTCAGATTACTGTGTTAAAAGATTATGTTGTAATAGACAAAATTGCAAAAAACTAGAATGATAGTTCTTCTCCAAGCTCAGTTTGTTCTGTGTTTTTTGGTTTTTTTTTCCTGTTTTGTTACTGGCATGATGTGGATGAGGTGATGTGCTTTAAAATCATTTACACATGTTGCTGTTATGACTATCTAACAGCTGACAATGCAAAAGAAAGTAAAAATATGCATCATTTACTTTATACTCATATTTTGCATAGTCCTAGGAGTTTCTAGAAATTTAAGCTTTCAGTGTTTTTGAGTTTTAATGAAGTGTACTGTAACAGAAGATATACTGTAATTGAATTCTAAAATGAAGACATTTTTCATGTGATTTTTTTTTTAAGAGCTTCAAACTTTTGTGAACTCTCAGAATTTAAAAATTTGAAGTTAGTGCTTGATTCCATGTATGCGTGTGCATGCATGTTCTGTTTAAATGCATAAAGTATGTCATGTATTGGTTTTTCATTGTTCAATGGGAGACACAGTTAGGATGTAATGCCACCATTTTTCCTAGATGTGGTCAGGTTGTGAGCTGTGTAGTCCTGTCACTCTCAGATGTTCATTTGCTTTTCAGTGAATAACACAGTACATAGTTTTCCCATGCACGGACTTCAGTTTTCTCAATCTTTTCCAACAGGACTGTTTAGGACTGATATTGCAGAGAAATTTTGCTGATGTCTTCTTGTTACACTCTGCTAAAAAAAGTCATGATCGCATCAGGTGTTCTAGTGCCAAAGCAGTGCTAATGCCACACTGCTCTCTGTACTAAATTAGCTTTAAAAATATCCTCATTTACAGATATAAGCCCCAAATAACAAAATACAGTAAGCTGCGTAGTTTATTGGCAGCTGTGAGAATAGATGAGTGTCTGGTGTCCATTCATCCTTTTCTGGGTTAGGCTTAACCCCAGGAGTACCAATTAGCGCTCAGGATAGTGGATTTGGTTGCTTTAAAGGAGGCAATTGTCCATCAGAGCAGATGAAATGGCTTGTGTGAAAATAATTTAGTAGCTGATCATTAATTGCCTTTCCTTTCACAGAACTTTAAAAGAAGACCTCAAGAGATCATTTAGCATCATTCCCTCAATCCAACTGGAGATGCATCTTTGTCATTCCTGGCAGATATTTGCCTAGCCTTCTCTAAGGGTCTTGGGAAACCAGAAGGTGCCATGTGGAGGTGGTGCAATTTTACCATGTAATCTGTGTTGGTGTGCCACCTCGTTCCCATGGAAAAGTTCCCCCTCCAAACACTTTATCTAGGCTTTAACTTGATCTGAATACAGGTCAGTTCTATTTGCTCTCTTATTCTCCACTGACACGGAGAACAGATTATTCTCTTCCCATGGGGTTTGATTTTATTATCCCAAGTCCTTTTCTCCTCATCTATAGACTGGAGTATGCAGGACTTGTATCTTCCTGTGGCTCATGTCATCTCAACTGCTTTTCAGTGGTTTTGCCATATGTAGTGTGGAATTCCTAAGGCCCTGAATTAAAATATATTTAACTCAAACCTGACAGAGTGCAGTAATCTGGGGAGTGGTATTGGAATCATAACTATTTATCTTTAAATTTTAATTTTCTTGGCAGTTTGGAGATACCAGTTGGTATGCCATAGAACTAAAAATGAGGTTGTTATTAGCATTCAGATTAATTAAGAAACAAGACTAATAAAAAAAGCTTGGAATTTGCAGCTTCTGTTACTTCATATGTTTAGAATGTGGGGGTTTTAAGTTCAAGAGCAACAGTCCTCTTTATTAATCCATAGCCAAACATGACTGACTCTTCTCACCCCCTCCCCGAGTGAATGGATTTAGGAAAAGAAAGTGGATACTTTAAACAGTTCAGATAACCAACTCTCAGTAGTTCTCTGGATAGACTACTTAAAACGACAACAAAATAATGGTGCATGCTTAATTCCTTGTGTTTCTTTGTGACTCAGATTTCTAGTGTAGCTTCAGATAATTTCTGGGTTTGAATTGCTGCACAAATTTTGAATTTGTGGTGGTGTTGTGAGAGAATCGTTCTTTGTCTCCTGTTAAACAGGCGACCCTGAGCTGTTATAATTTTCAAATCTGAGTGATCAGAGGTGTAGGTAATTTATTGATGAAGTATTCTGTGTATTTCTGAAGTCTGTTTTATGAATTAGTAGTCCTGTTATGAGCAATAATAGTGCAAAATGTGGCAGTTCTGTTTTGTTACAGAAGTGTCCCTTTGTATCAGATCCTCTGTAAGACCATGAAGTGGCAGATGGCTTGCAGGGTGAAACACAGAACTGTTTCCCCTAGGTCAACTGAACGGTGGAGAAAGCACAGTGAGGAGGGAATTGGATAGTTAACAGAATGCATAGGAACAGGATCGGGGAGAAAAGGCAATGCCTCTGAGCTGGGGTGTCAACACAGTGCAAGACTGGTGGGACAAGGCTGTACACAAAGAAAGGGTGTCACTATATTTGTTAGGTTAATGTTCTGTGCACTTACGCACCCAAAGGGCAAATAGTAGGGCAGGCCAAGTAGCCTGTGTGAGGGAAATACTGGGACCAAAGCCATTTGATTAGTGTGATGGAATAGATCAGATACAGTTGACTGCATGATTTCATCAAGACAACCAGAAGCCCCTGCTCAGCATTGTAAGTGTGTGTGTGTTTGGGATGGATATGCGGCCCTACATTAGCAGGGAGATGAATGGGTATTTTAGTGTAAAGCTGATTTGCTTTCTTACTAATCATGAATAGCCTTGAAGACATGCCAGGAAATATCTCCTCTCCTGATCTACATACTTATATAGCTCAGTAATCATTGTTTATGGGTGTCTCGGCATTTAAATTAATTTGTTCTTGCAGCTTTCTGTTAGATAAGATTGTAATTGTATGGATTTGTGGCCAAAGCAAACAGGGAACTAGCTGGCTCCAAACTGCATAGGAAACTTGGTTGCAAATCGGGAAGCTGTGTGCACTAACCACCAAGCCCTCTGCCCATTCTGAAGGCATCTCCTGTCCTCGTACTGCACTGACTGAATGATCAAACAGCCTTGCTTCACAAGAGGTGGGAACAGCACTTGATGCTCACTGCAGCTCCTGTCCCCAGTACAGCAATCCCAGGTGGAACATGGCAGCTGCAAGGGGTTCAGCAGTTCATTCTGGTCACAAGTGGGTTCATTCTGGTCACAAGGGGTTCAGCAGTTCATTCTGGTCTGCTGTGACTGCAGATGCTGGTGTCTCTGCTGAGCAGCTGGATTCACTGTATGTATTCATGTGTGAGGTCATGGAGGTAACCTCTCTATGCCAGCTGAGCATCTTGAGCACCGTGCACCCCCAGTACGTGTGTTGTGGTCTTCTCTGGTTTTGTCTTTTTAGCTGATGGGAGCGGAGTGACAGAGGAACTGCAGAGGGTGGGACTATAGGAGCATAAATCCATTTCACTTATTGATTTTGAATAGGCGCATAAACAAAACTGAATATACACACAGGTTTTTATCTTGTGTGTCCTAGATTTAGCTCAGCATGGTGTGTGCAGGTCTTGTATTGAACTATCAAAGATGGGAGAATAGAATCATAGACCTGCACTGTACTGGAATAAGTAGATTGGGAAATTCAGTTTTAGTGCGAAAAATGTGTTGAGTGCTTTAAGTTGTAAGTGATTATTTCTACAAGATATTAAACTACAGTAGTCAACACTGTGCTTTAAATTGTAGTGACAGGTTCTCTTGCAGATCTGGTGAAAACTGAGACAGGCACATTTAATTTGCTTCTGTACTCACTTAAATAACTAGAAAAATAGGTGATCTCTCCCGGTAATGTTTCTGTTCTTCAGGAACAGTACAACGTGTCTGTATGCAACAGTGGATAAGCCTGCCTTTCCTTTCTACTGGCACAGTCCTGCTCAGATTTCTGGATTCTTACAGAACAACAGAAAAAAATTCTGGGTTATCATCCCAGCAGCAGCTACAGGAATGTTCTGAAACAGCAGCTTTGTTAAAGTCTCCTCCCAGTATGTGAACATTGCACTTAACAGTAAAGAGAGAACTGTGCTGTCGTAGTTGTCTAAATACATGTATTGGTGGTTGATAGAGTTTACTGGAGCCTTTCTGAAGTTGGAAGGATGTGCCTGTGACAAGGCTTGTCAGTGACATATTAGGCCGTGTGACTCTGTTTATTGTTTCTGCTTTGACAGAGAACTCCCTGCAAATGTCTTCAAACACAGTTGTTTACTTCTCAATTCCCATCATGTTGGTTATGGCAGATGGCAGTTACTCTGCAGACGACTTTTTTTTTCCCCTTTATTTTCTTCTGTGTTTTCTTTTGGCACTGCCACACATGCTTACATTGAGCAGAAGTCACCATTCTAGTATGCAAAAATATAAAATATTCTATTTTCTGAGGAAATAAGATACCAACCAAATGAATAGAAGGGAGAAACTTAAGTGAATATAATTTAAAAAATAGGGGGAGAAATGAGCAGGCCTAATTAAAATCAGAAAGCAGTTGTTTGGGATTTTGGGGGGAGTATGTAGGGATTTTCAAAGTATGTACTGAGAAGACACTGAATCTGTTTCCACCTAAAGGGCAAGCAGAAGCTGCATAGTTCAGGGAAAAAGCATTTTCAACCTTCAGTTAACAGTATTAGTAGGATTTCAAGATTGGAAAAAACCCTTACATTACAGATCTTGTAAATAATACAAGGTGCAGAATCTTGTATTTGACACTTGAAGTTCAGTAGTGGTTTTGCACAATTATTTCTATGTGCAATTGCTCTTTTCACACTCTTCACTAGTACTGCATTTCCCATCAAGATCCCTGTGGTCTCAGGACCCTGGCTGCCCGGAAACCTGTGATATGAAGTGGAAATACCCTACTGAGATGTTTTACAGTTGCTCCAGCAGCATCGCAAGATTAATGAACTTCTTCCAGGTACAGATGGTGCCACTGGATGGTGCTATTGTTATGTTCCTCAACTTGCGTTTGGTGGTAATGTGAACAGCCCTAAGAATTTAAGATCTGCTACCAGAAAATCCTATGGATACAGGTCACAGTGCCAATGGGCAAAGAGTCATCCTTGACCTGGGCTTTCACAGAGGCTGGGCAAGGGTGATTCTGTCTGCGGTCATCCCTGTTTGAGCCATGCAGATGAGTGTTTAATACAAGTTTGGATGAGCGCCTGCTGCTCTGTGATGCAGTTGTTTTATGGAGGGTAATCTTCTTGAGGAATCAGATATACCTGAGCCAACCATCTCTGTGAAATCTGCATATTCATAACACATCTAATAATCCAAGAAGAGATGCTGAGTTACTGAAATTGTCACTTTGAACAGTTGCCTAACAAGGGGACTGTCTTTTAAAGCGGCAGGGGTTGCATAGTTAGCTACCTATTACAGTACAAAAAAAAGGTTTGATGCAAGTATGCTGCATTATCTTGTAGAAATGAGAAGGTAAATCAGCTTATGAAAGCCCTTCATGGTTTCTGAGGAGGAGGAAAATAATTCTTTTTATAAATTTGCATTTCAAGAAGCAAATAACTACTTGAAAATGTGCACCTTCTTTTAAAGATTGCAGTTTGATAAGCTGGAGATTTAGGAGTTAAAATGACTTTAGACATCTTGAAATTCATCTTTAAATATACTATGAACAATTGCAAACATTACTCCAGTTTTCCTGTAAGCTGGTTTAAAAATGATTTAGGTTTTTTTTTTTTGTACTAGCTCTCTCCCTTATTAATTTTCTTTCACAAATTCCAATTTGTTCAGAGCAATACGAGTAAATTTTCTTAAGAAACTTGGGAGAAAGGAGGAAGGAACAAAGTATTACCAGAATCTAAGAAAACTATTGCTGCTGTCAGTCCTGACTTCAGAAGAAATTAGGAGATTTGGCAAGACACAGCCTTGTGTGTTTTGCCACATGAGCTGTCCTATTTCTGACTCCTAATAGTTCTTCAGCTCAGTGAGTGTTATTGTAACTGTATGTGGCAGCACAGCAGAAATATGTAGGATAATGAGTTAATTCAGATTTCAAGCAAGTTGATAAAGAAGAGAGTCCCATGGAGGGAAAAGTGAGTAGGGCTCAGACATCTTCTGCTCCCAGCAGCATCATGCCGAATTGGTTGGAACAGCCCATGGGCGCTGCCCAGTCAGGAAGGATGCAGGGAACCCCAGATCATCAGGTCTCCTATTTTCACCAGCAAGAGCTGAGATGGAGGAGGATGGGAGAAGATGGCAGTGAAAGGGTGTTGTAGTGCGAGACAGAGAAGTAAGGCTATAGGCATTAAGAAGTCAGGAGCAGGCTTTCTTAAGAAACCAGACATTGTTACTTCTCTGATCAAGAAGCAGGACTGCGATGAACAGGTATGTCTTTCAAGAGGCTGCTCTTTGGATATGCTCACAGATTATTGCAATCAGAAGCCGTTTGCTTGCTCCATCTGCACCTGGAAGACCTTAGTTTGTGTACACCACATCTATCCTGAAGTTCTAACTTGTGTTTTATTACTCCTGCTTTTTTTAAGATGAAAGCAGCTAGCCTTTTATTAAAAAAAAAAAAAAAAATCCTTTAGTTGTCAGCCAACCTGTTCCCAAGTCTCTGATGACAGGCACAGAGTTCGGTCTGCATCTTTTGATGCATTTATTTCATATGCTTAATGTTAATTTTTCTCCTTTTTGTCTCTATCAGTTGTCTCTTGCTGTGGTTATTTTACTGGCTTTTGTAGCTGTTAGCTCTGTCTAGCACAGATATTGTTGATGGAGGCTTAAACTTTTGAGAAGCATCTACATGTACTCTTTGGGCATAAACGATTCCACTGTCACGTGCATGCTGGGACAAGTGGCTAATGCCTTGGCGTGCCCATGGTGTTAGCAACAAGCACAGAGTAAACGGCCGGTGTTCTCATTCTTGTTAGCTTGTTGAGACCTTGGAATCCATATCAAGACCCATGAGTTAATAAGAAAAGAATGCATTAGATAGAAAACATGAAGATAAGGGCACATTGGTGGTAAATATTTGGTTGTACTCTATTGCTGTAGCTGTGGGATTCTTAGAAGTGGAAATACACTGGGGTAGCTGCTGACTGGATAGAGAAACTCTATATAAGGCTTTGTATCCACTCAATAAAGTGATCTCATTTGTCACCTCAGAACGGGGTCTATGCCTCAGATGCTACACTACTAGAAAGCAATGCTATGTGTCTCGAGTTCTCCAAGAGAAGTTAGTTCTCTTCTTAGTGCTCTGCCCAAGGACAAGGTTTGGGGTGAGGCAGAATGAAGTTAGGCTGCAAGGGACTGGCCTGAAGGGAAGAGAAATGGTTTCTGAGAAGAGCCTTAGAGGCTCTTCAGAGGCTCAGAGGCAAGGTGCACTACCGTTGGGTCTGACTGGAGACCCTCGCAGCTAGGTGGGAACAACGGAGGTGCAGGGAATCCTAGCTGGAAACTGAAGTGCCGCAGGTTGTCAGGAAGTTGGCCAGCATCCTTTAGAGCTTGATGTGAGGGTTTTTCCATCAGTGATAAGTGGTATTGATCTTGCACTTGAAGTGTTGTCAGTTGGGCTGACAGCTATGGGATGTACTTACATGAAACAGGCTACCTGTGTTTAGATAAGTTTTGGATGGCAGAAGGTGAAAAGAGATCCAAATATTAGGCTAAGTATGTCAAAGGCATAAACCAAAAAGCTTATGAATTAGTAGATCTGTTTCTTTTGCTTCAAGGGTTGAAAAAATGAAGGGATTTAATTCCAGTTGGATGTCCCGTGTTATTACTTGGTTCTCTGCATGGCAGCTGGTAGAAACGTTTAAATATTCTTGATAGAAGATGTAACTCTCCCTACTTGATACAAGCGAATGGATAAAGACACCATCATTATTTCAAGTTTCTACTCTCCACTTAAGTTTCTTAAAATTCCTTAATATTCAGAAAGACCCCAGATGCTTAAATGTATCTAAAACAGAGCTCTTGACTAATGTTAATCTTATTGCATGTAAAGACACAGCAATGTAACCTGGAAAACTCCTTTTTGTGTGGTGTATTTTCATTTCTTCATCTTGTGAATACCTGCAGATGATGTCTTTCAAGTTGAAAAATAAAAAAAAGCCCAACCTTCATGTTCTTCTTTGTGTCCATATCCCTGGGACAAACTGAAATCTAAAGATCAAATACTAGCAAGGACCCATATTTTTGTAACTGCAGGTGGGAAACCCTCTGTGATGTTTTTATTGGACAGGGTCACACCTGTGTGAGTTACTAATGAATTGTGACTAATATATTTTATGATTTCTTTGCTCATACTGTGTTTCACATCATTTTGTGCGGTCACTGCAAAATAATCCATCATTTAACAGAGGGGGAAGCTGACATTATGTATCTGTGTAGATCTTTCAAAATTCTTCATCTTGAATGATAGAACCAAAACTGAATTGTCCGTACAAAAATGTTTCAGTAATTGGAATGGAATTTAAGAATTACTGTAGCTGGCTATGCGATTCCAGATTCACCTCAGCTTTTCAGGGTTTCTTGTCTTCTTGATTATTGGGTCTGCAAATGAAAGAGGAATTAGGTTCTTTTATGTGAGTGCTACTCTGCTCTCTGTCTTCAGAAGGAAATAGATAAGCTGAGTTATCACTTGTTTGAGGGAATAAGAAATCCTAGATATATTCCCACATGGAAGACTCATGTTCAGGGTGTCATAGGTCTGTCTCACTTAACTTCTTATAGCTAGAGATTCATTTTCTGACTGTAATGAGGTAACACATCAGAAACTCATGTTTTAGTCAGTGTGATTGTGAATATAGAAATAGTGCTCAACAAGCAAGATGTAGTAGTAGCATATGTCTTTTTTAAATTTATAATGTGCAGTAGTTGGGATAGATTTCATGAAACAGATATTGTTTCAGAGCATCCAGTTTCATTTGGTAAATACAGAGAATTCTTTAAAGGCGCCATCTGTTCAGGCCTCATGTTGTTGGGTCCAGCATCTTCGAGTAGTTTCATGAACCTTCTCTGATTATTAGAACATCCTTCAACTTTTTTCCCAGTTTTCAGTTGATTTTAACCTTTCTTTCCCAAGTATCCATTTTTTTTTCTTGATCCATTCCCTTGTATAAAAGCAGTTAGAACTCAGGATTAGGCATTAGTGTCCCAAGTTACTTCTTTACTGTTCAAACTCTATCTTGTAACAGTGAGAATCTTTAAGGATTTTAAGGAGAAGGGAAACTAGGGCCTTTTAAACTGCTCTTCTGATATCTTTTTTTGTATGTGTATGTGTATATATGTATTTATATACATATACAGGATTGTTCTTCATCTATTCTGTGTATCACAGCCATCTGTAAGCTGGCTTTCATTTGTTACCCTCTTGTTCCAGGTGCTTGTACTGGGGAAATGTCAGTCTGAGCACTCAGCTTCTGCTTTGGGAGTCACACTCTCACCACCTGAGACGTTAGCTACTGGGACAGAGGTCCCTTCATAGTGAGAAGGCTCCATGGAACTGCCAAATGCCCCTTTTTTACTCCCTTCACACTCATGCACTTGCTCTGTTCGTGTGACTGAGCATCAGTGTCAATGTGTGTGGAAGGTGCTGAAGTTCTGCCAGCTGAATCAGGGAGCAGTGGTGTCTGCCTGGCAGAAAGCCATGGCCTCTCCAAGGATGGGCCAATACAGAATTTAGGGAGAGCAGGGAGAGAAGAACAACTAATGGCTGGGGAGTATTTATACCTCATTGTTTTGAAGTTCCTGAAGCTAAGTTCATTGATGCAGAGCATATGTAATAAGTGTGGGTTGTTTGACAAGTTATGGCAGTGCTAAGCCTGATACAGATTTTGAAATGGATTAGGATGCACTTGTTTTAACTTCTCAAAGCTAAATTTAGCAGATATAATGAAGGTTATAAAAGTGAGTGAAAATGGAAGGCAAAATCTTAGGTATAGATCTCTTGAATGTAGTTCTGAAAATAAAGAAATACTGCAGTTATTAATTATAATAGGCGAGTAGGTCAGTTATATTGATGTTTGCTTAAAATTGCTGTTTGTTTCAATTCTGTGAGGAAGAGGGCAGGTCTTGAGATAAAACCAGTGGAAAGATGGTTTAATCTTGGTAGTGACCAAAGCAGTTGTTGGGGGGCTGGAGAAGGACCTATGGTTGTTATTAAAGCTCCTTGACTACTCTTCTGTTGTTAATTTACAATTTAAAAAAATAGAGGTTTAACCTCTTAAAATCATGATTTATGTTAGTGAAGTTGCCCTGTGGCTGTTTCACTTCCTTTGCTTGGTACTGGGTTAAGTGTATAGGAAAAGGATTTAAGTCTGTACTAGTTGCTAAATTCATTAGTGGTTAAGAAGGTAAAAAAAGGCTTGACTTAAAGATACTGTTTATGTAGTAAATGCATCTTCAAAAAAACCTGCATCTAAACTTGCACTGTAAGTAGTGCTGTTAGTAATAAATGTCATAGAGGAGCCTGCAAGTGTATGAATTATTCACTGGTGGATTATGATGTCTTTGATGTGAGTGTGTGGGATAACAAACGTAATTACTGTGGCAGAGTACTTGGAGAGTGTGCAGTTCTCCCCTCTGTTGAGGCTGGGGTTACCATCTAAAGGAGCATTAGGAAAACAGGGACAAGGTCTGGAGTGGAGTTGCTGCTGCTTATTCCCTCCTGCTGCTGTAGTAAATGCATATGCTTTGTACACTTAAATCTTAAAGGTGGGGGCTTATTGTTGCTTTTGTTTCTTTGGGGTGGGGGTCTCCCTGCATTTTTGAGGCTATTAATCACCATTCTGTTCTCAGCCTGGCGATATCACGTACTGTCTAAAAGGATTGGATATTTAATTGTAATAGTACTGTTGATATACCCTCTTCTATGAGAATGGTCTGTTATAGTAGATTAGTATAAACAGCCTAATTGCTTAGGAAATCCAGGGTAAAAGGTTAATCAGCAATTTGCCTTTCTTTAAAGGACTTAGCTTGGTATGATTTACTTGTCTTAAGGAACTTTGCAAGGCATTAGTTTGTATGCCTCTCTAGTCTTGAGGCTGTCCACCTGATCTGAAGTTAAGCTTTTTCATGAACCAAGTACTTCTCTTTTCTGTTTTATATTATGATAATATAAATTATCTATAATAAGCCTTCCTAATTAAAGTTGGTAAATCTACAGCTCTGCTCCAATTACATATGAATCAATTATACACTAATTTAGTTCTACTTAGCTTGATACAGTGCATCATTAATCAGTTTCAGGTTTAGTACAACAGATTTACTGTATTAACAAAAAAAAGGGTACATTAAAATAGGGGAAAATAAAGGAAGTCATGATGCCGAACAGAGCACATAAATACTTTCTTATCAATAATGCATTACAAAAGATTTCATTTTTCCTTGGGGAGGTATAACTGAAACTAGTTCTGTCTTTGTGAGCAGATTACTGTTCTGAGCTGAAACCACTGATAATATAATACATTTAAGCAGATCATGGTGGTCGCTGTGAATGTGATAGCTAATTATCCAAGATAGGCGATTGTCTCACTCCTTGTATTCTTCAAATGATAAGTTGGAAATTACATTGACCGAGAGTTGCAATGCCTGTGGTGGTAGAACAGGAAAAGCTGGGGCCAGCCAGATGTTGTTCCGTTCAGTCTTTGCCAATATATAACGTCATGGAGGTTAAACTTTACTGCTTTTTTGGTGGACTCTGAGTAGCTGCATGTGCAGAAAGGCTGGCTGCCTGCTCTGCTCTCCCCCTCCCTTCACAAGGAGTGGAATCTGCCACCCAGAGACTCTTGGAAAAGGAGAGTTGCAGGGTGTGGTTCGCTTGAAAAACACAGATGCCACTCAGAGCTAATACGGTTTCCAAAAGTGTTCACAAATAAAGGTATTAACCAGACAAATAGAAAAGTAACAGCCCAGCAACCCCAAGGAGACCAGGTCTTCAGGTGAGGTTACTTACAACTTGTCAGTCCTTGCAGAAACAGTTTAGTGTAATGAAGATGAATAAGGGACTTGAATATGTTGTTCATAAAAACAGACAGTAGGTAGAAACTAAACTGAATAATAAATGAAGCTGAATGTTATTACATAGTAGAAAGTATGATACATTCTCAGCTATCTCCACCAGAGAAAATGCAGGATCACTGGGGGTGAAAACAATTTTGGAAACTATTACTGGAAAATGCGAATACGAGAACACATGGAAAATGGTCACTGTCCTGTGACCTCCTGTTCTGGATAATGTGCATCTTAAGGAAGAAAGAGAACTGGAAAAGAACTTCTTGTGATTCTGCCTGTTTGAGTACAAAGAAATAATGATCAGGATTTATTTTCTTCTGCTCTACATGCACTTGGTCTATCCATGAGTAAGGTTTCTTTTGATAAAAATGGATATCTAAAAATCCTTAAATCAAGGTTGTTTGCAGTAAAGGCTTTGGTGGTTTGAGGCTTGCATGTGTTGCATCAATGATCGTATGTCGATTCCATTGCTGTCACATCCCCATCCTAAACCTACAGAGAGTCCAAAAAAAAACCATGCGCTCAGAAGATGAACAGAAGCCTCAATTCCCTTTTCCAGGAGACTCACTAGGCAGCTTTTTAAAGTGCTTTAATTTGTAAAGACTTGTTTTAGCTGAATAATCTTTGCCAGCCAAGTTGTAGGATCTGAAAATGAAATGGGGAAAAACAGGCCTTTAAAACTTCTCTGGATGTTGTATATTTCATTCCATGTCTGCAGGACTTGTCTTTGTCCAGTGATATCTTGTATTTACATTTTGGTGAAATATTTGTCCTTTCTAGGAGTTAACTAATGTGTAGTCCAATATCAGTCCCAATAACAATGTGATGACTGTTCATGAGGGTTTTTTTAGACACGAGAGTTTACTTTAGGGAGTATTTTTAGTGTGGATGTGCGTAATGATTATCTCTGCAAGTGATGTAAAGTATTCCACCTTGTTCTACCCTAAAGCTGACCAACAACATTCCTACAGGCAGCTGTCACCATCGTCACGAAGGAGACAGTGATTGTGAGCTGTGATAGTCTTGAATTCTCCAGTCTTGATAACAAGTGTGTCTCTCTCTGCTGGAGGTCTGTGTCAATGTGATCACGTGCTGTTTTTAACATGGGACTGTTCAGAGCACAGTACGAGAAGAGTGGTGCTTGTGTAATGGAGAGATGTCCTTGTGTCTAGAACACTGTTGTGATATGGGAAGAGGAATGATTGGAGAGAGAATGGAGACTAGAGACAAGATTCCTTTACAACAGAACTGAATAATCTCCTGGAAGATTGTATTTGAGACTACTGTTTACACTTTCTAACTTTCCCAAGCGATTTTTTTTTCTCCAAGGACTTGAGTTACCTTAATGTGTTGAGTACATACAACTGAAAGTGGATGAGTGGAAATTATGCTTTGAACATACTAGGTAGTACCGGGTAAACCTGGGTACAGAGAAAAATAGGTCCTGAGTAGAACAAGTTGAGCACTCAAAATTAGTCTATATTTTTACCTTTACTCCCACAGAAGGAGAATAATTACACCTTTAATCTCAGTGGGATCCTATGAAAATACGTTTTCTTTTATACCTGAATAGAAATGTTTCACTGTAAAAATTTATGTTGCAAAATACTGATGAGAAAATCAATAATTCTATCTTTCTAAATGTTGTAGGACCACGAGCAGGATAGGGAGGTGAAATAGAAAGCAGCACACACACAAATGAGCCAGAGTCTTATTTCCAGCTTTTCTTAACTTAAAAGTGCTTGGCTTGGAACTTGATTTATGGTAACAAAAGGATTGTGTGCATCATTAATACGGTTTCAGACTTTCTATACAGCTGTTGTTTGGGTACAAACCCATTTTCCATTGTGTTGTGGCTTGAACTGTTAGCACATTTGCTTAAAGTTCAGCTGTTTGTATGTCATGATAGATCAAACGCCTGGTAAATCCATTAAACAGATTGACTAAAATGTGATGGAAGTTGTAAATTTTTTCCTTTTTTTGAGTGTGGCTGTTGTGGTTATATTTATGTACTTTATGAATAGTGAGACATTGAATAATTATATTACCTGTGGTCTCAAAATGCATTACATATTCTATTTCAGTGATTTTAAGTCAGCTGCTAATTAGTAAAGGAGAACAGAGCTACAAGTGGAGAAAATGACCCTCATGAATGAAAATCAAATTACTCTGTTTTATTAATGAGGTGATACTAATTTATGATGGCATAATTATGTTCACAGTATATAACAAGTTGTTTCCGGAGTTCATTTTTAAGAAAAGCATGTGCACGTGCCTAGCTACCACTGTTGCTCTTGCGTGTGTGTACTGTGTGTGAGGATGTCCTGGATGGCATTCCAGCAGTGATACTACAAGGCATTGAAGAGTAGTGAGTGGTCTGGCGTTGACACAGCAGGAGTGAGATTGTGTGATAGAAAGTCAATAGTTAAGTCATGTTCTATGCAAACTTTGAATCATCTCTGTGTATGCAGGGTATGTCCTGATGTCCCCACTTCTGTAGGGGAGCCAGAACTGCTGCGACAATTGCCTTGCTGTTTGGAATCACCGTTTTGACTTATCGCTTAGTCTATTACTTACGAACAAGCATTTCTACATGTGTGAAGAGATTGACTGCTTTTGAGTTATGATGGCTGGTGCAGAAGTTTCATTGTTTAAAATAATTTATATTTGTGTACATTGTCAGTAATGGACTTCTCTTTAAAGCTTAACATGATTTCCCCGTGCAGTAAATGAGAACCTATTAATAAAAGTCTCTATTAGTTGTGTAAAATGGACACAGTCATCCACAATTGTGGAAAGTTAATTCTACAGTTATGAAGAGTTACTTTTTAGCAATATAAATATGTTTTAAGATGAGCATAAATCTTGCAAATGTTCTCAGTATTCACAACAGACCAAAATTAGATATCACTGCTAAACTGCCTCCCCCAAAAGCAAGTTGTGCAGATAGAGTTGTGCCTTCACGTACGACACTGAGCCACAACAGAGCCGCGTTTAAACCAGGGGAAGAGGAGATAAGGGATATGAGAATGTAAACTGACAGCGCTGATTCTAGAGGAGTTAAGTTGCTGTCTATTGTTATATAGAGCTAGATAGATACACTGCAGCAAATCCCTGTGTTTATTTTGATATATATGTAAAGTTCTATGATTCTATGATATGTTAAGTTTTGTATAGATGCGCACATAGATATACATTTTTTCCCGATACTCTTTTTGATTTTATTATTACTTTTTATTATTCCTGTATGAGTTAAAAATCAGAGTAAAGTGGTTTTGGAGAGCATACTTGTTACTTCTGTGTCAGCTTCTCAAATATTATTGAAGGATAACATCTTGGTATTGTTTGGTTAGGAGAATGCAGACTTTAAACACAACTTGTGTTTCACTCTGTTTTGACAATAGAAGTTAATCTTTTATGGTTTTTGTTAAAGCACTGTTGAAAAAATATCTTATTGAGCTATTTGCAATGTTTTTTTAAAAGATGTTTAAGATTGCACATACAGTTTAACTGATCACAGATGAAACTGTAAATTAATACCTCATGAGCTTTACTGACTGCAGGGCATTGTTTGTAATTCAAAGCCGCTTTGTTCCTACCCACCAGGAAAAGACCCTGTTCAGGCAAACAAATTAAAGAGTTCACCATTATATCAAACTATTTATTAAACCTGAAAACTCTAATGTTGCATTTATTATTTCACAGTGACTTTTATAATAAGCTCTGTAGAACATATTTTAAGAGCTTAAATCTTCGGGGATTGAAATAAAAGGTGTAAAATCAGTTTAACTGTTGATCTGAATCCACCTTGGTTAGAATTCTGTACCCAAAGAATTATATGTCTTAAATAAAGAGAAAATGTTGCAAGCTGCTTGGGTTCAACTTGTTCTTTGATCAGATGCACTTGTATTCCTACTAGCTTGTGTATGGACTTGATACAAATATCAGCTCTAGAACAAAAACTTTCAGGCATGTTTCATGTTTAAAGTTTCTTTTCCTCCCTACACTGGTTAGTCTTGGCTGGAGAAAGTCATGGTGGATGTGTTTGTTTTCAGCCTCCTTTTTTTGTCTTCTCTCCTGTCAGAAAGGATTTGAATGGAGGATTTTTTTAATACTTTTACTCTTTTTACAGTATAGTGAGTAAAAATTGGAGAGAGACATGGTTCATATAGTGAGACTGAGTTAGGAGCTCCTGCTCGAAGAGGATGGGTTCTGTCCATGAGCAAAGCCAAGCTCCTGTGAAGGCATTCCTATGGAGTGACATATCCACATTTACCGGGGACTCACCCACTGTCTTCTGCCAGGTACAGATACTTTCTGTAAGCTCTCCACTCAGTAGTGCTCTCTGGAACATCCCACAAGACTACCTACACTACAAAAAATATGCAAAGAGTGAGTTTGAACTGGGTAGCATTGCTGTAAGAGGATGAACCTCCCCGGCCAGCCTTTGGCTCACAGGCCAGATGGTTTTCTGCAAGTGTTTCAGGCACTCTGACGAAAGTATAATACTGTGCCGTGGTCTCCACTGTCACCAACCAACATGTCATGGTGACAGGGGCTCCTTAAATCAGCTGAAATGGCACACGTACCTCTATGTGGTGTCATGTAAGAACATATTTTTGGTTGCATCCAGGCAGTTCAAAGGCTTAGTTACCAGTATTTGAGACTGGAAGGAAGGACTGGGAAATACAGGAAATGTGACTGAGTTTCTGTATTTGAATATTCTCCCAGCTTCCAACAAATGATGTTTAGTCAGTCGGGGAAATGGAGATGGTAAGAATTTGGGGCACAGTGAAGGGGAGTTCTTTCCAAATACCTTTTGCTAGTCCATTAATTTATCCAGTAACTTCTTCAGTTTACTGTGTTGCTAAACATTCAGAAGAAGTGCCAAAGCTCCACTGTACATTTTGCAAAAGTGTAGTCTTCCCGACCTGTGGAATCTCTAACTAGCTTTGTTCATTTATACCCTTTATCTCTTGCATTATGAAGTGACGTGAATGGTCACAGCCACAGCTGAATTTATAGATCTTGATTGTTTTTCTCTGTAGCTAACTCTTTTAGACTGTGTCCTGGTCATCTTCATTAATGTGAAAATGCCCTCCTTTTTTATTAGGAGGGGCAGAGAACAATCATAACATTGAAATTTTTCTTTTTTTTACTTCTGTGATCTTCTACTTGAGTAAAATTTAGGCCAGGGCCCTTTATTGTTCACACACACTTGTATGTCACTCAATGTGAAGTCTTGACATCCTCTTAAAAAATATATTTCTGAAATTGGTCTGTGATCAACCTGCAGACATTGAGTTCTGCTTGTCGAAACCATCTTGTTCTGCTTATGTCTAGCTACTCACGGTTGCCTTTGGAGCTTTTTTGGTAGTCTTTATGAGGTCTTGTGTCATGGTTAATACTGGAGTGTCTATAGATACTACAGATGAGTTTGTCCTCTCCTCCCCAGGAGATTTGGGTACAGTTTTGAGGTTTGTGTTTTTTTCTAAAAAGAAATTTTGTACTTTTTTTTGTGAAATTCATTAAAGAGCTCTTTCTCCCACTTGCAGAAGGGGCTGTGATTTCTGTGGAACTTTATTCCAGTTGCTCAGCTTCTTGAACAGCTCTGTATTCTTAATCTTCTGTAACCTTAACATGAAAAAAAATTGCAATTCAAACAAAATGAGTTGTTGACTTCTGTTTTCTTCCAAACTGCAGTGTGCAATGAGCTACTTTGCGATCTCCTTATTGCATAGATTCTCTGTGGGAGCTTTTGCACAGTTACCTGTAGAAGGTGAAAGGAATATTCAGCCTAGAGATAAGAAAACTGTGGCAATATTGTGTGGTTTTCTCCTGTACTTTTGGTTATAGATCCAGAGAGCTGGGGTCATCCTGAAGTCCAACGTAGAGCACCAAACCAAACTTCCATAGCTGAAATATCTGAATATTTGTCTAACTCTTCTCAAAATGTGAGAGTGATTCTCCTTCCATGTAGCATGTCTCCTTACATGTGGTTTCTCTAATGTATAGGTCAAGTCTTGGTTAAGCTAATTTCTGTCTGCCGGCAAGGGATATGAGTAGATGTTGTTTGATTTCTTTGTAAGAGTTATTACTTAACTACTCATCTTGTTTCTAGACATTTATTTTCTTGACCAAACTCAATTTCTTCAGTCTTTTCTTAAACATAATTTTAATACCTCTTACTCTACTTGACTTCCAATTAATCCTCCAAACTGCTTTTCATCTCGAAGTAGGCGACTGAAATTGTACTTGACAGCTGGGAGTCTTCATTACTATTGAGTAGAGAAGAGGACATTTTCCTTCCATCTAATGCTTGTCATCCTTATTACAGTAGTCTAGAAAGAATCTACACCTTCCTGCTCCCACAACTCTCCCAGCTGCTGCAGTAGAGTCACATTGCTCATAGTTTTTTATATTTTTGCTCCTTCTTTACTTTGATGCCTTCCCCCTGCCCTACTGATGATGATGCTTCAGTCCAGTTCCCTCCTGTATGATCCCTGTTCCTCACATGTATGTTCCAGCAGTGCTAGTCCTCACTAGCTTTGATTTTTAAATATTTTGTATTGGGAACGCTGAGCAAAGTGGTTTGTTTGTTTATTTATTTATTTATTTGCATTTGTTGAGATTTGCTGAGGCCAGGTGCTTGATTATACCTCTGGCTTGGTCCAGATGTGATTACCCTGTCCTGTGTTGCAGGCATTATTTATTAGATAATTTGATTACATGGAAAATTATAGTTTTAGCTGATGTTTTTCAGTCAGTGATGTAACAGCTTAAGAACATTTAGTTCTATTTGTATTTCCTGAGTTTGCATATGAGGCTGTCACAGGAGACAGTGCCAGGAACCTTTTTAAGTAGAGATGTATTATGTCTGCTTTTAATTTGTTCCATGCTAGGCCAGTTATCTCACTGGAGAAGGAAATGTATATTGATTTGCTAAGAAAATGTTGATACTCATTTAATGGGCACTGTGTGGCAGTTAACTACAGGTGCTCTTGTGCTGGTGGTTTGTTCCAGCAGCTTTCCAGAGACAGAAATTAGCCTTCAGTTTTCTGTAGTTGCCAGTTTCAACATTCCCCAGTCAAGAATGTATTTTTGTACTCATAAAGACAGATTAATGTTTTCCTCTTGTGTTGCAGGGATGAGGGGAAGAAGGTAAGTTTCTGCCTCCTTCATTCAAGCCTTCTTGGGAGGGGAGATAAATCCTTTCATGCCCAACTCTTGTAACCAAAACCTGATTTTTAGAAATGCTATTCAGTGGATGAGCTGGTGTTACCCTCTGAGACTCAGCAACTGGCCATCAGCTGCTTGATAACAGTATGAGAACTCAACAAGACATCACCAAGCATGTCCTCTTAGTACTGGAATGGTGAGGTGTGTGCACACCACAAAAGTCAGGATGGGGGGTTTATCAGGAGGAGCCTTTCAGTGTTGTTATATTTGGGTCAAATGTTAGGATATTTTCCTTTTCAGTCCATGAATTATTGTTCTGTTGTGAAATGAGCTTGTTAGTGCTGCTCAGAACATTGATCACTGAAACGATTCATGCAGTGCTGTTCCCTTGCAGCTTTTTTGTAACTTGTGATTTGAGGTGGGGGTGTTTATCCCCTGTTCATTGCATATGCTAATTTTTTCCCCCAAAAGGTGACCCTCCGAGATTGTGCCTGTGGAGCAAGGAGATGGACTGAATTGTCACAGACTGTGGGATGAGTTATTTTTAGCTGTTGGCATTTCAGGCTGGAACACTTCATTCTGTCGTGCTTGTTAATGAGTCATCTGGAGAAAATGGGCTGCTTGCTTTCAGAGCGAGTCTGTAGCAAATAATAATAGGCTAATCTCTGCTGGAGATGTTCTGTCAAGTAACTACAGCTTCAACGAGCAAATACGTTGAAATGGAGACTCATCATCTCCCTTTAGGAAAAAGCATGCACTCGCTATTATTGTATTATGATGTATATGAAAAGCTCAAAGACCGGAAGGCTGATGAGCCTGGTAATGGAATAATAGTGAAACATCTTCGAGAAGGCAGGTTAATTGGAGACAGTCATCTCTTACTGATAGAGAAGAATATATAGGTGCTTCCTAAATTCAGAACATCCTTTGCTTCCTGAAGTGTGAATATTTTACCTAATTCTAGGAATCCTCTGGAAAGGTTTCCTAACTGGATGAGCCCCACGAAGGGCTTACATCCTCCAAAAGAGCCCTAAATTCATCAACAATCAGTGTGTTATTTTAAGGATTATCCAGCATCTTTATTTCATCCCTACAGAATATGATATTTTAAATAGCATTTTTTTTTTCCTTTCTGGGTGCAATTCAGTCTCTCCTTTGACCTATGCCTTCAATGTTTAAAGGTTTCGTGCCAATACAACACTGTGGGCTTTGTTTTGCAGCTGAAAATATCACCACTCAAGTAAAAAAAAAGTCTATGTAAAAACAATTAATCGAAGTTATTAATGTTGTTGCTTTTTTCTTAGAATCATAGAATGGTTTGGATTGGAAGGGACCTTGAAGGTGATCTAGTTCCAACCTCCCTGCCATGCACAGGGACACCTCCCACTGGATCAGGTTGTTCCAAGCCCCGTCCAACCTGACCTAGAACACCTCCAGGAAGGGGACAGCCACAGCTTCTCTGGGCGACCCAGACCAGGGCCTTATGCTTTCCAAAATCCTTTCTTTTTCCCTTGAGTATCCCAAAATGTTGAAAATGAATACTTGCTTCCTCCTGTAGTTTCCAGTGACACCTCATGACAAAAGAAAAGATATAGACCCATGCTGACGGACTTATCAAACACTGAGAAAAAGGAAAATGCTTGGGAGTATGTGTGTGCGCTTGTGGAAATGAACATTGCCTGTGGTTCTGAGCTACTGAAGTGCATGGTACTGCCACTGTCAGTGGGTGACTACCGTAAGGGATAGTCAAGAGAACCACAGTGAGATACAGGCAGGTTAAAGAGAACTAAACTGGAAGTCTTGATATTTACTGTCACTTTTGCTCTGTGCAAGGTTTTCTGTACTCATCATTTGTTTGGGAGGACAATTATCATAGTCCTCTGCATGTTAATGGATACTTAGGGTGGACGCATCTGCTGAAATACCCTGATGTGGTTTTAATGTCTTGGTTTAAATTTACTGACTGGTTACTGATTTAAAATATTTTAAATAGCACAAGGGGTGCAAAAAATAGACATTTTAGCATTGTAGTTGAACACTTATATTAGTGTAAAGGACAAAAAAATGGTTTAGATGGTGGTTAACAGGTGTCACCATTGTATGGATTTTGTGTTAATGGAGAACATTACTCAGGTAAAATGCTTCTTAATCTCAGAGATGTATGGAAACAATTAGTTCATAGCCTAGCTTTGGAAGAACTCTGTCTGCAAAACGTTCCAATAGTCTAGCCGCTCTGAATTGAAACCTGAACTTTGCAACTCGGTGAATTTATTTTTGCTAATTACTGTGTTGATGTATTTATAGACAAAACACACAGTGTAAGGTTATAGAGTAAGATATTCCCTCTCCCAGGTGAAATGTGTGTGTATGTTTGGGGTTTTTTGACATCTCTTTACAGGTAGCTTAATATGATTTGCACTACAGCTTTAGGTAATCTTAGTTGTACCAAAACTCAGGTCTAAGATCTCTTGATGACTGAATACTTTCAATATTAAAATACTCTTAAGTTAAGCAAGTTTTACCCACTATGTGAGCTGGGGTGAAGTGATGCATGTGAAGCAGCAGTGTCAGTTCACGTTCACAAACCGTTAGTGACATGTACCCCGTGGTCTCTGCTGTGCATATGCTGCAGTCCAATAGGATTATTGTGCAATTAGGATTATGATCTCTAATTTGCTTTTAATTTTGTAAACATAGTCTTATTTTCCAAACTGTTACTGGTTTGCCTGCGTTATTATCACAGGACAGACAGTTATTGATATTGAAAGGATTGGGAAGGAAATCTTAACGCACAGAATTCATTGGCAGGCCTCAGAAAGCATGGATTCTTCCCATGCTACTTCTGAGAAGTAAACAGAGGATGACACAGCTCTTTTGGAAGTATTGCTCTTGTATACAAGCTGCCAGATGTGTACTGGAACCATCAAAGCAAATGTCAGTGTTTTTTTGACACTACTGCGAAATAACTGGAGTAATGACCTTGTTTCCCAGTGCTCCAGAACACACTCGAGCACATCTAAGCATCAAGAAGGTAGATACTGCATATTTTTCCCTGCCTGAAGTATCTTTTGACTCTTGGCTATGCATGAGTATAGGGAGCTATTTTTGGCTATGATGTTTTGCAACAAATACTATTGTGTGAATCCCAAGATGTATCCACAAAATTTCTGGGTCTTGGCTGATCATTTGGAAAAATCTTCTGCCAAAAAGCCTGTGGGTGGAAAGCAGGAACTTCTAGTAAGTTACTGATCTGTTGGAAACTCTCTAATAGTGTTTCTGATTACCTTGAAAGCTTTTAAAATTTACAATCAAAACATTTTAATAGAGGGAGAGAGAATTTAGTCATCTTGACCTACACTGTAGTAATCATATATAATACACTTAATACGCTCATATATGGGCTTCCTGCAGGTTCTCAGCCTCCTTCACATATCTACCTGCAGCCTGTGGGCTTCAGGGCTCCTCTTAACCTCCATGCGCTGCAGGTGGAGATACACTCAGATTGCCTGGAGCACCTCCTCGCCTTCCTTGTACACTCACCTCACAGTCTGCAGAGGTGTTACTTTTACACATTCTTACTCCTCTCTCTGGCTGCAATTGTGCATGTTTTCCCCCCTTTCTTAAGTCTGTTATCCCACAGGCTATTCTGCTGTCACCAGTGGGCTCAACCTTGGCCAGTGTTGGGTCCCTTGGAAAGCAACCAGCATCGTCTCTGTCAGACACGAGAGAAGCTTCCAGCAGCCCCTCCAGCAACCACTGCTGTAGCCCCACCACCAATAAACCTTGTTACCCAGCCCAGTCCACTAGCCTTGTGGTGACTAATGCTTCTGAGCATAGCCATGAACATTTTTGAGATAATGTAGAGAGGAAGACATCCAGATAATCGAGAATAAGGAGGGCTTTTCTAAGTGCACTCACATAAATTTGACTCTCTGCTGAGAAAAGAAAAAAAAAAGACTTTGAGAAATGTCTTTAAATCATGGTCCTTAAGAGCTGATGTTTTAACCTCTACATTTGAATGACACTTACTCTTTCCATCTTGTTTCAATATGCCTAAATGCAAACACATGTGGAAAATGTTCTTTTGGCTTTTATCAAACTGACATTAAAGTGCATTTTTTTCAATCTCTCTAACTTTTGTGGTAAAATATTTCAAAGCTATGAATCTTGCAATTTGCCTATGCATTTTTTTTCTTTCATATATTAACATTTGGTCCTCATAATCCCAACCTGGTAGGAATTACTGGCTTTTTTCATTTGCTGTTTGTTTGGATGAGGTGATTAGGAAAACACTTTTTGTGAAATTCTAGTGCCACAGTAAATACTTCCATGAAGAGTCACTGTTTTCTGAACTGTAGTAAATAAAGGAGAAATAAAGGATAATCTGCATTCAGTTGTAGCAATCCAATTCCTGACACACTCAGCTTTCCGTTGTGCTGCATGTCTGTGGTGCTAACCTGTCTCCAGTACTTCCTTTTCAGTGTCTTTAATTACTCCCCTGCCCCTTCCTGAGCTCTTTAATTCTGTGCCAAGCTCTTAAGGAGGAGGACGAGCTCTGGGTGAAGTTATCCCCTGCCAAGCAGCTGTTCGGCAGTCCTGTACCTCTGTGTTCCTAAAAGGCAGGGGGTTTGCTCGTTCACATCCAGTTTTAAGAATGCCAATTAAATCTACATCTCAATCTTAGCTGGCTATCGTCGAAGATGAGACAGGAAAGCCTTCTCTATAACTCTCCTTTCTAGGATTTGAACTTTGACAACTGGGTTGTACAATTTAGATAGAAAGTAGGTACACTCTTCAATGTTAGAAACATTAATTACTTTCCTTTTACCCACTGCGTGTGTTTGGAGGTATTCTCCCTTTTCCTCCTGTTTAAAAATATTACTTTGTGGTTTAATTAGTATGTTTGAATCTTGAAAAAAGACCTTTTCCTTAGGTCTGACTTAGATTTTTAGTTAGGATGAGCCTCCATGGGCTATTTTTTTTCCTGCTGACACTGCCTGGGGTGGGCTGCCTGCCTGGTGAGGTGGCTGCCCTGCATCGCTCCGGCATCGGCCCAGGCTGGTATGGAGCCGGGAATGTGGCACACAGCCCTGTCCAGATGTACACACGACTGGGTGCAGGTTTGCAAGAGTTGTTTATGCTCATTTATGCCTTCAGGGTTTTATTAAAAAATGGAAATTACATTTAGGACTTGTGTTGTAGTTTTACTGAATTTTCAGCATTACTAAAACAGAATGTGGTACTTGTGCTCACACATTTTGTTTCTTTAATTTATGGAGTGTTTTCATAGACGTTCTGACACAGGTTACTTCATTCGAAGTTTTAAGTAGATTTTAAAAAGTGCAATTAAAAGGATCAAACATCCAACTGTCAGTATATCGCTCTGGTTCTTCTCACAGCCCAACAGTGAAGCTATTGCCATCTCTTCATATCACTACTGCTTGCAGCTAAAAATAAATGTCTGAGAAAGGTGTCAGAATCACTATTAATTATGGTTTTTAATTAAAATCTAATTAAAATTCACCCAAGAGCTTGAAAACAGACCAAATCCTAGTCTGCCTTCCTCTCTAGAGGGTTCAGCAAAAGCTGCCTCTCCACCCCAACTGACCTCCAAAGAAGTTACAGACTTAAGTGTAACTTGAAGCCTTTTGTTGATTATTTGGGAGTTTTATGTCTTAATGTTTTTGCAGATTTTTATAAACCCAAACAAACCAATACAATCCATTGGCAATATTACATTATTGTTATACAAGCCCCAATGTTTGTCTCACATTCAGGCTGTTATTATCTGGCATACAAAAGCAAAAATGACAAATTATTTTTCTCTCCTCTCAGGCAGGCAGGTTTTGGCAGCAGAGTTTTTAAACAGCTCCCAGCTGGTATGTGCTGTTGAGTACGGCTTAGGTAATAAGCAGGAATATCAAAAAATATCCAACGTACCCTGCTGCAAAGAAAGAGGTTACTTTTCTCACCTTATAGATCAGTAAATGAGTAGTTCTGCCATGTGCATCAGGAATGTTTTTTTTTCCTGGTGCTCTCTTTGTAAGACAGTTAAATGCTGGTATTTCATGCCCATTTTAGTTTCCAAGAAGAGATTCTTTGTAGTCTAATATATATTGTGGCCAAAAACTTGACAGCATTACTTGAATTGCTTTAATTTTCCTTACCACATGCAGTTGTATGGGAATACTTTAGGTGCCTATTTGTGTTGTCCCTGTGGTTTTGAAACCATGGTGAGCCAGACAGGACTGTATTTGTTGCTGTGTGACAGAACAAACAGGGAGTCCCAGCTCAAGAAAGCCACAGAGTGTGTGTGTGAAGGGAGTTAGCTGAGATGGGTGCCAATGTTGGAGAGGATCACTGGTCACGAGACTGGAGAAGAGCCTCAGGAAATCACCAGCCTCGCTGGTGACTCTAAGCTATTGTGGTGAAAGGTGGTCAGAAGGAAGATTTATATCAGATTTGCTAGTATTCACGGAAGACTCTGTGGCCTGGATTTTGGATGGTACTGGGTTGATGAGAGAGAAGATATATTTGTTGGTGGCTTTACGCCTGGTGACTGTTGTAAATATGAATGTCCCAAATGAAAGGTGGTGTGCGTGGTGCCATGGTGCTTTGCAAGGCCTTAAAAACAATGAGAAGTGGCTTCCGTGTAAAATGATAGAGACAGGACTAGAGAAGGGATGTGGGGAGAAGTGAACTGGGCAGGGAGATAGCTGACAGGTGATCCGTGCAGCTCTTGGGAGATGAATGCATGTATCTGTGTTTTACAGGAGACTGTCTTTTTAGTGACATACAGGGTGGCAACGTCGTCTTCAGTGATACTGGAAGGAAGTTCTACCAGCTTGCTCCAACTGGGGAAGTGGTGTGGCAGATGTAATAGGAGTCTGTGCCTTTTAAAAATAAGTCTTTGTCTCCTGTAGTGTGAGGAGGTGTATTTTGTTTAAAAAAAATAAGCGTAAAACTTTTATTCTCATTCTTGTGTCTGTTGTCTCATAAAATAACTCCTTCCATTACCTGCTTATACTTCTTTTTAGTAGCCATTAATTCTGTTGAAGGTGAAGCTACTAAGAAGGCTCACCTTTCAGTATTGACTTAAATTAGGAGTCAGTCCTGCTTTTTGAAAAGGGGAGAAAACCCAGTAAGTACCAGGAGCACTATTGCCTTCGGGGTTATTAAGCAAAATGTTGACATATCCTCCCTGGTCAGGGCTAGAGCTGATCAGCAGGATCACAGCTGAAAACACATGCTGCTGCAAACATAAACTTGATTTTGTTAAAATAGACTGTAACGTGATGAACAAATTCCTGGTACCAAAACTAGAGGCCCCTCTGTATGGTGCTGATGGTGGGATTTATTATCATGTGATTTAAGGTGATGGTGTGTTAGTAGGTCAGGAGAAGGGTCACGGTTCTCAGGTACAGCACAGAAATACTCGAATACCAACAGTTTCAGAAAGCAAAACAAAAATATTACTCAGTCTCGCTCATAAGGTTCTCATTTTCTTGACTTATCCCAAGTGTGGTAACAGCTTAGCCCTGAAGCACATACAGAAGCTCTGTTTAGCATCCTGAGGCCTCAGAGCAGTTCTACAGCTGAACTTTCTTCTACGAAATGGAGAGGTTTATGGCATCAGTACAGTGTTTTGGTAGCATGCTGAAATGATAGAGTCTCCTGTGCGGATCAGGCAGTGACAAAAGCAGTGCTCCCATGCCACTGGGCCATCTGCTGGCACTAAGGAAAACATCCACCTAACTGCTTATTTCTTAAGAGAAAAAGCTGTGAGCAGTCTTAATTTTGAGGTCATTCATGATATGGCTTGGTTATCAGGCTTGTGTGGCTTAAACTGACACAATTTGTATTGTCCTTTTGATGTGTCATAGGAAATGACCAACAAAAATTACTTGTCTTACATTTGTACAAACTCGCTCTATTTTGTATAATAGACCTTTAGAGGTGTTGAGCTTACTGTCTTCATTTGAGAATAAGTAGTTGGATGTTTTAACTTTAAATCTGAAATAGTGACAGACATTGACCATTGTTTGTCTTGTTCTATTAAGTAACTGTAAACTTCTTTGTTCAGTTTATTTATCAGATTACACAGCTGTTACCTTGAAAAGCACCTAATACAGACAGCATTTTAAGAGTGTTTCCATTTTTTCCCTGAATTCACATGCCATGTATTTTATTCATTCAAACTACAAGATAAGAATTTAAATATACACTCATCTAGATATGGAGCTGCTAATGTAGGTTTATCGGGTATGCCTTTAGATAAAGGAGTTAAAATACCAATTTGCATGCTTGTAGATACACAAAATTACAAAACCAACCATATGATTTGGGCAGTACATGCTCAAATTGATTGAAAGGTTAAATGTCAATTAAATTAAAGGAAAAATATTGCCAAACCGCGGCATGACGGTTTGTATGCCTTTGCTTGAGAAGCAGTTGATAAGAGACCTGTTGTTTTGGGGTTTTATTCCTCCCCCTTTCAACTCCTTACTATCATTTGAGATTTCAATTGCTTGACATGGAATTGGTAGATAATTAGTAGTGTGGATAACTGTGAAAAGCACATGTAGTAATTTAGTTCTTGGTTCTGTCTAATTGTCTGCCCATCGGTAGTTTGCTGGGGTGAGTAGCTCATTACTCAAGCATTTTAAATGGAAAGTACTGTAGAAATAAAAATGCTCTTATTAGTAACGTGGTATTGAAAATGAAAACCTAATTTGACAAATCTCTTCTCAAAGCCACTGCTCACCTACTGTAAGGAGATGGGGGTTGTGAGGTGCAGAGGAGGGGTTGGCAGACAGCGTTCATTTTCTCTGTATCTGAGATAAAGATACTGTAAAAGGTGCTGAAGGTGAATACAATAGAGTATGTTGAAATACATTTCACTGGCAAGCTTCCTTTGTTAGAGGTAACTGTCTACAGTTAATAGGCTTTAAGGGCAAATCTATGCTGCTAATTAGGGTTGACCTTGAGGTCGATTTGAACCTCAAACAGATTTTACAGTTACCATTTTAACTTGCCTGTCAGAGTGTTTCCTCCTGAGTCTGATGTCTTCTGAGGCTAATCATCCTGCTGGATAATCCAGTCATTCTGAAGTGTGCTTAGAACATAAAGGCTTGATGCAGTGTTCGTGCACAGGCTCCCTGCAGCTGCCACACCTCACTCGTCCTGGTTCCCTTCCCTGCAGCACCTCTCTTCCCTTCTTTGTAGTCTCTGACTAGGCGAGAGGGCTGGTTCTTTGCTGTTGTATCCTCTGAGCAGAGATGCAAAAGGTAACCAGGAAGAAGAAGTGGCTTGTAGGACTCTATCTAGGTCTCAGCCCTAAGGTTTTATCTGAAGTATGGGGGTAGATATTGCCGTTAAAGGTTTTAAATATTTGTTTTGATGTGCAAACCTGATAGTATGCTCCTGGATGTTACCAGAGAATGTTGTGTTTTCCTAGCAATGTGGCTTAAAGGATTCAAAAGCTCCTCTGGAGACAGCTGGCTTTTCTGTGATCAGCTTTTCTCCTATACTTATTGATTTATTTGTAAGTGTGTTTCACTGATCAAGATGTGTTGTATCATATGGAAACTTATAACGTAAAGCTTTGGTGTTTGGATTAGCTTAATGCTGAAATAGGCACCAGATCTCCTCAGCCTCCTCTTGTAATTTTACGTTCTCTTTTTGGCTTCTGTGAGATGCAATAATTCTCTGAATGTCTTAATTTATGTAACTTTTCTCCATGACTTTATCAGTCTAACAGCTCATTGCAGTCAAGTTGATGCTTCAGATAATGTTTGGGGGGGGGGGTCAGTTATTTTCTCCACTTTAAACTTTCAGGTGAAGAAATCAAGTTGATGTCACACTTTGCTTTGTAATTTGGACAAAATCTAAATCAATGTTCCCAGTTTGCAACATAGGCAACATAGCAAAATTCCATGTTTTTTGAAGAACATGGTCATCTAATTTTAAGCTTCGTGTCTTTTGAAAACAAACACATGAACTTGTAGTTTAACTTTTTTCTTCTCCATCTTCTTTTTTTTGTTTGTTTTAACAGATTTGAAGAACTTGTGAAGAAGTTCAAAGTAGAATATCATGCTGGTGGCTCTACTCAGAATTCTGTTAAAGTGGCCCAGGTTTGTTCTCTTGCAAAAGAATTATTGATAGTTTGAAGTGTTGAGTTTGAATCAACTCACTGCTCTGTGCTGTCTGTGGTCATGATGAGTACTGATGAGTGGGTGCTTCTGGCTCTGTTGCTCAGATCACGCTTGTGCTTTTGACATGATTTATTTTGAAGTTGTGTTCTTTATTCTTTTTGCTCACTTTCTGTTAAGGTTATAGTTAAATCAACAACATGTCTAAGAGAGAGAGGGAAGGAACTTAAGAAAGCTTGAGCCAGGTTCTCATCAGCTGTACAGAGGAGAGATAAGAGGCAAGGACAAATATCCTTGCTGCTGTTAGAGATCTTCCAGTGAGGAGAAGGCACAATAAAAATGGATAAATGGGGAAGCTGTCGAAGCACTATGCTTGGAGATTTTCATAACTTACCGGTTAATGTCTGGGCAGACAGATGGAAGTTTGAGGCTGGCCCTGCTTTGAATGCTAGGTTGGGCTGGAGACATGCAGTGGGCCCTTCTAGAATCATAGAATCATTAAGGTTGGAAAAGATGTCAAAAAATGTCCAGTCTAACTGTCAGCCCACCCCCATCATGCACTGTGCTGTGATTCTAACTACACTTCTTGTGTAAGTATTTGGCAGTTTGTCCATAAAAGATTGAAATTTAAAACTTTTTTTTTCCAGCGATATTTTTCTGGCTGTGGATATGATGAAGAACAGTAATGATGAGTTTGGTTTCAGGTGTATTAGCTTTTCTGTAACTGAAGTATGCCTTCTGTCACAGTGTTCTTAAGCATCTACCTGTGTGCATGGTTTTAGATTGTGATAGATGTAGAAATCTTATAAATAATAATATACAAACTGTATTTATAACCTTTTTGTTAATGATCCTGGCTTATTAACTTCCAGACTTCCTGTGTGGTTAAAATGTGTTGCCAGAGAGCATTAAATGCACATTTGGAGGAAATTAAGTTATAACTTAACAAAGGTTGCCCCTGCCAATAAGTAGGAAAAATTCATTATAGTAGTAATTGTTACTCCATTGTACAAAATAGTTGCTGTTTCTTAACTAAGGTTTTCATTTTCTGAAACCTCAAATATCTTGAAAAAAATTGTGATAAAAATATTTCACAACAGATAGAAATCCAAGTTGCATGTATTTTATTGTATAGCATTATAATTCCAAGATGGTTATAGGTTTTGCATACAGGCAGCTTTCAGAGCTTTTGGGCTCTTTACGATGTGCTCAAGCCAATTTTTGGCTTCTGATACTATAAAACCTCCTCTTACCGGGAGAGCTCAAGTTAATAGATTCATTCTGTGCCAGTACAATTGTTGCTTGACCTATGGGAATGGTGTAGGAGTGGACTGCTGTTGAGCTCTTCCATGACAGCTCACTGAAGGGTAACTTTTTGGAGTGAGTTCTGCAACTATTTATTATTCCAGAGGCATGAAATTCTGCTTGCCTTCCTACATCTTTATTGACGAGGTTTTGAAGCAAATGCATATGGTAGACTTGGAGTTTATAAACCTTGAAGTGATCAAAGAGCCCAGGATTTTATTTCCATCTCCCCTTGAGGTGACCTCTGTGACATCAGCTAATTCATTAGTAAACGCTACCTTCTATTTAACTACCTCTTAATCTGTCAACCTAGGTGTTGCTCAATTATTAGACTGCAAAGTACACAGAACCTTTATAGAGTCACTGAAAGAGATGAAATCTAAATCACTGAAATGCAGGGGTTTCTGTGGCAGTGTTCCTTTCTTCTACTGGTTGGGTTGACCCTGAGTTGAGAGCCTCATCCCGCTCCAGTTGCCATCTGGAATTGCATTTGTCTCCAGAAGGGTTGTCATGTTTTAGTTTCAAATAAGACTGGAACTTCAAACAGTTGTGCATGAAGAACTTAACGTCACTAAAAGGCTTTAAAGAGAGGGATGGGAGGATGAGAGAGAGAGAAAAGAGAATTCCAGGTATCTGGAAAGAAAGAGGCTGTTATTCTGTAAGCTCTAGCAGAAGAAGAATGTGAGAATAGGAAAATGTAGCTTAAATGTAAACCAGAAATTAAATTAATAAAATGATTGGAATAAAAAAAAAACAACAACTCATAAATAGGGTCATGGTATTGTTCATTTCAAATTGTTTGTTGCTTTAAGGATCAGAAAAGCAACCCTGTTTACGTTAAAATACCCAAAGGTGAAACGTGTGGGGAAACTTAGTGTATAATGGGTTTAAAAAAGGAAAAATGAAATGTCTGCTTGCTAACACGTTGTGTGGTGATCATCACTTCTCTGGGACATGTTCATGTAGTCTGGATATTACTTTAGTATCTGTTAAGGTAGAGAGGTCTCCTCCAGGATGACTATGCCTCTGCTCCTGGAAAGGATAAGGCAGCTGCTTTAAAAAGAGAAAGGAGGGGGGAAAAAAGCAGCTTAGAAATGCTATATTTCTTGTGTGTGAGGAATCTGAGATGATAATCACAGAAATAGGCAATATGAAGAAGCTGAATTACAAAGAAAACTGGGAAGAAAATGATGCTTAAATCATGGGGTTTGGAAGTAAAATTTAGAGCAGAATCAACTCTAATGGAAATGAATATTTTAGAAGTTTACAAAGAATTAACTGGAATTGCAGGCAAGCTGTGAAGAGCAGAATTATATGGGCTTTTCCTAGCATGTTAACAGAAAGGAAAGATCTGAAGTGCAGCCTTGAAGGAAGAATTTGGTAGGTAAGGCTCTAAAGGGAATCTTGCGGGTTTTTTTGGTATTGCCTTGCAGCTGAGCAGCGTTGTAGTGTATGGCTTGCAGAGTGCAAGTGGTTGAAGAGCACTGAGAGAATGAAAACCCTGAACGAACCCTCCAAAGTGGAGGTTATGTGTCCAGAGTATCTCACCAGGGCTGAAAAAAAGAACAAAGTCTGGACATAAAGTCAAAACACACATTAGAAAGAGCTTTGTAAAGGAAAGGAAGGAGCAAAGGAAAAATTACTCCCTTGTAGAAGAAATAGGGAAAACTGCTGGATTAAACAAATGAGAGGATGGAAGGTAAATGAGGAGGAGACAGGAACCTGGAAATGTCACACATTTACTTTTTGAGGGTGTATTTTATGAGAGGTTTTAGAAGTATAATAAAGTTTGTTAAAAACATCTGGTAGTGGTGGAAGAGCAGTGAGAAAGTAAGAGTAGTCTTGAAGCCAAGGAGATCACAGAATCACAGAAACACCAGGTTGGAAGAGACCCATCGGATCATCGAGTCCAACCATTCCTATCAAACATTAAACCATGTCCCTCAGGGCCTCATCTACCCATACCTTAAACACCTCCAGGGAGAGTAAATCAACCACCTCCCTGGGCAGCCTGTTCCAGTGCCCAGTGACCCTTTCCGTGAAAAACTTCCTCCTAATCTCTAGCCTAAATCTCCCCTGGCAGAGCTTGAGGCCATTCCCTCTTGCCCTGTCCCCTGGCACTTGGGAGAAGAGCCCAGCACCCTCCTCTCTACAGCCTCCTTTCAGGTAGTTGTAGAGAGCAATGAGGTCTCCTCTCAGCCTCCTCTTCTCTAGGCTAAACAGCACCAGCTCTCTCAGCCGTTCCTCATAAGGCCTGCTCTTGAGACCCCTCACCAGCCTCGTTGCTCTTCTCTGGACTCACTCCAGAGCCTCAACATCCTTCTTGTGGTGAGGGGCCCAGAACTGAACACAGGATTTAAGGAGTGGCCTCACCAGTGCTGAATACAGAGGGACAATAACCTCCCTGGACCTGCTGGTCACACTGTTTCTGATACAAGCCAGGATGCCATTGGCCTTCTTGACCACCTGGGCACACTGCTGGCTCATGGTCAGTTGACTGTCGACCAACACCCCCAGGTCCCTCTCCTCCTGACAGCTTTCTAGACAGACTACTCCGAGTCTGTAGCTCTGCATAGGGTTGTTGTGCCCCAAGTGCAGCACCCGGTATTTGGCCGTGTTAAACCTCATCCCATTGGACTCAGCCCAACGGTCCAACCTGTTTAGATCCTTTTGCAGAGCCTCCCTACCCTCCAACAGACCCACACTTCCACCCAACTTAGTGTCATCTGCAAACTTGCTAAGGGTACCCTCAATGCCTTTATCCAGGTCATTGATGAAGACATTGAACAGGGCTGGACCCAGCACTGAGCCCTGGGGAACCCCACTTGTAATTGGCCTCCAGCTGGATTTAACACCATTTCCCACCACTCTCTGGGCCCGGCCATCCAACCAGTTTTCTACCCAGGAGAGTATGCGCATGTCCAGGCCAGAGGCTGACAGTTTCCGTAGCAGAATGCTGTGAGAAACTGTGTCAGAGGCTTTACTGAAGTCCAGGAAGACCACATCCACACAACCTTTCCCTCGTCCAGCAGCCGAGTCACTTTGTCATAGAAGGCAATCAGGTTATTTTGGCAGGTCCTGCCTTTTGTGAACCTGTGTTGACTGGGCCTGATCACCCGCTTCTCTTGCATGTGCTTCATGATAGCACTCAAGATCACCTGTTCCAAGACTTTCCCTGGCACTGAGGTGAGACTGACAGGCCTGTAGTTCCCCGGATCCTCCCTGCTACCCTTCTTGTAAATGGGCTCAACATCAGCCAACCGCCAGTCCAGTGGAACCAACCTCCAGTCCAGTAGAAGATAGGTTGTTCGTGTTTCAGTTCTCTGGGATATTCAAGTTGTTTGGACATATACAAAACTCGAAAAGAGTGAGGAAGTCAGAATTGATTTGGCTTGACCCAGCTGATGTTATGAAGCACAGGAGGAAGTGATTGATGTGTTCCAGACATGACAGGAACAGGTATAAAAATAATGGGAAAGATAAAACAAACGAGATTACAGTTTAGTCATTTCTTAATGAGTTTAAATGAGCAGCAAATTATGTCTTGGAAATGTTAGTTCATATTACCAGGGGAATAGAGACAGAAAAGCATGTGAGGGAAAAGATAAAACGTTTGGAGAAGATCAGAAATAAGTAATCTGGAAGAACAGGATAAATATCCCAATGTTGCGTTGTTTCTGCATCTCTCACTGTCCCATCCCTGTTTTTTCTTTATCAGTCTGCTTTTTCTTGGCCACTTGGCTCATTTTCTTGGCTCATTCTGAACCCTTGTAGAAAAGTCTTCCTGAAATAAATATTTTTTCATTTCAGACTTTGGTACTTAGTGGGAAAATAGATACAGCCCAGGGGAAGAGGAATAGTGATGGAGTTTTTTCCTGAGAACAGTACTGCACAGAATACAGTTGGGATCCACGTTATCAGTGGGAGTGCAGGTGATGCCCTTCCAGAGGGTCTGTTGGTACTGGACACAGTGGTTGAGGTTGTGGTTTTTTCCCCTTAACGCATCATTAGGAAGTATTAATAACTTAAGATTTTGGATCGAGTTGTAGCTAATCAGATGTCACCACTGCAAATGTCATCATAGTACTTTGGAAAATAAGGATTAGATATTAACTAGATTGCAATCATTTAATTCCTGGAATGAAATCCAAAGTTTAACCTTCCCATTTACTTTAGTGATCCTTGCATTGGGATTATCCTTTGTAGTGCCTTTTAATTCTGCTTTGTGTTTAAGTCGAAGTTATGATACATGCAGAAGAAAAGGGAAGAGAGTGGAGGGATCCAATTTGAGCTGCAGTGTGCTGCTCTGACCTTTACTTGTCTCATTAAATTTTGGGTTTATCTCTAATATGATATCTGACATCTTGCTTTAATCTGAGCTCTTACAATCCCTCCAAATGATTGGATCCGTTATATTGAATCTATAAAATATGCATCCATGTAACTGCATGCAGTTCATAAATAATGCATTGGTTTAGAGTTCTACCAACAAACTCAGCTCAGATTTGTGTAGACAGTATTTTACTACTTCTCAGCTTCCCTCTGTAATTTTAATTAAGACTCTGCTTGTTGAGCAACAGACATTGATCTGGATGGAAAGGAAATACCCAAATCTTTTCGTAGGGCTCGTGACTTTCAAGTATCTAAAATAGATAGCGTGCAGACAGGACAGGTATTGCTGACCAGGCTCCATGTACCTGATTTTCATCAGTGTTTGCTTTGACTTTGGAGTAGTGAATTTAGAACTGCAAGGAGTAGTCTTTGAAGTTTTATCTTTCTAGCTCAAATGCTGGATTTCAAGTCTTAACTCAATAGAATTTTATAACTTACATTTTAAACACAACTTGGCACCAAACAACATGTTTTTGTTCTTTTTTTTTTTTTTCTGGAAGCACATGTAAAGATTGCCCCATTCTTCATCCTTGGAATGGATGCTCTTGGTTTAGGCTCCATTTCTTAATGACTTATTTTCACCCTAAGAGATCTACTGTTGCTGTGGATCCAACTTAGCAATTTGAGTGAGCTGTATTCTATCATTTATTTGTCCTCAGAAGAATTGTGAAATTCTCATTACAGAAGTTTTATTACCAGTGATGTCGTGTGAACTTGGAAGAACAGAGCTTGACACATTTCAAGTTGAATTTGTAGGACTGGCAGATAAGGGAAAAAACATAAATTATGATTCTCGGGAAGCTTTCATACAGGTACTCCTGGGACTTCACAATCATGTTTTTATAAAGCACACCTCAGGAAATTGTAATAACTCCCCGTTTTCTCTACACTGCCTCTTGTGATCTAATAGTAAGCGTTTGCTTCTCTGTGGTTGTGCAACTTATTTGCAGAAAGCCTACACACTGTTGTTAGGTGCTTTAAAGAAGCTTGGTTTTATACTAGATTGTGTGTTTATTTCCTCATCATAATGTGTTGACTTTCAAATGAGAGAGAACACTAAGAGAGAATAATCTGATGCTAAATAGTGTTCGACATTTGTCTCTCACTGTCTTCGGTATGTCAGGGAAGGGTGACACTTTCCCAGGATCAGCCTAGGGCTTGAATTTCACTCCAGTTTTTATTTTTCAGTGGCGATTAATTTTATCTTTTAATCTAAAGCGGTTGTGGTTTTAACATTGTAACAAACAGACAAGTTTGGGAATTTAATTTTGAAAAATGAACAGATCCTTGCTCATTTCTAACAAGCCATGTGTTCTCAAGGCTTGGATGTCTTTTACATCTTTACTATTGGTTATGTGAATAATTAACCCAACCCTGACTTTATATTAAACATCTGTGTCTTCAGGGCCACATCATGCATATTCCAAAAACAGTCTGTAAAATTACAAATCTATCTAGGAAAAATACTTGCAGGCAGAGCTGCATTTTTGAAAGAATGTAAGCTATGATCTTGTAAACATACAGCCGGCTCATTGCAACTGGCTTTGTGCATTTACGCATGTTTGTTAAGTACTACCCTTGATTAAACATTACTGATAGTATGTAATCTACAAAGCCCATCACGCATCAGCTTCTCAGTGTTCCATCATTTAGTGATTTTTTCCTCACTCTGCTATCATTCTGTATAAATGGGGAAATAACTGTAATGAATTTAATCTGTTCCTCACTGGTGAAAGTTTCTGCATTGCTTCTATACACTGGATTAGATTGGGGCATAACAGGAAGGAAGGTTTGGCTGGGGAGCAGGCCTCAAATTGTGTTGGATCTCAGTAATGAGAACAAAGGTGCTGGTAGAGTTTTCAGGGGATGGGGGTCACTCCAAGCACGTGCTCAAGGTTTTTGATGTTGATGCAACTTTGGAGGATCTGTCATTGTTTTATGGAATTCATCATGCCATCAACTAGCAGTCTTCTCTGCTCTGCTTATTCTTTGATTCAATTCACTGATACCACAAGTAGCTTTCTCCAAAACAAGCTGCTGTAATGTTGCTCCCAGAAATTTTCTCTTACTTGGTAAGAAAGAGAACATTTAGCTCTGTGTCTTTCTGTTGGCCAAAAGGATATAGATCACTGTTTTCTAGGAGCGGTAGGCTCTGTGCTTTCTGAACCATTTTGGTCAGAATCTGAAATTCCTCCTTAGTTTTGGCCTTCTGCACAATATTCTTTAAGTAGCCTCATTACACCCCCTGTTCAGATGGGCACGGTGGCCCCAGCAAACATCTGTTTCCAATATTTCCAATAACTCAGTCCAACTTTCAAGAAAAAGTATGAAAAAACTCTCTAAACTGCTTTGTCTGGTTAGAGATATAGCCTCACCTTCTCTGCCAGAAAGCAACCCCAATGTGTGGTTTCTCCTGTGCTACATCCCGTGTGCTTCTGCCGTGCTCTACCTGTCCTGTCCTACAAGTGCACGTACCTGCCTCTCAATCCTATTCAACATAAAAGAAGATGAAACAGTGAATGAGTTAGTACTCAGAGCTATTTTTTTCTTACATATTCCTTGTTGAAGTTTATATGGTAACAATGGTAATGAAACTAGTCCTTTAAGTTTGGAAATAGAACAGTGGCTCTTCTTGCTACTGCAGAGATGATGTCCTTTTGATAGTGTAACAGGGCAGTGACATCACTTTCCAAAGCTGCTTATTCTCCCAAGGGCACTCTGTCATCCATGTGCATTTCCAAATCAGTGTGTATCAAATGCTGTCGTGCTGTGTCTGTGCTTCTGACAGGACAGGCAACCTTTCCTCCTTAGGATTGCAACACACACCTTGGGAAAGCAGTGTAAAGCCTGAGCTGACTGGTACAGGCATCAGAGCGATTCTGTAATGCTGGAGAGATACCCAGTTTATTTTGAAAGCCTAGCAGAAGATTTCTAGACCTTGTACTCTGCTGCACCCAAGATCAATTTCAGATTCTTACACTGAGCTACAGAGTTCAAAAAACCCAACAAAACTATTTTATCATTACGGCAAACTGCAAAATTCTAAGCAGATTTTGCCTGGGTTACTAAGCTGGATGATTAGTACGGCCTGGGATCTATCTTGAAGAAATACACAGCTGGAAGTATCAGTTTTAACGGTTTTAAGCTGGAAGAGTGGAGATTTAGATCAGATCTCAGGAAGAATTGTTTTCTTGTGAAGGTGATGAGGCCCTGTCCCAGGTTGCCTAGAGCAGTCATGGCTGCTTTGTCCCTGGAGATGTTCAAAGCCAGGTTGGGTGGGGCTTGGAACAGCCTGTTCCACTGGGAGATGTTCCTGCCCATGGCAGGGGGTGGAACTGGGTGGGCTTAGAGGTCCCTTCCACCCCAGACCATTCTGTGATTCTATCAGTGAGTCCCGTTTAGGAGACCTAGTTCCAGGAGTGCCATGCCGTGAACTTGCAATCTGTTTGTGCATGGAATGTTAACGGGACTGTCCAGGTCTTCAGGGTCTGAAATTGTGTCAGAAATAACAATAGGACCAATGCTTGCTGGTTCCTTCTCCTTCCTTATCCCATTGCAGTGTGGCTGTGTCTATCGAATACTACAGTTCCTGAGAGCACGGAGGGGCAGTGTGTAGTTGATAAAGGCACATTCTGGTCTCTGCTTTCTAAATCAGCCTGTGTCATCTCTTGGCCTGAATTTATAGATTGAAGTATATGATATGAAGCAGTTAATGACTGCTTTCATTTTTAAGTTAAATATTTAAACTTCATTCCAATGCAGTGGATTTCTCTGAAGTTCTAGGGAAATATGAAAGGAGGAGATAACGAGATGTTATGCAGTAGAAACATTTAGTGCAAACCTCTGGTGGTGGTGACTTCAGCCAGCTAAGTGCTGCGCTGAAGCACGCTTTATATATATATGTGTACTTACTGACAGAATTACTGCTTTTAGTTACAGTCAGGCTTTAATTTGCAGGAAAGAAATATATTTTAAAGTGTTGGGATGAAAAAAGCAGCAGTATGCTCCTTTGCTTTCACAAATAGTGACGGAATAGGAGGAAGTGGTATGCAAAAATGATAACCTACTATTATACCTTTGCATTTATTTGCTTCAACTCTTTTTATCACACTGTTTTGAATTGCAGACTTTTATGATCTTTTTTCACTCCTGCATTTCCATGAATGCTGATGCCTTTTCAGTAACTATTTATGATAATGCCCATTTCTTTTCTTGCTTTCTATGGAGTGAAATAACTAGTAAAAGTTAAAAGCAAGATAAACACAGTAGAATTCAGACAAGACTGTGAAAGACAACTGAGGGGAAAATAAAGATTTATTTATTTATTATAGTGCATTCAGAAATATTTAGTTCTACGGTTGGGCTGGGAGGTAGAAACAATTGTTCCTGGGCAGTGGAGTGTCTTTAGCAGAATGCTGTTAGGCAGGTGTATTTTGCCTCCTTTATCTTTGACCTTTTTTAGTCTTGTTCTCTACCTGTCTCTCAGAAATCCAATTACTTGTGCACTTACAATTTCTGATCAAGGTGATGCTGGGAGGAAAAGCAGTAGATGAGAAAACTGCACTTTTACTGTGGTAATAACCTCTCTTTCAAACAGTTCCAGTAACTTCTTAGGAGAGAAATAAAAAGCTTTATGGTTGGGATTGGTCCACAACACTGCAAATTTCTCAGTAATGTGCTTGGGCTTAGCATTCTTCTTACACTAAGGTGGCACAACTCCATCACCTGACATAATTTGTGGTACCAGAACATGATTATTTAATCACAGTAACAGCTTAACTTGAGCGTACTCTTGGGCTGGGGCTTCTTAGGTAATGGAACAAGGTAGTTGTAGGGTTTTATTCAGATTTTTTTCTATCTTCACTTTCAAAACTGTTGGTGTTTCTTTAATCTCCATCCTATGCATGACAAAATCATTTAGAAATCTAGTAAACCTCTAGTTGAAAAGTAGGGCTATTTTGGAGTTTGAATGGCTGAACTTATTGGAGGTGATGCTGTTGAATTGCAGGAAGTCAACATCTGCAGAAACTTCTACATTTCTGCTGGCACCGATGTAATAGAAAAGGAGAACAAGTTTTCAGATACTATTGTGTCACTACTTTAAGTGGCTGGTTTTATCTGATTAAATAGGAAATGATTGGTTTACTAATGTGTGTTGTAAGAGTGAATGAATTATGTACCTGCTGTTGTCTTCCTTGTCCCTGTACATTTCAGGAAGTATCGCCTCATTCTTCACAAAAATGGTGCTTTGAGATTATACTGCAGATAAAAATCCTTAAACTGTAACCCCACCCCATGCCAAAATACAAACCACTTTGATCAAACATTGATTTACTGTCTCTACCACAATCTTTCACAAAGTAGGTAATGAGTCCCAGTCAGCAGATACTGCACTCCTGCCAGTAACAAACAGAACTAAACATGGGGAATGGCAGGGCAAGGTTTTTCAGTCTGGGGGCCTTAGGGGTTGTTTCTCAAAAAAAAGAGTTGAACACAGAGTAGATGACGTTTAAATATTTCTTTCTGGAAATGAACTGGGACATAAAATTTTAAATACCCTTTAAATATCCTTTGATAGGAATGGTTGGACTTGATGATTCAGTGGGTTTTTCCCAACCTGGTTAAATACCATTTCCTAATAGCTCAAATATTGCTCAAATCAGTGAAAGTTGCATCACAACTCTGGTTAGGATTCTTTATATCAAAAGAAGCGTTTGAATATGTGCTGTTCACCGGATTTGAAGTAATATGTGCTGTTGAGAAGATTTAAATAACTAATGAATGCCTTGATAATAATCTTTTCATGTTTTGTAAGAGGATGCAAAATGAAGCCTGATAAAAGGAAGAGGCTTTTATATTGGAATCTCACATCTCATCATGCTATTCGGAACTTGCCTGCTACAAGTGGTGTTTTAAATCAAAAGTAGTGTTTGTGGATGCTTAAAAGTCCTCAGAAAAAATGACATGGAAGTTAACAGAAATAAGATCCCTTTGGTAGTTCCGATTTCATGCATACTAACTCAAAACTGCAGTATCTAACTATGCTACAGGGGATTATTAAAATTACACAGTGATTTTCTAACTGAAACTTGAAATTATCTGCTAGCTTTCTTACTCTAATGTAGTGCTTAAAACTGTGTACAGTATAACAGAAGTTAAAATTGCAGATAGTTTCCAGCCTTTAAAATAATTCCCATTTGTTTGCAATTTCCATTGCAATTAGAAAAGGCCATAACAATCTTCAGTTGTATTTAAGGTATAGCAGAAGAGATCTGATTTCCACAAGTGGTGGGGATCAGCATCTTGGCAGTGTTTTAAATTCTAGCCAGAAGCGTTGCATAATTGATATTTATATTATTGGGTGCAGCAGCATTCTCAGTGCTGTCATTTTGCTTGTAATTTTCTCTTTGCTTGTAAAATTGTGTCTTATTTATTATTTGCACTTTACTCTTAATCAGTTTTGCTAATGTAGTAAAAACATTGAGAAGTTATTATATGATTAGCAATTTTCCACTATATTAATCTGGCATCACATTATGCTGTGTGGTGACAATGATTGTTTCTAACGTGGTAATGAGAGAGAGTTATTAAGATGTCCGAATATTTAATAGTTGCTTAATTGCAAGATGGAAAAATACTTTAAAGTTACCGTAACCAGCCACAGTAGCAGCAAGAATTGCAAACCAGCAGGGTCTGGGCCTTAACATGAAGACAAGGCTAAAGTACTCAATGCCTACTTTGCTTCAGTCTTTAATAGTAAATAAAGTTGTTCCCTCTGCGCAAAACCCCAAGGGAGCAGAACGAGGTTCCCACGATCCAAGAGGAGGTGGTTAGAGACTTGCTTGCCTGGCTAGATGTCCACAAGTCTTTGGGGCTGGATGGAATCCACCCAAGAGTTTTGAGAGACCTGGAGGATGTGCTGGCCAAACCCCTTGCCATCATCTTCCAGCGGTCCTGGAAGACTGGGGAGGTACCAATGGACTGGAGGCTGGCTGATGTAGTGCCCATGTATAAGAAGGAGCACAAGGTGGATCTAGGGAACTACAGGCCTGTCAGTCTGACCTCAGTGCCAGGAAAAGTCATGAAACAGGTGATCTTGAGTGTTATCATGAAGCACATGCAAGAGAACCGGGTGATCCGGCCCAGTCAACACAGGTTCACAAAAGGCAGGACTTGCCAAAATAACCTGATTGCCTTCTATGACAAAGTGACTCGGCTGCTGGACGAGGGAAAGGCTGTGGATGTATCTTCCTGGGCTTCAGTAAATCCTTTGACACAGTTTCTCACAGCATTCTGCTATGGAAACTGTCAGCCTCTGGCCTGGACGGGCACACACTCTCCTGGGTAGAAAACTGGTTGGATGGCCGGGCCCAGAGAGTGGTGGGAAATGGTGTTAAATTCAGCTGGAGGCCAGTGACAAGTTGGGTTCCCCAGGGCTCAGTGCTGGGTCCAGCCCTGTTCAATGTCTTCATCAATGACCTGGATGAAGGCATTGAGTGTACCCTTAGCAAGTTTGCAGATGACACTAAGCTGGGTGGAAGTGTGGGTCTGTTGGAGGGTAGGGAGGCTTTGCAAAGGGACCTAAACAGGCTGGACCGTTGGGCTGAGTCCAATGGGATGAGGTTTAACACGGCCAAATGCTGGGTCCTGCACTTGGGGCACAACAACCCTATGCAGAGCTACAGACTGGAAGAAGTCTGGCTGGAAAGCTGCCAGGAGGAGAAGGACCTGGGAGTGTTGGTTAACAGCCAACTGACCATGAGCCAGCAGTGTGCCCAGGTGGTCAAGAAGGCCAACGGCATCCTGGTTTGTATCAGAAATGGTGTGACCAGCAGGTCCAGGGAGGTTATTGTCCCTCTGTACTCGGCACTGGTGAGGCCGCTCCTTGAATCCTGTGTTCAGTTCTGGGCCCCTCAGCACAAGAAGGATGTTGAGGCTCTGGAGCAAGTCCAGAGAAGAGCAACGAGGCTGGTGAGGGGTCTCAAGAGCAGACCTTATGAGGAACGGCTGAGAGAGCTGGTGCTGTTTAGCCTGGAGAAGAGGAGGCTGAGAGGAGACATCATTGCTCTCTACAAGTACCTGAAAGGAGGCTGTAGAGAGGAGGGTGCTGGGCTCTTCTCCCAAGTGACAGGGGACAGGGGAGGACGGAATGGCCTCAAGCTCTGCCAGGGGAGATTTAGGCTGGAGATTAGGAGGAAGTTTTTCACGGAAAGGGTCACTGGGCACTGGAACAGGCTGCCCAGGGAGGTGGTTGATTTACTCTCCCTGGAGGTGTTTAAGGCACAGGTGGACAAGGTGCTGAGGGGCATGGTTTAGAGATTGGTGGGAATGGTTGGACTCAATGATCCAATGGGTCTCTTCCAACCTGCTGATTCTATGATTCTATAACAAAGTAGATTTAGACTTTGGATGGAGCACTGTTTCCATTATCTTGAAACTGGTGTGGTTTATGTTTGTTTTCAGGGTCACGTAGTTATCCATAGGGTATTTTTCCCCTGTATTAAACTCAATATTGACAAATAGAAGCAGACTTGCAGATTCAATGCATGTTTAGTAGCGTGCACTAAATGGGTATGCAGGGCATATTTTGATGGGGACGCATAAAGTCTGTGGGACCCAGCTGGAAAAAGGGATTTCCAATCATGAAACTCTCCTGACCATGAGAGAGGCTACTGAAGTAGCCTCAGTATGAACTAAGAACTTCACGTTAGCATAAGCACAGCCTTTGCTTTAATGATTCACAGCCAATTGAAAACAGGTAAATATATACAATAAATGATTCATCAAACTCAGTGTCTCTAGTGGACATTTAGATTCAGTAAATCATTTAAGAAGTATTGGAGGTGCTTCAAAAATGAGAAGTTACAAGCCCAAACAGAGCTTCTGGCCTTCTCTGCATGTCTGAGCATGCATGGAAGAGACTGGTTTTCCTGTATTCTGGTGTCCCTGTGTGAATAAAACTGTTACAGATAACTTCTTTGAAGTGTTTTTCAATTAGTCTGTGCAAATTATGAGGAGTTTACCTTAGTTTTATCTAAAACATTTGAAGTGTCATACAAATTTCCCATTTTGTTTTAACTGATAGATAAGTTGAAAAATTGTCCGAAAAGGGAAAATAATTATATCGAGGGAAACAAGTCTGTTTACAGATCTAGAAGCATTCTAACCGTAGATAAGACAATAATACAATGTATACTGGCAAGTATGTTAACAGAAAGTCTTACTATAACATCAGCGTGCTTCAGGTGGAAAAAGACACTATAGAGGTAGGAAACGTTGTCCTGTGGATAGTAAATCATCAATAATCTAGCGAGGACAATGGAATTCAGCATTAGCCCAAAGACAAATGTGACACGACTTCTAAAAATGAAATTTACTGAGAAATCTCTCCAATGTGGTGGTTTTGGTATTGGAACACCAGCTAAGTCATACCATCAAATACTTTAAGGGGAAAAAAAGTATAATTTCTCTATTTCTGACATTTCCTTGTTGCATGTAAGTGAAAACTCTTTAAATCTGCAGCTTTGTATTTCTTACCAGTATTAATCAAGTATCATATAGATAAAGGTATGACTGATATATTTATGGAAGAAAATTAATCCATATACTTATCAGAAAATAGATACTTGAATCTCAAAAAGCAAGTCCTGTTTTCGAGACATTAAAATGCTTTGCACTGATTTAATTTTTAAAATTATTTGCTTTCAATAGAATGTAGATGCAGATGATTTGTGTAGGTACATTAAAAGACCTTTTATATTGAGGAAATTTTTCTTGAATTGCAGTGGCTATGCTGCACTTCTCGTATTCCAAGTGTTGTAGAGCGAGGTCCTTATGGTAAGCATCATCCCAGTTTGAAGCCTCGGGGAGTACTGGATTGCTTTTTGAGCTGTCCTTGCAGGAGGCATGGTTCCAAGTCCATTTGTAAATGGAATTTATAAATACCTGATGTTTCATTCCCTACTGTCTCCAGAGCTTCCCTGGAACAGGCCCTTAGCCTTGCAAGAGTTGTGGGCATGGCACAATTGGGAAAAGTGGTGGAGTTGATCCGTACTTTGCAGGAGGCTGTTGAGGTTCCAGCTTCTCTCCGCTATCCTAGGCTCTCATTAAACTCGTCTTACTTCTATTGGCATCATCTTTAGGAACAATCATTGTTTTCTACCATTGATATATTAATTTTCATGCTAAAATGACTTCTGTTATTTTTGCCTTTCTAATTGGAATATTATTTTCTGGAATATCTTAGGTTAAAAAATATTGGCGAATTTATTTCTGCTTTCATGGATGTGAATCGTCCTGCAGGAGATGAGTGGAGTTCTCCTTGTCCCCTCTTCAAATCCTCGGTTTTGTGTATGGGGGAGTGTTAATGACATATTAGAGAAATTTCTGCTAGACGTTTCACCAGAGTAACTTGCATTTTATGGCCCAATAAAAACAGTGAGGCTTCTATTGGGATTCTTATAAGCGAGGATTTTGCGTACCATAACTGTCACTTGGAGCTGGGATTTATGGACATGCGGGCAGTCCTGTAATAAGGGAAGGATAAGCTTTCACTAATTTTGCATCTGCTACAATTAGAGAGATTTAGATTCACTTTGTGTTGTAAAACAGATTTTGTGAATGAAGCTGGGATGTGTAGCCTGCTTTTATTACATGTGTAACTAGCAGAAGAAGATGACATTTCCGATGCACTTTACTCTCGGCATAGATATTGTTCTTGGGGGTTGATGTCAACACACTGCTCTGTCTCACTGATTTGCTCCTGGCAGAGATGTTGGGTTCTGTGTAGAACTCAGTGAAAAGTTGCTAACATTTCAAGTTTTCCTGTCAAAACCGAAATTGTTTTTACAGTCCTCCTCTTCTACAGTGTTTTTGGGATTTCTTTAGGAGTAATCATGGACAGGAACAAGCTGGCCATTCATTCCCTCAACGTTGTCCTCCCAATCTGTTAACACTTTAAGTAATATTTTGAGTTTATCCCTTCTTATGGAGTTTATTAGGAACTCTCTGATCATCCTCTCTGTTCTTTATGTTCTAATGCACCTGGAATATATGCTGGGATAGGCACGAGTTTGGAATTACCAAAGCTATGAAAGGGTTCTGATACAATTTTCTCAACAGCAGTATCTGCATCAAAGTGTCCCTGGCTTGGCTGTTAAGAGAGACCATTACCTCATTCACCTGGCACTTAGTTTTGTTGATTTTATGGTGCTGCCAGTGACAAGGGGATGTCCCCAGCTGTCCTGTTACAGGTCACTGTTCAGTGTTCACACGTAAACTCCATTCTGTGAGTTAGCCTGTGAGCTCTCTCAGGACCTTTGAGACAGCTATACTGGATTTGTCTTTTGACAAATACTTTTTCCATTTCCTACTTCATGTCACTCTTTTCTAGTGGTTTCTCTTCCAATTTCTGTGTATTGCATTTGTGTTGTACTCAACCCAGTTGGTGGCCATTTGTCATCTCATGGGTATCGATCTCCCTGGCTCTTTCAGGCAGCTCTCAGTCTGTTCCCCACAGCCGGATGCTGAACCAAAAGCAAGCTATAGCTTCGTTCATTTGCCCCGAGATGAACAATAATGCTGTGCTCCAAGCAGTGAGCCACATCAGTTGCAGAGTTCTTCTCTTTTCTTCAAGTGTTCTGTATTAATAAAAGGAATATCAAACCTGATAGTTCTAATAGTCAATTGCCACCTTTCAAATTATAGGTGTGTAATCCTTCCTTTGAACAAGCGCTTACAGCCATCAGAACGATCACAGCAGGTGAGTTACAGCTTCTGCAGGAAATCAGGCAGGGAGTATGCAACTCTGTTGTTTCTTTCCAGATTCATCTCTGCAATAACAATGCCTCTGCTCATTTTCACAAACCTTAATTGTCACTCAGAGTATCCCATTTCAGTTCAATTATCTGCTCTTAAGAGGAAGGAACCCTGTTAATGTTTATCTGTAAGGCGCTGTGTTCATTTATAGCACTCTGTAAGTAGGGATCAATTTTCTTTTATGCTACACGTTCAGATTTGTACAAAATCTATTGTAGCAGGCAGTAATTTTTCAACACTAATCTTTCTCAGTGTGTGTTGTTGGTAATTCAGTAAAAACCTGTGACAGTGGCACACAGTGTTTACTTTTTATCAATTTTGTTTCTGAAGGAATGTTTTCAAAAGCATTGCAATTACAGATTATTTGAATGCATTGCACGCAGGTCAGGGTAAGTCTTAGTTCTTCTATTTTAAAAAAAACAATGTTTTTCAAGTCCCAATTAATAAAAAAGAGTATCTGTTCATGCATGCAGGAAAGCAGTCTAATTTGCTGTCTTCTGGGAGAGCCGTATTACAGATCAAAGTGATTAAGTGCATGATATTGAATGTCTTCAGTTTGGTTTTAAGTACTTTTGTCTTAAGCATTAGAAGTGCAGAGAGCAGATGATAAGTAGCTTATCCATATACTCAAAGTGCAGAAGAAGCTGAAGTGAGCCTGGAATCATACATCTCTCTTAGCTTTGCACTGAACGTTAAAATGTGAGGAGTAGGTTGCCCACAGCGCTGCTAAAAGAGAGACTTTGCTGGAGCAGGAACTGACTTTGAAGATGCTAAACAAGAAATGGGTTTTCCACATTACTTCTGCTTGTAGTTACCTGATGTCACAGAATATCAGAAGGGTCTGGAGAATATCTTAGGAGGAGCAGCTGAGGGAACTGGGGCTGTTTAGTCTGGTGAAGAGGAGGCTTGAGGGAGACCTTTTTGCTGCCTACAACTATTAAAAAATCAGGTTATAGAGAGGTGAGTATTGGTCTCTTCTTTCAAGTTATAGGTGATAGGACAAGAGGGGATGGTCTTAAGCTGCATCAGGGGAAGTTTAGACTGGACAACAGGAAAAATTTCGTCACAGAAAAGTTTATCAAGTACTGGCAGAGGCTGTCCAGGGAGGTGGTTAAGTAACCATCTCTGGGGGTGTTTAAAAAGTGGGTGGATGAGGTGCTTGGGGACGTGATTTAGTAGTGGACAGGTATGGTTGGAGTTGATGATCTGAAAGGTCTTTTCCAACCTAATGTATCTGTGATTATTAGAATGCAGTTTTATTGAGTTTGCTGATTTCAGTTCTTTGCCTAATTCAAAAGGAATTCAGATTCATACCAGATCATAGCCCAATTGACTTGGGAACTTTTTTGAATGGATTTGTGGTTTGTAGGAGGAATACTGACCACCTATTTTGAAGAAATGATGATTATTGTAATTTAAATTTTAAGAGTGCATGGCATACCCCAGCAAACTTCATGCTGGACACGTGTACCAGATTCCACATAAGGCATGTGGAGAAACAGCCCTTAGGAGCCCTGGAGACAGACATTTCCACACAATGGATTCCTGGCAAACAGACGGCCTGCCTTCCCCAGCTTTTCACTTGGGCTTTCCAGATTCTGGCTGCAGTACCATTTGTGCTTGTCAGGGGCTTTTTATTTGTTTTGCAGTTCTTGTAAGCATCAGCACCAATGTACAAGGGGGTTTCGGCCATTTAACACTTACGATGTCTTCATTTTTGACTGTTATCTTCTGAGACATTTGGTCCTCTGTAGATGGAGGAAACATCTGGGAAGTGATTCTTACAAGTCCCTGTGACCCAGCTCTCGAATAGTGAAGCTGGAAGAACCTGAATCTATTTAAAGGAAAATCAAGTTTTGTGATACTATTCATGTAAATCCTCCATCCGGCTGGCAAAAGGGAGATTAATACAGCCAATTCCAGCTGTGCCAGGGAATGGCACTGGTTATACCACACCTGGGAGCAGGAGCTTCTCATATTCCCTTCTGATGAACTGCTCTCATGGAAACACTCCAAGCCCCTGAACACCTTGCCTTCTGCAGGCCTTCAGTGTTTCAGTGTTTTCTCTCCAGTCAATATCAACAGAAGCTGGAGTTCCCTAGTACAACTGAATATGAAGCCAGCACATGTAATGCCAGACTTCAGTGATTTAGGCATGTGGACTGGGAAATTTTCATGAGTCTTTATTCACATGCTGACAGAAAATATTTCTATTGAATAAAAATGTTCTTAAAAGTCAAGTTGCTTCCTCCTTTTAAGGACTGAATATGTGGCTACAAAGAATTGTTACAAGGATGAAAGATTGTTCGGCACACAACTGACAGCTCCTAAATGTTGGTTGTCAGAAAAAAAAATGTTCCTGGTGTTATCAGTTCCGGTGAAATATAGTTGTCCTGTGGCTTCTTAGCAGTTAAATATAGCTCTTTCTCCCCAAGGTCCTTTTTTTCCTGACTTGCAGTGGGTTTTGGCTTATATCTATTATAGATCTGCTTTTCTAACATAGCTCCATGCAGGATGTTGTCAAATGAAATATTTGGCAGAAGTACTGCTCTGATTTAGCAAGAAGAAATAACACATCATCTTAACCTAGAGTATCCATTTATTCTCCTTGGAAACGTGCATTACGGGAGATTTTTCCACATTTTTTGAAGTGTTTTATCATTTTAAATTCACATACAATAAGCATGGAGGTGCCACAGCAGGCATGTCAGAAACCAATTGGTTACTTGTAGTTTATAGATAGAAGGAACAGAGTCCATAAATGTCATCAGGATTGGGAAGGGGGAATTTTTTGTGTAGTGTTTTCATTTTGCAAGATCGGGGGATGCTAAAGACTTGCTAGGAGGACGCTGTGAAAAAGCGGTAATATCAAAATCTCACTTTTAGTATTTCCCCTGCCTGAAGTAGGGTGCATTCTCAAAGCCAACAAAGAGCAAATGTGGAAGAATAACATAGGTCACTTCTTTAGGTCATGTAAGAAAATCCTGCCATTTCAAAGTGATGACAATGTAGTTCTGTGTGTTGCCTGGCCAGCTGCTCTTAACCACCCAGTACTAACAGTTTGAAACTGCCAAAGGAGAAGCGTGGTAACTCTACAGACCTTTTGAACACTTTCATGGTAAAGGAGTATTTTCCTCGTGCTTACCTGGGAATCCACGTATTTCAGTTTGTGCCTGTTGCCTGCCCGTTCCCTTATTTTGTTCAGCAAGGAGTAAAGCTGTTTCCCGTTGCCTTTGGTGAATATGAATTATTGTTTTATCAATTTCTACATTAGTAAACATGCTTGGTACAAACACTTAAGCAGTATAAACATAAGTAGCTCATTATTACTCTTCTGTCTGGTCCCAATCAAGAGCTAATTAAGCACATTGGGATGATGGCGCTTTTGTGGGTAACAGATCCCTCAGCTCTTGCTTCCTCACAGGAGAATATTGAGAATTAAGTACATGAAATAATTTTTTTTTGCCCTGGGATTTTTAGTTTGTTTATTCATTTACTTAAATATTTATGATATTGTGCTTCTGCTTGTATTGTATGTCAGAGAGAAAAGTACAACACGCAGTATTTACAAAGGCTCGTTCGCATTGTGAGTTCCACAGAGAAAGATTTCAAGAAGCTTTATTGGTGAACTTTGTGATAGAGTCTTCAACTAGTGTTTTCAGATATTTAAAGCACTATTTTTAATTTTAAAACTGTAATTTTGAAATCAGTGTTTTTGTGTGACCAGCTATTGGTGTTATCTGCCAAACCAAATTCTTTGTATTATTTGAGAGTGGTAACTTCATATTGTTTGTGTTTATGTTCTCCCAGTTTTTAACACAGTTTTACCCAACTATTTAACCTCTTTGGTAGCCCAAATGGATTAAAGGTCACTTTTTGTATCAGATTCTTGATTTAATGGTGACCTTTGCTGTCATCATAACAGTGATTCTGTGAACAAATGTTTGGCAACCCTCATGTATTCTGAAACCAGTATATTTTTTAAAAAATCACTTCATGGTAACAGTTCAGAGCTCAGTACTTGAAATTCTTTTAAATACTGAAGGTATAAGCAAAGATATAGAGAGGCAGAATTGCCTCCCTCAACCTGCTGGTCGTGCTTTTTTTGATGCAGCAAGAAGCACGGCCAGCAGGTCAAAGGAGGTGATTCTGCCCCTCTATTCTGCTTTTGTGAGACCCCCACCTGGGTCTCACCCCCTTTTTTGTGTCCAGTTCTGGAATCCTCAACATAAGAAGCATATGGAACTGTTGGAACAGGTCCAGAGGAGGCTACAAAGATGATCAGAGGGCTGGAGCACCTCCCATGTGAGGACAGGTTGAGTTAGTTGGGGTTGTTCAGCCTGGAGAAGAGAAGGCTCTGAGGAGACCTTATAGTGACCTTCCAGTAGGGGGGTAAAAGAAAACTGGAGAGGGACTGTTTACAAAGGCTTGTAGTGATAGGGCTAGAACAATGGGAATAAACTGCAAAGGGGCAGATTTAGACTAGACATAAGGAGGAATTTCTTCAGCATGGGGGTGGCGAGGCACTGAAACAGGTTATCCAAGGAAGTTGTGGCTGTCTCATCCCTGGAGGTGTTCAAGGCCAGGTTGGGTTGGGCTTGGAGCAACCTGAGCCAGTGGGATGTGTCCCTGCCTGTGGCAGGGGGATGGAATTTACGTGATTAAATTTTAAAGTCCCTCCCAACTCAAACAATTCTATGAATCTATGACATAATAATGATTAGTCCCATTTCACATTGCCTAGAGTAGAATAATTACTGGACCAATGGGAATAGTTAAAAACTTGAAGTTTTATTGACTTTTTATGTAATTTAGGGTCTTGTGGGGGATTTTCAAAGCTGCAAGTAGCTCTTCAAAGTGAATTTCCATGCTTTTTCAATGTAGAGTCAACTGAAATTTGTAATATAGCTTGTCCTTAATAATGTAGAATGATCATTTGAAACTGGATTCTTCTGCTGTCATAACATCCAAAAAGCTACTCTTCAGTAAAATGTTCAGCACCAAGTCTGTGGACATTTCTGTTATTTAACAGAATGCTTTCAGCCACATCACAATCTGATGACAGTAAAACATATATCAGTGTGAAAATAATACTGATTATTATCTATACCAGACTGCTGATCTGGTAGCATTATATTCATAATCCTCTGCAGGACTGCAGTTACAATAGTGTATTTTATTTTGATCTCTCTAATGAATCTTCCAACACCTTTTGGAGAATCAAATGCTGGAGTGCTTCCATCCAGAAGTCTTTGCCAACTGTAGTATTATTATTATGAAGTAGGTGTGACTTCCTTTGCCAGTCATTTCACTCTGATAGCAGGGTGGAATGCCAAGTCCTGGCAGCTGTTTGTTCTTTTATTCACTGCCTTTGATATCCCTTGCTTAGTCATTAGTACTTCCACAAACATTTAGCAGGTTAATGTGTCAGCTACATATCAGCTATAAAAGTATTTTTGGCAGTCTCTCAAAGAAACTTTTCTTTTGTAGCTGAAAGAATCCAGTCTTCTATTCAGAGCTTTAAAAATAGATTGAATTTAGATTATACAAACCATAGCTGTAAAACTGAACATGGGTATTTATGAAGTATTTGAAAAATGTATTAGGCTTAATTTATTCTGAAAACTTAAATTCAAGAAATCTAAAGGCTCAGTTTTTCACTCTATGTAATTTCTACTCTGCCTGATTGTCTAGATTGGAAAAATGGTCTGTCACAAAAAGACAGGATAAATTTCAGATTTTAAAAAAAAAAAGGACAGTTGCAGATAAGCTTGTATTGCCCAGTTAAGTTCAGTGTCAAAGTTATAAGTCTAATTATTTTAGTGTGCAAAACATTATAACGTCTAAATTGACTCCATGTTCTTTTTGGATTGTAGCCCATTGTGGCTTCTTTACCCTTCCCTCTCCCCTCTCTCTCCCTCCTCCTCAAGAAGAGACTCCATTCTGGTTGTGTTATGTTGTTGATTTGTTCCTCAGCACCGCAGAACCACCCCCACCAGAACCTGGGTCCCATCAGCTGACGTTGTCCTGGTCTTTATAGTTACAAGTTGCATTTTCTTAACATGTTGAAAGTTAAGAAAAAATTTCTCCCTTTCAGTGCTTCCCCATACGACCCTGATATTAAAGAATTGGGTTGTTTAAACCAAGCTGACAGAAACGATTCCAGTTTTGGTGACCCTGCCCACCACAAGGTATCGCTGGTGGAACTGAATGGTTTGCCTTCTGCAGCTTTTGGGTTTTCTGTGTTAGAGTCAGGACATAGTGTGTATTACCAAAGGGTCTTCACGCTGGCCTGCAGACCCTGTATTGGTATCTAAGAAGTTTATTGTCACCAGGATAAACATGCAGAACTCAAATTAACATCAGTGGCAGTTATACCTGCATGTCAAGGCAATGACTGATAAATGTGCTCAGGAATTGAGTTGTTTGGCTGCTTGGTTGCTGATATTGGTTGCTGAAACTCAACGGAAAGAAGGAACTGAGTGATGTGCAGAAACCAGTACTGTTCCAGGGCAGAGCTATGGGAAGGTCAGTTCAGTTTGGATACTCTGTACAGTCATGGCAAATGCATAGTATGGCAAAAGGGCAAAACTTTGTTATTGATGTTGTGAGAGATCTAGGAGCATATTTTGTTGGTGGAATTAAATTAAGTGAAATGAGAGCTTCATTGAATTTTGCGTAGAAAGAAGAGTCTGAGTTGTTTCTGCCAGCTGTTTTGACATCTAACATGATTATCGTAGCTTCATGAAGAATTACTCACTGAAATAGGTTTAGAACTTTCCATTATGAGAACCAAGGAGTTTGGAGTTCAAACCCCTCCTGTGGCTTCATCTCCTGTTCATAGTGTTACGTTCATTTGCACTGTTCTCTGTATGTAAAGCCAAGTGTCAAAAGAAAGGGTAAATAAAACTTATAAGACTAGAAGCAGTGGCAGTGATGGTTAGGAGCGAGAACCTGTTCTGGACATCTCTTATTGTGTACCCACAGGGCAACTCCTTTATGTTGTTGTGCGGTGCAAGAACGTGAGAATACAGGAATGTATGTGTTGTGACCCTGGATATCTACAAAAGTGGCTGCAGCCACTGGCCAGCAGGAGGCTGCTTTCAGCCTTCGGAAACAATTGGTCCAGTCCTGGTTTACACTGCCTTAAAACAGAGTAACCACATTGCCGTATTAACAAGAACATTATCAAACAAACGAGGCCCCTTTCTGATGTCAATTAGAAAAAACATGGGCTAATATATCCAATCTTCCCAGCATTTTCCAGAGACTGAGTTGTGTCAGGTTAAAAGGGATGAATTCTTTCAATGTTATTTAAATAATGGATCTGCAGAAATCATTTTTGTTAACACCTGGATGCTCTAACTTAATTTTACCTTGCTGTCTGTAATATTAAATTGCCTTGGATTTACAGGAGTAGATACCTAAACTGGTAAGAAGAAATTTGTTTGTATTTTAGGAATGAATAGCGATTCTGTTGGCTTAAGGTTCGCATATTCAGGCTGTGCTTTGGTAATGGTGTATGGCAGTGGTCTTTTCTGTTCAGTTTCATAGAATCATAGAATCACCAGGTTGGAAGAGACCCACCGGGTCATTGAGTCCAACCATTCCCACCAGTCTCTAAACCATGCCCCTCAGTACTCATCCACCTGCACCTTAAACACCTCCAGGGAGGACAAGTCAACCATCTCCCTGGGCAGCCTGTTCCAGTGCTGAATGACCCTTTCAGTGAAGAATTTTTTCCTTATGTCGAGACTGAACCTCCCCTGGCGGAGCTTGAGGCCATTTCCTCTTGTCCTGTCCCCTGTCACTTGGGAGAAGAGGCCAGATCTCGCCTCTCCACAACCTCCCTTCAGGTAGTTGTAGAGAGCAATGATGTCTCCCCTCAGCCTCCTCTTCTCCAGGCTAAACAACCCCAGCTCTCTCAATAATGAACATCCTTACAGCCCACAGGCAACGCAGTGGGTTTGTATCCTGGGTGCTTAGACCTGAATAGTCATATACTGTGTATCACTACTAAAGACTTAACAGAATTAAGATAATAGGGCCAAAGTAGCTTTCAATCCCTACTGATATAATCCCACTGATATCAGTCAGGTGCCCTCAAGAGAAGTGTGAGCAGAAAATCAGCTTTGAGATTGGATGTATCTAAAACACTTAGGAAATTGTTCTGGAAAATTAAGAATAAGGACTAATTAGTTAACCTTTTATGTCATTACTTACTAGCTTTTCTGTCAAGAGCAATGGTGCTAAAACCAGTCATAACTGGTAAATGCTTTAATATTGGTACTTGTCCTTATCTTGCAGTTGATTTAGTGACAAATTCTCCTCTTAATGAAATTTAGATAAAATCTTTTGTTCTTGTTGTGTCAGATATTCTAATGTTAATACGCTGATGCAGTTTTTCATATGTTCACTGCCTGAAGCTGCAGTACCTGCAGCTCACTTGCTGCTCTGGTTTTAAGGAGCAATTCCAAAGCTTGTATGCTCTATTACAAATACAAATTTGCATTTGATGCCATTTTATCATCCTGACAGCCTCCTAATCTGCTGTGTTCCTCTGCCTCTGTTGAGACTAAGGAGTTGCATTATGAGTTGTTATCCATGGAAAATCATGTAATGATGTAATTAACAGCAGTAGAACAGTTAACAGTAATGACAATATCCAAAAACTCCAAAAAGGATCCTTAAAATTCCATTGCAGTTTTTGTCCTTCTGAGAACGGAAATATCCCAAGATATTTTTAGTTTCAAGTTATTTGATTGTAGTTTTCCTTTGATCTTAAGTTAAATACATGCATACTTGTGCATTTGTAGTATGGTGGATTTTGTGCTGTACAAAAACTGAGTATACAAAATCATAAAATAATAACACAACAATTATAGATCCAAATCAATTAGCCCATCTTTAGTTAGGTTTTCAGCTTAAGTACATGCTGTCTAATATGTAGGATCTTCAGGGTTCACAATCAGCATGTCCTGTAGGCTGAGCAAGTAAGAGAGGGTTGGTGGCTTGCCTGACGCCAGTCAAGGCAGCAAACGTCCCTGAGCAGCAAAGACAGAGAGACATCATATTATTTGGGGGGTTTTAACCTTCTGTTCTCCTAATCTTTCCTAGAGAAATTTCTTTATGACTTCTTTAAGATGTAAACTCCTTACCAGCCGAGGCAGAATGCCCCACCACAATGCTTTAAGTTTTGCTGTATACATAGAATGAAGTTCAGGCTGAATTTACACCCTTTGCAGCTGGGCAGGGCTCTGGGCTTCTCTGAAAAAAGATTGCAGTGTGATAGTGTTGATCGTGTTGGATCTTATTGCTGCTTCTTCCGTGCACTCCTATCAGAATGCAGTTAAAAAATGGCTAACTAATACGTGATTTGTACACCAGTGCTGTTAGTGCTAGGTGACAGCTAATTACTTGCTTTCCTGATTTGATTGCCTGTCTTTGTCTTTGGTGTGACAGGCTCTTATTGAGGCTTGTGTTTACAACCTGCAAAACATGTTCTGTTACCTGTAAACCCTATTGTGACATTTCTATAAACCCCATCAGTTCTAGTGGGCAATTCTGGGGGTGTTTTTTTTGAAATCTAGATTACGTATCCCATTCCTTTAGAACACTGCAGAACTACTAAGTAAATGCATAGTGCCAAAAGGCAACATGCTCTCCAGAAAAGCCTTGGCAACTTCAGTGACATTGCTGATAGGTGTCTCTGTTGAGGTGTTTCGTGTGCTCTCCCACATTGATATTATCCACCTTTCCCTCCCCTACCCCACCCCTCTGTTATGGCTCTGGCACAAGGCATCATTACATTGAGTTGGAGAGGCAGTGCCTTCCTACAGCTGCTAGGTAAGCCTGTGAGGTTCACGTGCTACTTGGAGTGTGCCAGTGTGGGGAAGAGATGGGGAATACAGTCATTAGCTGAATAAAAATGCAGGAAATTTAATAGGAAACAGAAAATGCTTTGAAATGTACGTTCTGTAGGCATGCTTGCAGCTAGCTCTCCATTCTCTTTTGACCAAAAAGGTTCGGGTTTAGGAATGGAAGGGTGAGGTACATTTCACATTATCCACTACTTGTTGCTGTGGCAACATTAAAGCACAATTTTAAAGGCAGGCATTTCTGGATAACATTTTGTGTCTTCTTGCTATTTCGGATTGAGAAATTGGATTATGGTTCATGAAATTGTAAGAATTATCATATGTTCAATTGAAGTATAATATATGTGGTATATTATGTTTGTAAAACATATAATAATTTCTGATTTCCCAAAAAGGATGATTTCTAGTTGCTTGGGAATGCTTAAAAAATGAAGGATTAGCTGTTATGACATAATCTGTAATCTAGGTTGCTGGAGCTTCAGTAAATAGTTTAATTCGTTTGGAGTTCTTGCCAAGGGATGCCTGAAGACTTGTCACTTTCAAACTTTCCTCACCCTAACTGCTTCCTAACTCCAGCAGTTGAGAGCTGTTAAGCTATAAGTGCTCTGTCATATTGGTGGGCTTTTAAAGCAGAGAGCAGAGCAGACAGCCATGGTGATGGGAAAGGATAGTAGGTAGAGTTAAAATACTATAAAGCATAGAGACAATTGTACCTAATGCCTGGAATCGAAACTTTTTGGAATGAGATGATCAGCCATATGTGCCACCCTTCTGCACCCTGCGAGAAGGAGAGAAGAAACGTTCTCTATTGCTAACTGTGCATGAAATTGCAGTGTTAGAGATATTGACCAGATGTTTCAATCTCAACAAATAGCTTGTTATGGGGCTGAGGGAAAAGCACTCTGGCACTTTGATCACACACACCTTAAAGGAAGAAGTAATTTAATAGAGGCTGTCAAAGTTCATCACTGTCAATAAACTTTGACTTGACCTTTGCCATCTGGTTTTGATGCTGTTGCTGATAGGAGCTGATAGGCAGCTGTTTACAGTTTGTGCTTTATGAATTCAGCACTGCCAGACAATAGAGGAAGTCTCTCCATGTGTGAATGTTTTGCTGTCATTCTGAGTGCAGGTACTTTCATTGAGACTGCATATCATCCAGCAGGGGAGAGAGAGTGACAGATGAGTGTGTTCTGAAAGGGAAGATTTGTTTTAAGGTTATAGGTATGCAGAATCATATGGGAAATATCCTAAAACATCACTTTGCAACAACATCAACTTCACTTTAAGGTTAGTGCCTAAATACACATACAGTGGTTTACACAGGAGAATCTGAAGGCATTTTTAAATGCATACTGGTCTTCCCAGCATTGTTATGAAGTGAGTGCTGATCCTTCTTGGTCAAGAAGGCTGAGGCATGGTTTACAGTAGTTTGTAGTCACCCAGCGAGACAGTTGTGCTGTACCCAAGAACGATGATCCATTTTTGTGTTGTTAATATGCTGCCATTAACAGCTCAACACCACAGCTTCTCGCCACAGAGTAAGAAAGATTCTCCTGTTGTACTTCATTTGCTACTTTGCCATGTTTCACTTTTGGTGTTCAACAGGGGAGCTTATATCTTTGAGTTCTTTTACCAATAAAAATGCCCTTAAACCTTACCTCTTAAATAGCTTTCTCATATGAGGACATATCTTAATAAACAGTTGTATACATGGACGCAGCTGCAGAAGAATCCCAGGAAACCTGGAATTTTTACTGTTGTGATACCCTTCATGTAACTCTAATGTCAGTGCTGAAGAGCTGGCATGACTGGCCCTGGTTTTTGTAGGTGCAGCATCTTCTGCCTGGCTGTGAGAAGGGACCACATGAATTGTGGGAAGGGAAAGGGAGGGACAGGTCAGGTCAAACAATGAGGTGGTTGTTGGTGCTTCAGGTTCTGTGCTCAAGAGGAAGGGATTGTCATCAAGACAGTCATTGTCTTGTAAGGTCTTGGGGGAGCTATTCTGCCTTTGAACTTAAGAAGAGAGACTGCGGCATTTCAGGTATTTGAGGCAGAGCTGCAGCATTGTAAATAAGGAATCAGAGGGTGATGGAGTAAGGCATGTTGGAATTAGGTGCCTAGACTGGCCAATATGTAAGCTTCTGGCCAAACTGAAACTTTGAAATGTGGCTACTCCATGTTTAATTACAGAAAATATATTGTATTTCCTTGTGCAGCCAGCAGCTTACAAACTAAAAATAAAACAGTAGGCAAGCAGATGGAGAGCAATAGGAAAAGAATAGGAAATGGAATACCAAAGCATAGCAACACTGAAAATAGTTATTTGGATGATAGATTTTCTTAAGAGTTTGTTAGCTTTGTGGTTTTAAATGTAGACGTGAATGAAATATTGCTCTTGAATGATGAAAGTTTTGATAGACAGCAAAATGACTGATTTCACATCATTTCATCTTGACCCATGCACCTCTTTTCTCACTGTTGTTCTTCCAGTTTTCTCTCCCATTCCCACAGGAGCCAGGATTGAGAGAGTAACTGGATGGGGGCTTAGCTGCTGGCTGCAGTTAACCCACCACACCATGGATTTTAAATGATGTAGTATGTGCGATGGTAACAGGCATGGCGTTCCAGGTGTGCTTGAGGTGTGTTGCATCACTTACAAGAAATAAGTGAGCCCACTGTGAACACTGACAGTAATAGCTTTTTTGGTTTGGGTTTTTTTTTTTAGGGTTATTTTGCATGTTGTCAGGACTTCTTGGTTTATAAATATATATACATATATAATGATTTAGGTTTTGATCCCAGTTTTTCTCATCTGGTTTTCTAAGATGAGGTGTGATTTATTTTCTTATAGCATGTAAAATATCTGTAAATATATTCATAAGCTTTGTTATGGACTGTGTATATAATTGGTGGTGGGATGTGTCCTGGGGGTATGATAGACTGTGGAACTTTCTGAGAAGCCTAGGGACTCATTCTAAAATTCAGAATATAAAAAGGAGAGGTACTGCAAATTGCACTGTGTAAAAAGAAACCATTCCTGCTCTGATTTACTAAAAAGAATACTTAATGAGTAGTTGCTAACATTGTTTAGATTTTAGCAAGCACGTTAAGTCTTAGCTAATTTTAGGTCTTTGGAGTCCTCTCTTCTGTGAGCTGCAATCTGAAATGAGATCAGATTTGACAGATCATGCAGAGAAGAGTCCAGCTTCAAATAACGCACTTCAGATGTGTCTGTATGCAGTGTTAATGAGGTTTGAAAATCCTTCACTGCGAAGGGGCATGACGCTTCCTGTTGTGTTGTCAGTTCCCAGGCATTTAGCATTCGAGTCTGCAGCTGAAAACTCCTCTATGCAGAAGGTTTGTCAGTCCAAGCAAAGCTTCGTCTGCCTTGGTGTTGTTAGTTTAAGACGACTGACAGATGTGGAAATGGCTACAGCTTTGAAAAACAGTTCAGGAGCTCACGAGTTTGGATGGAGAACAACATGGGACTGATTGGGAGTGCCTGTGTCAGCCTCCTTGTTCTGATTATGAGTGTTGCCCATTTAGCAGTGATACTTACCCAAAGCACCGAGTCGGAGAAAGATGAAATAATTTCTGAAGGAACTTTGTTTCAGTCAGAGGGCTCTCAAGCTGCCTTAAGCTCCATCAGTGTGGTGGGGTTTTTTAAGTCTTACAGGATTGTGCTGAGAGCAGTCACAAACTCTCCTTTTACAGAGAAAGGACCTTTACAGCTGGAGATAGTGACGTAAATTAGACCAGCTATTCAGTTGTGCTGTAATAACAGCAAAGGAAAGCTTTGACTGCAGCTCAAGTGCTGTGGGATGGGATACTGGGCTCTTCCCTTGTAGCAGAAGCAGGGCACTCTCAAGCTGAACAGGTAATCTTGGAAATACAAATCCAAGAATTCAGTTCTTTCCATTTCTTGTTATAATTCTTTGAGACCGCTGATTTTTCTTTCACATAGTATGAAGGGGCATTATTTTATTTTTTGGGTGTAAGGGACCATTCAGGTAGCTCTGTTGTCTCGAATATCCAGCATTGAATAACCAATCAAAGTCAAGTTCTTTCTGATGCCACAGTTGTCCTTCTGCAGGTGCTTCTGCAGCCCAGAGGAAAGGTTGTTTGCAAAGTTGCTTTCTAATCAGACAGAAGTGGGAAATAGGTGTACAACATCTCAGAGTCTGAGGTTGCGAAGGAGTGGGACACAGTTAACTTCAAGCAGACTTATGAAGTTACAACTGAGTCTTCAGAGGTTTTACTTGTTACCAAGTTGTCCTGGCATCTCAACATCTTGCAAGAGAAGATGATGCTGTTTTATGGAGTATCCACTCACTCCATGGAACACACAAGTTCTTGCACTGCTCTCATAGTGATGGCATGCCAGAGAGCTCGCCCTGTTCACTCCTGGTCATGAAAAACACATGGACCAATACTACCACTGCTGTGAGCCTAGATGAGCCTCATGAAGAGAGGAGAGGAGAGTTTTGTCACTCCAGTGTATCCTTGAACAGCCAGGATGCTGGCCTCTTTTGGAAGTGCTGGCTTCTGTGATTGATTGTAAGGAATAACATGCCTAGGAGGGTAGGGAGAACCTGATATTGGATGGTACTTGTTCTGAAATCAGCCGAATTTTTAGACAGAGTTATCTGGAAGGCAAGAAATAAATTAAAAAGTCAGTGTTTGATTTTAGTTTCTGAGGGTGCATACAGCAAAATTGTGAGGAAAATGCAAATTGTTTAACTCAAAACACCTGAAAGGTGTTCTCTTCTCGGTACTGCTCTGTCAAGGATGCTTGTCCTGAATGAAAAGGTCGGGACCTGTCCTTCTGTGTACCTGATGTCCAAGCTGTGTTGACAGAAGAAGACTTTAACGTGGAGAATTGGATTGGATTTCATAAGCCACTCTACATTTTGAGTCTCCTTACTGTGAGCCCATCCCTGAGGCTGTCTCATCCCTGATGATAAGTTCCCACTTTTGGCACTTGTTTCTGGACCATTAACGGCCTCAAATCCCCTTGGGTGATGGGGAGGATTCTGGTGTGGCCAGGTGCCAACCTCTCCTGCCCAGACTGTCAGTGCTGTTCGTTAATAGTTACCTCGCTAGCTTGCCAGCCCCTGGATAATTATCTCATTATGCTAGTGCCTGCTGAGCTGGGTCATTTCCTGTTGCTGTCAAGAACCTTTTTCATTCAATTAAATCCTGTATTCCACATAAATCCTTAAAATGAATTTACAGTTTCTATAACCATAGACCTGGCGTCAATGTGTGCAGTTTGCTTTTGGCCTTCATTTGCTATTGGGTATAATCTTGCATGACTGTCGTGGTGATGGATGTCTGGTCAGGACTGACCCCATTCATGTTTAGAGTTTTAGCCAAATATTGCTAACAACAGTAACTAACAGCGTTTGAAGTAGTTAATAGAAGCCTGCTTTTTCCATATCAGATTATTCAAAATTAACTTAATTAGCTTCTAAACAAATTTAAGTTTGTAGTCTAGAGCCTACCTGGAAGGTATTCCTTTGGTTAATTCTTTCACATGTATGCTGTGACTCATTCTGGGAGGTGCAGCTTCAGTGTCTACCAGACACTGTCTTCCATCAAGTTAGTAATACGATGCCTGGTTGTGCCTTTACTGATTTGTGTACTCTTTTAGCTGAGGAGTGGAGAAACCATTTGGAGTTGTGCAACCAGCAACACCTCACCACCGTTACTGTGTGAATATGTGGCAATAACACCAAGATGCTGCAAGTGTTCATAACTGGAGATCTGAGATGAGAGGATTTTTACAGAAACACTGCTGAACTACTTTTCCATATTCCTCGGTGTCGCTTAACTTAGCTCAGATGTTCAAATGAAAACTTAGCTACATAGGGGGACTGTTCCCACACCGAGTAATACCTGCATTTCAAGTAATCATGAGTATGAGCAGAAGCACTGCTCATGGAAGAAGCGATCTGCACAATACGCAGCGGTTCATCTCAAGAAATCCTCTATCTTGACTTCTGATTCCCAAGAATAACCTCACTTACATTTAAAACGGGGACTGTGATGGTTAGCTATGGCGTGTATCACATCTGAATTCATGCAGAGCTGCTGCCAGTAGCCAAAACTGTGATCCTCAAACAGAAATGCTTTTTTTCAGAGAAGTGTGTGAAATATGACTTGCTGCTTCTACAAATGTTGTCAGACTTTATATGTACAGAATGGAAAAGCTATGCGATTTGATGGAATGTTGTAAGCCTAAGGTGCAGTTTGAAGTCTTGCGGATTTTGAAGAATTGGTGCTTTGATAAATACTGTTCATGATGATCTCTATTAATTCTTGTTATTTGTGAGAGGGAGGCATGCTTTTCAACATGCTGCACGAGATTCCAGGTACTTCTCATTGTTGTGGAAATTGGTTCTGTGTTTGCTTACAGTAGGCCACAGCATCTTTACTCTTGTTAAATGATCTGTTCTACTTAACTCTACCTCCAAATAGAAAAGATAACTGCTCCTAAGCCATCCCAAATGAATACTCTGTGAATGTGTATTGTGAATGTGCAAATGTGTGTAAAATACAATGAGATTGTAGGTAATTCACTTGTTGGGAGGTTTCTTAATTTCTGTTACTTTAGAGCGATGTGGAATAGATTAGCAGAACATACCTAATGTTCATTTCATCACTGAGAGACTGAACACTGCCACCAGCTGATGACACAATCTCTTTTGTCCTTTAGCTTTTTATATATTAAATTACTGGCGAAAGGAGGCCTGGCGACTTTTGTCCACCTTTGTCTTATTAATGAAAACTTTTACATGACTAAAGGGTTTTCTTTTTTCTCCTCTGGAGCTGGAAGTACTAAAGCTGTGACTAAGCATGTGTTTGTCACTCAGTAACTTGACCTTTCTCCAACCCACAGCCACCACTAATGCTGCTTTGTAATGGAGACATTATCGTTTATTTAAATCTTGATTAGGAAACAATTATGAGTAGGGTTTAAGTATAGCAGTAAATTGATGTAGCCTTTAATTCACGCAATAGATCGAGTGGATAAGCTTTCTGGCTGTAATTAGAGAGAATTATAACGACTTCAGTTGGTTGACTCACCACCAGTAGGGCAGAGCCTAGGATTGTTTCTTCACATCTGTTTTTTTTTTTTTAGTCCACTCCTGATTTTATATTGCTGCTAAATGCTATTTTTTTAACTTAGTACAGAATGGAGTTACATTTTCAGTGGAATGACACACGTTTTGTATTAATAGAGAGGAACTGTCTGAAATAACCTGGCACCTAAACAGACCTGCTCTTTGTAAAGTGGAGATGGATGTTTTCGTATGTGGTTTAACCATGTAAATGGGGAGCATTTCCTTTTTTACCTATAATTAAACAGTAGGCACAAGTGATTATTTTCTATACCAGTTAGTTTTTGTATGATTGTGAAGGTTACATAATGTTTCTACAACATTTTTTTCTTTCTGTACTGTGTCTTTAGGTTTATGGGGTTTTGTTTTGTTTCTTTTGTCTTTTTATTATACAAATTTTCTTTCATGCTTCCTTAGGTTTCTTGATCAAATGTAAGTGTAGGGGCATCTCATCTGAGAAAGGGAACTTCTTTTCAAATACCCTGTGAAAACATACTGGTTTGCTTTATTTGATAGGGAACTGTGTGTATTGAGGTTTTACATTAGTCATTAAACACTCAGTGGGATCACTTAAGGGTACAGTTTTTATTCTTTGCTGCCCTTCCCTCCCTTGATGTACCAGTTGTTTTATTTCAGGCTTAGAAGCGTTCTGTATGTCACAGTGCTCTGTAGGCACAGGATGAAATATGGCAAGTAAAGAGAAGAAGATGACAAAAAACAATATACTAGGCATGCTAACATTGTATTTCTTGTTTGTTTTTTTCCTGCAGTGGATGATTCAGAGCCCTTACAAAGCTGCCACTTTCTTTGGGTGCATTGGCAAGGATAAATTTGGAGAGATCTTAAAGAAGAAGGCTGAGGAGGCTCACGTGGATGCTCATTACTATGAGCAGAGTGAAGAACCCACAGGAACCTGCGCTGCCTGCATCACCAGTGATAACAGGTCAGAGGCCTCTGATAGTTTACCAGGATCTAAATGCAGTCAGTGTAGTGTGTGGAACCTCAATTGTTTGGGCTATTTGTCCTTGAAAAACTGTGATTTGAATGATAAAAAAAGAATTAGAACTAGTTTGAGACAACACAGGCCTGCCTGGCTCATATTGTTGGACTGAATTGTCTTGATGTACTTGTAGAGAGCAACAGTTGTACTACAGCAGAAAAGTGAGTGATAACAATAAACTACTTCTACCTGAACTTTATAGCTCCCAGTTGATCTGGAGAAAGGAAATCATAGAATCATAGAACAACCAGGTTGGAAGGGACCCATCGGATCTTCTAGTCCAACCATTCCTATCAAACACTAAACCAAGTCCCTCAAGACCTCGTCCACCCGTGTCTTAAACACCTCCAGGGAAGGTGAATCAACCACCTCCCTGGGCAGCCTATTCCAATGACCCTCTGTGTGAAAAACTTCCTCCTAATCTCCAGCCTAAATCTCCCCTGGCAGAGCTTGAGGCTATTCCCTCTTGTCCTGTCCCCTGTCACTTGGGAGAAGAGGCCAGCACCCTCCTCTCTACAACCTCCCTTCAGGTAGTTGTAGAGAGTAATGAGGTCTCCTCTCAGCCTCCTCTTCTCTAGACTAAACAACCCCAGCTCTCTCAGCCGTTCCTCATAAGGCCTGCTCTTGAGACCCCTCACCAGCCTTGTTGCTCTTCTCTGGACTTGCTCCAGAGCCTCAACATCCTTCTTGTGGTGAGGGGTCCAGAACTGAACACAGGATTCAAGGAGTGGCCTCACCAGTGCTGAGTACAGAGGGACAATAAGCTCCCTGGACCTGCTGGTCACACCGTTTCTGATACAAGCCAGGATGCCATTGGCCTTCTTGGCCACCTGGGCACACTGCTGGCTCATATTCAGTCAGCTGTTGACCAACACCCCCAGGTCCCTCTCCTCCTGACAGCTTTCTAGACAGACTACTCCTAGTCTGTAGCTCTGCATAGGGTTGTTGTGCCCCAAGTGCAGGACCCGGTATTTGGCCGTGTTAAACCTCATCCCATTGGATTCGGCCTACGGTCCAGCCTGTTTAGGTCCCTTTGCAGAGCCTCCCTACCCTCCAGCAGATTGACGCTTCCACCCAGCTTAGTGTCATCTGCAAACTTGCTAAGGGTACACTCAATGCCTTTATCCAGGTCATTGATGAAGACATTGAACAGGGCTGGACCCAGCACTGAGCCCTGGGGAACCCCACTTGTCACTGGCCTCCAGCTGGACTTAACACCATTTACCACCACTCTCTGGGCCCAGCCATCCAACCAGTTTTCTACCCAGGAGAGTGTGCGTCTGTCCAGGCCAGAGGCTGACAGTTTCCGTAGCAGAATGCTGTGAGAAACTGTGTCAAAGGCTTTGCTGAAGTCCAGGAAGAGCACATCCACAGCCTTTCCCTCATCCAGCAGCCGAGTCACTTGGTCATAGAAGGCGATCAGGTTGGTTTGGCAAGTCCTGCCTTTGGTAAACCCATGTTGACTGGGCCTGATCACCCAGTTCTCTTGCATGTGCTTCATGATAGCACTCAAGATCACCTGTTCCAAGACTTTCCCTGGCACTGAGGTCAGACTGACAGGCCTGTAGTTCCCCGGATCCTCCCTGCGACCCTTCTTGTAAATGGGAACTACATCAGCCAGTCTCCAGTCCAGAGGTACCTCTCCAGTCTTCCAGGACTGCTGGAAGATGATGGAAAGGGGTTTGGCCAATACGTCCGCCAGTTCCCTCAATACCCTAGGATGTATCCCATCTGGCCCCATAGACTTGTGGTTGTCCAGTTGGCCAAGCAGGGCTCTGACCACCTCCTCTTGGACTATGGGAGCCTCGTATTGCTCCTCTGTTTCTGGGGTATCTATACAGAGGGAACAGCTTTCTTTACAATTAAAGACTGAGTCAAAGAAGGCATTAAGTACCTCAGCCTTCTCCTCATCCCCTGTCACCACTGTTCCCTCTGTGTCCAAAAGGGACTGTATGGTCTCCCTTGTTCTCCTTTTATTATTTATATATTTATAGAAAGATTTTTTTGTTATCTTTTACAGACTTAGCCAATCTGATTTCTAGTTGAGCCTTAGCCCCTCTGATTTTTTCCCTACACAACCTCACTTCCCTCCTGTAGTCCACCCAAGAGGCTAGTCCCCTCTTCCAGATCCTATAAATATTCCTTTTTTCCCTAATGTCACTCAAGCTTTCTCTACTCAGCCAAGCTGTTTTTTTCCCCTGCCGGCCTTTTTTCCAGAACACGGGGATGGCTTTCTCCTGAGCTGCTAGGATCTCCTTATTGAGTAGCTCCCAGCCCTCATCGGCTCCCTTGTCCTCAAGTACTGTCTCCCAGGAGACTTTGCCAACCAGCCTTCTAAAGAGTTCAAAGTCTGCCCTCTGGAAATTTAATGCTACTGTCCTGCTTACCACTCTCTTCACTTCACCTAGAACAGGAAACCCTATCATCGCGTGATCACTAAGTCCTAGGCGTCCCCCTACTGCCACATCCCCCACAAGGCCCTCTCTATTGACAAACAGCAAGTCCAGGAGTGCACCTTCCCTCGTTGGTTCATTCACCAGCTGTGCAAGGAAGTTGTCTTCCACGCCCTCCAGGAACCTCCTAGACTGCTTCCTTTCTGCTGTATTGTACTCCCAGCAGATATCAGGGAGATTGAAGTCTCCCACAAGGACAAGAGGCATTGACTTGGAGATTACCCCCAGCTGTTTATAGAAGAGCTCATCAGCAGCTTCCCCTTGGCTGGGTGGCCTGTAACAGACTCCCATCACAAAATCTACCTTCTTATGGGCTCCTCTGATTTTAACCCACAGACACTCAATCTCCTCATTGCCACAATCCATCTCGACAGTATCCAAGTCCTCCCTTACAAAGAGGGCTACTCCACCTCCTCTCCTACCCTTTCTATCCCTCCTGAAGAGTTTATATCCCACCAAAGCTGTACTCCAGTTATATGAGTCATCCCACCACGTTTCCATGATGGCAACGACATCATAGGCTCCTTGCCCTACGACAGCTTCCAGCTCTTCCAACTTATTCCCCATGCTGCGTGCATTGGTGTAAATGCACTTCAGCTGAGTAGCCGAGCCTACAGCCCTCTTAGAGGAGACAGTGCTTGTTCCCAATTGCCTGTTAACTGGAGTAGCTGGTACCAGAATACCTATATCTCCTTTGCTGATCCAGGGTGCATTCTCCCCCACTTCCTGTGCGGTGATGTGCTGGTGGTCCTCACCAGCACGCCCTCTCCTAAACTCTAGTGCCCCACATCCAGGCACGCACTTGCCTAGCCTGGACTCAAACCCCTCCCCCTTCACATCTAGTTTAAAGCTTGATTTATGAGCTTAGCTAAGTTTTTTAGCAAGGGCCTTAGCCCAGCTAGGAGACCCATGTGCCCCAACCTTCGCAACCGTGTCAGGGGGTGCACGAACCACCCCATGATCAAAGAATCCAAAACCCCTTTCCTCACACCAGGTTTGGAGCCAGGCATTAATCAAGTCCTTCTTAGTAATCTGCAGTTCCACTCCATTTAGCTTAGGGATGGAGCAGAATGTATAGGAGACAAGTTTGTCAACAAGTGTGTTTAGGCAGCCTATGTGAAGGCTGATTGGTATGTTAGATGTGTACTTGGTGGCAAATGAGGACTGCACTCCAGGTGATAAAGTGTTTAAAGAGGGCAGGTGTCAGTGTCTCACCTGACTGAAAGGGTTAACTTGGTTTCATACAACAGGAAGAAAAAAAGCATTTTTCTTTTTGCTATTGTTCTTCTAGTAACTGTCATTCTGTATGTCTACAGCTTAACAATTTCTTCTGCGTTTTGTCTTTCATCTTTTCATTTGCTACCTTTTTTAAAATGGTTTTTGCTATATTAAAAAAATCTCTTCTCCAGAGCTTTATTCAATCTTTCTCATGTTTGTAGACTATGAACATGATCGTTGTGGTATTTTGGAGCATTCCATAAGTCAGGTCTTGTTTATAGAATTTATTTGGGGTATTGCAGTAAACTTACTAAAACCAAGGATTTCAGAAAGAGATAATGAAGGCAATAGATGTTTTTCTTGAGCGTGGCCCTTTGCTTTCTTCTTTCTCCCTTCACCCACAGAACTTGAACTTACGTACTCCTACTTTGCTGATTGCCTCCTGATGATTTTTAAGGATTTCAAGCCCAGCCAGTCACATCTACCTTAATCTTAAGATGCTACCTGCACTCACCAACCATTGCTATTTCCCACCAACATCTACATTTTCTGATGCACAATATTGCTAACTCTGAAACTAGATCAGGTTTTTTAGGGCCATATCCAGCTGGGATTTGAATATCTTGAAGACAAATGTTGCACAACCTCTCTGGGCAACCTGTTCCAGTGTTTGAACACTCTTTATAGGGGAAGTTCTTTTGATGATACCCATCTGGAATTTTCCTTCTTCCAGCTTTTGGCTGTTGCTTCTTGTGTCCGATAATAATCTGGCTCCATCTTCTCTGTAAACTTTAATTAGGTGTTTGAAGATGGAAGGAAGGTCTCCCCTTAGATTCCTCTTCTTAAGACCCAGCCAAGCCTTTCTTCATCTGTTAAGCATTCAAGCTCCTTCATGATGATAGTAGCCCACTGCAGGACTTATTTTGCATTATGTTAGTGTTCTCCTTGTAGTTGAAACTTGAAGCTGGACATAGAATTCCAGATGAGGAGTGGAAACGAGGACAGAGGTTTTCCTCTGTTCTGAATGTATTGCTCCTGTTGCCCTGCACACTTGCTTATACAGATTAGAATGTGATTAACCTTCTCTGTGCAGTTGCATTGCTGACTTGTGTCCCAAACCAAGTCCACCAGCAACTCCAGGTCCTTTTGTGCAGAGCTGTGTTGTATCCTGTCGGCACTCAGCCTGAATTGTTCCATGGGAGTTCTTTCATCCTAGTTGTGTGACTTTGCATTTGCCTTCAAGTTTTCCGACCGCCCAGTTCTCCAGGCTGCTGGAAATCTGCTGTGTGACAGACAGCCCTGTCCTCCAGCTTACCAACCCGTCCCTCCCAATTTAGCGTCATACATAACGTCTTACTCTCAGGAATGAATGTACATACACAGCAGTGGAAGGAAGTGCATTCATCTTCATCTGAAGTTTTGACATTCATTATGTCTACATCCTTCCCCCTTTGTCTGCAGGATCCATATTGTGTCTGTCAGAGAAGACAACCAATAGAGATGTTTTTTGCTGAGCAACTCTCTCTCTTCTCAGTCCATAGTGTCTGTGTACACATCCTGTAGCAGTCACTATTTCTAGATTACAGAATGGGAAACTGAAGTTGAAACTGTCCATAGACATACATCATGAATTCCGGGAAAATACATGCATCCTCTGCTGTGCACCTAAATGGAATTTAAACGTTTAGGTAAACTTATTAATAAAAGTCACTGCAAGTACCTCTTTAAACTCAGCAGAAGGTTTGATTTGCTAATATACAACCCTTTCCTCTCAGTATTAAAAGTATGCACAAATACTAGAGACAGTAGCTTCATCTTGGTAGCTGTTCTAGAGCACGTTGGAGAGAATGCAGGGTCCAACGGCATGAGGTTTAACATGGCCAAATGCCGGGTCCTGCACTTGGGTCACAACAACCCTGTGCAGAACTACAGACTGGGAGAAGCCTGGCTGGAAGACTGCCAGGAGGAGAGGGACCTGGGGATGTTGGTCGACAGCCGACTGAACATGAGCCAGCAGTGTGCCCAGGTGACCAAGAAGGCCAATGGCGTCCTGGCTTGTATCAGAAACAGTGTGACCAGCAGGTCCAGGGAGGTGATTCTCCCTCTGTACTCAGCACTGGTGAGGCTGCTCCTTGAATATTGTGTCCAGTTCTGGGCCCCTCACCACAAGAAGGATGTTGAGGCTCTGGAGCAAGTCCAGAGAAGAGCAACGAGGCTGGTGAAGGGGCTGGAGAACAGACCCTATGAGGAGCGGCTGAGAGAGCTGGGGTTGTTTAGCCTAGAGAAGAGGAGGCTGAGGGGAGACCTCATTACTCTCTATGACTACCTGAAAGGAGGTTGTGGAGAGGAGGGAGCTGGCGTCTTCTCCCAAGTGACAGGGGACAGGGCAAGAGGGAATGGCCTCAAGCTCCGCCAGGGGAGATTTAGGCTGGAGATTAGGAGGAAGTTTTTCACACAGAGGGTCATTGGAATAGGCTGCCCAGGGAGGTGGTTGATTCACCTTCCCTGGAGGTGTTTAAGGCATGGGTGGACGAGGTCTTGAGGGACTTGGTTTAGTGTTTGATAGGAATGGTTGGACTTGATGATCCGATGGGTCCCTTCCAACCTGGTTGTTCTGTGATTCTGTGAGAGAGACTTCTTTCATTCTTTGGGAAGTAGCAAAAATAGTTGCTGCTGAAGGCTTTGTTATGCAACTCCTCTGCCCTCTTCTAGTGGCAGCAAGTTTATTCTCAGTCTTTAATTACCCCCTGATTTTTTTCCCTGCTTTTCAGCATTTTCTATGTTTTTAAGAATCACTTCCATCTGGCCCCAGTTAATAACTGCTTATCAGTTACTCTCTTGTCCCATATGAGGTCTGTGCTCAGTTCCTCCTTCAGGTAATTCACCTTTTGTGACTATTTCAGAGGAGCTGGTTAACAGCACGGCTGTTTTTTCCTGGTAAGCGGCTGTGTATGTTTATGTTCCAGATGCCCTGATGTGGATGTTTTTTGTTTCTGCTAAGTCTGTCGAGCTTTTTGCAGGCAAGGTTTCTGGGCTTATTTGTGATGCCTGCTCTGAATTCTCCAGCTCAGCAGTACTGATACACTTTGTTTGCTCAGAGCTTTTCAGGAAAATCCTAACACAGGATTAAACTCTAAGGTAGTACCTACACTCTGTGATCTGTGGCTTTGGTTCATGCATGCTTCTCAGAAATACCCATGTGCACAGGGTCCCCATGAAACCGCTTGAGTTGAAGCATGCAGGTTGTCTCCAAGTACTGCATTTCATAGCAAAAATATCTACCTTCTCTGTGTTCCACATGTTGAGCTTAGGACTGGAACTTGGGGCTTTCATTTGGGAAAGTTTGGTACTTTGTCTGCAGTGTAATGGTCTTTGATTACGTATCACATGCAGAGCATATCTGCAGCTGGACGCAGCCACAAAGCTAGGTTTATGTTTCAGGGGCATGTGGTAAGTGAATGGAAACACAGAGAAAATCTCTGCTTGGTTTTCTGGAACACAATTGCTTTTCACTTAGCAACGTGCATTGACAGACAAGATTTTTCCAGCTAGGATATTTAGGGTTTGCCAAAACTGGAAGTTTTAATTTGCTTTTTAAATTGATTTACAGAAGATTACCACAGTTATGCACATGTCCTTCTTGGATTTACTTGCTCCTCTGGGGAATTTCTTGTCCTTGAAGTGGTAATATTCATCAAGAATGGAATGTCTTGCCTTGGTACTTGTACTGCTACAGAGGCGTGGTCTGTTGGTTTATGAATTATTATTTTGTTTTGATTTTCCAAATTCACATTAGTTCCTGTTGCTGTTAGGGTTTAGAGTTAAAGAGATAAGCCTCAAGGATACTCCTGGGATGAAATGACACAAAGCTGTACTGTATGTGTTGATACATTCAGAAAGGAATAATCTGACTCTTAGTTTTAATTTTTTCTGTACTTGGTCTGTTTAGCTTAGCAAGATTGTCAGGGATGAGTGCTGCAAGAAGCTTACTGGAAGGTTTGGTTGCTGTCTTCATCAGATTCTGTTGGGATTTTGCTTGTTTTATATTGGGAAGGACAAGGAGAATGCACTTTTGAAAAATTCCTGGTTGACCTACCTCCACACACCTGTACCTGCTCCTCAGCCTGGAGACAGAGTCATAACTTGTAGCAGCAAATCAGCAAATCACTCTGACCTATGGTCTCTGGATTGCAGTAGTGTTCATATGGAACAGGGTGATACAGACAACATCAATTGTGTGCACAGCGGAGAAGGCAAAAGTTCTCAACGGCCATAGGTTGTGTTTATAATTACACGTTACCTGGTTAATGCACTTAAATGTCACACAGCAGCGATGTGTTAATGCTAAAGGTGCGTCCCATGGTTATTAAATCTTGAAATTATATCTAAAACTTTGTATGCCAGCATGGAAATGTCAACTTCTTCAACTCCTCTTCTCCAAATACTGGATGTCATTAAACAGTTTCATAATAGAATTGCACAGAAGGGTTTGGTCATGGGAGCCAGAGTGGAGAGATGCATAATCGTCTTTTTATGGCCTGTTTTTAGGAATACACCTGTAAGTTCTCTGTATTCCATAACGCTGAACTGAATGGCTTAAGAGGAGGGTTTAAATAGAATGTGTCTTACATGTAAGAAAGTAAATATGAAACCAGTGTTTTTGTTCTTGCAGTTGTGGCAGTGGTGTCCTGTGGTTGCTTTCTAACTTGTTAGGAAGGAATGAAGTACAAATGAGATTTTGGTAGGTTTCCAGTAAGACACAGCTAAGCCAGAGGTTTTTATAACAGTTCATCATCTGAAAGTAGCAACACGACCCTTTTGCATTTTCTAAAGGAAAATATGAACCTAACCAAAAAAAAGAAACCCAAAGAAACCCCTTTTTAAATAATGTAGCTATTCTTTGGGAAATGATAAAGACCAGGCATGCACATCCATCAGCCATTCGATTCCACTGAGGGAAAAGAGTTTTCAGAAGACAAACTTGGAGTGGCTGCTTTCCTTTAGGTGTTAAATGCTAGCAGATTTGTGATGAAAACCTGTAGATGCTGTAACCATCAAGAGGGAGCTGATCACAAAATGCCTCAGAGGTGGAGTCTGAGCATATGAAGACACATAAGCAGTATAACAGCGACAGGTTACATAAAATGTGAAGCTGCATTTAAAATATGTTATTTAATATACAGTTTAAATTTAGTTGCATTTAATATATGATTTAAAATGTATTGCTTAAATATTATAAAACAATCAAATAAATCATATGTGTGTTATGATACTTTTTGTTAAATGCTTTTTTGTTCCTTAGCATCTTTGATTACCTCTGATAAATGTTGCTCTTTGTAAGAAATTAGCAGTATTGTTGGTTACAGAGAATCTAATGCCTGTTTTTTAATCCCTTCCAGGTCTCTTGTAGCTAACCTTGCTGCTGCTAATTGCTATAAGAAGGAAAAGCATCTTGATTTGGAGAAGAACTGGAAATTGGTGGAAAAGGCCAAAGTATACTACATTGCAGTAAGTTCAGTTCCTTTCAAACTGCTAAAATGTGTGTTGCAGCATTGTGCGATTTAAGCCATGAGCCTGTCTCCTGCTTATGGTTTGGGGTGATTGCATAGGAATACAATGCAAGGAAATGACTGTTTGAATTTCAGCATAGTTTGATTTCTTCCAATTTAAACGTACCGGTGTAGAAGTCTGTTACAGTTGTGCGCTTTCTTAAATCAGTGGGGAAAAAAATCATAAGAACTAAATGTATTTTTAGAGCCTTTGTAGTAGTGCATCAAATTTACATTTCACATTTTCTAGTAAATTGTTGTGAAGGATGCACAAATTATGTAGAAAAACACTATTAGCATAATTACTCACTGCAAACAGTTTGAGCTTATTTGTGTGAACAGTCTTAATTGCTATTTATTCCATAGTAATTACTACGGCACCTTATAACTCAATATTTCAGAAACAATGATTGTGACAAATCTCTTGAATGTGGGCGGTGGGGCAAACTGATTTTAATGATGAAATCTCGCTTCTGGAATATAGAGGGTTTGAGGATGAGGCGTTCGTAGCTTCACAATTAGCATTCCTTTTTTGCCATCCAGAATGAATTAAGCCAGATAAGTGTATTTGTGTAGATTACATCTTGCCTAAATGGAAGCAGTGAATTTGTTTTCACCTTGCTCTCAAGTTGATATGTGATCAAAATTAGCAAATATAAAGCATCTATGACAGGTTACAAACTCTTAACACACATGTAATATATGCATTCTGTATGGCAGATGCCACCGTTCCACTACCTGAGCTATGTGAGAACAGCTGGTGAGGAGTGTAAAGAATTGATTATCCAGGAGGAACAAGTTCATTGAGAATACAGTTATTTCTTTTAGCTAGAGCTAACATCTCCCGCAGCCCGTTAGTGCATGCTGCTGTAGGCTGGTATTGATTCCCAAGCATGGCCAGCACTGCCCTTTATAACTGACAGAAATACTTAGAACCTTCTCAGTACACAAAGAGAATGCATCCCATTGCCATGGCCATATGTTCATGCTGCAGTGAAAAATACACCTAGATGTATTGTCTACTCATTTCTCTTTTTCAAACATTTGGAAATTTGTATTTCCCCATAATTATACCTCAGTCTGCTCCCAGTGCAAGCTTAGATATTAGTGTTGTTGCCTAAAAAAATAGGCTGAGAGTATTGTTTAAATAAAGAAGAGTGACAAATGTTACCAAAAGCTGTACTGCCCTATGGTCTTTTCTATTTCTGCCACCCTTGCATAGAATTACCAATACTTCCCCCAATAAACAGTATAGAAAAGTTAGACTTGGTGAAGTGCTCAGGAAAAGTGGGAAGTGTTACAGGAGGTAAAAACAGGTTGCATTTTTTAAGATACAGCCCTTGTCTTATTTTAGTTTGGAAGCTACTCTTTTGTGTTCAGTCAGTTTGAGGATGTAAATTCTGATGAACCCTGATTCTCAATGTATTAAAAACTGTTCTTCATATGCCAGTTCTGCAACATCTAATCTTGACTAAGAGACAGAGAATTACTGTACTGAACTGGAAGCAAATCTCAAGTGCACACATGCTAGTGAGTAAGTAAATAACACTGAAATTCTAATAAATTTTACTAGATATTTGCAAACCAGAATTCAAATCAGGGTACATCAAGGGCAGGAGGAGATCTGTTGCACCTCTTCCAGAAGCACTTGAGGATGGCTTCATCTGGGAGATTCTTAGGATGGTGTTATCACTTCAGGTTACAGATTGCACATGGAGCTTCACTTAAGGAGAGGAGACAATGTGTAGAGCTGTACACACTCCCTTATACTCCAGTGTATTTGTGCTCTTTCCTTTCATTTAGGTTCTTTACTTGCAGGTTTGTAGCAGTTTATCTGATCAAACAGAACCGCGCAGTGCACAATTACCACTCCTGAGGTACAGAGCAGCTCTTAGAGTCATTAATTTGTCTGCACTCGCCTGTCTGTACTCCAGGCTCGTTACCTTCCTTGGCTTTGCGCTCTGCATATATTGCTGTTCATTTCCTTCTTTCTACCCAAACGTCACCTATTTGTGGCTTACATTCAAATGTGCACTAGTGGCAGATCCTTTTTCTGGAAATCTCTGTCCTTTGATTATCAAACCATCCATTTTCCTGGCAGAGTGGGACAGTTGTTGCTTTAGAACTGGGTCTGTGATGTCCCGTGGTCATATGTGTGCTTCCTAGGAGAGAGAAAATGCTTTTCAGTGCAGCATCCAGCAGAACGGCCCTCAGATGACATTCAGCGCTGAAACCTAATCAATTCACAGAGGGAGGAGGAGGCACAAAGGAGAAGATAGTGAAGCCGTGACAGAATCCTTAAAGACAACTTCTGTTACCATGAATGAACACAATGCGTTTATTTCAGCCATCTGGAAATCAGATCCGTCAGACAAATTGGAGAAGAGCAAGCAAAGAATAGGGCCCTGTAAATCACAGATAGAGACAAAATACAAGGGCTGCCCCAGCTTTTTCAGACATAGTAAACTTTAAAGGTTTGTTTTAACCCTTTGGGTTATTTCAGACAGATTAATTGTACTGTCAAACTATGCCATTTTTTCCTCTTCACATCTAATTCATATACTTGCAGTAATTTCTGCCTTTGACATAGTGTCTTCTTGGCTGTCACACTCGTTCCACTGTGGATCAGCTGGCTATGCTACTGGGGCCCTAATTAGAATGCACTGCAAGGAATTTTTTTGGGTTCCTACTGTGGCTGGAAAGTGTCCCTTCCTCAGACATTGCCCTCATTGCAGAATCAGTTGAGAGTTAGGATGTCATTCATTCTGTCAAGAGTGAATGGGACACAACTTGACATGGAAATAATATTAAGGGTTCTTTTGTGGGGTGTCTTTAATTTTTTTTCTTTATTTCTATGATGTTATGTTTTCTGACAACACTTACAGTTTAGAGTTCTTATGTGTTAGATTGGCATATTACAAGCTTGAGTGATGAAACTCCATATTTGGGCACCTTGTTTGACTTATTTTCAGAGGCATTTAATAAACTGATGGGACTACTGTAATTTTTTAGGGGTCTCTAAGTATTCTATAGCATAGATTGGGCTCTGGGCATTTTGTTGTGTTTTTTTAAGATCATCAATATCTTTAGTGCCAGCTGAAGTTTATGGGAGTTGCTGGGGCTCAGTATCTTTGACACCGCATAAAAGCATTTTAAAAATTTTAATGCAACTCGCAGTACATAGCTGTTAATTGTCATGTATATCAAAGGTCTGCAAAGTTATTATTATTGTCAATGTTTTTGATTAAAAGAAAATCTGCCAATAAGATTTGCTTAGGAGAGCAGAAAAACCAGAATTTTTGCTATCACTTGTCTCCAGTAAGCACCCTTATGTTACTGTATGTGGCTAAGGAAGTTTGCACTTGCCCTTTCATAATCAGATGAAAATGTGAAAGGAGAAAACTCTTTATTGCATTAAAACTGCACATAACCTTGTGAAATCTTAACTCTGACAGCTGATGCTGCTTGCTCATGCAGGCAGCTGAATTTAATCTTTCTGACTATATTTGAGTATCACTGGCACAAGCATTGGACTTCCCAAGCATGTGTTTCCTCTTGTTTCAGTTAGTCAGCCTTATTTCTGGCAAGTATTCAGATTTCACAGAATCAGTAGGTTGGAAATGACCCCCAGGATCATTGTGTCCAACCATTCTCCCATGTTCTTCTCTGGGCAGCTTTCTAGCCAGTCTTCTCCTAGTCTGTAGCTACACAGGGTTGTTGTGCCCCAAGTGCAGGACCAAGCATTTGGCCTTGATTTACTCCATTTGTTATTCAGTCCAGCATCTGCATTCATGTCATGTTTGCCATTGGAGACTGAGGTAGGTGAAACATGCAATGCCACAATTATGTTGTATTGGTGCTGAAGTAGTGGATCTGTTCTTGAAAGTTGCTTCTGTGCTTCAGTTGTTGAGGGTTGTGCTGGCTGCAGTCAGGCTCCCAGGCTGTGGTAACGTGAGTCTTAAAAGTGGATTGCTGAAGTAACTCCCAAACCCCACACAGATCTGCCTTTAATGAAATGCTCATCTCTCTTCTGTGCAAAGGAAAACTGGAAATTGTTGTTCAGGGTCTGTACTTGAATGTGTATTCTGTGGATATGTTTCATGTGCTTAGAAAGCTGGAGTTATGGGTGATCTCTCTACAAGCTTTTTGCATTAGTGTCTCCGTGGACTCCTTGCCTGAACTTTTCATACCAGTACAGCATTGCTGATGCTTGTGCTTATCTGTGTTCAGTAAAGATGTGGTACCAGTTCCACCCTGTATTTTATACGTTGTGATTTCTTGTCTTTGCTGTTTGAATTTACAGTTCTGGAAAGCTTCAGGTCCTGTACTTCGTGTTATAAACAGAGAGTAGAGGAGCGATGAGGCTTTTTTGTACCTCTGTGGCTTATTTCTATGCAGCTGAATTTTGGGTTGCTCACTTCTTGTAATGCCCTGTAACCTTTTACACGGAGAAGGGAACGCTTTCACTGTCAAGTTTGGCATGGGCTGTTGTTATCTCACAATCCATAAAAGTGTATACCATTCCCTTTTCCTACTTCATGTGGCAAATAATGGAGCTTCCTCAATGGTGATGCCTTGCGGTTGTACCACACCGAGTATATAATCTTCTAATGCTGCTCAGACTTGTTAGCCCACAGTTAGATGACATTTGCCACCTTTGGCCTCCCTTGTGGTTACCAAGTTGATGGCGAGTCTCATTTATGTTGGTGTTAATGACAGCTCTGATCAAGACCGGGTCTGCTGGTCTTAGGCTGTCTGCAGTAGGAGACGTCCTATGTTGTGGCGTGTGATAATGATCCCAGTGTAACGTACCTGTGTGCTGGAGGAAAGGGTTTTACAGCTTCAACCACTCCAGTAAGTTTCAGCAAAGACTGTGAGGTTTTCCTATTTGCTTTCTTTACTGTTTAAGTGTTTGTCTGAGCAGAGATACTGTGGTGGTGTAGTGGGCTCAATGGTGGAATTATCTGGTTTCAACATGAGTCTGTCAAAACATAAGCTTGATGTGAGCGATGTGTAGCAAAGCTTAAGTAACATTCCACAGTGTTTTACATGGGCTTGGCTATTTGACTTGACAAAAAATGCTGATTATTATAACAATGTAAATACAGATGAAATGCCTTTTGTGCTGTTGCTTCCTTTCACAGGCCTTTTCAGAGAAGGCATTTTTATTGTAGTTTACTGCTATGATGAGTATGATAATTTACAATGGATTGTCGTAGGGTTTTTTCTTTGAGGTGTGCTGGGTCTGTGCATGCGTCCTGTGAAATGAGAGACTGAGACACTGGCAGAAATCAAAATATCCCTTAAAAAAAACATTTGTTCAAGGCACTGGCACAGGTTTCTCAGAAAAGGTATGGCTGCCCCATCCCTGGAGGTGTTCAAGGCCAGGTTGGATGGGGCTTGGAGCAACCTGATCCAGTGGGGCTGGAATTGGATGGGTTTTAAGGTCCCTTCAAAGCCAAACCATTCTGTGAATCACTCCACAATGGTTTTTTTTTAAATTGATAACTCTTGCCATTGCTGCCAAACTGTCTCTCACAAAAATGGGCAGGGTTTGTGGCTAGGAAAACACCATTCTGAATATCTTAGCCTTGGAGAATAATATGCAGCCAGCAACAGTTAGTTGTGGCCTCTTTTGCTGGTTGGGATAGCCTTACCTTCCTGAAGGCCACCATCCTGAGGGACTGTGTTGTTGGGAGGCTGTAGCTGAGGTGTGGTGCACTTGTGGAGATGTGACAGACATCATTTTTTCTGATGGTTTCTCAAATAACTGATGTGATGAAGTGAGTTAGAACCTTTTTTTCTTATTTCTTACAAAGTTTGATCCTCAAGTTGTCATTCTTCGAAGGTGAATGCTGTGTACTTCATGCAGAAAAATGCGTCATTGACTTTTCTGAAAGCTTTGGCCTCCTTTTTCCACCATAGGAAATGAATGAGAACCTGCCTGACACGGCAGAAATATTTATCACTAAACATCCACCCCTCTGTTATCAATTATATTTATTTACATGAAGAATATAGATGTTTCATTTGCTGTTACTCTCCCACTACCCCAGTAGCCTTTGAGCTGTAGGTCCCCCTCTTCGGCAGAGTGAGGGGCGCAGCTCCGCCATGGCTCCTTTGCCCCTGCGCTTTGGGGTGGTTTCAGCAGACGGCGAGGAGAACCCTCGCCCAGGCAGTCTGGCTGCAGCAGCCAGGCGGCAATAGTGGTGCCATTTCTCACAAAGGAAATGTTGAACGGGAGCCAAATGTTTGGTGGCAGAGGCTGTTGCTAGGAAATCAAGTTCCTGAGGCGATTAATGACAAAGCAAGCAATAACACGAAGGCAGAATTACAGATTTAAAAGAGAGGGAGAAAAAAAGTGGTTGGTGTTATAATTACCCAAAGAAATCCGTACTCATTAAATTGGCTGTTTTTATGATTGACTTTAATTGGAGGTTAGCTCAGATATTTAGCTCCTTTTCCCACCCCTTTAAACACACACATGCACATAATCTGTAGAGCTACAGACTTGTTTTTCTAAGCATTGAGAGGAGCTTGCCCTGTAATTTGATCCCCACTGACAGATGCATTTTCTATGCTGCCATTTTGAATTAACCTATTGTGCAACAATTTTCCTCAGCTCTGTTGAATAAAACATCAAGTCTTATTACCTCAGATGGATTTGATAGAGTAAAAGAATGTACTTCTCGCTGAAGTAGACTATTCTCAATGAGTTCAGTGATTTGAACTCTGCCAACAAGCACTGATAATTTGTGCTGTGTACTTAATGAAGGCAGGAGAGCAGAGCCACGTGGGGGGTCCTTGGGCTGGACGAAGTTCAAACACAAACCTCCAGTAATATTGTTGTTTGTGCTAAGGCTGTTCCTTCAGATCAAGCCTTTTTAGACAAAGCACGTTAACTAAGATTTTTTGCTGTGGAATAGACAGGTTTTGAGTCTGAGAGTCTTCTGCCCCAGTTGGTATCTGAACTGCTAGGCTTCTTTCGGATTAGCAAAACAGCAATTGATCCCCCTCTCCCAGAAACCCCAACAGTTGGATTTGTCCTCTGAGACTTCTTTTGTAAGGAGAGATCTTCCCTTGTAAAGTTAAACTGGAATAAATGATGGTTTAAAATTATTTTAAATTCCCCATAGTTTGTGTCTTGTGATAAGGGAAGAACAGGTTTTCACCTTATTTGCTTTTCTCCTGATTAGAAACACTTATGCAGCCAGTTCAGCAGAATTTTGGCATAGAAATGGCAAGGCAGCTGACCCTGACATTTAAATCCTGTCATGTTTCATTGCTTACATTCAAGATAATATTCCCTGCTTGCAGCAAGTGATAAGTGAGGAAATATCCTTTTACTGTACCTGTAAGTGAACATGCTGAAGCTAAGTGATGCCTCAACTCACCCAAATCCCAATAAAGCAGGGAGAGGGAGACAATGGAACCACGTGTACCCTGTCCAACAATGCCCACATTAGGAATCAGATGCTAGTGCCAAGCTGTCTGCTTTGTTAAATACCCGAGTTCCCTCAGGCAAGAAGACAGCTGCTGGAACTACTATGAAATTTGGTAGCTCAATCTATTTGCACTACCCTTGGGCTACAAGCTCCTGTTAAATCAGACCACCCCGCTTGGTACACTTGAGGGAGTTTTTTCAAAGTGTTTGTAATTAAAATGATAAAACATCATTATTACTCCAAAGATGTTGTGTGCGCTTTTCGTTTGGCAGATAACGACAGAGATAAGCCCAGCATGTAATTTCCATTGCCATAATGGCTGTGATTGCAATTACCCTTCTAAAAGTATATTGGGGTTGGGTTTAGGGGGGAGGATAGGGGAAAGGGCATGCCTTTATTCCATTAGCAGAATTTGTACATGTGTTGAAATACTGAACCAGACTCTCTGTTGCCGGCTTCTTGTCCATAAAGGCTGACCTTGGCTCTGTAGTAGAGCAAGGAGTGGGGAGAAGAGATGGCTGGCAGGGCCACCAACCTAGAGACCTCTGCTCCCAGGTGCCTCTGCCGTGAGGGACACAGAGGCTTGAATCCCATATAAAATCTGGGCAGACTTAACATACTTAAATGTAAATTAAAAAGAGAAGCCGTCATAGTACAAGGGGTGAGGTGAGTCAGTCTGAAGGGGAATTTTTCCTGCGGGTCCCCTGCATGTCAGTCTTTATTAGCTGCTCTCTTCATAAGAGCGCAAGAATTTTGCTGTTACCATGTCAACTTTGTTAGAGCAAAACCTCAAAACTAGAGCACCAGCCAATCGAGGAGTTGGAAGCTCTGACTGAAACAGTATTGGTTCTATCTTGAATTGGTTTTTGTTTGAGTACTTCTCTGATAAGGTTTAGAAAGAGCCATTCATGTAAGACGACTCTAAAGACTAAAGCTTGACAATTGTGAATTTTTCTGGTTTGAGGTAACATGCTTGTTTTGGATGATGATTATCACAATTTGTAATAAATTGACGGTCTGGATACAGTTGTTTGAAATTTGGTTGAAATTCCACCTTTATTCTGAAGAAGCTGCTCTCGTTACCAAGTGGAGATGTCACAGTCTGCATCACTCTAGAATATAGAATCATAGAATCACCAGGTTGGAAGAGACCCACCAGATCATTGAGTCCAACCATTCCTATCAAACACTAAACCATGTCCCTCAGGACCTCGTCCACCCGTGCCTTAAACACCTCCAGGGAAGGTGAATCAACCACCTCCCTGGGCAGCCTGTTCCAGTGCCCAATGACCCTTTCTGTGAAAAACTTCCTCCTAATGTCTAGCCTAAAGCTCCCCTAGCAGAGCTTGAGGCCATTCTCTCTTGTCCTGTCCCCTGTCACTTGGAGAAGAGGCCAACACCCTCCTCTCTACAACCTCCTTTCAGGTAGTCATAGAGAGCAATGAGGTCTCCCCTCAGCCTCCTCTTGTCCAGGCTAAACAACCCCAGCTCTCTCAGCCGCTCCTCATAGGCTCTGTTCTCCAACCCCTTCACCAGCCTCGTTGCTCTTCTCTGGACCCACTGCAGAGCCTCAATATCCTTCTTGTGGTGAGGGGCCCATAACTGAACACAGTATATGTATTTATGTAATACATGTAATATGTATTCTTTGTGTCTGTGTCATTGAATGTCACATAAAAAATAGTATAGAAATACCACAGCAGTTGTTCTTTTTTACATTTAATTTTTAACAGCAAAAGATATGTACATGTCTGTAACTCCAAGGATGAGTTCAGCTATTTATGGTAGCCTGATACTTGATCTGAAGTTGAAATAGTAGTTTCATTTATTGTTTACTTGTGTAACAAGGTTAATGCAATTGTTTAAATACAATTGTCTTTTTTCCTTGAAAACAGTTGTGATTAACAATCTGCTTTGAAGTGAGCATTTGTGCTTGGTATTTCCAAGGCAGTCACTTTTAAGACTCAAATTATAGAGTGCAAAATATATACACGTAGCATAAGAGGATTCAAATGTGCTTCCTCTTGGCTCAGGAACTGAACTGTACTGAGCGACATTGACCTACACTGTAGACTGCAGGTGTTTTGAAACAGCAGAGGGTGGAAGCAGGACAGGAACAGTTGTTCAACAGTTGTTTTTTTGAGCCTGCAATTAACAATTATTTTTTAAAATAAAAATGTTTTGTAGCATGGCTAATCAATATCCAAATACTGTCTCATGTCAATTTTAATGTACTACCCTATGCTTAACAGTTGTGTATTTAGAATAAAAGACAATTTTCACAAGTGCTTCTGCCCAGGTTTTCAGTGATAACATTAAACGCTAATAGTGGTGCCTTGCAGATTAGGCTTTTTACCACTTAGTGCTAGTTTCTTTAGCCCTTTTCAGTGCAGAAAGGCTGAGTCTAGCCAGCCTTGTTTGTTACCAGTATTATTTGAAAAAGTAATTGCTTGGTTCTAAAACTGGGCTCTGGAAGCTCCTTTGAAAGAGGCAGTGGGACATCAGTCTGGTCCTGGATTGGCTTTGGTGCAACAGAGGAAAAGACCTATCAGGAGGCATCTGTCTCAGTTGAGGTCCCTAGAATCGTAGAATAGTTTGGGTTGGAAGGGACCTTTAAGTTCATCCAGTTCCTACTCCTCTGCCATGGGCAGGGACAACTCCCACCAGACCAGGCTGCCCAAGGCTCCATCCAACCTGGCCTTGAACACCTCCAGGGACTGGGCAGCCACAACTTCCCTTGACGACCTGTGCCAGTGCTTCATCACCCTCAGGGTGAAGAAATTCCTCCTTATGCCTGGTCTAAATCTGCCCCTTTCCAGTTTATTCCCATTGTTCCCAGTCCTATCACTACAAGCCTTTGTAAACAGTCACTCCCCAGCTTTCTTGTATCCCCTTCAGGTACTGGGAGGTCACGATAAGGTCACCTTGGAGCCTTCTCTTCTCCAGGCTGAATAACCCCAACTCTTTCAGCCTGCCCTCATGTGGCAGTGGCTCCAGCCCTCTGATCATCCTCATACCCTCCACTGGACCCATTCCAATAGTTCCATATCCTTCTTATGTTGAGGATTCCTGAATGGGACACAATATGCCAGATGAGGTCTCCCAAGAGAGGAGCAGAGGGGCAGAATTGCCTCCCTTCGCATGTTGGCCACACTTCTTTTGATGCAGCCCAGGACATGATTGGCCTTCTGGGTTGTGAGCACATATTGCCAGCTTCTGTTGAGCTTTTCATCAACCAGCACCTCCAAGTTCTTCTCTACAGGGCAGCTCTCAATCACATCATCCCCCATTCTGTACTAAAACTGGGAGTTTCCCTGACCTAGATGTAGGACCTTGTACTTGGCCTTATTGAACGTCATGAGGTTAGCACAGGCTTCCAGCCTGTCCAGGTCCCTCTGGATGACATCCTGTCCTTCTGGTGAGGCGACTGCACCACTCAGCTTGGTGTCACCTGCAGAGTTGCTGAGGTTGCACTCTATCTCACTGTCTTTGGGGTGTTTTCTGAATTTCTTGGAAAATAGAACTGCCCTCTAAAGACAGGACTGAGCAGGTTTTGTGGTGTGGCTTTAGTCAGTCTAGTGGTGGGGCTGATGCTCCATCAGCAGTGCCTTGGGTCACAGGCTTGGGAACTGGGCTTCAGACTGTCCAGTGTGGTCAAAAGAAAGAAGATTCTCGTTTCTCCTTTTCTTCTTTTAATTAAGGATAGCATACTTAAGGAAATACTAAATTTTCTACATAAATAACAAGTGCTGCTTTAAAAGCAATTAATAAGTTGAAGAATAGAGGGTAGACAGTGTTTCTTTCTACAGCACATCCAGGCCATCATGGTAGCAGGTAGGGCTTGACTGATGAAACATCATTTTAAGAATATGAACAATTTAAAAACACCAGTACTAATCCTTGCAAGGGTCTGACTTAAACAAAAGTTAAGGATTCCTAGAGTTTGTCCACAACAGAAGGGTTTTGCCGATGCAGTTACTGTGGGAAAACTCTCCTGGGAATTCATACGTCTCACTGGCACAAGCACTCTAACATGGAGAGAGTTTCTAACAGCTGCTGTGCCAGCAGAAATGCTCCCACCTTCACAGACTGATCAGACTGGCACCAAAGTCTTTATTGGCAGGACAGTGTTGGTTGAGGATAATGGCTTTTTTTCCCAAGTTTCTAAGTAATGTAGCTACTTGGGCAAAATATCAGTGTGGTCTGCGTTCAGAGCACCTAGATAGATATTGGCAAAGCCCTTTAAAAGTCACGAGGCTTCTGATGTGCAGTATGTGGCTAATGATGTGGCTCCTGAAGATCTGGAGATTATCTGTCGTGTTACTGCTTCTTATGCTGAAGTTACTGGAGTTGTTTTGCAGAACGTCACTGCTCCAAAGAGTTTTTTGCCAACTCTGCTATCGCCAGATGCAAGAGAACAATGCTCTCTTGCAAATCTGAAAATGGTGGGGAATAGCAGTCAATGGTATTTAGCATGAAATATGCCTCAGCATATGCGTCTGAACATGTCTTTTTAAGACCATATGGAATATAATTGGTGCTGAACAACATTGAGGTGTTTTGTGAAAAGTAAAGGCTAAGCAATAGAAAGAGTCATAAAATCTTCAAGAATGAGACAAATGGAAGAAATATGAGAAAGAAGCAAGATACTGAACTCTGTCTCACTCTGTGTGACATAGGGAGATCACAGTATTTTTAGTAGATTTCTTTTCAAGGTAGGATTAAAATTCAGGAAGCCAGTGACTGGTAGTGGGTATAGAAGGTGATGAGAGTAATTGGGATGAAGTAGAAACAACCCTATCAGGTGAGAGCACCCAGAAGAGCATTATTGGTATCTACAGCTGGGTTTAGGATCACCACCACTCTGAATATGGGTTCTTAAGGCATTTCTTCACAGCAACATAAGGTAAGAATAAATTTTGCTCCTGAATACGGATTTCTCCCTGTCCTTTGAGAACTAGAGTCAAACTGTAGAGTTGTTGTCCATTTCCTTAATAAGAGATCTCATTTCTAAGAGGCAATTTAGGATTAGAAATGTGCTGAAATTAAAATTCCTTACTATTTCATTGATTTTAATCACAAACTGCAGCTGAATGTCAAAAAAGAATTTTAAAACTGTAAGTGATTGAAGATTTCCAACAGTCCGAAGGACCCAGTTTGCTTTGAAGAAAAAGAGGAATTGTCGATGAGGATGTACATAAAGGCTGGCAAGTATTCCTTCCCCAGAACCAGGCTGTCCCTGAGCGCTGCTTTGTGCTGCTGAGGATGGGCTGGGGAGGGTTTCTGCTGAGGGCGGTAGATCCTTATCTGCCTAATTGAGCCGTCAGTTGTTGACAGGAGGGAAATCCTGTGCCCCGCCTTTAGTGCATTTCAGTGACAGCAGGAGTGCAAGATATAACTTATGGAAAGGGAACAGAAAGTGTTAAATTTTTTGAGGATAGCCTCCTCTACGGAATCCTGTGAGGTCTGGATTGTAGCGGAATCAAGGGTTTGAACGTTCATACAGCAGATATGTTCAAGAAAATCATCAGAGTGTAGTTATTCTGAAAGCACTAGAGTTCTGCTACAGATCCCCAAACTTTCAGAATATGAATTTTATCAGTTCTTAATTTTATCAGTGTGATGATAAAATTACATTAATAGAATTGAAAGCAGCTGTCAGCTTTCTCTTCCTTTGAGCCAAATTGTCTTGTTGCAGAGTTGGTGCCACGTATTTCATAGTGGTAAAAGGAACAACAGAAGACATTCGACACTGGAACTTAATAGAAAAGTATCAGAAAAAGGTATTAAAAAAACCTATAATGCATTCATCTAGCACATCAGTTTTATATAAAATGTCAGTTTTGTTCCCAACCTAAATATCCTGTTTTATAGCATGTAGAATTACATTCATGTTGCAGTGTTTTAGAGATACCTGTTTGCTAGAATGGTCTTTTTATCATTCTCACCCCCCAACAGTAGGTTGAAATTATCTCATCTTTAAGAAAAGATTATTTCTGTTTTGTTTTTAAAATAAACTGTTACTGACTGCTCTGCAGATGAAGTAACATTGTAGGTTGGAGGATAGGTGGGAGCAACAAAAGCACTTCACAATGATGTGTTGAAGTCATATAACTGAGAAACCCAAGACAGGTATAGCTCTGGGGGTTGGCTTATCAATGAGCAGTCTTATTGAAGCTGCTGATTTTCATGTCACTAGTGGTCATGTCATGACTGGCCAGGCAGAGTAGAGCACCAGAAGACCTCTTGAGTCTTTCTGTATCTTCAGATCTCTGTAGAAAACCTCTAAGCTGAAAAGAGTTGTCAGCTGGAAGTCTTTTGTGTGCTTCTTGTGATTTACTACTGACACCTGCTTGTGGCTGCATTTGTGATGCAACTCTAGGCTGAGAGGACCTTTGAACTGATAATATACTATTGCAGCTTGTAAGCTCTAAAAAACCTTCATGGTTTGTACATCATTAATTTTTGACCTAGTGGGAGAAGAAAAATGTGGTCAGTGTAGTTTAGGCCTTAGGCATACCCTTGGTGGGATGTAGGAGAGAATTGGAAGGGTAAAAGTGAGGAAAACTCATGGGTTGAGATAACGGCAGCTTAGTAGGGAACGTCTGTTACTCTTTTACATAAAAAGAATACAAATAATTTAAGTTTTATTTTCAGAAGAATTGTGATGGTGTTAATACAATGGATAGAGCTCATAGAGCTGTAAACCACACCAGAGCATTCACTGTGTTTTCCACAGTGTTCAAGTTATTTGGTTTAGATTTAAAAATAGCTTTTGTTAAGTCATAATTGTCTTACACCTGCATTACCAGCTAGAAAGAGACTCAACAGTTAATACCTGCCTTGAAGGCACCATTTTTAATTCTGACTGTACAATGTTATAATGTTTAAGTAGAAAATTCAAGGGTGGGTTAGACTTTGACGTGTAGAAATCAACAACTGGTATGCTAACCAGGCCAGGAATTTTGCTTCCTAAGCTGAAGGCTATAAATGGCTGCAACAGCTAAAAGAGCTGGAATCACAGTCAGTATGTATTTAACCTGGAGTCAGAGTCAGCCTTGCCTCCTCTTGTTTCCGGTTTTGGGGAATAATTCATTCCATTTGACAGAGCAGGAGATATTTTTGTGCTGGGGGACATATTGTGAGGAAGGAAGAGCACTGCCACATTTCCCCCTGTTCTCCACATTTCAGCTCAGGTAGATCAGAGAGGGGAAACCCTTGGACCTTGCTCCCACTTTTCTTCCTTCCTTCCTTCCTTCCTTCCTTCCTTCCTTCCTTCCTTCCTTCCTTCCTTCCTTCCTTCCTTCCTTCCTTCCTTCCTTCCTTCCTTCCTTCCTTCCTTCCTTCCTTCCTTCCTTCCTTCCTTCCTTCCTTCCTTCCTTCCTTCCTTCCTTCCTTCCTTCCTTCCTTCCTTCCTTCCTTCCTTCCTTCCTTCCTTCCTTCCTTCCTTCCTTCCTTCCTTCCTTCCTTCCTTCCTTCCTTCCTTCCTTCCTTCCTTCCTTCCTTCCTTCCTTCCTTCCTTCCTTCCTTCCTTCCTTCCTTCCTTCCTTCCTTCCTTCCTTCCTTCCTTCCTTCCTTCCTTCCTTCCTTCCTCCCTCCCTCCCTCCCTCCCTCCCTCCCTCCCTCCCTCCCTCCCTCCCTCCCTCCCTCCCTCCCTCCCTCCCTCCCTCCCTCCCTCCCTCCCTTCCTCCCTTCCAACTGTTACATCAACTGGGATTTGGAAAGTAATTTCTTCTGCCACCTGACAATACCAGAACAGTGTTGTTATAACCAGGGAAAGATCTTCCCAAAAATCTTAAGTTCAGTCACCTTGTCTTTTCATTTTTATTGGTACCATGTGTATTGCTGTACTAAAATCTTCATTTTGTTAACATTGTGGCAGTGTACAATTCTGTATCGTCCTCTTGTTTCAATTCACCTAAATTTTCAGCTATCATTTTAAGAGTAGATAGGTTTTAGTTATAAATTCATAGGTGATACATAGCTTTATTTGAAGCTCATATGTGTCTTCCTGTCTTTACCAATTCCAAATGTCCAGTGGAAATCGGTTTCTGGTTTTAGTACAATGAGAAAAGAGGACTGAGATAATATGAACCTTGATTTGTTGGTATGGCTGCTGGCAAAAAGCCAGTGTTGCAGAGTGACTCATCTGTACTGGAAGGGCAACCGTATCCCACAGCTACATGGAAAAAGAAATCAGCTACATTGTGTGTACTCTTATATTTTGCTTATGTGCCTTAATTACTTTAATTGAAGTAAGATTAAATACTTATTATGACATCAGTAAACTCAAGATTTGCACTGTGAATTAGGCAAAATCTTAGAGCAAATCTTGTACTGATTTGGGGCTAGAACTGGAATGTGTTTCTGATCTCTGCAAACTGAAGAGCTCTTTCTAAATAGGGACATTTGGATGAGACACACAGAGCACGTTAGCTGTAAATTCATGAGCAATATTTGCTGTGGAGTTCTGCTTGCCTTCAGAGATGAGTCTGCCTGGCAATCCTCAGCAATGATGGTTGCCCAGGAGTGGTGGTGGCTCAAAAAGATGCCCTGTGCAGATTCAAAGGAGTTCAGATTTTCCCAACATGACAAATGAGTGTTTAGAGCAGGCGTAAGAGCGGTTCTCGAATTAAACTCTTGTGCTGAAAAAGAATTGCAAGCTGTTGGGGATCCTGTGAAACCTCATGGGTTCGTCTTCCACGTCAGTGGTGTTTATTGTCACAGCAGCCTCAGATATTTGGTAATGTATTATAATAAACTACTTAGCTCTCCCCAAATGTTGGGGATTATCATCAGTGTTCATGTTGCTTTGCGATTGCCACAAAGTTTTTTTTCATTACCAGAAAGTCTGAGAAAACAGCTTTCCCAAAATGTCTTAGTACACTTTTATATGGAACTTTAGAGTTTGTTTTCTGAAAGCTCTTAGCTTCTGATGTCTGGTAGGAAGTATTTTTTGTTTGAAATGCATTGTAAAAGGACATACACATGGTTGAGTTGTCCCTATTTTATTTTGTGTGACCTTGTTTCGCATAATGTTACATAGAACAACAGAATTCCATGGGTCCTTCCACCCCAAAGTACTCTGCTGTTTGGTAATAATGGGCCTCAAAAGACTGGATTTCATTTTTTCTGTCATCTTTGTTCCCTCTAACATGCCATATGAAAAGATTACAGCTGTATAGGCAATAAGCCCCTTTATTTCAGGTGTGTGGAAGCACAGAGCTTGTGTTGCAGCAGTGCATGGTTTAGTCTGTAGGGAGAGATTTCTTTTTTTAAACCTCCTTAGACCCCAGCCTTCTTCATGATAATGTTCTCTGTACTTTGGCATTTATTTTATAGTAGTTTAATTTGCCCGTGCCACATGGCGACTTCTGCTGCTTACTGTAAAGTAGTATAAAATATAAGGATTCGTCTTGTCACTCTCAATCTTTCCTGCCGATGAGCTGCAGGATTCAGTAGCCTAGAGTCACGTGGGCATTTAGATCCAAGCCATGGACATCATAAATTGTCTGAAAACAGTCATGGGACAGCCTGCAGCTGCTGTCATATGTGGAGGTGTGACTTTTTCCACTATATGGAGGAAATTAAATGAGAGAGGGGGCAAAGAGCATGTTCTAAAGTGCACTGCAGGTAATACTGCTTGTGTTTTTATTTAACATAGTTAAGATGCTTTATTAGGATGTGAAGAGCTCATTGGGTTTACAGGGTGGTTTTCTTGAAAGAGTAGCCCTGGTTAAGCATAGTAAAGCAAAGAAATAATTTCTCCCGACACCTGTGCTTGAAGTTCGGTCACTGTTGGCTGCCAAAAGTCCAAAATGAACAGTGGTTGATAAGCCTTGTATTGGTGTGCACGTGGATGGTTTGTGGCTCACTTGTAGTAGGAAATCCAAGAATAATTTTTCTCCAATTCTGCTTTTATTTTGTTAAATACCTCACATTATTTTTTTTGTAAGATACCGCATGCACATTAGTATCTGTTTGTGACTGTCTCGAAAGCTGTTGGATCAATCTGCTTGCAGAGCTGACCGTGCTGCTCTGGCTGTGGCATCCAGGGGTATCACGGTTGGGTTTAGCTGAGTGGGAGCTGAGCTACTTGAAGCAATGCTTTGTTAGGAGTACTTGTGCTCAGATTGATCGTCTTAGTCTAAGGTGCTCTAGGAAGTTTCAGGGAGGTTTAGTACAACTGCTCAGGCACAGGTTAGACAAAGTTATTGTCAATGATTTTCCTGTTAAGCCCAAAACTGAAAATTAACCTCTTCCCTTCTATTTGCTTTAAATCATTGATGTTTAAATAAACTCCTTTTTTTTCTTTTCTTCCTGTGTCATTCTCATTAGATATTCAAACATATATAAAATGGGCCTTCTCTAGATTTTTTTTACTGTTCAAATCTACAAATCTGTTTTTCATCCAAAAAGCATTCCTACCTCCTGTATGTCTGTTAACTGAATTTGTCAGCGTAAGCTGGTAGGAACTTTACACACACAACCCCTTGGTAATAAATGTTAATGTAGAGGTTTTGCACGCTTCCTCAAAGGGCTCTGTGTTCCCGCACATAGGCATCAGGTGTGTTTATACTATAGAGGTAGACAGAGTTTTCTAAGCTCAAGCTGACACATTGAAGTTTGCTTATCTCCAGTGAAGATGATCATGCAACATGATAAACAGCCCTTCAGTTCCTGTTCCCTCCCTGGCATTTCTGGATCTGGCGTGGGACAGGGTCCTAGGGCTCATGTTAGGCACTAAGTCACTTAACTAAGTCACTGTCCTAAATGTTTCCTGAGCAGTTGTATTAAAGCTCATCAGTTCTTTTGGGGCTCATAATTGTTTGTGGTCAAGAATTTGAAGTCTTGCTGTGGAGCTTGTTGGCACTTGTATTCGAAGCAGTTACGTTAGCAGGGACTGAGTTTTTCCAGCTTGGATTTTCTTGTATATTACATCACAACGGTTTCTGCTGTGGCAAAACGTATCCTGCTGACAGACTGCTTCCCTCACAGGCTGTTGCTCACAGGACAGCCCTCCAAAAGCTAGTGTCGATACTTTGGATTGAACTCTGCAATGTAGAACAAATCCATCCAGGAAAGGACTAATGGTTAGCAGTGGCATTGCTGCTGCTTCAAGAACTGGTTTCTCCTCAGAATCATTGTCCATAATCCGACGTACCTGCTCACAGATCCCAAGTGAATGTTCTCAGGGGAAACCCTGCAGAATATTTTCTTAAATATACCGAACAAATTGAGTATTCCAGTTCTCTTCCTTTAAAACAAATATTTTCTGGCAGACTAGACTCTCACAAAAGTGGATATTGATGCAGTGTCCGTGTGGGACAGACAAGGATTGTTTGAGCTCACTCAAGTGGATCTTCCATCCCTTTTGTACCCAGTGTAGCCACTGGGAGCTGAATGCACATTACAGCTGGGGCCTGTCACCATCACACGTTCTGCTGACGGGTCTTGTCTTACTTGCAGCTTGATGTAGTACAATAAGTGGAGGAATAAAGTGCACAGTGAAAGATGCAAGAAGTAAAAGATACGGCTTCTAACAGGCTTGAAATGCCTTCCTTCATTAAATTGCGGGTTTGAAGTTGAGAACAGCATTTCTGTAGCTTTTTTAATGAAAAGACTGAAATGTTTGCCTTATTTCCAGCAAGTGTAGGTGGGAGAAGGCAACATTTTGTTAAACATATGCAAATACAACAACATTCTGACAGGAGCAGTGTTAATTTATAAAAATTTCCTTCACATGTGAATAATTGATAAGGCTAAAGTCTCCCACTGAAGTTTCTACTTGATGGGTCTGTTTCACAAAGGAGCTTAATTCTTTCATAATGATACTTTTAAGTCTGATAGAATAAACAAGTGGATTCTTGAAATGTGCCTTTTAGCTTTACAGTGTCTTTCATTCATATTTTTTGCATAGAGAAGATCCTAATGGTTCTTCATTCCAGTGACCCATAGGCAGTGTAGTCATAGGATTTCCTTCTGTGCTTTTCAGCCCAATGCAGCAGGGTTGTTGTCTGTGCTGTAGAAAGAGAGAGGAAATGAGCCGATGTCTGTGTGTGCAAGGAAGTGATATGGAACCAGAGATTGGATGCAGTGCTCTCTGTGGGAACTTAACACCTCTAGGGTTCTGGTGTCCCACATGGGTGTCCCAGGGTATGATGACTGGTGATGGTAGGGACCATGCTTGTCAGCAATCCCAGCAGCAAAGCTAACATATGTCTGTAGAAAATGTGAGGTCTCAGATTCAGTGCTTCTTCTATAAATGAAATATATCCATCCCTCAAAAAAACCCAAACCCAAACCCCATAGAGAAAACCACCCAAAAAAATCACTTTACCAATTTGTTTGTGTTTCTTGTTATTGCTTGATTTTTTTTTTCATTTTTGTTATTCTAATATTCTACTTTTTTTTAATAGTGACTATCTTTTGTATGTATTTGCTGCTTCATAGAAAAAAATCCTGTTAATTTGTCTTAATTTAACTTTTTTTAGTAAGGTCAGTGGTATTGTTTAAATATCAGTTGAATATTTCTTATCCATTCCTGAATATTTAAGCAAGTGTGTGTGTGTGTGTGTGTGTGTGTGTGTGTGTGTGTGTTTGTTTAAGCTTGAAGCTGATCTCACGAATGTGTAAATGTATGTTTATACAGTTCTGTCCTGAAGTTCAATTGGTTTCATTACTTCTGTGTTCTTTTCATAGCATTCTCTCACTTCCCACTCATCTTCACCAAACCTCTGAAGTTATTCCTACTGATTAAATTGTTGTTTAGACATGAGCATAGTGGAGAGCTACAGGCTGTGCTTCTTGCGGATCTCATGTGGAACTTGATGGCTGATGGTGGTTTGTCAATGGACTTTTTATGTACCTGTTTAAGCCTGGGTGTAAAGTTGACATTCGAAAATCACGTGCAGCTTTTGACATGGAGCATGGCAGCCTGGACATGAATGCTGGCCAGAAGATAGCTGACCATCCCTTTTGTGCTGGTTTGAAATTTGTGCTGGTCGGTGAACTTACTTTCCTCTCTCAAAGTGACAGTTCCACTTCATGATCCAGTGAAAAGTGGCTTGGCATGGGCGTGTAATCACTTATACCCAGGCACCTTTGAGCCACTAATGTTGCATGGGTGAAGTCTGACCAGGGAGGTAAAACAGCATATGCTTTTTTTTTTTCTCCAGTTGCAGGAATGGACTGAGGGCAACAAACAGGAACAGCAAAAGGAATTACATGATGTGTAAAACCGCTGGCCAAAGTAGACAGAAGTCTCTCTAGTCAAGAGATGGAAGGGTAGAAATCCCATATGTTATCTTCCTCAGACACTCTGACTCTTAAGGTCAGAGTATGTAAATGTTACTTTTATTCAGTACCTAATTGTAAAGTCTGCTGAGACATTCCTTCCACTACTGAAAGGGTGCCTATGGAAAGCTGGGAAGGGGCTCGGTATCGGGGATTGCAGAGATTTAAATTGAAAGGGAAATTCAGATCAGACATTAGGATAAAACTCTTCGCAATGAGGGTGTGAGGCACTGGCCCAGATTGCCCAGAGATGCTGTGGCTACCCCATCCCTGGAGGTGTTCAAGGGCAGGCTGGATGGGGCTTTGAGCACCCTTATCCAGTGGGACGTGTCCCTGCCCATAGCAGGGGGTAGAACTCTATGGGCTTTAAGGTCCCTTCCCACACAAACCATGCTATGACTGATTCTGTGAGTTGATCCTGAATTTTTAGTGATGTTGTGTTCCATACATTGAAATGTATAACTTATGAAAAAAATCCAGACTCCTTAGCACACACTGTATGATGGAAACAGGGACTAAAGGAAACCCTCCCTATCCTGTCAAGTTGAACATAGAATCCCCTAAGGTCTGCCTTTATAGTAATACTTGGTATCAGACTCTAGGTTCTATTACTATGAATGTGAAATTAGTCTTAAGAATGCCTTACATCTTTTATTGTAAGGCTATTTATGTATAAAGGTGTTACTGCCTTTGCTGCTTGTTGACCCTTTTCAGCATTGAGTTTCAGTTTCAGGGCTCGAGGTCAGCATTTTTCAGGGTTTGCAGAACTGTAATCCTTGAGAAATATTGTCCGTAAAACAGCAAGCTGGTTTGTGTTTGCTAAAGGCTGAGAAAGTTATTACTGTGGCTTTTGCCAAGTAGGGTGACTAAAAAAAGAAAAGTTTATCAGAGAGGATTATAAAGGGAGCAGATTTATAGCAAGCGTCTGATCTGTACCCAGAATCCTCATGTTCGGCTTGCCTGGCCCTGCCCCGGGCCCTCTGGAGCACGGTGCCCTTAGCAAGGAGCTTTCCGCAGCTCTTTCAGGAAGCAATATTTTTCTGCAGAAAGAGGGTCACTCTGCTGTTTTTCTTTTTCCCCATCTCCTGTCTTATCTTTGGAGTTCAGGAAGTATTTTAAATTTACAGCCAGCTTTGAAGGCATGAAGCAAGTCCAGCCCCAGAAGTATTTCCTGTTATGGCATTAATCTAATTCCATGAAAGTAGAACTGATTTTTCATCTGTAAAGTAGATAAAGTGCCTGGAGCAGCAGACCATCATGATAAAGAAGCTTAGTTTTGACACCAAAGTGTTTATCAGCCTAACCAGGGGGAGATTTCATCCTTTTTGTTGAAAGACACATTAATGGATTATAATATTTCTTTGCTTCATGGAGACAATGAGTTCATATTGAAATTGTTGACCCGAAATAAGAATGTTCCCATAACAGATTCTAAGTTAATTTATCTGGAAAGCTACTGATACCTGGGGGAACAGGGGAAACTAGTTGTAAAATGATAATATAGTGGGCAAGTGTGTCATAAGCACAAGATAGTGCTAATTTCTGAATTACAGAGTAGTGTTAAGAGCTCTGGCTGGAGCTGCTGCTGTTATTTATGGCTTCAGCAGTACCTGTATATGTTTTATATGAGCTGCCTTATTTTAAGGGTCTTCCAAAATGTATCCCATAGTAATGCTCAGATAGGGCAGATGGGAACAAGTTTCTCACCTCTTTTAGTGGCTAAAATGATGTTGCCTTTATGTTTCTAATAGTGCTTAAAGCATTCTGTGTTTATCTAGAAATGTGCAACTTCTCATACCCTATTCCTTATTTGTAAGACTATCTTCTGCAGCATCTAGGGTTTTGTTAGCATTTATGTTATAAAGAGACACTTTGAAGATGTACTTCAGCTTGTCCATACAAACCAGTGCCAGCTTAGAGCTCTGGCTGCATCCCGAGTGCAAACCGTACATGCCAACCTGTTCTAGACTGTGGGAGCACTTCTCCCCACTCTGGTTCCAGTGTCTGTATTTGTATAGTCTCCCCAGTTGACATCCATCTCTCTATTTGTTTCATAGAATCATAGAACAACCAGGTTGGAAGGGACCCATCAGATCATCGAGTCCAACCATTCCTATCAAACACTAAACCATGTCCCTCAGGACCTCATCTACCCATGCCTTAAACACCTCCAGGGAAGGTGAATCAACCACCTCCCTGGGCAGCCTATTCCATTGCCCAATGGCCCTCTGTGTGAAAAACTTCCTCCTAATCTCCAGCCTAAATCTCCCCTGGCGGAGCTTGAGGCCATTCCCTCTTGTCCTGTCCCCTGTCACTTGGGAGAAGAGGCCAGCTCCCTCCTCTCTACACCCTCCTTGGCCCCACTTCTTACACAATTATGCTTGTACATTATTATTTTGGACTTCCAGGGCATCAATGTGCTACTTTAATCTAAAATACCTTTTTATTCCTGTGTGGGCAGATAGTTTTGTCATAACTCAATACACAGAAATTTAAATTGGAAAGATTTTAAAGCAATGCACCTCTTAAAATTTTTATCTTTTTGCTGTTTGGCATAATGAGATAAAAAAATTACACATTATTTGATTTGCTTTTTTAAACAGTCACTTATAAAATTGTAATTAGTGTTATTGATGACATGTACGTCAGGGCAGATCTGTAGAGGTGCCCTCGTTCTGCAGTAGATCTACAGCTTCAAAGGCAGCATAACAAGCCTCTGGAGCCACTTTCTCCCCTTGGCTTTCCCAAACTGTAGCCAGGAAGGCTGCTGGGGGGAGGGGATGGGAGCATCTGGGCCTGAAAGGTTGGAGCACTCTCAGTTCTGGTTTTATGCTATAGAGCAGCTGCTGGAAGAAGGTGACCACCATGGGTAGAGAGCAGTTAGCAGTGCACCGGCATATGTCAAAACACTTTAACCCACCTAGGGAAGTGAAGAATTGTGTGCAGTGCAAAGACAGCCATCCCTTCTCTGCTGGGTCTTCTGTCAGATGCCTTTCAGAGGTATATTGTGTCATTAGACTCTTCATTACATTTCTGTCTTTTGGTGTTTTGGGAGACAAGGAGGTAAAAAGAAAGAAAATGATGATTCCTTTACTTGCCAGTAGATTTGTTGCGTATGATTAATGCTTAAAACTTTCTCCTTTGGAGTGTTGGCTGTGAGATTCCTATAGTTTCCTTGGAGGAAGGAAGGGAATGCTGTGTATGGTTACAGGAAAAGTCTGTCCTGCTCTAAAACTGCTACTATGGTTTCAATTAGCTGACTCTCCATTATAGTAATGTAATGAGGAGTAATGAGGAGGTGGGGATAACCTGGGTAATTGCAAATGTGACTAACACAAAACATATGTAAAGTCAGATTGCAAGAGCCTTCACTAAGCACTTAATGGAATCATAGAATCATAGAATCACCAGATTGGAAAAGGCCTCTTGGCTCATCGAGTCCAACCATTCCTATCTGCCCCTAACCTCTGAGCACCTCGTCTACCCATCTTTTAAATACTTCCAGGAGAGGAAATACAAGTTCTCTGATAACAGATGGTGGGCACAGGTCTCATTCCATTTGACACAAGGAACCAGGCAGGTGCTCACATTGCATGCAAATGTTAGGAATTATGAAGCCAGGACTAGAGAACCAGGCACAAAAGACAAAACATCATTGAGTCATCAAAGAAACGCACACCTTGGATTCTGCTTGTAGTTGTGATTCTGTCAGTTCCAAAAAGGCTGAAGGACGAAGCTCCAGGGAAAGACAATAAGAAAAACAAAGATAAACAATGATTTCTCTATGACCCTTGGCTTGGGAAGGGAACGACTGAAAGGTGGAGACTACAGTACCTGAAGAAATCAGTAGTGGTGTAAGAGGATTCATTAGGATGAATTGAATACTGTCTCTTCCAAGGTGAGACTTCAGTGTTTCTTAGTCATGCTGATAGAAGCTAAATTAAAAGTACATACAGATAGACATGTGGCACATCTTGCCAGTGTGTTTCACTTCAACAATTCACTTCCCAGCCAAGTCTACAGAACGTGATTCACAGACTGTTGACTTACAAGACAAACTAGAGTGGACTCAGGAAATTTTTTGAGCTCAAAGAGTTGGAGGCTGAAAGATTACGTGGGGAAAGTGTGATAAATGTATGCCTTGTTCTTAGTTTTCCTTGTGTGCCTGTGTGTGCTCAGGGCCTCTACTAGAGGCAGGACAACAGGATCATAGAATCATAGAATCATAGAACCACCAGGTTGGAAGAGACCCACCGGATCATTGAGTCCAACCATTCCTATCAAACACTAAATCATGTCCCTCAAGACCTCATCCACCCATGCCTTAAACACCTCCAGGGAAGGTGAATCAACCACCTCCCTGGGCAGACTCTACCAGTGCTCAGTGACCCTTTCCATGAAAGACTTCCTCCTAATCTCCAGCCTAAATCTCCCCTGGCAGAGCTTGAGGCCATTCCCTCTTGTCCTGTCCCCTGTCACTTGGGAGAAGAGGCCAGCTCCCTCCTCTCCACTACCTCCTTTCAGGTAGTCATAGAGAGTAATGAGGTCTCCTCTCAGCCTCCTCTTCTCCAGGCTAAACAACCCCAGCTCTCTCAGCCGCTCCTCATAGGGCCTGTTCTCCAGCCCCTTCACCAGCCTTGTTGCTCTTCTCTGGACTTGCTCCAGAGCCTCAACATCCTTCTTGTGGTGAGGGGCCCAGAACTGCACACAGGATTCAAGGAGCGGCCTCACCAGTGCTGAGTACAGAGGGAGAATAACCTCCCTGGACCTGCTGGTCACCCCATTTCTGATACAAACCAGGATGCCATTGGCCTTTTTGGCCACCTGGGCACACTGCTGGCTCATGGTCAGTTGGCTGTTAACTAACACGCCCAGGTCCTCCTTCTCCTGGCAGCTTTCCAGCCAGGCTTCTTCCAGTCTGTAGCTCTGCATAGGGTTGTTGTGCCCCAAGTGCAGGACCCGGCATTTGGCCATGTTAAACCTCATCCCATTGGACTCAGCCCAACGATCCAGCCTGTTTAGATCCTTTTGCAAAGCCTCCCTACCCTCCAACAGACCCACATGTCCACCCAGCTTAGCGTCATCTGCAAACTTGCTAAGGGTGCATTCAGTGCCTTCATCCAGGTCATTGATGAAGACATTGAACAGGGCTGGACCCAGCACTGAGCCCTGGGGAACCCCACTTGTTACTGGCCTCCAGCTGGACTTAACACCATTTACCACAGGAGCGGCTGGACCTCTGAGCAAAGACAGCTCTTCTTATGCTTAGTATTGGAAGCTGTGCCATGATTTCTAAAATGCACTGCAACATTACAAGATTGATAAAGAATTGCTGTTCTACAAAGAGCTTTTTTCCTTTGGTACAGAGCTAAATGGAGCAACTGATCTGCCTTTTTGGTTTTGGTAAAAGTACTACCACTTTTGATAAGACAGAGCTGTGGGAAGGACAAGTTCTGGCAGAGCAGAATACCTGATACTCAGCTGATGTGGGAAAATAGAAACCAGCATTATATAAGAGCAGATGGAAAGCTGCAAACTACCTTTTCTGTGAGCCCCAGTGTTCCATCCAGCAGAGTTTCAGTTTGAATAGCTGCCTTTGCAGAGTACATACAATTAGTAACACTAATTCAGTTAGTATATATTGCCCATCAGCTCTTGCCAAAAAAAGAATGACTGGAAAAATCTTTAGCACCAGAAAGCTGAAGTCTCAAATGAGCTTCAGATGTTTTACTCTAACAGCCACATCACTTGGCTTTCAGCGGGTTATGAGAAAAGAATTTATTTTTCTGTATTATTACTAGCATTCTTCTTCCCTTACACCACAACTGTTATCAAATAGTCTGGGGTACCCTGGACTCCTCTTGAAAAGTCTGCAAGAATACAGGTCCCCAGGTGAGGATCTACCCAGGACTTGCCTTGACACATCTCTAAGAGCTCAACTGTGAAAGGATCCCCCAGTAAGGGAGGCATGTTGTAAAGTGCAGTTCTCTGGCAAATGGTCCTGTGTGTGAAGATCTTGTTACTTGCTGGGCTTGCCAGTTTTATCAGTGCTGCTGTCTTTGGCCATCAGCCATGTAATTCTGATATTGTTTTATTTATCATTCTATCTCAGCTCAGGAATTCCAGACCATACAGACATGGCAGAGAATCTCCAGTACTAATCTGACACTATCTTATGTCAGGGCTGGGTGGGAACATTGCAGACAGGGAGAGGGATCAGCGAGCTAGGCCCACAAGTATGTGTTTCTTCCTTTCAAAAAACCCAACAAAATCTGTGCTTCACACAGTCACTAGTTTCTTCTACGGCGCCTTTATTACTGTACATGTGCTTGCCTTGCACTCACAGTCCGTTCATGTCTTATTTTGTAGGATGGGAGAGAAGTGTCTGTGTGTTTATTCCTGCGGGGTCTCAGGTCAAGGCAAGCTCCTCTGAGCAATCTGAACACAATCAGGTTAGCCATCTGTTGGCCTTTGCTCAGCACAAGAGGAGTTGAAATAAAAACTCCAAGACTAAAAACCCCAACTCCATGGAAATTAACACATAATAGAGATCCACGACTCTTGTTTATTACTCTCATAGTGAGAAAGCAGCTTAATTATTTTCAAGTGCAAATTGACATTGTTGGGTTGAAATTGGAATCATTTTGTCAGAGGGGAAGAGGAGCATACTGGTTCACTTAACATAAGGATGTGCATGTGCTCATGACTGATTTGGGGGTTTGATCTCATGCTCTTGGCGTCTATCATGTAGATACTGCCATATATATTACATGTTAATATCACTAAGGTTTATTCCATCATTTGCAGTGATTGAAGTTCCCTTCATGACAAAGTATTAAAAGTAGTATAAGATATGTACCATTTTATTGGAACTTTTTTTTCTTCAAAAAATAGCTCCCTACCCAGGCACACCAAGCAGCTCCATTTCATTCAACTTCCTAATAAAAACATACCAGTGGTTTCATTGAAACATGTGGAACCCTTACAGCAGTAATTATTCCAGAAAAAAAAAGATAAAACCATCTGAATAGGTTAGACTCTTTGGCAGCTCTGGTAAAGGATGTGTGATCCATTGGTTATACAGTTCTGCCTGATGCTTTCAGACACTAGTGAAGCTTTCTGGAATAATGCAGTCGACTCATGAGGACACTTGTTACTTTGATATGGCTGTTACAGGAAGATTTGCTTAAACAAAGCCCTGTCACGTGTGCAGGTTTCTGAGCTAGTAGAAATATCAATGGATGTATCCAATTATGTTGACGTGGTTTTGTGTTTCCAATCCCTGAAATTTGTTTTCTGTTTCCAGACATTTGTGCTGTTGTATAAATGTTGTCCAGTTATTGATTGACAGTGACAGAAAGAGGGGACTTGCAGACAGGGATCAGGAGCAAGGAGGGGGAAAAAGATGAAGCGAGTAATACAAAGGGTATGAGTATGTTCTCAACTTTAAATGTGAAATCACACTGAAAGTATTCATGGTGATGAAGCTGGCAATTACAGATCCATAGAATCACAGATTTGCAGAAGAAGACCTCTAAGCTCACCCAATATAACTGTCAGCCCATCCCCATCATGCCTGCTAAACCATGTCCCAAAGTGCCATGGCCACACACTGTTTGAGTTCCAGGAATTTATGGAGGATATGAAAATAGCAGGGAACTGACAGGAAGTTTGTCTGTTAGTTTAATTGCTTCACATGTATCTTGAATCTCATTCCCTTGCATTTTTCTGTAGGAGTACGCTAGGGTAGGAGCTGAGTCAGGCTTTATGTATCGATCACCTGTGCTGTGTTGAACTTGTGATTGAGATGAGAGACTTTGAACATGAATAAATAATAAAACGTTATTAATAAGAAGCAGCAACCAATCTGCACAGGCTGCACAGCCAACATTGTAGAGGAGTTGCTGACTGGAGGCTTCTTGAGGTAGCACACATTTCCGGTGTAAAGGAAAGTTCTTTAATTAATAAAAGGCTTTGTCATTAGGAAAGAACTACTTTTGTATGCAAATGCCTATTAAAATTAAAAACACTAAGTATGAGTTATCTGGATGAGGCAGAGCTTCCTGCTTTTGAGATTCAATGTTATTAGATTGTAAGCATTCCAGGACAGGAGCTGTTGAGTCCTTTGCTAAGTGTAAAGCAGTGAAACAGTAATACTAGTAACACAGAAGAGCTCACTCTGAGGTCTTACCTTCCTTTATGTTCCTTGCTGTCCTGAAATGTGAGGTATCAGGCAGATGACAAAGGGAAATATCAGCTGTCCATGGATGGAGACACTCTAATAAGCACTTGGCAAGATACTTAATGATTAACTGTGTGGATTAATTAGTTACAAGTGTGATGTGTCATTAATAAATCTATACTTAATTACAATATTAAATACCTTATGTGTTTTATGATTAATTTCTTAACTAAAGCAAGTATTTTCCTGTTTGTAAATAAGCAATGATTGCAGAGTAATTATCGTTAAATTGACTAAAATGAATTGTTAACCATGTCATTGTAACCTGCTACTCTCACTCAGCCTCAGAATGAATGAAATTTGTGATTGGCGATGTGGGGGTTGAGGGGAGGTTTCCCATCTACTTTGTGTATTTGCATGGGAAACTTCTGTGGTAGAATTCCTCTTGTGTATTTCCAGGTTAAGGAAGAAAATGCAGAACAGATTCAGACACAGGAGCCCGGTTTTGGCCAAGATCGATAATACTGTTTCCTCCTAAGCCTGTTAGTGTGGGGTTTTTTGCAATTTAGTGTGTTTATTAATGAATAAGAAAGAGGTAATCCACTAGTGTATCTGGCAGAATGTTGTCTATTTACATGCAGTTCTTTAAGACAACTAGATAAAAGCTATGTGCATTTTATCTTACAGTAGAAATGATTATACTGAATGTGCCCTGCAGTCTGCTCCTGTCACATTGAGAACTGGACAAAGTCTTAACCTCAGCAAAATCGGACCATTATTGTTCTACACATAAGGAACTGGTTTAGTGGCTTAAGCTACTAAAATGTGATTGAAAAAATGCAGCTTCTTGGAACTATAAATTAAATTCTTCATCCTTTTGAGGCTGAGGACTTGACTGCTCACTGTTTATTTTTTTTTTTTTTTAGAGAAGTGATCCTTTCTGTGGTTTTTTCCTATTCTGTTTTCTAAGAATGGCAAGCAGTTTTGTTCTTATTCAACAGCTCTTTTTCAACACATGTTCTTCAGTTATTCTCCGCTGATATCTGTGGGTTCACTTTGTGTAGCAGATACCAGACGATAACATTTAATTGGAAAAGCAATGGGAAGATTGCATCCAGGAGGACCTGGAGAGGTGGGACCATGGGAACCTCATCATGTTCAACAAGGCTAAGTGCAAGGTCCTGCACCTGGGTAGGAGCTGGTGGATGAAAAACTGGACATGAACCACCAGTTGGTTTGGTTTCCTTCAGGAGTACTAGTGAAATCTTCTCTGCTTCTGTTAGAAACATAGTGTTACTTGCCTTGTTGCTGCCTGTTTAGTCTGGGACAGCTGTTTCAGCAGTGTATTTCCACTAGTATTTGTTGGCAGTATCTGATACCCATGGGCCCCATCAGTCCCTGTTGTCTTTGACATGAGCTGTGGAGGGAAACAACGAATTATATTTCTGAAGGAATTAGAGGTGTCTTCCAAGAAGATGTTCTGTCTGAACCCCATTAGATATAATGTTATTAAAAACCAAAATTTGACTTTGTTGTCCCAAGACCAAACATCATGGATTGAACAGTGCTTCAGAGAGGAGATGATTGTGTGACAGCTGTTGTGTTCAGGAGCTGTCAGCATATGAGCAGGGTGTGGAAGTGTGACATGTGTGCACTCAGGTATACGCAGATACATCTGCCTGTCTGCTCGTACTGGAATCACTCACTGCCTCAAACTTTATCTTGGCTAAAGACACCAGGCTTGTGTTTACACTATATAGTTCACTGTTTGTTTTGCCTGTAATTCAGTTTTTTTCTTCATTATAATAGCAGTGTGATTGTTTTAGAAGTGACTTGTCAGACCTGAGAAATAACATTTATGATTGTCTCAGGATGATTTACTCTAGAGAAGGGAAGATTTGGTATTCTCGGACTTTAAAGTACTCATAGAGAAAGAAACTTCATTTCCCGATCACAAAATGGGTCTTAGCACATACTTTAGATAAAGATAATAAAATTTCTAATAATATATAATGAGTTATTAAGAAAAAAATTCATCTCTTATCAGTACTGGGGGGTTTTAGCAGCCAGCAGGACTTGCAAAAAGCAAGAATGCAGAATTGCTGCAGAATGTTATGGATTTTACTCTCATCAATTGCAAATTAATTTTGCCACAGTTTATAAAACAGTTGCATTGTTCTAGCTCTTGTTCTTCATAGCAGATGAAAATCCCTAGTCCCACTGTATTAAATGATTACCACATTGTGAGACCGAGCCAGGAAGGAAATCTGGCTTGCATGCTCAAGTTTTGGAAGTCATGCTTTTTGGACAGCAACCCATAATAACCTAAAGCTTATATAATTTTAATTCCTTGGTATTCCTTAGGTGCTTCAAGCTCTGCACTGGATGTCATGGACCAGGTCTATTCATTATGTTCTGCAAAGACCTTCTGCCTTGCACTCCCAGCTGATGCCCCTGTTTCCCAAGTGCCTGATCCAACAGGACACAGGGAACACTGGGTCGAGCCTCTTGAGAAAAAGAGTCAAAATAACTGAATGGGAACTTTTTTGGGAGTACAAATACCTTTTTTAAGTAGCAGTGAATTTCAAGATACATGTTGTAAAGACTAATTGCTGTGCTACCTTATCTCCTTCCCTTATCTGCCAGTCAGTGGCTGTTAATTCAAGAAGATGCTCTTCCCACTTGCTGCTTCTCCTCATTATCTTTTTGAAGTGGTTAAAGTAGGAAAAAGCAACCAAGCTTCCATTCCACCTTTGGACAAAGCTGTGCTGTTAACAAAGTCTCAGTCCCTTCTCTGTACATCTGAGAGGTTTTTGGGTTTTTTTAATCACAAGAAAAATCTAAGTTTTGTAAAAATCCAATTTTTTTTTCTATTTAAACAAGAGATGCATCTTTGTCTTTTGGGATAATACTATAAAGCTGGCTTTCATTTTGGTAGCATGCATTAGGTACCCAAGAAGGGTTTAGAACAGGATTCTTAACATAATGGAGTTAAAACATTATCTACCATTCCAGTCGCAGACAGGACACAATTTGAAGGCTTTCTTGTTAGTTTTGCTTTTCAGGCAGGACATGTACCTGTGAACCTGTACAAACCCCATCATTTGCCATTGCAAATTACCATTATTTGCCATTGCATTTACTCTATAGTTTACATAGTCTGAATATGAAATACTAGAAGTTTAACAACAAAATAGCATTACTATTTTTAACTACATGCCATCTTAATAGTATAATGAACAAATATTTACTGTCTGTTAGCAATTCAGAGTCTGACACAGGCATCTCTTTTCCAGTCCTCTTTTTTTGTCCAGTGGAAAGTGGCATGGGATGCACTTTTGTATTTTTACTGTCATTCGTCTGTGAATCGCTGAGGGTTTTACTGGTAAGAAATATCCTGAGAGAAAGTGGTCTTTGTTGAAATACAAAGAATTCCCAGGAAGATGAGGCAGTTTCATGTTCCGTATCTGCAACACCCTTTAAGTTTGGAACTGGTGCAAATTTTGATATTTCCAGGGCCAACAGGCAGTCTTCTGTAATTTCTAATTGGTACCCAGGATTTTCACCTCTTTCATTGCGGCTCTGAGGAGAATTCAGGACGGCGCTCATTCATTTATTGTGGGCAAGGCTAATGAGATACTTTAGACAATAATTCTGCAGTCTCAGAGATTTTTTTTTTTGATAACTAATATAAAAGCCCTCTTTCAGAACTGAAAGTTTGCTGTGCATGATACATCACATCAGTAATAATAAATATAGCTCTTGTGTTAGTACGTTGCAATACATTTTGAGATATAGTGAGCACACAGAGGACAAGGCTTACCTGACAGCCATGACTGGCCAGCTAATCCATTGCAGACCTTAAAATTAAACCTCATTTACTTCACTCTATTCCTAGCCTAAAAGTGGTATTTTTTCTCTCAAGTGAGCTTTAAACTTCTCTTAAAACTTCTAGTTTTTCACAGTAGCATGAGGAATTCAGTGACAACCATTGGCCTGTAGACAGTATTAAAGTCAGCTTACATCTGGTCCTTGGGAGTCATGGTGCTGTCTACTGCTGTAATCCTGGAACCATTAGCAGCACAAGAAGTAGTGGTGGAGGAATATTGAAGTGTTACCTGTTCTGTCAATGTCTGACAGCAGTTATAACCAGTGTTGTAAAGGCAAGAGAAGGAAGGGAAATGTGGATGTATCTAAATGAAAATTTTAGTAAATTGAAGGAAAACTTAAAGGGTTCAGTATTGTAAGCTGATTGTGTTCCTGGCAGTACTGATGGCCACCAAGAGCAGTTTCAAAAGAAGTTGGTATACTGTAGGCTAGCCCTACGTGGGTTCTTCTTTAAAATCCCTGAAGACCCTGTTCAGTGTTACAAGGATGAATCAAAGCATTTGTTCTTTCAGCTTTCTCATTTCCTATCTTTTCAAGCCGACTCCTTTCTTATACTGCTCTGCAGTTTGATCAGTCAAGATCCGCAGCACATTTAGGCAGTAAGTTCCTCAAAGTAAGTTCCTCCCTGTTGAATATTTGTTATGTTGAAATGAGGCTCATGGTTTTCATGTTATTGAAGTGTGCAAGCTTCTGTTACGTGTGGCTTTGGGGAAGATGTACTGAGATCTTCCCGGCAAAGCCAAGCAAGGTACACTCCTGTCTGTGAAAAGCTGTCAGTGCTTTAGAGCAAGGATTCCTCCATCTGCTGAAGGGCACTGCGTGCAGTCTTACAATTTCTCCTCTGCCACTGCTGAACTCTCATTTTTTGTTCAGCGGATTGAGATCGAGCCTATTGCTGGGTTTTCTTTTGAGAGATTTGTTAGCTTCATGTAGCTTGTACCACGTAAGATTAAAGGTCCACTGTTGTGAGCAGGACGTGGAGAGGAAAAGGGCCCTTTTCCTGTTCTATTCAGAGGCCATGTGCTCACAGTAAGTAAAAGAGCTGCTTGTTACGGAAACAACATTTTTGTTGGCCAAAAATTGGCTTGTGTTGTAAGAGGAGTCATTATTTCAGCATTGGTACTGAAACAGAAGCACTGCAGATCTAAAGGTCTGATTATGCCAGACGCTATGTGTGGTATCTGTTGTGCAATTGAAACTCTTACCCTCACTATTAAGTAAACATGATCAAGTTTTGGATTAAACAAGTAAACAAATTTAATAAATTAAGGTATTTGAACTCACATCTTTTTTCATGTATTCTGACACATCTATGTTAATTATTGAGCAAGATGGCAATACAGTAACATGCAGTTGCTTACATTAAAAACTGGACACCTTACAACATTCATCTAACAGCATCCATACAGTATTCTTCATGAAAGGGCTCCTTTACCACTGCCTGACACCTGTTGGGCAATGGTGATGTCTTTTTTTGAAGGGTAACTACCACTTTACAGCATACTGCATAAAAACATTGAGCAAGACGAGGCTGTCCTAAGTCATTGCATTGCTCTATGTGACAAGTATTGACCAAATATATGACAGGAGAAAATGAAACATCAGTGATGGTTATTGGGTTAGTGGTTTGTTTGGCCTTTTGAGTTGGTTTTTATCAGCTCTCATGGTATATCAGATGTGGGGTTCCATTAAGAGGAACTGGAAAAGTTATTACTTTAATTTTTTCTTTCCCTGTGCAGTAAGGGAATACAATTCTGTAACCAGCTGAATGAGAACATGGTCTTTTGGGTCATTTTACGTAATCTGAAGGATGACTTTTACTTTGATACCATTGCATTTTCAACCACATTCTAATGGCAAAAAGAATGAAAAAGACTCTTTTCTCTATTGAATATGACAGGAATGCAAACTTATAATAGATACTGAAGTATTTCAGAGTGAACGTGCAGCCCAACTGCTGCTGGTCCCTCACTCAGGTCTTATTGCATCTCTATAAAAGTATATTGCCATGTCATGGAATCTCATGGCATATGGATGGATGGAATATTGTACTTGGCTCAGTTTTTTCTTTCGTTTTACTTTTATAAGAGGAGTAGTCTTCAAATTAAGTGGTTATAATGAGTTCTTAGGCATCAGATGGATTGTTCTTTCTGGGGAACTGAAGTCTTATACATCTCACCTTTATGTTATCGTTTGGGATGGAGTGGGTTTTTTGCCACTACGGTAGTAGGTAAAGCTATTTAGTAAATGTCTTTCAGAAACCGTGCTCCTTTGTGTCAGGAAATTAGACCTGACATCTGCAATCCCCATGTTCCCAGTTGTCACAAATGCTACATGTTCTGTCAGTAATTATTTCGCTCACTGTTAAAGATGTAGATTTTGTGACTGAAGAATCTCCAGTTTGCAGGAGTGAAACTCTTAACATTGTGTCTCTGTCTTTCTGGGGAATCCAGTAACATTGCAGAGTCCCAGATTTCTAGAAGATGCCATGTTTTGTTCTGAGTTCATTGCTTGGTCTCCCAAGCGTTGCTGACAAAGCCTAAGCCTCAGCAAAAGGTGCTGCTGTCAGCCCAAGGTCTTCCCAGCTCTGGTTGCTGGAGGAGAAGGGAGCTGCCCTATGAGATCCCAGCAACATGGGCTGGGCTGATAGGGAAGTGGCAGCAGTGAGCTACTGGTGACACACGAGTGGCACCAGCTCCAGCAGATGGGTCTGTGGTGGCCAGAGCGGTGTGAGCTTCAGTCCCCACTGGGCTGATGTTAATCTGCAGAGACTGACTACCCAGGGCAAGGCTGGAGAGTTCAAAATCAGCAGGCACTTCAGTTCCACACTATGTATCCTTCCCTGCTTACAGTCTGATGTCTTACACTAGTAGAAGCCTTAAAGCATAGGAAGATGCATGTTTTACAACTCAGTTTAACAAAATATCCGTAAAAGTCTATGTAGAAAAACTCTGAATATTTAGAATCAGCTTTTAAAGTGTATGTTTATTTTTTTGAACACTGATGTACAGGAGTGTGTCACCACCGAATGGAGCATAACCTTCTAAAGGAAGAAAAGAAAACCCACTGCCAACTGCTGAACAGCTAATTCACTCAATATGAAACAAAGATACATTTCTGTAGGGCTAACGACATGCATCCCATCTCCTTGACAACCGCTCTAATTACCTCAGCTTGGACGATCAATATTTGATCTTTTTCCCACCATACAAACATGTCACACTAACTCCATAGCTTTCTTTTAGCTTTTGGATAATTTGCAGCCCAGTGAAAATACTCCTTTCTATTTGTTCTGCCTGGCTCAAGGCCAGGGGCGCTCTCAATAGCATAATGCCCTTCATTGATATCAATTTGTTGATCTCCTGGGTAGTTTTTCACATATTTAGGGCAATTAAAAACCTTTAGAAAGCATTTCAGTTGAAGTCAATAATTTTGCTTTTAGAAATTACTTCATCATTTTATGATCATTTTTGCTTCATCTGTTCATAAAACAACTTCAGTAGAAAGACAAAGCACCGTTTTACTGAGTAATTTATAGAGACACAATATCTCAGCTTTCTAACTTAGAATTAAGTCACGATTTAGAAATACTTCAATTAGAATGTGTAATTTGTAAGAATAAGAAATTTTTATTTCTATTTAGGACTCTGAAAAGTGTTTCTCTTTCTTCTAATGCAGAGATAATGGAGCTTGATGAACTTTTGCAAAAGTCAGGGAAACTTTCTAAACGTGTTTATGCCATCTAAGGTACAAAAAGAATCCTGTGTTGAGTGTGCATTTTGGTTTGGTTCAGAGGTTTTCGCTCACTAGATTGTTACAGAGACATTTTAGGAATTATATGTATTACAGCAGTATTATTGAATCCAGAAAGCATTACACAGAGACTTGGAATTAATTTGTATAAAAAGGCTATCTATGAAGAGGTGCCATAGTTAAATGAGAAAAGTGAGAATGGCTGTGCTGTGTCATGCTGTTGTTTCCTCCTTGTACAGATCTTAGTGTCACCCGAGTTCAAAATACAAGATATATTATTGCACTGTCTCCTGCAAAGAGGGAGTTACTGAACTACTTCTGACACCTAGGTAGGGGATTTGGTTTCCTTGGAAAGAAAATAGGGTTTATGGGAGAAAGCCAAGCAAGTAATGGTCACACAGAGCTGTAATGTCACTATCCCATTGTGGAAAACAGAGAGGGACCCATTCTGTTAGTTTGGAGTGCATGGTCTCAGGATGTTTGTTTTGAATGTCTTGTAGCAGATATGAAGGTAAATCTGTTGTCAGCAAGGTGCAAAATAACAATTGAGTTCTACAGTGAAAATATGTCTTAAAAGATTCTAATAGTACCCAAGTGACAGAGAATGGTGGGATGTTTTGCTGGAAGGTGAGCATATGCCAACATTTCAGACAGCTTCACCCTGCAAAGTTTGAATGGAATAGAGATGTTACATTTGATGAGTAGAGCAATGACATTCATAGAAGTAAATAAACGATAGCTGATGATGTTTCAAATTCTGCAAGAAGGTATTTGAATTTTATACCCAAAAACTGCAACAGAAAACTGCGCACAAAATTCCCCAACCTGCTCAATTTTCTGCACTACATTAGGAAGCGATCCTGTGTAGTCAGTGATCATTTCAAAGATCCAAGAAAGCCTTGACACATGATAATGGTGCTAATATTAAATATATACAAAGAACAGAATGAAGGTTATATGGGATGGGATTTGCTGGTGGCTTTCCTCATCATGGAAGCTTTGCATTCTGCAACTTGAGGAGTTTTCTGTGATTGCAGGGGTGTTATGGATTGGGGAAGCTGAGTGCATGATAGTGAACAATGCAGCACTATAGAGCTACCGATTATCATCCATTATCATCTCATTTCCCAGTGAACACAAGGAATATCAGCCACAGTAAGCTGGCGCGTATTCACTCTTTGTACTTAAAGCAGGTGCAGGTTTATTATGCCACTTTCTGACATGTCCGAAGGCAATGTTCTATCTAGCACTGAGCCTTCTTAATGTACCTTTTTGCTGAAATGCACTTATTAACAAACTTAGCGCTGCACTGACATCACTTTCCCAACTCTTGTTTTCTGACTGTTCTTGGAGCTGGTTGCCCCAAATCATAAGGATGTTTCTGCCTATCATAGACTGTCCAAAATACTATAAATTTAGACAAATCCATTCATCTGTATCAAACAGAAGCATATCCGTATCACTTTATGATGGCAGACTGTGCTTTCTTGTTGATAGTTGTATTCACCATTTCAGAATGGATTAACGCAAACTTGAAACCAGCCAAATCACAGCTCAAGGGCAGCGTTGTGTGCCAAATAATTTGGTTAGGAGGTGCGAGGTGTGAGCACCAGACTTGTTAAGATGGGCTAATCCTGGTTCCATTCAGTGAATGCTCATAAGTTGTGGAAGTTTGTGGGGTATTAGTGTGGAGGAGATGATATTCTGTAGTCCAAAAAAGTTTTGTGAACTCTTGAATGTGGTTGAAGTAGAAATAGTGAGTGGCTATGGAATGAAGTGATTTAATCCAGGTAAACTTTTCTGTCATGTGGTTATTTATTCAGTTTGTTTCCTGGCTTTTCCCCATGCTATTGTGAGTGGAAATCTCTGTTGTTGGAAAACACCAGGATTACCTCGGGTGGACAATGTCAGATTTTTGCTATCAGGAGTTGTGCTGTTGCCTTATTATTTTCTCTTTAGGAATTACTACTGAGTTCTTGGTGTTTTATGGAAGAGTTTAAATATTTCACTTAGTACATGCTTTGATTATTAAATCGATACACTGTGTTCAATCGTAATCTGTTCATAGAGTAAATGGCTATGGTGCCAAAGGATTTGGTAACATCTTTCCAACTGTGAATATCCGCAACACAAAATCTATCATAGTAGATCATGGCAAAACTCAACCCACCTTGTAACTCTGTATCTGCCAGTGCTCAGGTATTCCTTAAATATTGAGGAAAAACAGAGATGAAAAATACCTTTTTTCTATGTTACCCTGATAGCTTGTGGCTGTCAGAAGCTATGGACTTCATTGATCTGAATGTGAATCTTCTCACTCAAGTGTGTCATGTTCTCATCATGATATTAGACAATTCATTCATTCATTTGGAGAGAGTTTTCATTTTACATAATAGGTTGGTTTATTGAATTTTTTTTTCTATTAGCATTGTCAAATTTTTGCTTCTACAACGTAAAGCATTTTTCTACAAATGCTGAGAATCTTGGTTCAGATTAGTGTTATTCAGGAGCCACTGAATCTGTAATTTGGAACAGAGAACAAGGATAAGTCATCCCAGACCTGTACCAGACGAGCAGAGTGTTAATAAGTTGACACAATATCACTGAGTGCAAAATCATCTCCTTGAAGGCAAAGAAATAATTTCCCATGAAATGCCTTCTTTGCTTAGGCTAATTAGATCCACATTGGAAAATCTTCACCGTTAGCAATGGCCTAATTATTTAGCCAACTAAATGTATTGCCTAACCAAGAGACCGAAGAGGAATTGCACCCTGTTAGTTGTATGAAGTACGGCAAGAATTTGGGTCTGTTTTCTGACCACAGTTACTCCAGTGAGAAAGTGCACGTGTAGAAGATCTGTATTCCCTAGGGAAGAGAGAGGTTATTAGAATGAATAAGTGGATAGAAAAATGTATGGGCTGAGCCTTAAAATCCAGTGTATCTTTAAGTCCTATATGGTTTGAGGATGGGTTTCTGTTACAGGATCCATGGCATTGAACTCTGAAGGTCGCTTTGCTTCTTGCCTTTTAACTTATACTTGTGCTGCTTTGGAAGTGGATGGGTCACTTGGTCCTGTCCTTCTTCCTGTTGTTGTTCTCGCAGAAAGCATCGCTGTGTGTAGTTGTCATGTGTATTGAGGTAAGCAGTAGACAATTATATCATAATGCATCTAATGAACAACACAGTCTCTTCAGACAGTAAAATATCTACAGGAGCCATCTCAGTACAAGCACTGTACGCAAAATGGGGGAGTAGTTTTCATGCACCTTATAACAGTTTGTTAATTAAAAGTAAATAGGGCTCCTAAGTGGAAAATGAAATTATCCCCTTGCCTGCGATACCTTGATGCAGTTTTTATTACAGGTTGCATCTGGTATCTGTTAGGAGTTTGAGCATGGGCTGGTTGTTGAATTATTGTGTGGATTAGCTGTAGCATTTGAAGGTTCTCCACTTTAAAAGTGTGTGTCTGTTTTAAATCCTGCAGAAATTCCTCAAAGTTTTTTTGAGCAGTCTGTAACTCTAACCAGGACGTTTTTAACACCACAGCTTCATACAACAGCAGGGGCAAATCTAAAACATTGCTTGGAGTGCTTTCATAACATCATTAAAAGATTTCATTGTAATTAGATAAATTCCCCCTTTCTTTAACTTTTCAACCTTTCTCTCCCATGTTCTATGAGGCAAAGGCAAAAGTACTAACTGAATTGAATTAAACATGTAAACATTGGGATTGGCATTTTAGAGCTGATGGGGAAAGGAGAGGGGAGGAAAAATCTCAGAAAAAATATGTGTTTTATACATATTTTATATTTTATTTTAAGCCCCTTCGAAAACTGTTATGGATATCCTTAGTAAGAAATATTATGGGCTGTGTTTTCTCCCAGGACAGCTAAAGTTTCCTAAAGGAAGGTCAATCTGTAATACATCTTTCACATGTTATTCTAATAAAAAAGCAAATATCATTTGTGTTTTTCCACTGCTGAATGGAGACTCATTGTTTGGCTGTATTTCCCTACATCAGCAAAAGCAGTTAGCAAGAATAAAGTAGACTTTATTTCAAGTTACGCTGGTGTAAAGCATTATCTGTCTGTTACAGTACAAGGCATTTGAGGTTGAATTTGAAAACAGCTGAACTGGTGTCTCCCTGTTTGCATCTCTGGATGCCCAGGATTTTTGCATTCGCAGCTCCATTTCCATGTTTTCCGTGTATATACATGTTGGCAACTTCTGATATTATTAACCTCTCTTATTTCTCTGCGCTCCATAGCAGAGAAACTATATTGGAATCAATCCTGTGATCTACAGAACAGTAAATGAAAGAGAAATCACATTGGCTTTGTTTACTGTTGCTATTTCTCCAGAGCAACTTGTAATTTGTGTTACAAAAGTTGAGGGAAGCTGTTGGCTGCATCCAAGCATTGATCTGCACTGTGAAACCAATAGCTCTTGTGCTGCCATGGGTCATTAGTCGAAAACCACTGAAGGAAATATAGCCTTAGCAGGCTTTAAATGCCCTGTAGCATGAATCAAATTTGTCTTACTAACGTGTTGTCCTTGGTGTTGGTAGAAAATAGCTCAGTCCCTTTGGTGCCCTGTGAAACATGGTGTCATAAGCAACATATATTTATCTCAAATTTTTATCTTGGTTTTAAAACAGTGAGCACCAGCTCCTTTAAGAACATGAATTTGGTTCAGACCCATTTGAATGATGGAATCCAGGTTTGTTAACTGTGCCAAAGAAAAGTGATGTTTTGAGGCAATGGCCATCCTATGTAGATGGACCTTGTGTGTATTGTGTTTGATGGAATAGAGTAACACGTTCACCGTTCCTGTCTGCTGGTGAAAAAGTGAAAGAGGTAGCAATCAACTAATCTGCATTTATATAAAACTTCCATACAGAATTCTGCAGCATTGTCCAGGGACCTGTCTTGCCTTGAGCTAAATTGATATTTGGTTGTATATACACTAAGAAGAGTTTATTCCTTTTAATAAACAATCAATGTCAGGAGGAGGCATTCTGCCCAAGTCAGATCCATGCCATTTTTATTCCCCCACAGAGGAACACCAGGAATTCTGGTCATGGGATTCAGTGTAACATCTTACCTGCCTGTGGCTGGAGTGCTGTTTCTTCTTTTCCCGGGATGTACCAGTAGATTTTAAAACAAAGCTTCTGCCGTTCTGCTTGTCAAAGAATCCTAGATTCTGAGTTCAGTTCAGAGGTCCCAGTTGTCATGACTGAGGTAATAGATGAATAACATAAACAAATGGATTATTTGGCTGAATCCTGAATTTAAACACGGAAATAGCAACAACCTGGGTTACCAAGTCTGTGGAAGCTAGCAAGAAGTGCTGTGACAGCAAAAGTCTTCTATTTCTCACGTCTTGACTGTAGAATAACAGTGACCTAGTTCCTTCTGAGGATTATGTGTCATTCAGTTTATGCATTGATCAATGAGTTTAAATGCTGTTGAGGCTTTCAGACCAGGTGTTATTTGAAGAGCCAATTTCTCTGGTGCTTTGTGAGCCAGAGGAGTGCTAGGACATTGCTGAGCATCTGACAGGACTTGCTTCTGACCCCATCACCCACTTTTTATTTGATACAGAGAAGTGAAAGAAAGGAAGGATGGAAAAATGCATGTATCTGTTTGGAAATTGTGTATAATGACTTCTAAATCTCCTCACCATTTTTTTCCCTGAATGCCACCATAGAAACTGCAGCTTATTCACTCATTCGTGGGGAGATTGAGTAGCTTTTCTGAAAATTGTGTGCTGGAATTCTTTTTTTTTTTTCTTAGCATGCCATGCAAAATTTGCCAGAATCTACTGATTCTTCATTGACTTATATTACCTGTTAAGGGGTTCACTACCTGTTTTTTGTTAGGAGTATAACCTGACATCTCTGGTGACTTCTCATCTCCTAGATGACATAACTGACCCATCATCTAGAGAATCAAGAAAAATGAAGGTGCGCACTGGCTCACCCTGGCACTATGGGATAGTTTAGAACAGGACGTGTGCAGTAACTTTGTTTCATCTACAGGATGAAATTGAGTTGACAGGAAATACTTAACCAGGCTGGAATTTAACCACATTCAAAGTGGAGTTTGATGTGGAGGCTCACACCTTTAATTATATGACATTTTTTCAAAGGAACGCTTATGAGCGTTTGTGGTTGCAATCTTCATTCTCTTATGTTGACACTGAGATTCAGTCATTGATTGAACCAGATTTCATCTCTCTGTGAGAACATCAGGATCCTGATTGTCACTGTTGTACATCCATCTTCTGTGCAGTAGTGAGTTTGAAAGGAGATATGTATATGATTTTCCAGGATCAAACTATCAATCCATAACAATTTTGGGGTTTTTTCTTTGCTGTTTAATGAAAGAATTAGGACGTTCCCCTCTCCATTTCTTCTGTTACTTTACTACAGTTGCGGAGCGTGGGTAGGACTGACTTTCAGTATTATGTGAGTGTGTGTGAAGGAAAAATAAAACCAACCGTCCCCATCCTTTCTGTTAGTGGAGTGTTCTCTATAAGCAGTCCCAGAAAGCTAGCTTTTTCTTTTCCATCCTATTATTGTAGTGCCTCAGAGCCTTAATAGCAGATCCGAGTCCTGCTGGGTGCTGCTTAAAGCAGTATTTCCTGTTTCTGAGCGTGCAGAAGGGAAAGTACATAGGAAAATGAATATACCAGTGATGTTGGTCAGAGTATCCCAGAATCTCCAGTGGTAAAAGGTTTCTAGGGGCCCTGAAAGAGGAGAGGCTTATGGGAAACACTTCACCTGCTGGTGGGACGTAGTGGGATGAGGGCAGATAGCTAATTGTTTCAAAAGTGAAGTAGCAAGTGGTGAATGCTCACAGGTAATCTCCTTTAAGATGTACGTGAAAGCCTGGAAGAGGAGCCAAGTACCAAATACTTGATGCAGTCAAGTAGGAGAGGAATGGAAAGTGATCTGATTAGATATGGTGTGGAAATGATTTCTTTTTCAAGGTCATTTGGAATAAGATGATATCTGCTCAGTTTATGCTGTGTGACTAAGAGTAAAGGAAATGTGATACAGAAGCTATTAGAAGAGTAGAAGTCCTAAAAAAGAATTGAATTGGGAACATGCTCTGAAAGTGTGTGTCTCAGCTTGGACAGCATAAGTCAGGATTTGAACAGAGAGAGAGGAGGCAAAATTCCTTCCTCATCACATTAAATATGTGTTTGATGTAATAGTACCTGGAAATAGGCCAGAGGTAGAGGTAGTCAAAGAGGACTTAAACCAACCTGTAGAGCCATGTTCAGTAACCCTGAGGAAGATCTTCCAAAATATGTGCTGAAGGAGTTGTTAGAGAGGTAAGAGCATCAAAAATGGGAAATATGAAAGTCAAGAGGAAAAGAATGCTTCAGGAAGAAGAACATGATCAGTTCTGCTATAAGGTGGTCAATGAAGAAAAAACAGGTACTGAGGTTTTCAGAACTGGAAAGAAATTTGTAGAGACTTCATTTATGTCTTGGTGATGCAAAGTTGCATCAAAGATTTACTACAGCATAAAAGGTGTGGAAAATTCATTTAAGCTTGAGGTTGATGGCCATATTATGGGAAAACAGTGCAATAGCCAAAAGATAGGAGATGGGACCATAGAAAGAGCCAAGAGCCATTATCAGTAGGTGATGTAATAACTTTTATTTTCGTCATGAATTATAGCATAAATAATAGGATATTCTAATTGAACAATAGCTATCTTTGTCATAAGTTATTTTCCCTTATCTTGCCTCCCATGCCCATCCTTTCCTTTCCTTGTTAAAGCAGTTAGTGAATCGTTGGTTTGCTAGATCGCGCATGATGTCATTGGTACAGCGAGGCACATGTATCAACACCATTCGTAAATGGAAGCAGTTGGTTTCCTCTGCACGTAAGAAAATGCACAAATATACAACCAAGTTCTTCAGCTCCTCTGTGTGCTTTGGATACAGTTCCTGTCCTGAAAAACCAAGCTGTGATTTCAATTAGTGCAGATGTGCACCCAGCCACCTTACTGGCTCTGGGAGGAATTCTTTTGTTTCAACACTCAGACTGCTAGATCTGGTTAATGTTACGGAGTGAAAAAAATAACATCACACCTACGGTATTAGTCCTGTACTTTGGTATCTGAAAAAGCCTTGGCAGGGAGAAAAATGTTATCATCTCCTAGGGAAAAGCTGAATTCATCCACAGGAACTGCAGGATTACTTGGACGTTTTACTGGTCCCCTGTAACACCAGCAAGTCCCATAAATGCCTAATGGAAAAACAGTGGAAAATGAGATCTGCAGCAAGCCTTTGGAGATCAAATTTATGTTCCTGAACACTTTTTTCAGGTCAGGTTTAAAGGTCAAAAGAAAGTGGATAGATTAAATTTGCTGATTTTGCTGACTGTAAAGGCCCTGTTTGGAGGTTTCTGTTTCTGTGGAAGGCCCTGGTCTGTGCTGGGAGAGCTCTGTGCGAGAACTGAGTGTGTAGAACCTTGCCTGGGTGTTTCTCATGTGAGAGAGGCACTCCTAACAATACTGAGTTATCCCCCTCGAGCAGCAGCTGATTTAGATCCAGGATACGTTATCATCTTGAAGTAATGTATTCTCCCTATTAATAGCGTTCAGTGCATAGTCAGTTCATATGCAGACTCAGACTCATCTGTCAGGGGGCAGCTGTGACCCTGCAGGGACACAAACAGTTACTCCAGTTCGCTTTCACACTTCAGTTAGAATTTTTCTCATTGTTCCTCACAGTGTTTTTCCTTCCTTTATCTCCAAGCAGAGAAGCATCTCTCACAGTGAGCATCACTGGCTTTTACACTCCATGTTCCCTTCAGTGTGAGTAGAATAAACTGTAGTATCCTCAGCTGTGTAGAAAGAAGGTGGAATACAAGAGCTTACCCTGAAGGACACTCTAGATCCTCGGTCTCTGCAAATATCAGGAACACAATGGATGGCTGGGAGCGACTGGATGAAATGATGACCAAAATGTCATTTTTAGAAACAAAACACCCTCTTGTCTACAGGATAGCAATACTGCACAACAACAAGTTGAGCTAGGAGCTTCGTTCTTCTTGTTTCTGCATGTAGAGCAGTGCAGAACAGACAGCATGTTTGTTTGTGCTTTTATTTATATGGAGTTACTTCACCCGGCTTTAACGTCCAAGTCATTCAGTGCAAGTTCATTTAATATCAGCTTCATGTCGAGTCTTAACACTTCCCAATTAAAAACATTTAGGCCCAACCTCCTCAGTGAGTCCCCTTGGGAAAATCCTAACTGTTGAGCACCTACAGTGATTCTCTCCATGTGTGTAGGTATTTGTACATCATTAGACCTAAACTCATAGCAAGTATCCCCTTTAAAGGGCTTTTCAAAACTGCTTTGAATTGCTACCTTTTTTTAACTCTCTAGAGGATGCTTTTCTTTTGTGTGATGAGTTTTAGGGTGTGAGGTGTTCAGACTAATTAAATATTTCATTAATATCAGATTCAACGTAGACCATAGACAGCTGTGTTGGCTTTCAGCTGTTTCCTGCGTTCTCTCGAACAGATATGTCTTTGGAATGGAGGGGTGAAGGATCATCTGTAAGTACCAGTATCTCCATCATGTGTAGGATATTATTAGCGACTCATTTAGGAAAAGCTTTACTTTTGATATATACTATAAACACCAAAGAATGTTACTCTTGCAGCTTGGTTCCTTAGCAAAGCTTCTGCTGAGGTTTGAAGAACTGTTGATGATGGGATCTTGGTGTCTTGCCTGGGGAGTTTTTGGTGTTTGAACTCTGCTGCTAGTTAGATGAAAATTATAATTCCAGCCAAAGTGGACATAATAATTCCAGTTTCAGTGCTACCTGAAATGTGAGCCCAAACATCCAGGTATGTGGGGTGAAATAAAGCTGTCTTCTACAGTCAAACACACAGCAGATTGTCTGACCAGATATGGACCTTGCTGGACTAAATGAAATGAAACTTAGGGTTTGGGTTTCAGCTGAGGAGCAACTTATAACAAACTATGCACAAACGCAGGGTAAATTTGAAAATTCTCCTTTCAGAATGAGGCTGATGGGACAAATTTCCATAAAATTGGATACATCTGCAGTGGTGTCATATATCAACCAAGAGGCAGACAAAAGAAATAGGAATTTATTGGAGAAATCCATCTGACTTTTCTTGTGGGTAGAATGACATCTGGCATTTATGAGGGTGTACCATTTCCCAGATCTTCACAGCGTGTTGGCAGACTTTTTTAACTTGGATGTTCGTTTGGGAAAGCACAGTCTGTGAATAGATACATAATTCACTGCAGTAAAATCAAGGTAAGGATCTCCTCAGGACAGGCTCTTATGCCATGAGAAGAATATCTGAAGATGAGTACAGCTTTGTAATAGGCAGCCAGAACAGCAGACAAAGTCTTGCTATACCAAAATGCCAGACATTCAGAAGATGGTTTATAGAAGTTTAATTTTTCAAACAGCTCCTTGTCACTTGTATCCTCTTCTTGGAACACAGAATGATTGTGATGGTAATTGTGGAGAATTGCTAGTCATCAGTGCTATTAAATATCTAAATTCTGAAATGGATCTCTAAGTCTTGATGCTGTTGAATATTTTCCAAGGACGATTATTCACAGTGAAGTTCTTTTTTTCTGAGATTAGAGTGAACAGGAGCATGGCACAGTGCATGAGGCATAAGGAATCAGGAACACAGGAAGGCTTTGGTGCTTCCTGCTCATACGAATGTGGTTTCTGAGGAGCAGGTAGGGTCACCAGACACCTCAGACTAGTTTTTATACACACGCCATAGCACTGCTGTGCTGCAACCTGTTCTCTGGAATGTGCTTTTTCAGCCGCCTGAACCGTCCCATGGTGTTATCCAGGGGTTGTGGATGCGCATTAGTTATGAGACTTCAGGACTGTTATATTGTCAAAGTTCATCTATGGCTTCACAGGTCTGAGGCTTTTATTTAAAGAAGAGTCATGTAATTCTGTTCCTTCCCCAGCTCTGTGTGCTGAGCATAATGTCACGTGGTGTGGGATATCCCCGTGGTCAGTTGGGCTCAACTGTCCCAACCATGTCCCCTCCCAAACCCTTGTGCCCCCAACTGACATGCTGGTGAGGTGGGTGAGGAGCAAAAACGGCCTTGGCTTTGTGTGGGCACCTCTCAGCAGTGACTGAAATGTCCTTGTGTCATGGGCAGTTTCCAGCACAAACCCAAACATGGCCCTGTGAAGAGAAATAACTTTACCCCAGCTAAAACCAGTACAAGATGCATCAGTTTTAAGCTAGGAAGGTGTGCATGAAGTGTACTTGTAACTGGGTCTGGTTCACACTGGAAGATGTTGGTTAGGTACTGGCAGTTGAAACTCGAGACGCTCTTTGTTGGATATTAAGTACCTGAAGTACTCATTGGGTCGAGTTAGATCTAAATCATGGTGTTCGGAGTTGTCATATTGGAGTAGGTTTGTCTCTTTTGGTGCCCAGAAGAGAAACTTCCCACCACAGTGTGTGTCAGGAAAATCAGTTTCTACGCTCAAGTTCAGCAAACTATACCATACCTGGACCTGTTTCACTGCTAGCACAGTGCTGTCATTTGTACAAACTAATGGAAAGCCTGTGCTGGCAAGGCATTTGTTCTCTTCACATTCCAGTTCTGTGCCCTGGTGAGTGGTTTAAAGAAATATCTTCTTTGTAAGCCTTGGCGCTTCCTAGCATCTGTGGAGAGCAGATGTCTGGGGAGGCACGTCAGGGATCCAGCATAGCCTCACAGGAGACACTGGCCTGCCATAAACAGTTTTTGAAAAAGCATCATCCGCAACTTTGATGACAATCTGTCAGTGTCCATTTCTAGTCGGGTGGCGCTCGGAGCTAGGGCAGTGTTGGTGCAAGAGGAGCTGAATGTGCCTGTGTGGTGCTTCCATCAGAGTGCCAGGTCAGAGTGAACACTTCCCCAGTCTTCTGGCTGACCGTTTGGGAACAGAAACAATAAACAAGCCATCCATTTGTTCAGGGATCATGTTCAGGTTATGATAAAGACAGGTGATATTTTATAAACCAGTTATTTCCAGTTGTACACTTCTTGCATTGAGTTACATGGAATCAAGATTTCCCTACCACAGAAACATAGAGCTTGAAAGGAAAAGGAGTGAATGGCAGTTTGTGCTTCAAATTAGTACATATGAAGTGAACAAAGGCATCCATTGTGTTGCTTTTGTGTCACTGTTGTTAGATATTAATTTGATAAGGACAGAGAACGTTAAAATGAGGACTAGAAAGAAATGTTGAACCTTTTTTTTCCTGACTGCTTTATCCTACATTGTAATGTTTATTGTTGAGATTAAGTACTCTCTATTCACACAGTAACAAGTTTCAGTGTGGAGCAAAAGTAAGCAGCATTCACAAAATTCATTTTAACAAAAAGTATGAACAGAACGATATGAAAACTATTGATTATGTTGTCTGTGGTGACATACAAACAAAGTGATAACTGTGCCCATCCATGAGCGGTGAAGAATGGCAGTGTCAGATTGTGCAAAGATTCACATGAAAGTCTGACATCTTTGGTGAAAATTTATAATTACATTTGATGCTTTGGTAAAGATTGCGGGGTGGGGGGGGTAATCTTGTCAAGACTATTTTTTGTTGTTCATGTCATTACCAACTGCTTAACCCTTTGATTAACAACAATTATTACTGTGGATAAATGTGACTGCTGGAGAATAGAACGTGGTGTCCTGTAGTGTGTACGCATTTGTTTCTGAAGGTAGCTTTTTCAGCTTTATTTTGCTCTGCAGATGATGTTCTGTGTAGCATGATTAAGATACAGGTCTCCAGAGAAGGTTTTGCGGACTTAGCCAATGTGTGTCTCTGCTGCTCTTCCTGAGAGAAACTAGAGCTCCGAGTGTCAGAAAGTAGAAGAAATGTAAACTATTTATCTGTGGTGTATGAACTCTGAATGGAGGAACCATCATTGCATTCATTTCTCATTATTTGTAGGGCTCTTTGACACCTCTTTGCTGGTGCCTGGTTTCTTACACACTCCTGACTGGGCTGGACCAAAGAAGTCAGTGAGAAGCTGTTGCAGGGACAAAAGCACAGAGAAAACCCTTCATTTCCATAGCTCGCTGTTTTGAAGAGAGAACAAGCTTCAATAAATACTGATTCATCGGGCCTTCCTCTAAGTGAAGGCATGTCATCAATACAGATATCTTAGCATATGTCAAAAAAGAGACAGAGACATCCCATATTAACCTTAAGGAGTACATGCTGCATTTTACTTCAACGTGGACCAATAATTTTCCTTCCTTAAAATGAGATTTATTATTGTACAGTTCCAGAATGCTCTGATTTGGCTGTTTAAAAAGTAGAAATTACTTTCCTTTAGCCTAAGGAACGCATCTAAACTTTGAGACCTGAGGAGGTGATTTTGAGAGACCCCAACTTCCTTTTCTTACAGAAGCACTAAACATAATCTGAAATGGTGATTTCAAAAGGAGTGCTTTTTCATTTGTCTTTATTTCTGTGTGCCCAATATGTCAAAGTTATTCACTGATATTCTAATCTAGTAAATCATGGCTGTAGTGTATAAATTAGCACACAAGTTAACCCTGTTAAATACATTATGATAGCTTCAGTATCTATTTTTCTTGTTCTCTCTGTTTTCAAAGACACAATTTGGAATCAAGTGAAGGGCAATAAAAGCAGGGAACATTTTTTCATAATTAATAGCAGGAATCTTTCCTTCCTAAAGGGCTGTCTGTGTGTAGGGTTGGAGGCGTTATTAAGTTCTCAATGACTTCATAATGCTGGTTTCAGGGAAGCTCTGAATTTGTGAATTTGCAGGGCCACAGGAGGACCTTAACATCTAAGGTGTTATTCTGCTCCTAATGCATTGACACAAGTCATTTACGAGGTGTAGACATTTTTTGGTGTTAATTTAAGGGTAAAATAGCTCATTTTTACATGATTTGTTCGAGGTATGTGTAGCATCTGCAATGCTCTGCTCCCTTAGTAGCTGGCAGAACACTGGAGGCTGTGCACTGTCCATTTTTCTAAAGTACACTCAGATCGGGTGTATCATAGACTCCTAGAGCAATTCAGGTTGGAATGGACCACCAGAGGTTTGTTAGAGCAAATACGAAGCATACACAGGTGTTTTATGCTCAGTCATTTTGAATATTTCCAAGGATGTTCGATACCTATTTTGAAAAATTTTTTCCCGTGTGAAATTTTTTCAGATGTTCTAAAAACTCATGTGAGTTTCAAAGCAAGTTTGTTTGAAATGCATAATTTCAAATACACTTCTATAGAACAATAATTCACACAAATCTCTCTTCTTTTCCTCTGTACATGTCAACATTTCAATAAAAGCAAATTTAAAAACTAATTTGGACACTAACAAATAGGAGAGATGTTGGTTCAGGGGGCAAGGCTGGTCTTCCAAAACCAGAATTGGACAGACTTCTTTGAATGTAGCTTTCCTTCCCCAGGGTAACAGTTTTGGAGGCTTAAATGGATCCAAAGAATTCACTAAACACGAATTACCAGTGATTTTCTTATTTTTTTTGTTTCTATTATGCTTTGTTGTTGTTACTTTACAAATTGATTTGGAGCTGTAAATTCTCACTGATATTTGTTTGTCACATATTAAGGAGAAAATACTGCCCATGTGTTTCCATTGTTGTGGTAAACAGGTATAAAACACACTAGTCCTACAAACAGTATCCTGTAATCCTACCTTCAAAAATTGCGTCCCAATGTAGATACATAACTCTTAGATTAGCCCAGGTCCTGACCCTTCTTTCTGTGTTCAGAATCAAAAGTCTTGCTGCAGACTTTATGCAACAAGAACTAAAAAGGGCAAGCAATAACATTAATATTTTTTCAAATAATTAATCTTAATGTGTGGAAGTGTGAGCAATAAACATTTTATTGTAAATCCTGATGTAGTAATTAATCCAAGTGATTTGGACCTAATTGCACATTCATAGTGAATGTTATATTTGCTGTGAAAGGAGGTTTTTTGGAGTTGGGGTTCTGGGCTGGCTTGTGAGAAGAGTGATATTTAAAAGGAAATGTTAACACTCTTACTTTTAAACTTGATAAGCCAGAAATTGAGAGAAATACGTCCTTTATGGTTGTGCCAATTGCTTTTTTAGTTCTGCTGAGCATTTAATTCTTTTATGCACTTAAGTTTATGCAATTGTGGCATTTATACATTAAATTAAAACATCATAAGGATATGCAGGATGTGTAAAATCAGCTGGCGAATGCCATGGGGAGCAGGAGAAGGTATTTACTTTATTAAACATTCACACCTTAGTTTGCAAACAGCAGAAGTCCTATTATTCCATAAAACTTGTCATTACTTTATTGCAGAGAATAAGTCATCCTGCAAACAGTGTATGTTTCTGGCTGCGCATTAGGTAACCCTGTTGAATTATCATCTCCAGTTTAGAGCTGCTCTGGATTTTCACTGCATAGAATTTATGGAGTTTGGATCCTTGGGTTTGTTGTTTTTTTTTTTATCCTCAGCAAAATTGGTGCTTGTAAATATACTTGATGCTTCAGAGGTTCGATACAGAGCTCTGCTTTGCCCCAAGTGAGCCTGCTCTCCCTAAATGGACACCGTTAAAATCATAGAACAACCAGGTTGGAAGAGACCGACCAGATCATCAAGTCCAACCATTCCTATCAAAGATGTGGAGCTCTGTCAAAGTAGCAGCAGAAGCTGTGCATTCCCTGCTGAACAGAATGCTACTGGCAGCACCTTTAGACCCCAAAACTTCATGAATTTGTACTATTAAAAAGAAAAGCAAAGCATGCAAGGGATTGTGGTAGCAGCAGATAAGAGGTTTTCATCCAGCCCAGCCCACCATGTCCAGCATTCTCTTGGAAAAACTGGCTGCTCAAGGCTTGAATGGGTGTTAAGGGCGATGCCTCTGTAGCACTGTAGTCTTTCTGATGATAGGATCTTTAATAGTGAAATAATGTGCTCTTTCTTTGGGGCTCTTGAAATATGTTCTAACGATGATGGTAATGACTTTGATTAATATTTAATGCCCGTGCTGCTGTGTTCTTAAAATTCACAAGATCTCAAAGGTAGTTGAGGGGAGGGAAGAAAGATTTCTGCTGAAGTGTATCTGTATGAGAACGCTTAGGGAAACCATACCTGTGTTTTAGTATACTTGATATATGTGTTCTTTACCTGACTTTAGGTGAAACCTCATACAGCCTTGTCACATTGGTGACAGGGAAATCTGTGAAGTGTAGGAGATATGCTGGAGTAGACTTATGTTTCATGGCATTGGACTAATTTCTGTATTTGTATGTACTATGTCACACTCCTCTCCATCACCTGGAATTGAGGACACAGAGGGCACAGGCAGAGCAGTGTCTGCTGCTGTAGAGCAAGAGGGTAAGGAGGGATTTTTCTCTTTTTTTGTGAGCAAGGGAAACAAAATCCATAAATAAAACAACGCAAGCCCAAATGAGTTTTGCCCTCCACTCCTAAATTTTCCTCCACTATTTGTGCATGTTGCCGCGTAACTGAAAAGTCTTGTGTGAATGCAGCAGCAGAATTTTTATGGTTTTCAGACCATGGAATATTAAAACAAAAATTCTTAAGTGAGCACTACTGATGTGCAAGCTTTGAACAGTTCTCCACAAGACTTTGTGTGATTAGATCAAGTAATCTGCTTTTTCACAAACTCTTCTGACACCCATGATGATTATCCACAAACACACCACTGGTCAGGTGTGGTGTCAGTCCTTGAGTGGTTTATCTGTGTTTATAAACCAAGCGATTGTGCTGATATACACACATTTAATTGAAAAGTTCCTCATATTTGTTCTTTTCTTGTTCAAGGCTGTTTGAATAAGGAAGGAATGGGCTTATTTTAACTGTTTGCTTATAGAGCTCTCAACCTGGGGATTAACTGTCAGGAGAATTTGGAATTATCTGTTTCTGGTTACATTGATTCTCTCAATTTACTGGTACACTGTAAATGTTATGTACACATCAGACTTCAATGGATTTAACATATGGTTGATGTTTACGTAATTAATGAGATGCCAAATTATATTACTGTAAGTAGCCCTACACAAAAAGGCAAACACTGCACAACCATTAAGGGACTATATTAACCATAGCTGATTCTGGACTTGCCGCAGTGCTTATTGGCCAGGGCAGAGAGACTGGGATTGGCCTCAAACTAGTGGAAATTAAGATTGAAAATCTATTATCTCATTGTTCCAAAGATCATAAATAATACAATTACCAATTTTTAGAGTTCTTGTGATTGTTTCATTAAACAATAATTGATTTGTCTGAACTACTTTTTGGTCTAAACACAACATTACGCAAAGCTAATTCTGATAAAGAGTTATTTTAGAAGGATGAAAGGTGAAAGAAGCAGTTTCTTTCTTTAATCAACAATATTTAACAAGCATTTCAAGATGCATGGCCTTCTCAGAAAGGCTCACATTGGTTTTCAATGAAGAAAAGGTGCAACAAAGTGGCTGGGAGATAGGAGAATGGAAGAAAAGTGGCTTGCTCTTTATCATAGCTTGTTTGATTTGCAGCTTATGTTTTATTGATGGTAATACCCTGCACTTTATAATACCTTTCAACACCAAATTTCAGTCATTTCAGTAATGTTAAGTAATTAAACCTCCCACTGGTTCTACCAATGGAGGTGGATTTATCATTATAACTATTTTGAAAGTGGGTAAACAGAGGCAAGAAAGGTTGAATTACTCAATCAGAGTAATGAAACCTCTAGGCTTTTGTCTCCCTGATGGTGTTTAATGCTTCCTCAAAAAATTTGTTACAGATTCAGTGTAAATGAAAGCAGACACCTCACTCCTTGATCTTGATGAACTCATGACAGACTTTAGAGAGAATGTAGAGATTTAGAGAGGATATAGAGATTGTTTGCTTCCTCACAGAGGGACAGACTGGGAGCTGTGTCAAACCATCATCTTAAGGTCTTAATTCATCTTGCTAAAATGAGCTGAACTGGTTCGGCAGCTTCCAGAGCAATAGGGGAGTTTTTCATTTGGGCTGACACTTCCCAACACGAAAATGAGCTGTATGACTGCTCTCTTTCACACATGTAGGCACCTCCATGTCACTGTCAGAGATCTCATCCTCGCACCGAGAGGGTACACATTGCATAAGCGAAGACACACAATAATTTTGTCCTAAATTTCACTTAGGGAATGTTACTGGGGAGTGCTGAATTTATTGGAATTGAAAAAGATTCCCAAATCGTTTAAAACTGCAAAGAAATGGCTAATATATGCACACAGTAATTGTTTTCTTTAACATATACTGTCACATACTGGAGGTTTTCTGCTACCGTTGTAATCTGACAGATAGGAATATGGCAGCAATTGGAGTTTGCCTCAGCAACAAAGAGACCGTTCAAGTTTTAACGTGATCCTTTCCCTCTGACACGCTGGCACCACCACAGAGGGAAACGTCATGGGCAATATAAGCACATTTACTGACAGTTAGGGTTTTTCCTACGTTACTGAGAACTGTTTGAAAGTTGGCTTTTATCAAAACCAGAAACACTGGCCACTCAGAATGATAAAACAATAGTTTACAGCTTAGTCATTTTCCAGCTATAAAGCAATACTTTCATAAAAATAAACAATGCGTACAGGAACAAGCCCAAACAATTACTCAGAGAGATCATTGCATTCCTGCTGTCCTTGCTCTCTGATCTAAACCAACTGTCTCCAGTAGGAACTGGACAGAAAGCAGGCTTTGTTTCATTAAGGAACTACTTGGACTAGAAGATCCGATGGGTCCCTTCCAACCTGGTTGTTCTATGATTCTATGATTCTACTTGCCGATCACTGCAAGATAAAATATAGTTCCAAACCGCGATTGTTGCTCTGTATGTACTGTGTAAGTTCTAAATGAGCTTTTGCATGACAGACAAGGTACAGAGATTAACTAACATTCCTGTATTTTGCAAATTTATGCACTGAACACTTCCCAGGTGGTTAGTTATGCAGAGCTTTCATTCTTCCTAGAGCAAGTGAAAAAGAACTGACAGCACAGGTACCTTCGTTATTAGGGATCATAGTGTTTATTTGAGTTGTAGGGGTTTGTTCATTACTTCTGGAGGTTTTTTTCACATGAGAAGTATTTTGCTGTCCTATCACCTGATACTGTTCTGTTTTATCTCAGTAATGATAATAATCTAACAAAGAATTTCAAGGAGGAACAGGTTGCAAGTGCAAATGCTCAAAGCTTAAAGTCAGTCAGTCTGCTAGCTTGATTGTTGCATGTTCTGAGTGTTGTGCTCAGAAATTTCAGTGTTAAAGATAGTTTTTAGGTTGTTCCCTGCTCTTTTAAAGTTGTGTAAGTACTAAGACAACTGGAGAGCTTTTGCTTGGATTTCCCAAGAAGAGTCCTTCAGGTTTCTGTTCTGGAAGAAGGTGATTTCATTGCCTTGTCTCATGGCGGGTTGGACAGGAACTGCATCTGATCTGTACTCCAGGTAGCACAGAGGCTGGAAGGTGTAAGTCTTGAGTCTCCTCTGGCTGTGAGAGCACCTGTAAGTTTTGTGGGAGTTGTTTTGCCGGTAGTGGTTCCTTCTCCATCCTAAGAATGGCCGCGTCTCACATGGCCTGATGTTTCTACTAGACTGATGGCAGAGCAGAGCTGGGAGAAGTCTCCTCTGCCCACATGTGTGGCTGGAAGTTCTCTTTGTGTGCAGAACATAGGGAACTTCACCAGGTCTGCAAGCTCTGACTTGGTTGTGTCTGTTGTTGAACAAAGCAAGTTCTTTTGGCACCTCAGCACTCTCACTCTTTAACTGGAGCTGCCAGCATGCTTGGAGTCAGATGATTTCTGTAGGGCTTTTCTGCATCACAGTATTTATCAGGGCTGTCACAATGTAACTGTCAGACTTTTCTGTGTGCCTGAAAAGTTCCACCCTTTGGATGGATGAGAGTATGATGTAGTCATAATTGCATTGTTACGTAAATACTTGCTATAAAATAGTTTTGGCTTAAATTATGTGTTCCGTTCATGTTGGCAGAATGTAATTTGTCTTAAGCGGCAGCAGGCTGTTGTAGATGTGTTCCTGAAGGTTAATATTTTGATTCACACTTGCGATTTATTGATTTTACATTGTTACCAAATGGAGTTCCAAAATCAACTCCAAACACCATGGTTCAAAATCCTGTCACTCATGTGAGAAATTTTTCACATAACCCACTCTGCAAAGAAGAGTGACAAGGAAAGGGGAAAAGCTAAAGAGATCAGAGGGCAAACACACTGGAGTGGGCACTAGAGTTGAAAACAATCCTCATTTTTATTATCTCTGCATGTTCTTACGCAAACATTGCTTCTGTGCTATTAAACAATAGGGAATCCAAAACCACAAAGCTGTTTGTTTTCATCTCGGCCTGGGTTTGTCTAAATGTATACTGGGACAGATTGCAGTTTGGGCTTTGAGGAAGTACTCACCAGCTTATAAAAATCCCAGTATTCTTCAACTTCATTGTGCAAACATCATACATATGCAGTTCAGAAGAGTTAAGTGCAAGCACATAATTTCATAAGGACAAGTGATAGCAAGCCTTCTGTGTTTGGACAGAACACCTTATACAGGGTTACTTTCACCAGAGCTGGAGTTGTTCTGGCTTCAGGAGGTCCTTCAGTGCTCTCTTACTCTGTGCTGCTGACACTTCTGACACCCTTCCCCTGCTGCCTCCCATCTGCTGTTGCTGGTGCTGTGTGAGCTTAGGGTAGGTCAGCAGAAACCTTCAGGGGTCTGTGTGCCATACAAATGACCGTGATGACCGGCAAAGACAAGTTACGTGTGTATAGACCCACCAAATCCTTACAGTAATGCTAGTGTCTATAAAAAAGATCTGCATGTGGAAGGCTATCCTGTATTTGTAGCACCCTGGCACACTTTAAAAGGTGCATCAAAGAATCCCTGGATACTGTAAAAATGAGATTAATTTGGTATTCTCACTTGACTTCGTCTGCTACTGTCCTGAGCATCGTAATATTGAATTGTAAAAGCTCTGAAGTCACAAACTGCATCTCCCATAACCTCGCGTCTGCATGACACAAATGTGGTTTTCTTATTTATTCCTTTTTTTTTCTCCCACATAGTGTTTTCCTCCAAAAATACTGTCCTTTCCACCAAAGAACAGTTATTCAAACAGAAGCACTGCTTACAGTGCATAAGAAAAATATTATGTCTTGTGCAAGTCTCCATACAGACATGCATATGAATAATTCCGACCATCACCCTATTTTCCTGGTACGAGTGTTAGTTCAGCCCTGCTCACTGGCTTGTAGTGCAGTGGTTCTTTCCTCCTGGCACAGAGGTTTGGTACACTCGGAGCAACAGCAGACGGTGGCACATGCTGAAGCAGAAGCAGCTGGTTTAGTTGGTCTCAGTCAGTGCATGCCAGAGGAGTGCCTGGTGCTGCTAGAGTGTCTGGAAGCCCTTAATGGTTCATATGCTGGCTCAGTACAGTACTGCTGCCTCTCCGTTTCTCTGCGCTGCCCAGTTATGGGATGTCCTTGTACAGACAGCGTTCTTCCACAAAGATAGATGTGTATACAGTAATTTCATTTCATACACAGTGTGGGTTTCCCCGACTGTTCTATTTCTGTGTATTAACTAAGTGTCTCATCCTTTGATCACAGGTATTTTCCTCAGAGTTGTTTAAGGTGCCTTTGGGGTTTGAGGGTAAAAAGCTTCCCCAAACTCTCAGCAGCAGACTGAGGTCTGTAGATGGGTACATAATATATTCTGAGGGACTCTTAACTTTCTTGTTAGTGGGAATAGAATTTCTCACTAGTGAGATATGAAGCCTTTTAAACAAGTGATACCAAAGGTATAGCTGATTGAGGCAGTCCTTTGTACTTATCTGTCGGGACCAGTGGTGGTGGTTGCTGCAGGAGCCTGTGAGCTGGGGCTCTAGGGAAGCCACAGAGGGACTTCAGTGTGAATCCCAGTGAGGTATAAGAAAACCCGTTTGGTTTAGTGGAGCTAATTCTCAAACAAAATTGCAGCACGCTGCTGTGGCATGGCCAGAGGCTCTTCAAATTGTGGTTGAGACTTAGGAAGCCAGGTTCCTGTATCTCTGTGGGCCAGAGTTGTCGTTGGAGTTCCACTAAAATTCAGACACAAACTCAATTGAAATACTGAGGAGGGGGAGTCCAGTTAGATTTCATTGAACTCAAACTTGTTCAGTTCAGATATACATTTGCCTCCTACTTCGGGAATTCCGTGGTGTGAATTGCACTACTAGGATTTTTTTTTTTTTTTTTTTATGGCTACAACTTTTTTTTCCCCAGAAATATTACATTTGGCAAAGTTTTAACAGGAGTTCTCATCCACACAACTCTTAATTTCTAGAGGTTTTAATGTCAAATAGTTATTTAAATCAAAATATAAAAACCTCTTGGAAGAATGCAATTAAATGGCAGCAGTGAGTTTTAGGGAGCCCAGAAGACAGAGCTGAAGCCTTGGAGAGTTCTTGGCCTTTACTTCACACTCCTATCGGCAGTCAGTACTTTTATGCTGCCTTTCCAAGGAAAAGGGAGTTGGATGCAGGCCCAAGTCAGATCTCCTGGGGATAGTGCTCTGTACCTCAAATTACAATCAGATGTATTTCAGTTCAGATGAAGTTTTCAACCTAGAATTGGTAAGAAGCCTAATTATTTGACCAAGTTACTCTTTGCATAGACCACTGTATAGCGCTCCATGATTTATCCCCAGCTGGCAGCACGTTAGCCTTGTAAGGGTTTTATTTTGTGTTTGGAACAGGTTTTAAAAAATCCTACTCTATTCATTAAATGAAAAACTAAGAGATGGCAGAGATTGCTATGGAGACGAGATGTTATATAAACTGTTGGGTTTAATTCTTCACAATGTAAAAATAGCAAAGCAGCCTGGATATTTACAGGCCTCCAGTCGTTCAAGGTACTGAGGAACTCCACGACATGCAAAGCATTCCTGGCGCCCTTCGGACTTGCATTGTCATGCAGCGAAGGCTGCCTGGAGATTTGAGTCAATCGTGTGTTTGTTCGACTGGAGAGCATGGAGTAGAGAGCAAGAAATAGAAAGGCTTTCTAAGGAGTCTTTGATCTGTAGACTCTTCATTATGTTATTTTTCCAGTGAGTGGAATACCCCAATGATCATTAGCTAAGCGTGCCAGGGAAAAATACAGGTATTCTGTGATAGGAAGACATAATAATAAGGCTGAGCACACAAATAAGGCTGTTTCACTGTTACCTCTTTCAGAGTGTCACGTGGTGGTGGTATGGATAGGGCAAAGATGGTATCATGTTTATCAGCCCCCTCAGAGCTGTTTGTTCCTGGGCCTTAGACATTATCACTGTCCTTAAATTCAAGCCTTGCTGCTGTTGTTTGAAAAATCACTGGTTTTCGCTGAGTTTTGAGAACAGTCAGGAAAATTGGTTTTAGGATTATAAAAGTGCAACATACAAAATTTGTTTAATTACTGTAAGGACTCAGCCTTTGTCTAGTTAGTAGATTAATGAAACTATAGGGTATTTTCTCCTAACTCGTGGAACACAAGCAGGTGAGGTGACCATCCGCAATGCTGAGCTCAAAGTGGCAGCCTGGATTTTTTTTATTTTCATATAGAAGCTAGCATTGCCAAGCAGTCCTTTCTGGCTGACTGCTATTCATTTTGTTTCACAGATGATACTTACTTGACTACGTATTACTTTTGAGAGGGCAGGGATTAAAATGAATGTGCAGAAATGTGAAAACCCTTAGGTTTATTCCTGCAGTAACAACTACTATAGCGGCAGCATACCCAACATGTTTATTACAAGCAAGGTACTAATTTTTCAGGCAACAGGTTTCATTACTCTTCTGGCTGTGTATAGAGCCATCATACTGAACTTGGGAATTAAGCAGCACGGTGTGATTGACTCCATTACTAAAAGGGGCGTTGAGAATTATATCACCTCCTAAAATATGAACATTAATCTTGCCTACCATGGGAAAGTGTGCTGCATAGAACACAAGATAGGGAGTTGTGTTTAATTTTAGAGGGCTGTGAGTCTAGGTGTAATTAGATTCTTTGTCACCTCCAGAAAGCCTGAATGAAGGGCAGTGTTTGCCAGATTTTATCTGTGCACATGTATGAGAGATGGGCTGGGGGAGACCTTTTTCTGCACTTAATGCAGTTCCTAGTATGAAGTAAGTAACCTATATTGATCTGTTTGAATGCAGGGGTTCTTCCTGACGGTGTCACCAGAAGCAGTATTAAAAGTGGCTACTCAGGCTTCTGCCAACAACAAGATCTTCAGCTTGAATCTCTCTGCACCATTTATTAGCCAATTCTACAAAGAGCCTATGATGAAAGTCATGCCTTACGTCGACATCCTTTTTGGAAACGAGACGGTGAGTCTTTAAGGAGGCATTGAAGTGTTTGTATTGTTTGCACCTTTTGTGTCTTGGAGCCTGGTGCCTTATTCTCTGTTATTTATAAGGAGAGACCAACCATGTGTAGTGTCACTGGAAATTAAATCCACAGCCAGAGGACTGTGCTGTTTCAATAGATGACAAAGATGTCTCTTGACCTGTTAGAAGTTTACACTTGCTCATCCTAGTGTAGAGACACGTGAACAGGGCACTCTAGGTTAAGGCAGAAATATCCAACGTGTTGGCTGCTTCATTATAACGCCCCATGTGCATGATGTACTTGCCCAGAAGGTAGCTCTCTGCTGGAAGGAAACATGTGAGAGTCCACTGCTGAGCTGTTGAGGATCTGCAACCAGTTTCCATACCCATACTGCTGCTATTCATAGCAGTTTCTGTGGTGAAGACTCTTTGGGGTTAAGAGGGACAAGAAAACTAAGTAATGGTTAATTGCTTTAGGAGGTTCTCGTGATTTTACGGTAGAGGGACTGGCAGACCTTCTAAGGAAGGCTTATCCTGGATATGCAACAGCTGGCAATGAGATGACATGGAATTCTGCCTGGAAGGCCATAGTGACAGACCAAATGAATTCAGATTTCACTCATTGTGCTGCCATCACCTTTTTCATTTTTTCCCAGCTTCAGAAAGTACTCCTAAATATTTATTGGTTTGCTCACCAGAAGATTTTTAAAAGTCTTGGAAAATGTGACATGCCTAAAGGAAGTGCAGGATTGTCTCTCTAGGTCACTGCAGCAGTACAGGAAAGTTATGGAAGCGCCTTATCCCATCAGTGTTTATTCGTGGTTGTGACATAGGGAGCTGCACCAGCATGAGTCTGTTTTCACACTGTTGTCCATATTAGGGGCTAGCGTTGTTACAGATACTGGGCTTCTTAAAAAAGAGTACTTTTAAAATAAAGAAATTGCAATGTTTTTGGATGCAGTAAGATAAGGAAAACCTTTTTAACTATAGGTAAACATACAGAATTGTTTTCTAGATGTTTTGCTGCTGTTGCAAACTGTCGCCTTTATTCTGTCTTTCACAACACAGTTCTCACAGAGATGCTGCTAAATATTTTGATTTAATAGCAGTATCATCTCAACAAAAAAATCTTGTCAGATGTCACAAATTAAGTAATACCAAGTCTGGTCGATGTCTGGGTGGAAGAGCTTCATGGAAACTTTTGGAATTAAACCTTACTGTTCCTTTATATCTGTATTGCCCTGCTAACCTGTAAGGATAATTCAGATCATAGTAGGTGCTGTTTTTCAGAAGATAAAATATAGTACCTTACTTTTTGTATGTTTGCACCCTTTATAAGCAGTAATCCACTACACTGGTGACATTCCAACTATAGAAATGATATTCAAACAACTTTCATTTTCTCTGCCATTTCTATTTGCTGTGGTATCATTCACCTGCTGTCAGAAACTGTTGTATAGTTGAAAAACTCCCTGCACCTTCTGGGTATTTTTGAAACATTATGTGTGTCTTTCAGGGCAAAAGATACTGTTTGAACATAAGTGATCATCCTTAAACTTGGCAGTAGGATGTATGTATGTACTTAGAATACCAGCCTCTTCTGCTTTGTTACTTGCACTGATCTGCTGGTCACTTTTCAGTCTCTGCTTTCTGCTATGTAAGTTGGCTGTTGCTGCTTCTGAATTGTTGAAATGCTCTTTGCAGTGATTTGTTCTTGTGTCATTCTGTGGAACTTGAAACCATGCTCTTGGCATGATGAAGTTTCGGTTTTCAGTAGCTGCTCTCTTGCAAGCATCAGCATTCCTGCTCTCTCCTACGGTTTGTGGTAAAGAGCAAAACCCAGGAGCAGCTTATCCAGATGTGTTCTCCCTTCTAGTAGCTTCCTCCTTTTTTTTTTTTCTCCTATATTCCTTTCACCTGCGAGTGTGTTCAGGGTTGGTTTGTGTTCTTTTGTGCTCTGATAGGCAGTGCACCCCTTCAGCTCACCAATACCAGATCTGTGCCCATTTTACTGTGATTACCTTTTGCTTTTTTTGCTGCATTTTCCATCAGTTTGGCTAGTTTAAATACTGAAAGTGTGTAAGTTAACCTATAAGTGAGGCACACTAAGTGGTGTGGTAGTTACTGTATTAGTACACGTAATACTATTAGGCACAATATTTATTCCTCCCTGCATTTATCTTCCCTCCACATTATAGACCAATACAATTTTATTGTTAAGCACTAAGCTGTTTATTTTTTGAGTAATACAAAAACATCCAAGAGCAGCAGAATTCCAAATTGCTACCATTCCCAAACTAAAAACAATTGGCAGAGTGATTTTAAATTACATCTTCTACTTAAGAATTTACATCTCAATGGAGATTGTTTTTTTCAAGGTTCAGCCAAATGGTGATTAAAATGGCAAGATCTAAACCTCTTAGAATAAATGTGCTGGTTCAGAATGTAAATGCCAGTGCACCCCAAACTGCAGGGGGACGTGGGATGCTGGGATGACAACTCAGCACACGTAACAGCTTCATCTTTATCTAAGTGACCACCAGTGTTATATTGGTTGTTTCAATCCCTTTTATCTCCTAGCTGAACATCTTAGATTTTTGATCATTATTAACTGTACTTCATATAATAAATTTAGTACAGAACATCCAGAGTAGGAATAATTATATGTTCATAGCTGCTAAGCAATTAGGGCCGTTCTGCAGTCATTATCTGGCAATACATGACTGGAGAACTTGATTATTGTCATTGCTTTTAATTTTTATTAAATTAAGGTTTTTTAATAGTGTCATTTTGCAAATGGTTCTTAGCAATAATACCTTCCAAGCTACCATAATCACTGGGTAATTAACCTGCCGGGATTAAGCACACTCTACTTTGCCTCAGGATGCTTAACTCTCAAGTAAGGTCAATTATCTCCTGATGATAACTGCTTTGTCACAAGTTGCTGCTTAATTTCTCTGTAAAAGCTCACCTTCCAAGACATATTTTACAACTCAGTGTAACTTTCAGAAACAAAATGGACCAAGGAGTGAAAGCTTTTAAAATCACACCTGAGTTGTGGAGTGTTTCCTACACAGCAATTGCACCAGGCCAGTGAAGGAGCTGCATTTTACGGAGGTTCCTTTTGCAGAGCTCTCTCTGCTATCCCAGATGGGGCTAAAGCTTGGTAGCTCTTATAGGCTTGGCCCATCCAGGCTTCAGAATCCAAGGGACACTGCAAAGCTTTCTCATGATTCATCCCTGTGTATGGCACTCTCTCATGACTCAGGCGTCTTTATTAAGATGCTCATGTGGTAAAGACCTTCTGGATTCTCTTCTTAATGGGTAGGCAGGATGTCATGAAGACATTTTAGATTGCAGAAACTTAAAACTTACAGCCCTGATGATCTCTTTATCTATTGCTTAGCAGCAAAATCTGTAGCCAAACACTCCAGCTTTTGGTGTACAGGGTGTGGTGACCAGTGAGAGCTGAGGAGGTCACACAGAAGAGAAACCATGAATTGCTCTAAAGCACCGATATAATAAAACTAAGATAACACTTATTCTTGGAGATGAGATCCTCTTCCGCTCTTGTGTAAAGAGCTGTTAGTTCTTACCTCCCTGTCTCTGAACAGAGTAATTACAGGATGGAAGCTGAAGTTCTGCAGAGACAGATGCTTCTGCAGGCTCATTGGGAAATTGATGTCGGTGTCATAGCAGATGTACTGAATAGAAAAAAGATTGTATGCAGGAATTCTGTGTTTTAAAAAGCAGTGACAATAGCTTCAGTGGTGGTTCTGGAGTTCTGAATCCTAGGCTTTGAAAAGATGGGTGCTTTTGTGTGCAGTAAGATATCAAACAGGTCTTATCATCTCATCTTGCCATTATACTGAAATGGTGCATTGTGCCTCCTTCATTTCAGATATTTTAAAGTGAGGTATCAAATACTAACATAAATAAATAGATGTGGTTTGAACACAGCCTTTAGGAGTGTTTTTGAGCCTCTGTAAAGGCGAGTCTCATTAATGCAATGGAAAATTCTCTTTAATGGCCAGGAAAACCAGTAAATCTGAGACTGATAGCAGTGGCTAACATGCCCCCAAGTCTGAACTCACAGTCAGTCCATAGTTTTGTGCTTATTTTAGCTAGGTGATTGGACAGAAATGCTACAGAGTTTACTAGCATAGAAGTGTGTTCAACACACTGGGATTTACACCTCAATGACAATTTCAAAACAAACTGGTCTCTTCTGTGACCAATAACACAGGTTTGGAAACAGCTTCCACTCTGTGTACTTTGATACAGTATGTTAAGATATGAGGCATGGAGAGCCTTCAGTCCTGCCTGCAAATCTCTTCTACTGGATTATTCTCTGGAACCAGGCTAGTACCTGCAGGCTTGGGAACCTGCCCACAGCTCAGGGGAATCTCAAATGAGAAGTAATCACTTTTGTGAGACAAATGAGCTTCATGGTTGTTCTTTTTTAAAGCGGGGAGCATTCGTGTTGACATAACTAAACTGGTCTGATATTACACCAGTGTCATTGCCACTGTTTATAGACTGAGAGGATAGTTTTCCACACTGTGGGAGTGTGTTTTCACACCGGTGAATTGTCTAATTCCAAAGAAATAATTAAGAGTTTAAAGAGGAGAAAATCAGCTGGCAGTTGTAATTTGTGGAAGAAGGGAAAGCCAGTTAGACTTTCAAGAAATAATGGAAGGGAGACATTTCAGTCTGTTCTGCTCTATCAGATGGGGCCAAGAAGGAAGGGACATAGTGAAGGATGGCTGGTCATGCCACAAGCAACCAAACTGCTCTTCCTGTTTGAAGTGTTTTCAAGGAAGCATTTACAATTATTTGGGAATGTTTTAAGTCATTAGTAGAAGGCAAACACTAGTTTGTGTTTGAAACAGTGTCTTGAAGAGTCTCATTTCCCTGTACTGCTGACCTCCTTGTATTTTGTGTGAAGAGCCCAGAAGAGACCTTGATTCTATTTAGCTGACTGGAACCAGCCCATACTGAGGGGTTATTTTCAGTTCGGGGTTCTTTGCGAGCTCTCTTCCTTATGCATTCATCTTTTACCTTCACCTTCTGCATCTCCATTCATTTTGAATTAAGGTTTCAGAAACATTAATCATCTTCAGTGAAATTAAGCTGAGTGCCAGTGTTTTGCATTTCAATTTATGTGCCAGCAGTTCCCTTTTTGTTCCAGTCTCTGAAGTTCCCAGACGCCTGCCCCATAGGTGAGGGTCATTATCTTCACCTTGCAGGCTGAGGGAGAGGCTGAGCTTTGCACAGTTCCCTGCAGGGAGGCTGCAGTGGAGTCAAAATTGTAGTCTGATATTCTGACCCAGTTTATTAAATACACATGGGAAAACGTTTTGTAAGAAGACATCTCATCTTCTCTTCTATTTTAACAGGTAGATGTTTTTAAGGTCAGCTGTTGGTGGTGTTTGCTTTTCTAAATTGCAGTAAACAGACAGCAGTTTCTCTTTGTAAACCCTACATTTCAGATTGCTGCAAAAGCTTTGCAGGGAGCCTGGGAATTAAAAATTGTAACTGTGAATGGAGGAAAAATAAATACTCCTTTTATGTCTTTGTAGAATTTTGATCTGTATTTCCTAGTGTAGGTGTCGTGTTTTCAATTACAGGAGAGGTATGGCATTGTAATAGCATTGCTGAATTCATAGAATTAACTTTCTTGGCACTGGAATATCTGATAAATGTGGCCAACTGAAAAATGAGAGGGCATGTAGCACAAAGCAGGCTGATAATGTCACTGGCATGTTGTAAAGATGTGCTGTGGGAAGGATGCTGAGACAGCCCAAGGCTATTTCAGCTGCAGACGTGGAATCTGCGTCTCACTCTCTCTCTCTCTTTTTTCCCTTTCCCCTCCCTTGTGAACTGCAGTGGCTCTCTAAAATGAAATGCTTTTAAATCATTTCCCAACCTTGCAGCCGTCTTTGATAAAAGCCCTGTTATCTGAAATGATATGAATCACTGTGGAGTTAATCATACCTTATACAACAACATATTTTGTTGTGATTCATTCTGTTTCAATTAATCATCTTATTTATCTACATTGTCTCAGCTGCTGCCCTGAAATTCATGAGTAATAAGCAAGTAATTATTTTAGTATCATTTACCTAGTACATTATGAATGAAAGGGAAATTGAGAGCCAAGTATTTAAATTGGTATTTAATGCTGCTTTCAGCTAATGCCTAGCTATTTAAGCAATTTAGGAATCCTACCTCAGAAATGGCTTTCCTTTTCCCTGTTATGGCAAACAAGCTGGCATTTAGATGAGAAGCATACACTTTACAGCAGTTTTGTGGCTTCAAACTGACAGTATCTTCTGGTAGTCTCTCAGAATGCTCAGGGATGCTTATCCTTCCTTGTGCTCTGCAGTGCTGGGATACATTTGAGGTTACAAACACCCTTTAGAAGGCAGCACAAGCCAGAACATGCCCTGCAAGGAAGGCAGGCAGCTCTGCCCATGTTTTAGCAGCCAGGGTTGTATTGACAGTGATTGATGACCCTTTTCACTTTGCAGCACTTCCCAGAGCCTCTCCTAACACTTCATAAACATTACAGCTCTGGATAAGCTACTAAGGTGAGTAGGGTCTTCATGTACAGGTGGACAATGGAGAGGGAGTTTGCCCAGGGTCATGCAGCAAGGGCAGAGCCAGGAACAAGCAAAAATCAAGCTCTGTCTCTTTTCTTCAGTGTCCTGAAGTGTTGTCAGCTCCTGAAGACATCTAGGGGAAACCTCCTGGCTGGAGGGAAGGACCTGCAGCATGGCTCAGGTCCATGCTGCCTCACGGATAACGTTCAAATGTGGGCTGATGTGGGCTTTTCCCACCTCCCCGTACCACATCAGAAGAAGCAAAAGGCAAAACAGTAGACAGTCAGAGGTGAGTCCATGCTGATATTCAGACCTTGGGCTCAGGTATCATAGAGAGGAGTGGAGGCTGCTTAGACCTAAACAGCCTCTAAATTAAACAGTTTGAGGAAATACACAACAGAACACAATAAATGCAGAGAGTAAAGTAGCTGTGGTTTTCAGTCTGTGTGAGTGCAGACATTTTAGTGAGTATTTTAATACTGAAGCTGCTTAAGAACACAAAATGCAGAGGAGTAGGTGTACAAGTGAGTTGAAACTGCGTTAGAATGACTTTTGACTTGTGCTTTTAAAACTGTTTTATAAGGATTAATCTTGTGAACAGTTTGGGGGTTTGGGAATAGAACTGGCAATATCTGTGTTGTGTTAACATCAGTTTCTGTGCTGTTACACTGTGCTGGTTTTTTGAAACTGCAAGTTTCAGCTGTGTTTCTTTTCTCATGCTATCTTCTCTATCAATGCTTTCCCTCGCTCTGCTTATAGATCTCAAAGAATAGTGTTATTCTGTCAAGAGAGTTTCACATCTGATTACAAATCTATTAAGTAGTTTCATTTTTCTGACTCTCTTCTTTCTAGTAAGTTATAGAGTCTCCTGGCACCGGGGTTCCTACTGGTTGTGGGTTGAATAGGAATAAATGTCACCCACTGGTGGTTCTTTAGGAGCATTGAAAAGGCACTATAAGTAAACAACAGAAAGATGTTTTTCCTTCATGCATTGATACATACATTGAAGGGATTTAGAACAGACTTCTGCTAAGCTGTCATTGATTAAAATCTGTATTTTTAATAAGAATTTAGAGTTAAGACATGAGGTTTTGTAATCCTATATATTGACCTTTATTACATTTACTAATTATACAAGTAAGGAAAGGAGCTGGGAAAAGGAGCAGGAAAAAATACGGTTGCAGCATACATAAAATGCCTGAAAGATACGTAAAAGCATCTGTGGCTTTCCCAAAGGAAAATCCCCAAAGCGATCTCTCAAACACTGCCTTATTTTAAGTGTAAGCCACCCCATTTACAGCAGCCTCTGGGTAGTGATGTTGCAGCCACATCAAAGTGTCTCCTTTAAGCTGTATAGTCAGGTTCACTGCTCACATTCTGACTACAATGCTGTTGGTTTAAATGGTGACTTCCCAGGGAAGCAATGTGGACAGGCTGCTTTGCTATAGGGTTTTTTTAAGTTAATGGAACTCCTCTCTCCTGTTAGGGAAACCTGCATAGCTGAGTTCAATCACTTCTCATGCTGAAGTAGCTTACCATTGAAGGACCTTTCCGCTAGAGGAATGAAGTGTTGCAATTTAATGGCTCTGATGGTAGAAAGTTTGAAGTCTGTACATCTGTCCATTTCTTGGTTATGTTTTGAGCTGTGCTGAGGGGTTCCTTACTCTGAGTTTGAAATTCAGTAAACAGTTGTGTTCATCATCTTCAAATCATTCCATGCAGAGGCAGCAGTTTGACAAGCAGGAACTTTCATTTTCCAGCTGAAATCTTCTCACCCTTACAAAGAAAGTGTGACTGGTGCCTCCTTCTCATTTGAATCTGAGAGCTCAAGTCCAGCTGGTTCTGTGTCCTCTGTCAGGCCACAGGCTGTCCTTGTCAGTAAGCAAACATCTTCAGCATGTGCGAAACTCACCTGAAAACAACGGGAAAGTGGTAAACATTCCAGTGGAAGACCCTTAGGATCCCCAGCCAGTTTGTGCTTAGTGATGCTTTCCAAACTGCCCTGCTGTTACCAAGGTGTGTCTCTGCTAGCTGAATGGGTTATTGAAGGATGTCCCAATACTTTCTGGAGTTAGGAGTTCCATTTTCAATTTTTCTGATGCTCAGGACTGATTGATCTTGATTCAGGAGAAACTGATTTTTTATTATTAAATTCTGCTTCTCCATTTATATATTACTGTACTTTGAGTCTACACCAGCCTGCAGGTCATGCTTGTTTCTCTTTCTCCATGATTGTCCTTCTGAAGGATAAGATTGTTGTAATTCTGAGGGGCCAAGCCATTAGCAGGATCCTTGGTTCCTGGCAAGTAAGAGACCACTCAGAATTAGGTCCTCTTCAGGATGTATTTTAGCAAAATGTCTTTCTGGGAGACCAGGGCGTTTTTATCTTGGCTGATGAGAACATTGACCTCTCCAAGTTGTGTGACATTCTTTTTTTTTTTTTTTTTTAAAGAACTGGAATTTTCGTGGGAAATGAAATGTAGCCATGAATTTTGGTATTGGGGTTGTTCTGATTGTTCTGACATGGAGAGCTTTCCACCAAAGTACCTTTTTTATTCCATTCCAGAGTACCTGCAATGACACGGAGCTGCAGGTATCTTTCACCGTTGAGTCACTTGTAGTTTTTTCTTAGTCTCTTTTGAAGCATGTATGATCTGTGTGGATGGGCAGTCAGCTGGGCTTTGTACACCCAGTATTTAATATGCATGTCATTTTGGAGCAGCTATGATTACCACATATTTTTCCTCTTGTTGGAATTTCTACTCAACCAGTAGGTACATCTGTGAGTGGTCTTGGACACAGACTAGTTTTGGGTAAATGGATCAGTCAGTTTAAATTCTGCACATATGGTTGCCAAGCACTATGCATTCAGTTTGAACATCCGAGTGAATGCCAGATTTGGATGGAGCTGCATCTTGGTATATGTGAATGGCAAAAATGAGTCAAGCTACTGAATCTGACTTCTCAAAAAAGAACACTCATCATCTGGAACCAAATTAATTTCTCATCCAGTCTAAACTGGTGAAAAGAACTGAAGACGTGCATGGCTTTATGCTGGCCACGTGTAGTCCATTTCTGAACACGCATTAGCTGAGAAGTGGGTGGACACACACGAGTGTTCTAAAGGGCAGCACTGGTGGGAGGCAGAGCTATTACTTAGCATACACCATGGAAACCATAAGTTTCAGGAGTCCCCGTTAACTCTATTGGTAGATGAGTTTGTTTCATATTTCAAGTAAGACCTGTGTGCCAGGGTGAGTGATGCTTACATGTATTTCAGTAGAGCAAGCAAAAACTGAGATCAAACTGTTCAGCATGTCAGCATCATCTTCAACTGTGCTCTCAGGATCATTTTTAAGTTGGCAACTTGCATTCCTAGCTTATAAATTGACCAGTTGAGTAACATGTCTGAGACAGCTTTTCTAAGGAACCATCATGTGTTCTTCTTTCTTCGCAATCTCCTACCCTTATTATTGCACCAGTTAACATTACAGGAGGTGTCTGGAGTGCTATATGCTGTACAAAACACAGGCAAGTCCTGTTCTGAGAAATTTACATTCTTAATAGAGATAACAAGCAAAAGATTTCAGAATCAGTGACCAGAGAGAGGTGAAATGTCATAAAGATGATCATACACTCGCTCAGTGCTGTTACCAAAACTGTGGCTGTGGTTTTCACCCTGTAATAACTTACATCACTTTTTAAAATAAATGCAGTCAATGGAAAAGATAAAAGTACTGATGGGCTCTGTGAAGTCTAGATATATGAATCTCTTCTTTAGAGACTTTTTTAATAATTCTTTTACATGGTTATGGGGGTTTTGTTTTGTTTTCAGTCTTAGACATCACACAGAATTAAAGCAGTTCATGATCAGTTAAAATGTTAAATATTTAAGAAAACTGTATTTAAGATTAACTGTTCTCCGTTTACTTGACTGTTACTTGGAACCAAAAAAAGTCTTGTATTTTTGTAAGCATAGTAAGCTGCACTGTTTTTCTTTAAACTTTAGGGTATGAATTATATTCCTATAATGACAGCTGCAGGGTGGAATGTTTTAACACACTGGAGTGAGATATATCTTGGACACATTCTTGGTATCTTAAGTTCAACATGCTCCATATGGTGCCACTGAGCCAGTGAGTTTGAAGAAAACAGTCAAAGACTGCTGAAACAGCGTAAAATACAAATTAGTCTTTGCTATATAAGTCAAAAAAATCACTGTCAATCTTTTCAGCTTTCTGCATGAATCCTTCCAGCAACTTCTAGTGGAGGCTCCATGTTTTAAAACAACTGTTGAATCCTAGCAGAGTTAAAGATTGTGGACTGAGAATGCATGCTTATTATTAATTGTGTTATGCTTAAGCCTCACACAGGAGAGTGAAGGGAAAGGAGGGTGGGCTTCTCTGTATCATCACATCAGTCCTTGAACTGGTATCTGGGACTGTGCGTTGTGAGGTTTGTGAGAAGTTTGTTGCTCTTTGTTAGCTTGGTCCTCTGTCAGCACAAAAAAACCATGAAGAGCTTTGTCTCACGGAGGTGTCTCCTCAGTCCTAGTGTAGAGTTTAGCAAGGATAGGGTGTCCTGGTGTCAAGCTGCCCAGTAACCATTTTTATGATTTAAAACCTCAGTGTTTGTGGGACTGGGTTAGCTGGGAGTTACACGTTCAGGAGTTTGGCTTCTTCCATGCATGTGTTTGTTCACAGTACCATGACAGGTAGGAGTTAATGTAGAAGTAGATTGCTTGCCTTTTATCTTAATGTGATTGGATTTTTTTCAATATAAACTTGACCCTGGGTTTATATCCATGCGTATAGATTTCAGAATTCTTACAGTGCACTTGCAGTTATTAATACTGGTTATCGGTCCATGACCTGATTTTAACTGTATATTGACCTGATGTAAAGTTTAGTCCTGAATGACAGTGATAGTGATGATCATTATTTTTATTATTATTCTTGCTTTTCTAAAGCATCATACAAGGACTCCAAACAAGAAACCTAAGCATTGTACAGCCATGCAGAGGTTTCCACTCTTTGAAGCAGTATCAGCCTTAAATCAGTTTGTGTTAATATTGACTCTTTAGAACAGGTTCACAAACATCCCAGAACATAAGCAAAGCGGCCACAGTGTGCCAAACCATTAACCTATACATGTGTTCCACCTCTATCAGCAGAGCAGCGTAACGAAATGAAAGCATTACTTATGAATCAACCCCTTACGGTGGTGATTTGGAGGATTATATTAATGTGGTATTTCACATTACAGCTGGAGTTGGTGTAGGAATTTAGTGCCAGAGGAAGGGGGAGGCGTTGGTCCTATTCTCCCTGTTTTCAGACTTGCAGCTTCTATCTCGGGTTCCCTCTACGGCAGCAGGGCTGACTCCTGGGGCTGTTTTAAAGACAAGGCCTGAGGAAATGTGGCCAAATGATTTTTAATTAGGGATATAATTTGAGACAGTCATATATAAAAGTAAGAAAGCAAAACACTGTCTTTGAGCTTCTTCCCCACTGCTGTATTGTTACAGTCTATAAAATCATTAGGTAAAGACTGATGGCTAAGTGTTTTAGTAATCCCACATTAGAGGTACCTGCACTGCTCTGGCCCCTCTAGATACAGCTAGATAGAAGAATCGTCACTAGTTTGCTAGAATTTCCATCTCGTGTAGTCTGAATGTGGAATTTCAAATGATAATTGCTCACATGGTGCTTGTTCAATCCCTCAATATCTGTGGTAAAGGGCCTCAATGTAAGTGGGTTCATGATAAAGTTCTTGTGTGCTTGCAGTGCACTGAGCATGTGCAAGCTCCTGATACAGTAATTTTCACACCAAACAGAGGTCAAATCTCCCCATTAAGTGAAAAACAGAACTCAGTATTGGCATTACAGACATGACCAGAACATCAGTGATAGCTTAAGGTGGATGCTTTCTCCTCATATATACAATATAATTGCCACCTTTTTCTTTCCCCTTGCAGCAGTGGGATTCTCTAGTTTAATAAAGATATCTGTTGATGTTCATCCAGTCACTGGACATGCACTGCTGTATGCGCTATGAAAAGCTTATTCAGCTGTACATCCCTCATCAGGGATAACTGTGCAGGCCTTCCAGGCTCCATGGCCATCCTAATCCATTTGCTATGATGATATAGTGCAGCTGTCACAAAACACTGTCTTCTTTCTTTCAGAAGCATAAGACTTACAAGCCATAGATGTAATCTAACCCAGGGAAATGATCTCAGGGGATCCATTTGACCTACCAGTGCCTTCCTTCATTTGTACCAACGGCAGACTGGTCTCTTTGGTTATCTGCACAGCAGCATTACAGTCACTGTTGAAATGGGAAGACAACTGTGGTTTCCTTCGACGGGTGTCAGTTTGTCATCGCCATGTGCGAGAAGCTGGTGTTAAGATAGGCATTGAGCTTGCATGTAGCTGTTCCAAAACAAGTTTGTGTATGAATGACGTAACGATTATGTTACATTGCTTATCTTGGGCAAAGGGAGGACCTCTTTAAGAGGCACATTCTTTATGATGAAGAGCAGAGCAGGAATGAAGACCAAGACCTCTTTCTGCATGTTAGTGCTGTTTGCTAAAGGAGAACAGGGTCCAGCCTGTTCTTTTCCAATTCCACATCTCAGCAGCTGGGGAATTATTTGAGGGGAGGAGGAGACAAAGTATTGTGGGAAGACTTGAGAAAGTCAGATGGAGTGCTCTACCTGAGAATGGTTCTGTATTGTCCGGAGATGGAGAAATTTCCTTAGCCATTCAAACCATAATGGCTCAACCTTGCCTCACTGCATCAGGGCCTGTAGACTGGTTTGAGTTGGAAGAGACCTTTATATGTCATCTGGTCCAGCGCTCTGTCAGGCTTCAGCTCCATCAGGTTTCTCAGAGCTCCATCCAACCTGACTTCAAATGTTTCCAGGGATGGGGCATCCCTCTCTGAAAAACCTGTGGCAGTGTTTTACTGCCCTCAGTGTAAAAAATTTCTTCCTTATATCCAGTCTGAATCCACCCTCTTTTAGTTTAAAACCATTACCCCTTCTCCTGTCACAACAGGCCCTGCTAAAAAGTTTGCCCCCATCATTCTTACTACCCCCCATTAAGTACTGAAAGGCCACAATGAAGTCTACTGAGAGCCAATCAGTTACTTCTCCAAAAAGTTCCTTTCTTGATAAATGAATGTGCTGAGGTGTTTACACTCTGTCATGAGGGAGGAGAATTGTCATCTTATTGAGATAATAGGACAGTGTGGGGTACCGAATATTTATGGCCAGATTTAATGATTTTAAAGGAAGCAAATTATCACAGCTTGAGGGCAGCAGTAACTTACACAGTGACAACTTATACATGTTTTATGTACCTATTTACTTCAGTGTTCTCTACAAAAGTATAGTTACCATAGCAATGACCATGCCATTGCTAGTTCTGAAATACAGAACACCCATATGCCACCTGAACTGTGATTATTTTCTGCACAGGAACTGAAAGTAGAAGTTGAGAGTATCACACACTTCTCTAAACAAACAGTAGCATGTTGATTTACAAAACATATTGTGGTGAGAAGCAACTGGTGCAGGTGGATCTTGTGGCACAGGCATCCTTGGTATTGTAAATTCTCTACCACTAAGCTGAAAGAAAATCTTCAGTGGCTTCTATCACCAGTGACTCCACTTGTATGTACTTAACCTTTGTTCCTTTGTGCCATATTGGTACTTACAGGCAATATTGCAGGAAAATAATGTGTAGTGTTCTCTGATTTGAAGTGTGAACTCATAAACAAAGCCATTCTTTGACTATTTATAGCCAGTTAATGACATAGAAAATAACATCACAAGAAGTGGTGAGTTTCTTCCTTGCTGCTGCTTCCACTTTCGAAATGGCAAATTTAGGAGGAGTTTAGGTAGTGACCTCATATACCTCAGGGTGCAGCTCACTGACACTAGTAGAACTGAGAAACCAAGTACTGGGTTTCCCAATTCAGTGTTAACTGTTTCTCCTCCTTACAGCTGAGTTATGTGTCCTCACATGTAGACAGGGAGAGATAAGCATTGCGAAGACAGACATTCCAAGAAAAACTGTCCACGGGGCTGCAACCTGAGTCTACGTTTTCAGTCGTACTCCTTTAATAAAGACTCATCTACACAGGAAAGTGAATATCAGCTGAGGTATCACATTATTTTAAGTACAACAGCTTTAACTTATACCTCTGTTGTGTCCATTTGTGGACAGTCTTGTACTGGAACAGGAGTGGTTTGTTCCTGTTTAATTTAGTTTTAAAATGTATTTAGCTAAAGAGGAGCAGGGCACATGGATTATTTAACAAACATGTCAACACACAGAGCCAGCCCTCAGCAGTTCCATGGGAAGATGCAAAAGTAAAATCGATCTACATTCCCATACTGGTTGAGATCCTCTTCCTTGCATTGTGTGGCGACAGAAGGAATCTTGATTTTTCCGGGTAGGGCAGTGGACGTGGTACTGTTAGGTGGTAAATTAATCTGAGTGAGTTGTAGGGAAGAGGTAGGGAATTCCTTTAGCTGGGAAGTTTGATCCAAGCTCCCTAAGCTCTTGAACTGGAGGTAGAGACCAGAGTGGTTCCGATTACAGCTTTGTTTAGCAATGCCAGTATTTGGACTCTGAATCTGATCAGAGGCCTCCGAAGGAAAATGAAGTCTCAGATTTGAAAGAAGGGAGTTTTCTTTCACAGCTTCCATGTTGACTGCAAATTGTGTAAAAGGATCAGAATAGCCTTTTTTGTTGTGTTATAATTAGGAGTCATTAATAAGTCATTCTAACTACTTCGGTATTTATTTGAATTCTCTCTGTTCTGTTTTTCTTTCTAAGAAAACAACCCTCAGTATTTTATGTTTATTTGGGCAGCAAGTAGAGTTTGGGAATAATTCTTCAAGGGCATAATTGTGCTCTTCAACCAGAGATGTCTGTGCTACCCCTGGCCATGTATCCTGCAGAACCAGAAGGTTCCATTTGCTGGTGCAAGCACTGTGTTTCAGGGATACCTTTGGCTGAGTGACTCTGCAGGAGTTGCTAGCTCAGGTGGCTCGGGGATCCCTGTTATGCTCCACTGCCCAATACAAACATGTCCAAAGACAGATGCTGTCTCCAGCTCTTACAGACATACAGGCACAAGTCCCTCGTCAGATAGCTCTGACAGTCACCTGTGTGTGGGAAGGGAAGGCTCCAGAGTCTCAGTGGAGTAGGACCACCCAGCTTCACAATGATGGGCAGGGATGGCAGGAAGCTCTCCAGAAAGCCCCCTTGCCGCAGCTGTGAGATGGATTAGGTCACTGTGTCTGTCTCTCTGCTTTTACCACATACTGCTTTTGTAGTCTAGTGTGTTTGTTCCAGCTGTGATGTTATAAAGTATAACTCCATTTACACCTACAGGAGTAGTCTGGCCAGAGTGGGTTTTATCATCACTGGCACATGCACCCAACATGAAAGCACATGCATCTTGTACATGGCTGGAGGTTTAACATACACTCAGGTTTGCTGGCACTGCACCAGACTTAGGAAGAAATCTGCCTTGATTTCTGGGTGAGAGCTGTCTTTCTCCTGCTAAAATCTGGCCTCCAGTTCTTGTCTTTTAGCTCCTCAAGTATTGTTTTTCTTTCCCTGTCCTCTCTCTGGTGCAGGCACCCGGTCTGGGGTGGATTCCATGTGTGTGATGCTCAGCACATGCTGCTTTGCTGCCAGGAGCAAAGGACCTCAGTTTTTGTCACATGAAAAGAAACTTGCTGGTACAGTACATTACTAAACGCTAGAGCCTGATTTCATGGAATCAGAACACTGCAGGGGAATCTGGCAGGGAAGATGTGTTTATGTAACTGAATGGAGTGTTGCAACTGCCATCACTCAGTTCCCTTGGCTGCAGCAAGCGAGCTGTGAGAGAAAAACAATCCAAACTGACATCTTCAGGCACAGAGGGCAGCTCTGATTGCATACAAATAATTAATAAGAATTAACTGCGATATTATCAGAAAATACACATACCATTAATTTTCTTACACGATCCTCTATGCCAGGCTCTCTGATAGGAACTGAAGCACCCAGGCTCTTGCACTTTGATTTGCAGTACATATCCTTTGGGTGTCTTCAGCACATCCTGATATCCCAGGGAGCTCCATGACACAAGAGTAATTGCACATAATGTAAACAAGGTCTGCATTAGTTGGCTCTTGTACTGAGAATCCTTTTCCAAGTCCAGATGTGCGATGTGTAAATGTTAGGAGAACAGAGTCCTTATGAAGGAGCTTTATCAAACGCCGCTAGTCTTCCAGCAAAATGGAGAAAATATAAATTAGAGCTCGAGACCTTGGTCAAATCTGGAACATAAAATTTTATGGTTATATTTAATGTTCCATATGTGCTTTGGGCAAGTGCCATGTTTGTAAAGAACTGCTTCAATATTATTTTTAAGAAGTGACACTTTTAGCACACTATCCTATGCAAACTGTTCACTGCTCACCATGTGAGCCAGACAGGCTCCACATAAACTGTGCTCATGGACTAAACCAAAGATCCAAATGCCTTTTAGAACACAGCAGTTTTCAAAACATGGCACAGTAGATGACATGTGTGATTTTTCAAAGAATAATTCAGTGCAGTTGATTAATGGGACTGGAAGAGGAGAATGTATGATACAGAAATCTGACAAGAGATGAGGAATTAGGAAGATGCATACGTGGTTGCTGGTGCTGAATATCTGCTCTAGATGCTTGTTTAGAACATCATTAGATTCTATTATATTATATGAGCACTACATTCCTCCTTCCTCCTTTAGGAACAGCAAACGTCAGACCAAGGAGGTTGTACAACTCTGCCACTTGTCAGAGGTCCTAGCCCATTTCTTTTGTCATTTCCCTCAGTCCCTAAAAAGCTGTCTTCTCAAAAAGCTCTCAAAGCTCTCAGTGCAGCATCTGGTGTGCTGTTACTGCTACCACTTCGACTCTGATCAGGTAGCACTACTGGTTTAGAACGTTCCCATTCATTTGCTGTCTGGTATTTGGCAAAAAAAATTGATTATTAATATAAGAGGAAGAAGTAGATTTTCAAGAACCCAAGTCGGGATGCACTCTGAACCAGAGAACAGCCCTGCTTCAACCCTGCAGCTTTTGCATTAAGTGGCAGAGGCACAGCATCCTGGAAGAGATCACAGGAGTGCTTTGTGTTGGAAAGTGTGAGGTGAGCTAAGTTGATTGAAATAACTTCAGTTATATTTACACACAAATACAATGCTGCAGGCAGAGAAAAATAAAATATTATTTACACTTGTAATCACTTGGGAGGTGTAAGAAATCTGTAGTGAATGGCTTGAGCTGATACTTCGCTATAAATAACCTGTCCAGAACTGAGTTACTGCTACTATCACTATGGCTACTCATTGCAGCCTCAGAGTAATTTGCAGTCTTGCATCTGTCAGGTAGTAAATTAAGGAGCGTATCAGGTACAATTCCAGGTTCATTTGCAATATGCTAACCTGTACTAAGGATGCCATAATGGTTAACAAATATATATATGTGAAAATACAATGCCAGTCTGTTATCTCAGTAATTAAAAAATACTTGTGAGATAAATCCTAAAGTAAATGTCATGTTTTAGAGACACAGAAATGGAGGTTAAAATGGGAGCTGTTCTGAGATACAGCTGAGGATTAAAAACTATTCTGTGTATGGGAACGTGTACGTGCTGGGATCAGAGGTGGTAAAGGGTTTGTATGCTTAGGCACAGAATTTGTAAGACGTTGTTTCTTGGAAACTTTAATACATTGTTATGATCCCTTAGAATATACAACTGGTGCCACTGTGAGAGTGTCTAAATCTCTTACAGAGATTCGCTTTTGGGAAAAGAACGCAGATGAAACTCCAAGTTTTCTTCTATTCAGATACAGACAAAATCTTTCATTGCTCTTCTGCGTGGACCGAGTCCAGATTTTACTTTTCAACTTGGCTTTAAAAGTGATCTGTGTGGATTTACGAAAGGAAGAACAACCATACATAGCGAATTGTACAACAGCCTCGGTCATTACACTGTAAGGATAATATACTCGCACTTTAATATTTTATAGCTAGTGAATGTATCAAATTGTGGTTTAAAGAGAGAATAGATAATATTTCATGGTGACTATATTAACAAGGTGAATAGAAGAAGAGGCTCAAGAAGAAGAGGCTTAGAGTGATCTTATCAATGCAGAGGAATGAGAGGTAGCAAATCAGGCGGGGCCAGGCTATTTACAGTGGTGTCCCATGACAGGACAAGAAGCAACAGACACAAATTCAACTACAGGAAATTTCCGCTTAAGCTTAAGAAGAAACCATCTGTGAGGGTGGTTGAATGCTGGGACAGGTTTCCCAGAGAGGCTGTGGAGTCTCCATCTTTGGAGGTTTTCGAAACTCAGTGGTCCTGGGCAACCTGCTCAAGCTGACCATGCTTGAGGAGTGGGGTTGAATGAGATGATCTTCAGAGACCCCTTCCAGCCTCAACCGCTCTGCATTATGTAGTGCCTCTGTAAGATAAGTTGGAATTTGTGATTCCTCTAATTTCATTCCTTAACTTTTCTTTCAGTCTCTGTTCTATCTTAGCCTGCATCTCAGGTTCAGGTTGGCTTCTCTTAGAAAAGGAACAAATATCCAAACCCCACTCATCCTCAGACACTTGCTGGTCAGAAGTAGGGAAATTCTAACTTCCACTGATTTAAAAACAGTGATGCAACAAGTTAGCAACTCATCCAAGATCAAAAATAGTGCCTTAGTTCCCTCTGGAATTAGAGCTCCTGTTCCTTAGTCAGGAGCACAGTGACCCACCTGTGGTCAGGCTGAGATGTTGCTTTTCTGTGCTGTGACCATGTTCTGAGAGAGAGCCCTAGTACAGACAGAACTGTGTTTTTCCTTCTATAAAGCAACTGCAGAAGCTGAAAGTGAAAATACAAGAAAAAAAAAATGTGCCTTGACAATTTGTATCTTGAACACAGATAAATGCATTGTCAAATAAGTATTAAATAGCCCCACAAACTCCAGAAAGAACCTTTAGGTCAGCTGGGTTCAAATGTAATCTGAAGAGTAAAATGTATGATATTAAGATCGGTTAAAAGTGTTATTGCCAGAGGTCAAAGGGAGCAATTTTGTTTTCCTGCAGGAGTTAATGAGCAGTGCCAGCCCAGTACATGAGCAGAGCTGTGTGCTGATTGCTCTTTGCAGGGTTCCCAGTAGCATAGCCACGGTTATAACTCCGAATGGCTGTGCACGACATCACCCCAAACACAGCGTACAAACCAACTCGGTGTCACTGCTGAAAATGTGTTAGTTAATGTATCAGCTGGACTGGAGACAAGTCCTGCTGCATGCCAGCGCTTCAGCACACAGTCTGATTATTCCCTTCATCTGAAATTACTGGATGAGAATATCTTGTCAGAGATTTCAGGTGGGTCAGAGATAGTTCACTGTCTTTGAGAGCAAAGAAAAGAAATAGAAAAAGTTTAAAATCACATTCTCCTGAGTCCTGGATGCCTTTATAAATGATCATTTGTTAATAAAGACAAACGAGCTTATATTGCATTTACACAGTGAATTGTGTTAATAGTTGACCTTAAAGTAATGCCTGTCTAAATCAGACTAATTTTGGCAATACATGATTCTAAAGGCTGTTCAGTGCAACTGCCTGGGCTTTGTGTTCATCTGCATGAATTAGTTTTACCCCAGCATACATGTTGTTACCATTTCAGCTATAATTTGATCAAGTCATCATAAAACCTTGGTACCATCAAGAAAAATCAGGATGCGTTGATAATATTTAGTATACAGTGTGCCTTCTGTGTGTTCTGGCAAACTGAATGGACAATTATTGACATTGAGCCATCTCAACTTCATAAAGTGCTTCTAACACAGGAGCCTAACGAACGCTCCCGGGAATGCTGATGCTAATGGGTTCTGTGTTGGCAGAGTTTGTTTCTGTTTACTTATAAACAAATAGTTTGTGTTGCTGGTAATAAAAGGGCTCAGAATTTTAACAAGTCCTGTTGCAATTAGCCCCAGTGCAGGTTACAGACAGCTCCATTTACTGAGTGCTGGGACTCAAAGAGCAAGGAAATATGTGCAAGAATGGAAATGGCTTTCAGCTAGCCAGCAAGTTCTAACACAGCAGCAAGGGCAATACTGACAGATATTGTCTTTTTTATTGTTATCTCTTTAATTTATCTCGTTTTCCTGTGTGAACTGCTTACCATTGTGCAAGGCGAGGGTGTGCGTTAACTTTGGTGACACTGTGTCGCTCCCATTAAGCTGTACATGGGATTATTTTCACTGTAACTGTACTTTGGAGGTTTTTTCCTTCCCTAAACTGAGCCAAATAGTGTTTCATAACTAAAAACCAATCCCGTTTCTGCTTTAGGTGGTACGGCAATAAATTCGCTGTCGCGGTTAGTAAAAAGATTATATAGGAAAAGGAGTGTGAGGTTTTAATGTGTTTAGTATGAAAGGTGGGGGAGAGGGGTTTATGGAATGAGATGTTCTGTGGTAGGCAGTAATGGAAAATCACTCCAAAAGTGCTGAGCTGGAGTAATGAATGAGTAATGTCTAAAGTTTATCAGAACTGAAAGAGCTCCTGACATGAAATGAAGCCTCCTCAGAAAATTCTGCTCTGTGTCTGCTTTGCTCTTCTGCTGTCGCATGTCACGCATGGATGGAAATGCTGCATTCTCTGGGGAGCGGAAAAGCTGCTGTGCAGGTTGTTTATATCCTTAATCCCTCCTTCTTCATGATTCCCAGTGTCAGATGTAAAATGGAAAGCCCGTAAATATAGTGATTATCATACTGATGATCACCTGCATACGGGAACGCCCTGGCTGGCTGGGTAGCCCGCGCAGTCTCCACATGTTCCAGCCACTCGCATTTTCCCCTGACTGCTTTATTAGAGCCTGAACGCAGCGTGAGGTGCCCTGGGGCTGCACAGATGGGCTCTGCTTGTTTCCTGTCCGCACTGCTATCGCGAATGGATCCTAAAAGGTTCTCATGGCTTTTATCTGGTTAATTTGCTTTGAACTGGCCCCAGTATTTGGGGCCAGCCTCACGTTTCTCACTGCTCTGCAAACACCAAACCATAGTCTCCAGACGCGTGTTTTGAGCTTTGTTATCTCTTTTACTGGAAGGGCCGTAAAGGGCTGTAATTCTGCAAGAGGCTGGTTCTTAGGCTGCAGGTACAGCCCTCACTGACAGAAGCTGCTCCAGGGTTGTTCTGAGGTTTGGTTGGGAGGAGAGGAGAGAATTAAGATCACTGTTGTTCTTTGGCGTGTTCCAACAACCTGAGATTAGAGGTCAACTGCAGGAAAATCTATGGTTGTGCACTTGCTACCATTACTCATGTTGCTGGGCAGTAGACCAGGCTAAGAGATCAGGCTCTAAAGGGAAAATCCAAGGATGAGGCACTTTTTAACAAATGTGCAGTCATTTATTCTGTCCTGGGGAAGGGCCAGATCTCTGGAACCACATGGGCTGTGCATGGGTGCCTCACACAGAAAATTAAGATGAATTCTCTGAGTCTGCCCCATAAGGAAACCCTACTTAATGGGGATAGTTTTTATTTTCCAGATGTGAGAGCATACTGGTGTCCAGTTTCCTGGCCAAACAATAGTTTAACACAGATGTTAATGTCCTGCTGCACTGGGACATTAAAGAAATCCCCTTAGGACAGATCAGTGTAACCTCTGATTTCAATTGCACAACAAAAAACCTGAGGTTAAGGAACTAACTAGGCTACACTACAGCATTTTTTTGGTCCATTTTCTTATTCTCTGCCCCATTATCACTCCCTTATTTCTCTTACTGTTGTTTGTTTTAATGCGTCCCAGTCTCATTTGAGGGGGCTTGCTGTTCATTGCAAGTGCATTGCTTCAGAGTGGAAGCTCTCAGGCTCCTTTTTCATATGAGTGTGGGCTTTGTTAATCACATGCCGGTTTAGGAAAACACTGCATGATATCTTTGAACCCTACGCTCCTTCTTGACAGCCCAGCTAGCAAATGTCACTGCCTGTGTGATGTACAAGAAGGAATTCAATTGTAAGTAAATTGTCAAAGTGGCTAACCTTGCCCGCACCCAATTGTCAGGACCGTGAGTCAGTTTTTCTGTCAACATCAGCTTGGGCTAACCCGGGCAGCCTTGTATTTTGCAGGGAAGCAGCCTGAGGAGCTGTGCTTTTCAGCTTATCACATTTTATTAACCTCAACTTAATGTTGTTGCAATCAATTGTACCCACTTCAGATCCTTACATTGTCCCCACGCTGGCAGATCATACCCACAAGTGTGTGTTTTCTGCTGCACCAGAACAGTTGTGGGGAGCCTGTTTAGTCAGCTCAGCTCCCTGTTTTGGCCCCAGACTCATCTCTCTGTTAGTATCACTTGGCAAAGATGAGTTGGAACAATGCAAGTTAAACAGAAAGACTTAACATTTGCAATGTGAAGGTACAAAGTAAGGGAGAAACATTGCTATTGTCTTTTGTCTCCTTGCTTTGATTTCAAAACAGATTTTAATTGCTCCCATTAATATAAATAAGAAATGAGGACATTCTGATACCCTGATGTTTCCTCTGTTCTTTCAGGAATAGAACATAGTTAAATTGCCTAAAGCAGTGATTAAGACATCAGAGTATTTTAAAATGCTCATCTGATTCCACCACAAGCGCGTGAACACATTTTGTGATCCTGTTTGTTTAATGTGCTGGAGATGACAAATGGTTTTTAAACAGCGTGATAACCTGTGTCCTGTGAAGTGCCGTACGTAAATGGGGATGTGGTACAAGTTCCATTAAAAACATGTCTGAGGGATGTGGGTCTGGGTTTGAAGCAGTGGTTTCCTAGTCCAAATCTGACCTCCAGAAGTAACTTTCTTTGCCTGGAAAATGAAAATGGTACCTTTTTTAATGTGTCAATGTGTTGACTTTGTGCTGTTATTGGGCTGAGGGAAGGAGGGGAAGGTTTTGGTGCAACTATCAGAACTGAACAACTGCATATGTGTATATTGAGATAACGGTGTAAAAGGCAAACTGGCTGCCTGAGTTACAGAATGTGTTATTTCTTCATTATCTGGCACTTTATAATTAACTGTTCTTTTTTTATGATTTCAGGAAGCTGCCACTTTTGCTAGAGAGCAGGGCTTTGAGGTGAGTTAACCCACAATTGCACGCTAAACAGATCCTAAAGGGTTTTTTTTCTAACTGATAATGAAGTTCTTTTGGACAATGATTGATGTGCTATTATACTCTCCAAGCCTCGCAGCGGTTGCCATGGAAACTTGGCAGTCGTCATGGTTTCTTTGTTCTGCCAGCTCAGTGTTATGACGCACTCTGCTAGGTCTGCACCCAACATCGCCTACAGATGTTATTTATTGAATTTTGAAAAGCCTCTTGGGAAGCCGAGAGGTTGGGCACGGTTTCAAGCTGCCTCTGCAGATACGGGACCTGTCAGTTCGCTCCATTAAAAAGCTCCCTCATTAGCTGCATTACACTCCACAAGGATGCGCGGCTGAGGCGGCGGCAAAGCAAGGCTCAGCAGTGAAGCACAACACTGCTTCGATAGCTTAAACCCTGCCATATGCGGATTATCAGTATGCAAATGGAGTGTAGAAAGGCTGTATATAATGTGTTAGTTACTGATTAATGTAAACCAGGCCTCTACAAACAGCGCCTTTTAGAACGGGGGGCGTAGAATTTTCGTTTCAAAACAGACTTGGGTTGGTGTTTTCCATCTGTGCTCGAAAAATGTATGATCTTCTACTTTCCCAAAGTAAACACTGTTGATTTTACAGTGGTTTGCAGAGCTTTTGATTTCATCTTCTTGAGGGATTTATTTGAACATTGTCTCCCATTGGCTACGTTCAGATAACTTAATCCAGGGAGCTCCTAGCTATTGGTCTCCAATGCTGAATTCAAACAGGCAGGCTTTAAATACTATAATTAATGTGACAGTGGTGGTGCTAATTTTGCAGATAGTAAGTGATCCTACTGAAATCTGAATTGCAGAACTGAACACACATAAATCCTGTTATGTGTTTTTTCACTGGAACCAGACCCACTGTAATTGATTTGTTTGCAGTGTAAAAGACAGGACCTTGACTGCTCCACACGCATTCTGCATAAGTAAGAGAAACCGCGCAATTCAAACCACATCACTTTCAGAATGTGCCACGTTGTGTGTGGATGGGGGCATGTCAAAAAAGAGGGGAAGGCTGACAGCTTTTGTTCCACAATTTAGATTTCTTTAGAACCAGCAGGTGCATCAATGCTGTCAGTACTTTAAGTATTAAACCTGTGGGATGACCCATTTTGTTTTATGTTTCCCAAATCCACGTGGCTGCTTTGTAGAAATCAAGACTTTTTATCACTGTCAGTTTTCATTTGTATAATCTGGTTTGTTAGCATAAAAATGCACTTTGGGTTTATTCTATCAAATGAATGACTTTAACAGATACCTCTAAGTATAATATGCAGCATAACAAATGATGGGTACCCTCTGGTAGCAAGACAATAAACCAGAAAGGAAGTAGTGTATTAAGTCTACCCGTTCTATATTGTTATTGCCCCCCTGAGCCAAAGACTCTGAACATGCCTGGTTTAAATTCAGTTCCAGTGACAAACTGCTGTTGCTGGTGCCTGCTAACTACCATCATATTAACCTTTCCATTAGTGCTGGCTTAGAGATTCTCGCACAGTCCCCTCTGAACATCCTAAATCTGCCACCTTTGATTACAGCGTATCAGTAAGGCGCACAATGATTATGATGTTAGCTCTTATTACCCCTTTGCTTGGCAACAGCTCACATGTCTAGTTTACTGACAGAGATGTGTAAAACTTGGTAAATGTCCACAGTCTTGGTTTCCCATTGTACTGTGGAGGCAAAAAATAAACCATACAACGCACTGCTAATAAAGTAACTTAGGAAAAACTTGAAGAGCTTCAATTAGCCTTTCAATTAAAAACAAGAACAGTTTCCAGCACCTCTTAACAGCCTGTAAAATGGATTCTGTGATTTATGTTGAGAATAGGTGAAACACAGAAAAGGAAATGACTGGAGTGACCAGTGCAAAAATAAAGAGGCTGTTTTATCATAGAAGAGATGTAAAGTTGCTGGTTGCTGAATTGGAACAGCAGCCTGGAATTCTGCTCTTTAGGAAAAATCATCAGAACTCCTAGTTAGCATGGAAAATCAGGTGTGACCATTGCTTTTTTTGTCTTTTTGTTTAATCATCTGCTTTTCTGCCTCCTAGTAATTTCAACAGTTTGTGTGGACTGAAAACATCTCTTAAATATGGGTTAAGGATATGTGAAATAGTTCGGGGTTAAAAAGAAAGGCAATCAAGTCAGCTGTGGGAAAAATTAATTTTGAGGAGATCAAATCTTGTTTTAGGCAGGAGACGTCCCTTCCATTTCACAAACCTGTTCTCTGTAAAGGTAACCATGTTCAGAGGAATTTTTATTTTATGCTTCAACTTCCCAAGAGTTCACTTCCCATTGTACTTCGTTGAAATCCAAGGTATTTTCATAAAATCAATCACAATATTTGAAGACTGTTACTACATTCATTTTCTCTACTGCCCAACACTTATCTGCAATAATTAAAAGCAGAGCATTACCCCTGGAGCGCATCATTGTTTTCTGGTTTGTGGGTTTCATGTTCTATGATGTTTTGAACTATTAAATCATAGAATCATAGAATAGCCAGATTGGAAAAGACCCACCGGATCGTCAAGTCCAACCATTCCTGTCAAACGCTAAACCATGCCCCTTAGCACCTCATCCACCCGTGCCTTAAACACCTCCAGGGAAGGTGAATCAACCACCTCCCTGGGCCGTCTGTTCCAGTGCCCAGTGACCCTTTCTGTGAAAAATTTTTCCTAATGTCCAACCTAAATCTCCCCTGGCGGAGCTTAAGGCCATTTCCTCTTGTCCCCTGTCACTTGGGAGAAGAGGCCAGCTCCCTCTCTACAACCTCCTTTCAGGATAATAATATAATAAAATAAATATAATAATAAAATAAAACAAGTGGTAAGTTCACTGAAGAAATCACTTCATTCAGGTTGTCTATTGCAGTTACCACAGTAATAGATTACGATAGTCACCATTTTTACCCTGGGCAAGCTCTTGGACTTGCCTCCCCTTAAGTGGCAGAATGACTGTCAGGATATTTTAACTGGCTGTTTGTAATGTGTTTCAAATAACAAAACTGCCAGAACAAAAGTTTATGAGATTTTGGTTTTTTCAAACTGGGAACTTGGTTTTTTTTTTTCCAAGTAGGAATTACGAAAACATATTCCTGCTTTAACATAAAACTTAGGCTTCAATTCTGCCTGTCAACCTGGCCATTTTCTCCTATTAAAAGTTCCCCATTTTCTTTTTAACATTTAAATGCATGTAAATAGACTGCACAAATATCTTCCAGCTCTTTGATTTCCTTGTCTTCTTTGCCCCACTGTAAATGTGCTTCATAAAGTCACCAGTAGCCACTGCCTACTTAGCAACAACCAAACACCTCTCTCTCTCTCTCATGTCCTTTGATCTCCTCAATGCTTTATTGCATTTTCTAGTCCACGGATCTCTTAATTATCAAGGCCTGAAGTAGTTCAGAATTCAAATGAGCACTCAGAAGCCTGTGTATCCCTGAGCTGGAGAGTTGTGATTCCCCATCCATCCCTATCAGCAGCTTGTGCCACCAGCTGGTACCTGCTATTCACAAACCTCTTACAAAGACATCTCCAAACACAAGAGCAGCAATTTAAATTGTTTTTCTCTGGAATCTTTAAGGGACTTCTCGCCTATGGAGAGTTCAGGATGAGATGGCCCCTGTTTTACTGAACTCAGGCCTCACAGAGGGCTCAATGTTCTTCTTTCCCTTTTGCTGGTGGAAGATGTTGCCTTCTAAAAGCTACATTACCAGTCTGAGCAAAGCGGGAATAACACACAGGAGAAAGTAGTGTATGGAAATGAAAATTATGAGAGAACTTGAAAAAGATATAAAGAGACCAATAAGCAAGGGGAAGGTTTGGGTTTTTTTGGCAAATCACAGAATGGTTTGGGTTGGAAGGGACCTTAAAGCCTTACGCACCCCCTGCCATCGGCAGAGACAGCTCCCACTGGATTAGGTCGCTCAAAGCCCCATCCAACCTGGCCTTGAATGACTACAGGGATGGGGTAGCTACAGCTTCTCTGAGCAGCCTGTGCCTCCCCACCCTCAGTGTGTGGGAAGTGTGTAAATCGGCGAAGTCACTGGCTGCCAGAGGCAGGGTACAAAGTGAAGGAAGACTGAGACTGTCACAAAAGAACTAGATGATTTTCACATCTGTAGATGCTGATAGCCCAGGCCTATTCTCTGTCTGTAATACACGCGGGATGCCTAAAAATCAACAAGATCATAAAAAATCAACAACTAACCAAGACTGCATGCTATGCAGATTATCGTTCCTGAAGTGTTTAACTGCCCTGCTGATGAACAATAATGTCTTGTTAGAACCAGCAGCTGCAGTCAAAATGGCACATATTGTTCCTAGGTTTCAAAATGACACTGTTTGCTGATTTTGGAAGATAAAAATCACTTTATTAATAATATGAATTAATTATACCAGCTCTGGTAAATGACTTGAAACCACTCTGGACAGCTTTATAAATTAACTCTATTCATCTTGTAATTGATAAAAAATGAGGTGGGATTCATAGCAAACAGGACATGAAAGAATGCAGAAAGCATTCTTATGTATTATATATTCAACACTAGGACCTGACAAGTCAGCTGTGTTTCACTGCAGTTCTTATACACAAGAGCAAACTGGGGAAAAAATATGGTGTTATTTCAGGGATATGGATAAAGTGGGACATAGTAAGTAGCACAGAGAGTAATTATAGTCTTTCTTACTTTTCCTACTGTTAAAAAAATAAAAGAAAAAAAATACCCATGAAGGCAAGAGATAGGGTTACATGCACTGGAGTGAATTGGGAGAACTTAGTGACTTGAGATAAATCTGAGAACAAAAGCTTCCTGTATAGTGTTATAAAGAAATTTGATGCTTGTACAAATAACAGGAACACTGATATTCAGATTAGATTAAGAAGTAAGTAAATTAGAAAGGGAAATCTTTGTGTTTTAGATCCTGGGACAGCTCTGAGAACTAGAAGAACCATATTCTAATACATATGACTATTCTAATGAATGTAACTATTCAAGTTGTGCTGGCAGAGCTTCTTGCAGAGCTTCTTCCATCACAGTAAACATGGGATGAGAAGTTTGGTTCTTGTGCCAGTTCCTCTGGTCTCAGCCACATGCACCGTGGTTTACGGACTGAGTCTCGGCAAGGCAAAGATCCCTGAAGTTTCTGCAGCTTAGGCTTGCTTCAGAAGGTTAGGGATGCTCTGTGTCCCACTGGATGTAGCTCTCACCTGCACTGTGCACCCAGCTGGTGGACACAGGGCATGGTCACTAGGCTCCATGCCTCCTGTGCAGCTGCAGCATGTGGTCACTGCTGCCTGCGAGAGGTGCTCTAAGGAGTTAGACACAGCATTTGTAATCCTGCTGACAGCAGAAGGATCAGAGTATTGTAAAAACTGGGCAGATGGGATGAAAACCAAGCTCAGAGTTTATCCAAAGTACTCTTGTACCAATTTCAGCTTTAATTTTATGAGAGGTAAGGTTAGAATCCAATCAGCAGCAAAGAAATTTGCTAATTGCTCATTAGAAAGTGATGTTTAATTCCTTTGTTAGCTCTGCAGGTTTGCAGCAATTGGAATCGCTGAACTATCATTATCAAGATTAAAAACAATGGTCTCATAGTGCTACATAAACCCTTAGGAGAATGAAGTGTTCCTCCTTTTAAAAGTCTTTCTCTGCTGCCATTAAATTCTACTTTATACCTAGCCATAAGAAAATACACCTGTGATGTGCTAATAAAGTTCTGATCCCTCACCACTCTGGTGTGCTCATAGCACTAACATTCTCCCTTTCTGTTAACAGACTGATGATATTAAGGAGATAGCCCGGAAGACACAAGCCCTGCCAAAGGCGAACATGAAAAGGCAACGAATCGTGGTCTTTACTCAGGGGAAGGATGACACTGTAATGGCTACAGGTATATTGTCAAATCTCTGTTGTCCCACGTGTTAAATATTCGAGTTAGTTAACTCAAATTTGTAACTGATTAGTTACAAAGTTGGAGTTTTACAAATCATAGTTGTTATCGGTAGTCAGAGTGTTTGCCTTTTGATATTAGTCTGTGTTTCTTGTTTGCTGTGTTTGTAATTGTTGTAAGATTCTGAATTTGCGAAGTTAGCATTTCACAGAATTCAATTTTGAACATCGGAAGTTCTTTTTTTCGTTAACACAGATCTAAGATATCGATTTAGTTGGCTTCACTCAGGCTTTTATGACTGGGAGTTTTCTCTGTGTAGCCATCTCTGCTGCAAACATGCCCTGCTCTGCCCACTGAGAGCAGCTGTGCAGCAGGACAGTCGATTGAAACATTTAGGGAGAGGAGGAAGGGAAATACAACACTTAAGTGAATTTCTGCTCTGAGCAGAAAGCCTCACTTCTAACTTTTCTCAACCGTCTGCTCTTATAGTCTCAAAGGAATACACGGGGAAAAAGGTGTTCTAGCAGGGATGCAGGGAGTTTGTGCTGTCTAAGTGGGTGATGTATGATGCACAGATTTAAGCATTATAAACATGACTGCCTACCTTTTGACAGTCTCTTTAATTCTATGTGCCTTTGCTGCTAGACTAAATAAAGCTATCAGAAACACATGCGGTGGCAAGCCATTGCAGTCATTCGGTCCTTCACAAGGTAAGTTATTAGGGCTGAATTCCTCCTTTGAAAACCATGTGAAGTTGAGGAAGCTTTTCACCTGAGGGACTGGTGCTTGCTCAGATGGTATTTGCCTCAAAATCAGAATTTACTTGTGACTGTGGCGGCAGGGTGAGCGCTAAGGAGATGCATCACTCCTGTAGAGATCGTTCTTAGGAGGCAGATTGAATGAGTTCTCCATTAGTTTGCCTCTTCCCCTATTTTGTTAGCTACAAACTGGTTTAAAGGAAGCAGAAAGCAGTCCCTGAGAACTGGGTGCCTGTATCCCACAGGATAATGGTGGAAAGTTTACATCCAGAAGGCTAATTCACTGAACTGTACTGTTGGCTCGAAAATAACAATACACGAATGTTGTTATCCATGAGCTAGTAATAACAGTAGTAAACCTAAAGCTTATATGTAACCCTCCTGTGCTCTTATTTAATTTTCACTGTGTACTTATTCTATTCTTCAAACTGGAGTTGTTAACAAATCCATTAATCCCTTCTTTGATATTTTTACAACTGGGAGCTTATTTGAGGACTGGCACTTGCTAATCTTAGCTGTTTGTTCACTATGAAATGAACTTAAATTAGAGAATGCACTTTATATGCACGATAAATGCAAGATGGATAGAGAGTATATACGATGGTGTCAGCTACAAAAGCAAACATGATAAATGGTAAGGCAGTTTTGAGCCGTGGGATAAGCTATTCAGTGCACAAGCATAGCTGAATCTCTTTGCTGTGTTGTTATTCATGGCAGCCAAATAAATGTCAATAATAAAAGAGAATTAAAGATTTTCATTTCCCAGAGGCAGTCCTCTAATACAGCTTGATCTTTCATTTCATTTGTAATTCGTTCTCATGTCAGGATGCAATCATTCGCCAGGCTCTGTATGTCATGTTAAGTCATTTAATAATGATTAAGAACATAAAAATGTTTGGCCTGTGGGGCAATTCTCAAAAGAGATACCGATTTGTTATTGTTTTCCCCCTTTTTCCTTCCTCTAGTGTGGATCATCTTTTTCCCACCTCCTCACATTAAAATAATAATGAAAGAAGGAAAACGTGTCCCTTAATTTAGCATATGATGATCCCGCAGAATGGCACAGCATTCCACTAACACAGACCTTTCAGCACTAATGAGGCTGAGTCGTGCTTTGAAACCTTCAGTGGAAAGTGTTAGAAGTTTCTAAATGACCTTTGGAGGAATTACTGCATTTAGGAGTAGTTAGCAGTGTAAAATAATTTCCTTTCTGTGACGCCTGTAAGAGTGCATTTTTTTTAAGAAGCAGACTGTGGATATTTGTTTATCCACCTTTCTGAGGGAACAACATAGCTTGAAAGAGTTTGTGCCTGGATTAAAATAGTATATGCAAAGTCAGCTGTGGATTTGGACACACTTGTTGGTGCCCTCTGCTTTATATTTTGTCCAGGTTAACAATAAGAAAAAAGTGTTTCTTTGTTGGAAGGCATTTCTGTCAGAAGTGACTCTACCAGAGGTAATCCATATCCAGGCAAAGGACTCTGCTCTTTCCTCCCTTCTCCTGCTGCCTTTAACCATCCTTCAGCAGCTGTTGGGCAGATCCCATGTGCCAGTGGCCTTTGCTTATGTCTAAAGAGCAGAGGATGGAGCACATAGGTGTGAGAGTGGAAGACTCCAAGGTGAATTTGACCTTTGTGGTTTTCCTGCTTTTTTCCTCTCCTCCCCTGCTCTGTTTTCTCCCTGGAAAGGTCTCTGCTCTCTGACAGCAGTGTGAAGCATCCAGCATTACTGTGAGCTATGGGAGCAGAAGAGAATGGCTTGGACTGGGCTCTGTGCTCTGACACAGCTGTGTGGCCACCCTTTCTGCTTTCCCTTCCCTCTGGCCTGCATGGCAAGATGTGAAAGGCAACACTGAGGCTGGAAAAGCATCATTTACAGAGCTTTGCTTCCTCTCCCCAAGCTGCTGTCTGCTTTCAGGAGGAGGCAGCTGTGAAGCTAAGTTAAGAGGGGCTGGGTTGTGAGAGGAGTGGGGCACCCTTCTCATTAGCTGTGTGGCATGGATCGGGGATCAGGTAATGGAGATAGTGAGGGGGAACACATTTTGATATAGCTCTGTCTGGAAGGAGGGAAATAAGCTGGTTAAAAGGGGTTGTTGCACATTGCCCTCTTGTTCATGAAAGGGCACAGAATTATATGTGCTGGAAATGAAATGTGGAATTCCTTGGGTTTCTTGGTCAGATAAAGAAGGCCAAATACAGTGTGTCGTTACACGCAGAGAGGACTGCGGTGGTGGTTGCTAGTTCCTGGACACCTCAGAGAATGGAAGTATCAACAGGTATTTAAGGAGTAGAGAGTAGGGCAGAAAGGAAAAAATTACTTACCAAAAGGAAAGAAAGATGGACCAGAAAGTTGTGAGAATGTAGCTCTGGTGGACAATAACAGAGCTTTGGCTGAGGCAGCTAAAATGTCAACCAACTGTCTGGCCCAGCCGTACTGCAGAGATGTGTAGGCAGCTTATAGATAACACAACTTTGCTTTAATGCACCTTAATGTGGCTCACCACAAACAGACCATGAACTGTAGACATTCATGGATGACACAAGTTGACAAAACAGCATAGAGGTGTTTGAGGCACATAATGAAAATGATCAGAAGTAACATCAGCAATCCCAATCTAAACTACTCCCATCTGTCAGTCCACTTCCTTTGGCTGTCCAAATTATTTGTTTTTTCAGAGGAAGAATTTCTCTCTCTTTCTCATGGAGTGCGTTGGGTCTTTCCACTGTCTGTTCCTATCTCCTCCATCACAGTGTTCCAGCCCCAAGGCCCCTTTCTCTCTCCTTCTCTCCTGTTCTCTGTCAGTAGAAATAATTACAAGGAAGAGGCAGGCTTCATCTCAAGCAGAGTGTGATTGGTGTGTTTTGTTGGGAAGGAATGGAGTGTTTACATATGGCACACAAGAGCTGAGGCAGAGCAAGCGCTGACTAAATTAACTGTCAGCTTCTGATAAAACTCCACTGAGTATATGCAAGGAATCATTGGCTGAAGTTTTCCTCTTCAGACAACACCCTTGTATTTAAAAAACAGATAGATGAGGTGCTCAGGGATCTGATTTAGTAGTGGACAGGTATGGTTGGACTCAATGATCTCAAAAGTCTTTTCCAAACAAACAGTTTTATGATTCTATGATTCTTCATGTTATAGAATTCTGGAATGGTTTGGATTGAAAGGGGCTTCAAAGCCAATTCAGTTCCAACCTCCATGCCATAGGCAGGGACACCTCCCACTGGATCAGGGTGCTCAAAGCGTCGTCCAACCTGACCTTGAACACCTCTAGGTGGGATGGGCCACTGACTGCCTCTCTGGACAACCTGAGGTGCATTTTTCTATGATGCCAAAATTCATCTCAGTAACCTTAAGACTTAGTACTAATGCAGACTTGCTTCCCAGGAAAGGTTACTTGAAGAACAGCATTGAGTTAGTTCCTTGTGTGAATCCTTCTCATCTGGACTGGAAATGGCTTCGCTATCAAGACTGCAGTCCCTCTCCCACAACCTTATTCCATCATATCCTTCTTCCCATGCCTGAGATTCTGCACTGGACTCAGAGTTCCTGAGCTTATGGTACCTGTGCATTTCATGTTTCAATACTTCTTTCTGTAACCACAAAACATACACATGCAGGGAAGGAGGGCAGGTAATGAACACCTGATTTCAGCAGCTAGAGCTTAGGTGAAATACACCAGCAATCACAAGCTCTGGCAAGTCTGTATGTATCATATCTGTATATGTGCTGTAACGTTTGTCAGGATTCAAGACTGTGAAAGCTGACTCTCTGACAGAGTTGCTCATAACATTCTTAAACAAATTACTTTTACTCAGATACGTTTTATGACTGGTCTTGGCCCAAAGGGAGATGTTGGGAAAATCTGAGCAAGATCTGTTCAGCAATGGAAAAACATACTTTTATATTGAAATATTTGCATAATTCAAAACCAGCTGAAGCTACAAATTTTAAACAGAGCCAGTTTTATAGCTCTAATAGAGGAAAGAAAAACAAGCCAAACTTAAAGAAAATCACTCCAGCATTTTTCAAGTTATGAATGATGAAATCTGGCATGTTCAGCCCTGAACATAGAATTTTCCATTCTTTCTCCCCCCTCAGTGTCTGCAGGACCACCTCTGTTAAGGGCACATTTGTAACAATCTCATTTGGTAGGTTATGGGAGTAAAAGTGGATTTGTTAAGGATTCAAACATTAAAGCCACCTCACTTAGGGCTTACTGACTGCATCCATCGTCTTTGGGTTTGGGATGCATTACCTGAGAACACGTCAGGAAATGTGTTAGCAGTGCTGGTGACATCATGGAGCAAGAAAGGGCTATCTTAAAATTTCCTAGCACACCTGCCCCACAGTACACACTGAAATAGTTCTGTGAGTTTATACTTGTTATTAGATCTGTTCCATAAGTTAAACAGCATGTGCAATAAAACCAAATTATTAACTTTAATAATTAGATTTTATTTATATATATAATTAAATAGTACCAAAGCTTCGAGCTTACCTGCCCAGCTTTGAAGGCTAGAGCAGTACTTGGCACCTTCCTCTCCCTGCTCTCCGGAACAGGATGCTGAGCTAAGTGGGTGCTGGGGTCACCCTGCACAACCACTCTTAAGGTTATATTTCACATATATTGATAAATTAAAAGTTTATATGTGTGGATAGCACCCAAACCTGATCAAAACGGAAATAACAGCAAAGGTATGGATAGTGTGCTTTTATGAATGATAAAGCAGCTTTTACTTCATAAGGATGTATTAGGTCTTCAGTGTTACGGAGAGTTTTTAAACTGTTGATTTCAGAAAGGTTTTCAAAACTGTGGGAATGAGAGTTTTTATGAACTGTTCTTAAATCCTTATGGCATGATGCTGTGTGTTTTGGGGGGAACAAAAGGACTGATGTTCATGCACACAACTTACTCCAAGCAGAGGTCAGGTTTTCGTGGTCACAGAGCGGCATGTTACCTTGTATGCCTCTCTGTAAATCAGACAAATATTTATTGCTGTTGACACTGCTGATGTTTTATGGTGGCATGTTTGTGGCTCCTCTCTCTGTAACTCACTTGGCGTTGTGTGTTCTCCTTGGAGCAGCAAGAAAAGGAGTTGTTTTTGCTCCTTGCTTCTCACCCCTTTCATGCCTGGCCTTCCAGACAGGAAAACCTCGAGTAGTTTTATCAGCCAGCCTTCTCATGTGTTTGCACAAATCAAAACAGTGCCTGGACCTGCCCAGTAGGAGTTGGGGTGCATCACAGTGAACTCTCTTTATCACAGGGTTCGGTGCCTTCAATGCTCCCTACCCATTTCTATTCACAAATGCCATGGAAAGGTTAAAAACTAAACATAGATTTAAGAAAAAAAGGAGATTTAGTCCACTAATGGCAAAATAAATGAGCCAGAAAGCCTGGCAGAATTATGTTTAGTTCAGTTGTGACTTAGGAAACCACAGACTCTAAATTAATAATGAATGTTTGTTGATAGGGATTAGTGAACAGGAAGGCTGGTGATGCCTTTTGGTCACTGAGACCATTCCTGCTGATTGAGAGAGGAGCTCCGAGCATTTTTTCAGACAGCTGAAACATGCTGTCACAACCAAAGCTCCTGGATGCTGGGGTCTTGAGTGGACTTAAAAGTGCATCAACCATTGCATCTTAAAGAATGCATGTAAACAGACCTGTGAATGTGTGTGATTCATTTCTGTGCCAGTAATTGCATGCTGATGTCTTTTCCAGTCTAATGTGTTAATGCACCAGTTTGGCCCCAAAATTGACAGTTGAACGTGGGAAATTCCCTTTTCATGTGTAATCACTAGTAATGAGGAATTTTCAAGGAAAAACTGATTAACCTCATCCTGAATTTCAGTTGCTAGAATAGATTTATGCTCTGGTGTTCTGAGGAAAAACTATCAACCCCTTTCAAGTGTGAAAAGTACATCTTTGTTGAAGGACAGTAAATCCAGACACCATCCCGTATCCTATGACTGGGCAGCATTTCCTCTTAGACTGAAGAATTTCTGTATTTATCTATCAAACACAAATATAGGGAGGGTTTCTACCTCAATTCTAAAAAGGATTCTTGGAGGCATAGCTTAATACACAAGCCCCCTGCTTGGATGGTGGTGATTCTGTGAGGCTAGAGTTTGAGCAACTGGTTTTGCACTACAGTGCTATGTTGGTTGAATAGAACTTTCTGAAAAATAACAGAAGAAACCCCAGCATTACAGCGCTGCACATAAAATAACTATCCTGTAAACTTTTCATTGTGGTGGACAGGTGCATCTGGACTTGATGATCTCAAAGGTCTCTTCCAATCAAACAATTCTATGCCTTTATGATTCTGTAACTTTATGCTTTAAGCTTAATGTTCAGCATTGTCCTTTTCTGTACATGTGTTCTGTGTTGCTGCAGTATTCCACGTTGGATGCCATTTCTCCTTAAAACCATAGGGTCTAATGAGCTGAAATCTGAAACCCCTGCGTTAAAGGTTTACAGTGCATAAGCCTCTCACCTCCCAGCACTTAGGCTTGAATCTTATCAACAGGGGCTTATTTTATGAAATTAATCAAATTTAACCAATAATTTTTAAGAAATCCATTTTCTTTTTTTTTCCTGATTTGCTGTGATTATTTTTTTCATAGTAAGAAATTAAACATATGGCTTGTTCAGCAGCTCTCATAACAGATCAATAATCTGTTGGCTTAACTCTTTTTTTCCTACGGAGATGTGGGAAGATCAATGTCTGCAGTGCCCTGGGTCATGATCAATAGTTTTAATAAAACTCCATTTTTTTCTTTTTATTTCTCTTTTTTTTTTTACCTTTGTACGGTTTTGCTTTTATTAATGAGCTTTGCCTTTAGTTTCAGAGCATTAATGGTTTTCAGATAATGTCACACTGCCCAAGGTCGAGATCACTTTGAACTTAGAACTCTGCTTATGAGTGATTAAATCTATTGGATGGGCTCAGATGTGTTAGAAGACGTGAGAGTTTGGAGCGCTACTTTCTGGAGGCTCAAAGTGAAATCAGAATCTCAACTTTCTGGGAGGATGACACATTGCATTTTTTTCTTAAACAAACAATGATTGTCTTATTTCTGGAGTTCATCTTGATGTTAAAATCGCCAGTAACTGTTGTGGCCTTGCCTGCTCTCCAGTTAGAGATATTAAGTGTTTCATATTGAATTTTATGATGGTATATTGCTCATTTTGCAAAAACAGTTTGAAATAAGGTAATGTGTCTTTTGTTCATTGCTGGAATGCCAGATGGAGGTGGCAGCAACATATCACACTGTGTGTTATCAGCTGGAGAGTTCGCCAAGAACACGTTGTTATTGTCTCTGGGGTGCAACCCAGTGTCTTCTGCAATCAATGGGAAGATCTCATTACCTTCATTGGCTATTGATTATGGCCATGGAGAACTTAAAACTTTCATGAATATTAATCATTTGTACTGATCGGTGTGTCTTTGTATGTGTTGTACCTTGTCTGCAATCTCCAACTCCATATTTGTGCTCTACCTAGAGTTTATACAGAAGTGAACTTTATGTGTGCTGAAGGTTTTGATAATACATTTCACCTTAAGGTATGTTCTTTGTTGTCTGTTACAAACAAATGCGTAGAGAACTGGGCCTGTTGACCACTGGCACCTTGGCAGAACATCTTCTGTAAAAGATCTTTTTTTCTGTTATTTTGGCAGGTTTAGCCTTTTTTTGTGAGGCAACAGTTCACTTCATAACAGATCATGACAGAGGAGTCTGAGCAGCAGAGTCTCTGCTAAAGGTGCCCTACAGACTCTGATGGCCCTATCATCTTTAATTTAGAGGTTTTATCGCCCATCTTGTGATTACAGCTGAATGAACATGGTAGAAAAGTTTAAATTGTAGCTATCCATGCCAAGCTTTGGCCAGAAATGATGGAACTTAAGTTTTCAAGCCTCTAATCTTCACCTACTCAGAGAGTGACTGTAGAATAATGACATGGAATGGAGGGAAAGTGTAATGTGAGTAGGAACAGTGACCCCAGACAACAATTAATGTCAAGGACTGACCCTTTAGTTCGTGTTTTTTTTTGTTGAGGCATCCAGGTGCAGTAGGAGTTGTAGGAAAGAGGTATCTGGATGGAAGACAAATCCTTAGTTCCAGGAGAGAGAGCAGAAGTCCTGACTAGGGGGAAAGGAGACAAAGGGGAGGCTGGAACCGATTCTTTTCACCTGGTTTGGGTAATTTAGGTTTCATTTTGTTTGAGATAATAAAACATCTACAGTTTACACTGGGCGGGGGGGGCGGAAAGAGGAGGAAGCTCTCATAAGCAGTTAAATATCTCAGAGTGGAATTGTGAGATCTTACAATGAGTTTGGCTCAGTGATTTCCAGTGTAGATTTTACAGGTGAAGTGAAGTGGGAATGGTTTAAATATATCTGAAAAGCAGGCTGTGCACAGTAGTCATGTACCACTGGCCTGGCCTTGGCCCATCTAGGTGGGATATGGAATACAAAGGGGCAGTATGGATATAAACCTCTGGATACTGCAGAGTTAATGTTTATGCCACAGATTCCATCTGAATGGAAGCAGGCTCTGGCTTACTTTCACCATAACTGTTTTCTTTGTTAGAAATAATAAAGTCAGCAAAGTAAGCCGCACTGACCTGAAGTATATACAGCCAGCAGAGTGAGTTAATACAGCAAACATGAGCTGTTTCATCCTGTTAGGCTTTGGCTGTACCTACAGAACAATAGAATCATAGAATCCTAGAATAACCAGGTTGGAAGAGACCCACCGGATCATCAAGTCCAACCATTCCTATCAAACACTAAACCATGCCCCTTAGCACCTCATCCACCTGTGCCTTAAACACCTCCAGGGAAGGTGAATCAACCACCTCCCTGGGCAGCCTGTTCCAGTGCCCAGTGACCCTTTCTGTGAAAAATTTTTCCTAATGTCCAGCCTAAATCTCCCCTGGCAGAGCTTAAGGCCATTTCCTCTTGTCCCCTGTCACTTGGGAGAAGAGGCCAGCTCCCTCTCTACAACCTCTTTTCAGGTAGTTGTAGAGAGCAATGAGGTCTCCTCTCAGCCTCCTCTTCTCCAGGGTAAACAACCCCAGCTCTCTCAGCCATTCCTCATAAGGCCTGTTCTCCAGCCCCCTCAGCAGCTTTGTTGCTCTTCTCTGGACTCGCTCCAGAGCCTCAACATCCCTCTTGTGGTGAGGGGCCCAGAACTGAACGGAGTATTCAAGGAGTGGCCTCAGCAGTGCTGAGTCCAGAGGGAGAATAACCTCCTTGGACCTGCTGGTCACGCCATTTCTGATGCAGGCCAAGATGCCATTGGCTTTCTTGGCCACCTGGGCACACTGCTGGCTCATGTTCAGTCAGGTGAATAGAATGCTACTGTTTGTTTATAAAGAGCACACGCAGTCATCAGAACCCAGACTGACATTGAGAAACACTGCTTGTGCTGCTGTTTACTTTGGGCTGCTACTTTATGCCTCCTGCCCTCCCACTCCATCCTGATTCCCCTGCTGCCCTGGTGACCAGCAGGCAGGACTGAGTCTGAGAGGGGCCTGGAGAACCAAGTATTTGTGTCCCTCATAATCTGATGCTGAGATATTGTACTGTGAGCCTGAGAGGATGCCAGCCGGAACTTGTGGCTAGTAGCAATCGATCGCGAACAGAACGTCAGAACTCTGCTCCAAGTGTTGGCTGTGTGGATTTGGTAATGTCATACAGTTCCAAATAGAATTTCTAAGTACAGTAAACTCTGCCTGCCCTCCTTTCCCTCCCCACCTGCCCAACTGCAGAACGCTGTTTGCACAGGAGATTGTCCTTGCTGACAGCCAAATAAGAATCTTTAGGAGCAGTTGGCCACCAAATGATGGCAAATTTAAAGGTTATGCAAATTGTGCCAGTACAGCCCAGCTTGTTTCAGACCCCTTCTCTCTATTATCATATCAATTGAGTCAGCTCATAGTAGACAAAGCAAGGTTATGGGAACCACCTAGAGCATCATGCACCATTAAACATCAATGCAGCATACAGGAACATCTGCAACAACGATCTGATTAACAGAGGGTAGAGCGGAAGGCAATAAACAGCTTTCTTAGCCACTTAATTGTAAAAAATTTGATAACCTCCTACCGGCATTATTTATCAACAGCAAGTTGGTCAAAAATTATGCACTTGTGGTGGATTAGCTTCCACTACCTATGACACTGTAAATTACTATGAAAATATGAAAATCTATTTATGAGCAGTTAAATACTAGTTAGAGTGCTAAAAATGACATTTCCCTGTAATCTCTGGTGCATTGTGGTGCATAAGTGTCTGCTTTTTCCACTGACATCTTTATATTTGGCTAAAACTAATTATAAAAACCCTGAAGATGGTTGTTGGATTTGGGTTTTTTTAATTTCCTGCTTAACCTGACAGCTTAAACATTTTAAAACTCAAGGAGCAGTTGTTGTGAAAGGCCAAATACAGGAACCATAAAGTAGTCTTCATGTGTGCAACCAAACCAGATATTTGAAGGAACAAAGCAGAGCACATTAGCTGTTCATACAGGGATGCATGTGGTGCATTGGCTTCTGGGCCAGTCACTGCACTTGGCTAGGAGATGGGAGCAGGGGAAGCTGTGAGCTCAAATGGCTTAGGGAAATAAATGCAGAGATTAAAATACATTAGAGATGGATGATAAAAAGTAAAGAAGTTTGGTTCTTCAAGACCGAGCCAAACTGCTAGGGATAGAATCATAGGATCGTTAAGGTGTGGTAAGATCTTTAGGATCTTCAAATCCCACTGGTCAGCCCAGTATAGGAAGGGGTTGGGGCACACCCTTTGCTGGAATCAGCGGAACCAGCAGGGAATGACAACCCTCCTCCCCTGGATACACTGGTGAATCCCTGGGTTTGATTAATAGAGAACTCATAAGAGGCTGGAGCTCCAGGAGGAAAGCCCTGCTTTTCTGATTTGAGCCTGAGCGTGCGAAAGGTACGGCATTTAAGAATGAAATCAGAGAAAGGAAATAAGAGACTCAACAACAGAGGCTCAAAGGTCGAGAAGTACATTCAGCAGCACAACCTGCCCCAAACATCACTCTGTTCCTTCCTGGCACCCTCTACTCCCTCTTCTGCTGCCGCCCAGTAGCAGCTACTGGATCAGATTTATAGTTATGTGGAAAAAGAATGAAGCCTTCAAAGTTTTTGTTGGCATAAAACCCCAGATTGTGCTGGTATCATTGGCTACAATCGGCTGCCGGGTCACCAGCCAATACCTCCGGTGTTTCTGCCATCAGCAGGAACTGACAGACAGCAGAGACAGACCAGGGAAAGAAGGGAAATGAACAGAAAGTCAGATGCAAAGAAGATTAAAAGCTTGGTACAAGTATGAATTTGGCAATTTGAGTGTTAAAGATGTTAATTTTATTTCCTTCAGAAGAGGAAAGGTTTTGTTCAGAAATGTTAAATTGAAGGTCTTAATTTTTTTGTTCTGTATTTATTTTCTTGAGGAAAAGATGGCACAAAAGAGCAGGCAATGGGTCTAAATAGCTGTTATGTGTATGTTTTTTACTGAAATGAGTTTAAAAGGAACAAGTTACAAGCATTTTCCACATTTTTAAGTTACTTTTCAAGTGATCTCACTCTGTAGGCTGACCAGGACTTTTTCTTGTATATCTGATTTTTAGTATGTGGTATTGCTTTTAAAACCTTACAGTACACACTGATCTTCTTTTTATAAGCTGAAATAGCCTAAAAATGACTGATTAGTAGTAACGCTATAGGAATAATACTTTAAAGACAAGTAACAGAGTTGACAGACAGTGGTGGGATTTTGACAAGGTTCTGCGGATACAGAGGCTGGAAATATTTGGTTTATCTCTAGTTCAGTTATCTGGGGTTTGTTCAGCAGCCTGTGTTTATAGGTTGAGATTTACTTTAATGGCAGCAGTGCAGGTGCTGTGAAGTCTGTGTGTTACCTGTGCTCCTGCCCTGCTTTGAAGGGCTTGGGACAAATGCACCAGTCAAGCTCTTGGCTGGGAGCTGTTATAAGAACTGTACCCAAACAAATTTACCAACCTTGTAGTCAATATTGTATAAATTCAAAGTTGCATAATTAACACAAAAATGTATATGAAATTATGTAGAAGGTGGCAGATTGACCACCTTCCTTCCAGCAATGCTTGGTGATATTTAAACTGGTGAAGTGATGCTGTGGAGAACAACGTTTCGTCTATTTAATTGTCTGAGAAGTGATTTGCAAATAATGCAGTGAGAAAATAAACTCTGCCATTTTGGGCCAAATTCTTCTTTCAGATTGGTGCAACGCTTAAAGGATTTGATTAAAACCAGTGCAGTTACTCTGGTTTGAACTGGTGTTTTAAGAGCAGAATATTTTCCCACTGAGATTAGAACAAATTTCAGCCTCCGCTGCAGCGACATCTGCAAAGAGATTGAAACTGGGAAACGCCTGAGAAAATTCATTTAGCAAGCATGTTTCATTCTTCAAAAGTAAATAAGGAGTCTGGGGAGATCTTAATTAAAGGCAACATAGAATTCACAAATGCAGCATGAGAAGAAAAAGATAATTGTAAAAGTTGGAGAGCTGAGCTCTGAGTTAGAAGGATGAAACGTTAAATTTTCTACACGTAATTTGAATATCTAAAGGCAATGCTGTAGATTTCTACAGTGATGCCCAACCAGTACCAAATAATTATTTTTTCACAAGGATATATATATATATATATATATATACACACATTAACTTATTTTTAGTGATGTTTCTAGGGAAGGTTGTCTCTTTCATTCCAATGGACTGATTTTATTTATGAAACTAAATATAAATTCTCCCAGAAGAAAAAACTCCCTCAGAGCTGCTCCGGAGTGACCTAATGCTCGCTCCTTCTCTTTTCAGCCTTACTGATGCTCAAGTGAAATAGAAGTGCCCTGGGCCCATTTCTGCCTCTGCTGACGACCCGTGCTTCTCAGATTATCACGTAGCATAAACAGAGCTGTCACGTAACTTGGCAGTTGTTTAAATGATGGGATTTCTGTGCTTCCCTCGCTGAAGCTGAGGTCTGGCTGAGGAAGCTGCCGAGTTCTGACAGGTGTGTGTGCCCCACCAGGGCAGTATGCCTAATGTATAGAAAATGGGAGGCATAATGCAGGTTTGTTGAATTAGAATGTGTTTTTCTCCATTTTTTAGCCAGTGCCCCAATACGTTTTTGAGTAGGAATTGCTTTGAGCTGACTGTTGGTTGATATTTGTCAGAAAATTCTCCCACGGGACAATGTTTTGATGTTTCAGCGAGGCAGTGGCTTAAGATCTGTCTGTGGAATACCGTGGCGTGGAGTACAAACGTACACATGGGTTCCTGCAAGCATGTGGGTCAGGACTAGCAGTGAGTACAGTGCTTGGTCTGCTAGAAGAGGCTTCATTTTGGCACAGTCCCTGCTAACCGAGGTTCAGAAGGTTGGAGAGTGTGTCTGAGCTAGAACATACATGTCGGTGTAACTTGGACATATATACGTGATGTGTTCTTTTCATTAGACATTCCAGCTGTCAGCATTTGTGCAAGCTTTCAATTCCTTAGCTACCGACTTAACAGACAGAAATATATTTGGTGTTTCCCATTCCCATATACCGCTCAAAAAATAATAGCTGGATTTTTACATGTGAGGATCGGATGTGATGTATACTGAAAAAACAACACCTGCAGGATTTACCATGCATGTTTCTAGATGTTACTGTCCAAGGCCAGACCTGGGTTTGTGTCACCCGTATCGTCACTGGTAAGGCTCACTGTGGTAGAGTGTGTTCTCCATAGATACTTGGGTCATACCACACATGAGTTCCATTTACTGTGAGCCTTCTCTGCTGGCTTCAGAATTGATTCTGATGCGAGCTCTTCACAGCAATTCCAGGACAGTCCTTGTGTTGAATCAGTGAAGCATCTGCCAGAGTTTTGAGCTTGTTTGGATTTTGATGCCTTTGCCTTCACACCCTTTACTTTCCTGAGCCCTCAGCCCCTTGCCTGGTCCTGCCAGCAGTCACAGGAGCAGGGTTTAGCTCTGAACACAACCGTATGTCCTCAGCAGCCGTGCAAGACAGAGGAGCATGTGCTCTGGCAGTTCGGTGGGCGCAATTTCAGCATCCGCTGTAGTCAGGGCCCAGCGGGCAGACGGCAATTCTCATGTGTGCTCGGCAAGGCTTTTTCAAGAGAGTTCAGGGCCACTCTAAACCTTAAACATTGTGACACATGCCAGAAAAATTCATCCCTTGCTCTTTAGGGCAGCCTTTTCATATGTGTGTGTGTGAGTGTGTGTGTGTGTGTGTGTATATGTATATAAAAATGTTATATTAACACCAAGCTGAAGCAAAAGTAGTATTTTCTGTTGATCTCTTCCTTCCCCACGTTTAGACACAGTCATAGGGATTTGTTTACTTGTGCAAACAAAAGATTGTTTAATATTGAGAAATAAAGTGGAACTTCAGCTTACAGCAACGGCAGTGATGATACAGAAAATGCTGATGCTAAAGTGGTTCCTGCACCTCCAGTGGAGCAAACAAACCATGTCTGGGGCTGTAGAAGCCATTCCTGAGGCACAAGTTGATGCTGGTACCTCTTTTACAATTGTGGTAACTGGATGCAGAGTGCTGAGTTGGGTCTTAAGCTGGCATAAATCAAGAGTTATTTGAAACAAGTGATATTGAATTAACAAGTGCATGGACAGAATTGGGTGTGGGTTCAGAGGGTACATGCTGGGTACAAAGAGTGTTTAATTTTACATCACTGCTATCAGTTGATGTGTATGAGCTCCTGTGGAGGAGCCTTCTTTCCTCTATGAACTCTAATCCTATGAATCACACTTAGTTAGATGCTACAAATCTAACTGAAAAAAAGACACTCCTGACTGCGTAATGGGACAGCGTACGTGTCTGAGGAGGGCTAGGAATGGAAGATAGATCTCACTGGGCATCTTTGGATTACCATTATCTTCTAGGAGGAAGGAAAAAAGGGTCTGCACATCATCATTTCCCATGCAGGTATCTGTGGGACCATGAGTGTAGCCACAGAAGAGTAAGAGTCTACGGGATCATGTTCTGTCTTGGTTTCTACAGAAAATTACCTCCCTGCCTCTCAGGGATGGTCTTTGCATCCTGGCCAGCACAGTTACAAGGATTTACTTATACTTAGCAAGATGCAAGAAGAATTTTAGCCTAATTGCTTTATTCGGATCTTTCATAATGGAAATAAATTAATATTTATATTAATTAATTAATTGTATCACATCATAGACATATAAATGTGTTATAAATGACACCTACTCTATAACTTGTTTGGGGTGACATTCTTCTTTTAGCAGTAAAGGCTTAACAGCTTCTGTATTAGTAGTTACAAAATTTTCTTGGCTATATAGTCAGTTCATTAGAACAAAGCATCATTTTTGTGTGCATTATTAAAATGTTTTATTAGGAAGATCCCAAAGCACGTGGCTGGCTTACATCTCACTCATTCCACTGCTTAACATCACAAATCAATCCTTTATTTTCCTGACAAGCTTTGCACGGCCACAGCACCAGGCCGAGTGACACTCATTGCTGGATGGAGGAGAGGAGCCGCTGGCATGCGAAGCGAGGCAAACTGAGCGTGCACACTGAGAGAGCCGGGGGCTGCTGTGCTTGTCCAGTGCAGCTTTGAACGTCCCAGCCTGCAAACGCGGCATCACAGTGGTTTTGCTTCAGGATGACAGGCTGAATCTGCACTGCCAGGTTTGAAATACAGCATCCCGGGAAGTTGTAAGGATTTCTAACAGGGTTGCAGCACATGGGACCCTGCGTCACGCTGCCCTTTGGGCAGGGCTGTGCTGGTACGATGGGAGAGTTGCACTATCTGTTCCATTTAAGTTAGCGAGTGGCGTCTTTGTGTACAGTACAGCACCAGCTGCCTTTGTACTTAGCAAAATGAGGATAAAGTGCTATTATACTCATTATTTTTTAAAAATGCATAAGTGTGCTGGAGACTTGGAGCCTGTAGGCTTTTGGGTTTGCTTTCTGGAGAGGGCTGAGAGCTCAGAAACATCCTGACCAATGTGGGCTCGTTCCAAACACTTTCCTCATTGCTGCTCATCTTAGAGCTGCCCAGAGACACGTTTATAGGGTTTGAGGTCAGGTTTCAATGTTCTGTTATGTTCTTCTTTTCTCTCCTTTCTTTTTATCTGAGTTTGGCCCTCGATCTAAGGAAAATTGGGGAGGGTGGAGATGGGGAGGAGATTGACAGAAACTGATTCCACAGTTGTTGCGTTTTTACAAAGTTGAAGCTCACAAAAGGAACATGAGCATGTCTCTGTCTTGTAAGCATCTGCACTGCCCCTGCCAGCCCACAGATCAAACACTTGTGGAGGAAACAGCTCAATGGTTTTGGTGTATTGTAGGACTGCCTTCTTCCTTTTATTTTATTTTAGTATAAAATTAAGGACACTCCAACACGTTGCTCATAAGAGTTCTGTTACAGGTAATTAAATGTAAGTTTACACATTTAATCTACTTTTAAGAGCAAGAGAGACTGGTAAATGACCCAGTTAAGGAAAGTACTCAGCCTAATTGGATGTAATGATTGCTTGCTGGTGTTTATTACTGTACCAAGAGTAGATGTGTAGTCTGAGATTCTAATTTGGTTTGAAGACAGACCTGTAGTATTTGTAGCTATCACCAGAGTTCGATTGTTTCGGGTAACAGCATGAAACAGCCTTGTGTTCATTTCAGAGCTTAAGTGTATCCGAACGGCAGGAGCACTGTTTTTTCAATTAATAGCACTCTCCAATTATCATCTCTCCAGCCTGCTTTATCTACACTAATATCTTAAGCTACACATGCTGGCGCATGGTTTTGCCTGAGGAAAACAGAGATAGTTTTCACATCTTTATGTACATAATGCAACAACTTAACAATAACTACATTTACCAATTATCTGGTTTGTTCTGATTCCTCTGTGAGCATTGTCTTCAGCCTGCGGAATCACCCCATCAGTTTTTGAGTTTGATTGTTTCTCTATAATTCTAAAACAGCTGAGCTCCTCGTTAATGTAAAATTGAGAGAGCTGAGTCCCAACAGTTTAAATTACATTAATGCTTATAACTAAAATTTACCTAATTATAGGCACCTTGCTGCAATTTGCAGTCTCAATTCTGGGCTCCCAGGAAGTGATGTCTGAGCAGATCGTGTTGTATCCCAATGTATTTACCCGTGGAGATAGTTATTGCTTAAAAATAGGGCACTGGCTTCCATGCCCAGAGGAGCAGTGCTTGGACTTCACAGTACTTACGTAATTATTCTTTATTTCATAAGCTCTCAGAATGGTAAATGCAATCAGAAGTGACTTTGAAAAGCAAGGCTACTGGCAACCAGCTCACTGACCCAAGGTGTCTCTGTTGGCTGGGATGGGTTTGGGAGCTCTGTAACCCAATGGTCACACACGAGGCTGAAGTTAAAACAACGTTAGAGTCACAAAAACAAGGGCGTTCAGAATGAAGACTTCTGCTTTGTCTCAATTCACCCTGTTGTACCTACTTGTTACAAAACAGATCAGGGAGAGATGGTAGCTATTTTTATGCTATTACACAGACATAACAAGGTAAATTAATGGCAGCTTTGATTCTGACTTCATTTGTTGTGAAGGAAAGAAAAAAACAAACACCTCGGTATTATTTAGTTGTCACTTCCTATATATGTTATTGTGAACCAGAGTTGAGTAGACTCTGCTGCACTAGTAGAAGTTCTTCTAAAGTTAAAGACAGATAGTTTGCCTGTTGGATGTGCAGATGGCAATGTCTTTACCATGTAGAGTGCTCCAGAGCCATTTTAGCTGCTTCTGAAACTTCAGTCCTTCAAAGTAGGAGGTTATTGTGCCTCTTGAAAATACATGAAGTAACAGAGACAGTGTGTGTGACTCAGGCAGAGATGGAAAACTGTGAAAAGAGATTGTTCTCCTACCAGCTGGATTCCTTGATGTGTTTGGGGTTTTAGACTGATTGTGCTACTTACAAGTACACCCACTGCTGAAAGAATAGAGCTTGTAGTGCGGTACTTACCTGCAGGTACTAGAGGGAGCTGAGGGAAGGAGTCAAGACAGAGGAAGGAAGGCAAGAGGAACCATGATGCCAAGACCTTGCATTTGTATTAGTTTGCTACAACAGAGCCTTACCTGATGGCAAACCACATTCACAGTGTTTGAGGGCTGGTGTCTGTGCACCATTTCCTCTCTGTGCCTAAACCCGTACATGTGTATGTGGATGCCAAGGTCTCTGTTTAACACAGAGTGTCCGTGAGTGTCTGCACACATTTGGGAAGGAGGCAGGTTAGGTTATTGCAAGGCGTCTTCAACAGAGCCATCGCCTTGTTCATTGGTTTAGTGTTATCCTACAGCAAATCGTACATAACTTCTCATGAAATGGATGAGTACGCTCAGCTCGTCTGGCAGAGTTTGATGCAAGACCTCTCTTTCTCAATTTCCAATTCAAATGAATCCTGTTAAAATTCCTAAAAAACATTGCTTTTGGAGACTGTTCTAGGAGCACAACACAGCATCGAAGCATGGTTCTAAATAGCTTTCTTAACAGGATAGAGAGTCAGAAGTGCTGAGAACTGATGGAAACCTGTTCTTTAATTGGAATATTCGTCTCCTGTTTTCCATTACCCTTTTCCCTTTGCCTCTCTTGGATGGCTGTTGGTGCTGCTCCCCTCCCTCCCCTCCTGGCGGGCCAGCCAACAGTTCCCTCTGGAGGCAGCATCATTATAGCTGCCTGGTTCACTTGGTAGCAGATGGTGAGGAGCAGTAGAGCTGATACACTGCATTTCACAGAAACCAGGATCCTTCTGGTACCTCTGCAGCACACAGACTCGCCTGCTTTGAGGCTGTGAATTCTTTTATGTGCCTCCCAAACTGGGTTTCCTTGTTTGCTCCTCTCTGCATCAGTGTAGGAGTGATATTTATGATCTGCTCTGCTGCTGGACAATGCAGAAATGACTCCTTTCCAGTTTTCAGCTGTTGGAGGATCAATTTCCCATTTGATTTCTATTTTTATCAAAGTTTAAAAGAAAACAGCACTGATGGTTTTTGTTTTCACTGGTTGACAGGCTTTTCTTCCCCCTCCCCTTTTTAATTCCTGCTGTCTGCCAAAGGACAATCTGTTTGCTCGGAGACAGTTTAATGCATGCTGACTACCAGAGGCAGAACTTCCATTGGCTCTGTTACAGAGGTAATTTACACTTTAACAAGGTATTGTGACAAGGTGGTAATTATATTTTTATCACGTCATTATGACATTACCACCTGGGAAACCATAGCTGATTAATTAGTGGCATATATTAAATTTATAACCCTAGAACTCTAAAGTTATCATACCTAAGTGGTGTAATTATGGTGAGCTGTGGTGTGGCGGTGAGCTGGAGGTGACAATGCATAGTATCCACTTCTTGCAATAGGTTTAACGAGTGCCAGCAGAGGGCAGGGAGCTGCAGAGAAGGGAATATTGTTTAAAAGAGGAATAGTAAGGAAGAGAGTGAGCGTGAAGTCATTGAAATCTTGAAACCAAGTGTAGTCAGATGGCAAGCTGCAAGGCTCCTTACATATGTGTGTGTTTTAAGAAGATGTAATTTGAGAGCACTTGGATTTACACTAGTTCCTGCTTTTTAGTTCACAGCTTGATTTTAGTTCATGTGCATTTGGGTTTTTACAATGCAACAATTTCTGTTGAGCGTTTGGAAGCTTGGAGGCTCCATCCCATCTCTGCAACTAATGGGAAGCACTGGCAAGATTCATTTCTTCTTCGTCTTGTCCATATGCCTGGGTGTTTTGAATTGATCCTCTTGATTTACTTTTTTTCACTTTCCCTTTTATATTAGGAGATAAAGAAAATAAATTGAGGTGCAGGTAATTAATGAAAATGTCCATAACAAATAACTCAACTGAATGTTTTCCTGTATCCCCTTGCAACTGATACAGAATTCTAAGCCAAATCCAGTTTTATCCAAATTCTCGTGTTAAAGGTCAGCGCTCCAATTTTGAATTGCTTGGATTTTCAGTGTTTGTTGTGCTTTTCAAAGTCATATTGGCAAGTAACTCAACGTTTTATTCTTCCCTTCCATTACAGAAAATGAAGTGATGACTTTCCCCGTCTTGGTGAGTGATCAGAGTGAAATTGTGGATACCAATGGAGCTGGAGATGCATTTGTTGGAGGTATTTCTCTATTCTTTCTCTATTTGGAGCTTGTCCTCTTATTCTCTCTGTATGAAATCTACCATTTTTCATTTAGCTGTCCTTCAGAATGAGCATCATTCTTCTAGAGCTTTTCTCTGCATCCTGAAGTTATTTGATGTAATTAAGCTCTGATTTTCAAAGGGAAGGGGTGCTCTGTTACTTTAAAAATAATATGCCATCATGCTGTACTCTGGTCGTTTCCCTGAGATTAATTGTATCTGTCAGACTGTTGCATAAACAAGCTGCATCAAGTACTATATCGCGTACAGAAATCCCTCCTGGCCTCAATGTTAACACATTGTTGTTCTTTAAAACAGGTTGTAGTGAATATTAAACAGTATGTTAATAAGCGAGCATCATGTCTTCTGATCATGTCAATTTGGGTGGAACATCTGCTTCCAATACAATTATTTGGACATCAGAAAAGAACACAAAGGGTTAATTTGTTAAAACAAACCCAGAAAATATCTGGCATTGCTTAATATCTATTTGCAAACTTACTATTTGTTTTGGCACAGGCTCTAAGGAAAAAGAGGATGTTATGTCTATGCCTGCTTTAAAAAATTATTCCATATAAGCCAAACCCCAATCTAATCCAAAAGTTCTGTCATTCTCTGTACCCTTCATCCACATCTCTCTGTGATGCGCTGTTGCATCCTGAAGGCTCCGATATCCAGCATGCGGTAGCTGTGAGGAGCTCTATTAGTCGCTAATTTACTGGAAACGTTACCAAAGAGGCTTTATAAATAGAATTGCAGGGCTCGGGCTCGTGGCTCTGGAGGGGATAACGAGCAGTGTGTTCACAAATTACAGCATCAGAGCTGTGTCCTGCTTCAGGAAAGTGTTCAATGTAGGCTTGATCTTAAGCTTGTGAGTAAATCCACCCTCACTTAATGCATTGCTTAAACCAGTGATAAATGTTCGGTATATGCTCCAATCTGGATGTAAATGGGGAGTGTTGTTACTCACTGCTTTGTGCTGTCATGGATCACAAAGGGAAACAAGTTAGGTCACCTTATTCATATGCCTTCTAGTGCACGCCTGTCACTGTTGTTCCACAATCGCAAACAGGGCTGAATTTGAGCCAGTAACAGTGCCTATAGCATAAATAAGATCTTCTTCAGGTGCTTGTCCTTGTGTGCATGTGCTCTGTGTGTCTGCAGTGCCCGTGAGCTGCTGTTCTTGTTGGGAAAAAACAGACAAAAGACCTCACCTGGTTTGTTTTCAGATCCTGAAAATGAAATAGCACCAGGTAGGGCCCAGGTGGGCAGTGCAGCAGTGACAGACTGAGCTCTGCCTCCGCAGGAAGAGCTGCTCATGTGTCTGACATTCTTATCTCAGATTCTATTTATTCTCAGTGCTTCATTTTAGGCATTTTGAAATCAGAACTATTTTTTTAAAAAATCCTACTTTTGTTCTTTCCAGGTTTAGCTGCAGGAAGGCAACTGAGTAATTCGGCTTTAAAAACTGCCTGCTCTCTTTAACCCTTCCTTTTTAAATTACATCCTGTTCCCTGGTGCTGCCATAGCTGCTGTTTGTCTCTAGAAAGGCTAAAGCATTGACTTCAGTCATTATTCAGAGCATCCTAATGGACAGGCTGATGTAAATCACATCAGGCTCTATTCCACCAGCAGTGTAATGAGCTGGGGCACATCCCATCACACTGGTCTCTGACTGGTTGTGAGATTCCTTTCTCCAAGGGAAAAAATGATACGTAAAACTCTAAACCCTGTTGGGAAGGAAGGAAAGAAAACAGGTCTTCCAAAAGACTGGCTTGGCTCCCTTTGTTGTTGAGGTAATGTGTCTGGGTAGAGCAAGGGTCGGTGCATTTGGGGGAATCTTAGAAGAGCCTGGTGTCACTGATTACAGGCACACGTGGTTCCCCTCAGTTCCCTCCCAAACAGCACTGAGGTGTCAGACACTTTTCCATAGCGCACAAGCACAGTGCAATCTAGGGACAGCGCAGCACTGTACAGTTCTCCCTCAACACTAGGGAAGGGAAGGACTGTGGCTGGTGTTCCCTTCTTAAGGGAAGCTGGCTCAGCAGTTGCCAGTCAGTCCGAAATCCCAGTGCCGTTGAACACTCACCTGAGAAGCAGCGTGTGAGCCCAGGTTCTCGCTGCACCGCATTTCTCCATGCTGTGACTCACAAAGCAACATGAGCTTTAGAGTATCCATAATTATTCCATTAGCTTCTGAGGGATCTCACTTCTCTCCTGTCACACCGTAAATAATAAACTGGTCGTTTGTTCTCCTCGGAGAGCAGATTTTCCTGAGTTTAGTCCAGATGGGAGATTTGGGAGCCATCAGTCTAGATACACAGCTAATTCTGGTCTTATTTACTGTAGTCTCCTTCACAGAGTCATTTTGCTTCCCTCCCCATGTGCAGGAAATGGGATACTGGGCTGGGTAGGCTTTGATTTGGTCTGTGTTTCATTTGGGGGAAGCATCTGTATTTTATCTGTCTCGCACTTCTCACATGTTTTCAAGGTACCTGTCTGCAACAGGAAACGTTCTTTGTGTCTCCTTACTAGACAGCCTTACAGAGTGATGTTGGTGATGCTCCTCAACACACGTATCTTCTGTTGGTTTCAGTACTGAGCCAGTCACAGTGTTATTGTCCATGCATGGTTTTTGTAATGGGAAGATTTTATTCTTTGCAGTGTTCTCCTAGCCTCTTCGTTTAGTTTGAGGTTTCTATCAAGTCAATACTGCCTAGACAAAAGTGCGTGTAATAGTTTGACTTTAGTGTCCTTGTAGTAAAATGTTTCAAAATCCATCCTTTAACTGAAAACTGCACTCAGTGTTATAATGGACTCCTCTGGAAATGTAGTTCCTCTCTGCAAACAGCGAAGAACAAGAGTCCCACGGCAAAGCTTCTCATCGTTCTCTGGAACCGGTGTATGAACATGACTCGATAGCGGTTTTGTTGGGGTAATATCTTGGCTGAGAAGGGCATGTGTAATATAAAGAGGACTCACCTCATCAGGCAGGATTTATTTTACATCAGGTGGTCAGGTTTGTTAAACTCTTGTATTTCGAAATATCTTTGATGGAGGCACTCTTTTCCAGGGGTGTAGCTCGCAGCTTGGAAGGAAATTCCTTCTTAATAGTTACACCAACTTGGCCAACCCCTCCTCACGTGTTTCTCTGTGTGGAAGTGGAAAATAAGAAATCAGCTGAGGTTTTGCTAGAATCTCTCTACTTAAGGTCCTGAAATCTTAAAATCATGAAAAAGTTTAAAGACAGAAAGTTTCTGGGCAGTTGCAGTTCTGAGTTGATTCATGAGTTCGGCTTCTCTGAATGTGAAGCCGCTGGCCTCTAAGGAGAGCAAGCTCGCTCTGACAGCTGGCAACAAGAAATAAACTGCATTCTTCAGTCAAAATGTTTTTTTATTGAGTTGGCACGAACAGTATCTCTGGATTTCTTGCCTCTTACTGCAGGCATCTGCCACTCCGGATACTGAATGCATGAATGAGAAACTGGGGTTTAAAATCACTGCAGGTGTCTTTATGCTAAAAACTCTTCTCCAGACAATACTAACAGAGTTCTACCTTTATTGCTTGCCAGCAGTGCTACTACCTTTCTGAAGTTTAAGCAATAATTATTTACAGTGTAGCATCTCATCACCTATTGGGGATTCCAGAGTTACCACCGAATTTGGGTTGTAAATCCCTGGAATACCCATAAATTGAAGTCGTGATTTCGCCTCTGGGTTCTGATGACATTGACTTGAGCTTGACTGACACAGAGTCCTCTTGACTGTCACAAGAGTCCTCGTAGTGGCATTACAGCCTTCATTTGTAGAGTCTGGGGAACATCCTATTATTTGTTAAATTAACACTTAACTTATTTCTAGTCATCCTCAGTTTGAACCTTTGCAATAATGATAATCAAAGCATATTAAATGCTAATCAACAGACTGAAATATGGACAGTTTTACCATCTTATGCTTTTCTTTATGCCGTCCTGCTCTCTTGAGCTGCAGTAGGTCTGCCTTCTGTTTGGACTCACCTTTGGCATCACCACCATTAGTGATGAAAGCAGTAAGTCTCTCTCCTCATAGTTACTGCCATCACTTCCTGCAAAATCTCTCCCTTGGAATCTGTCTACTGAATGGAACTGGGTAGAGTTCATAAGAAATTAATAGGATAAGTTGTACAATCAGTGTTGCTTTAGGTTCTGTCAATTCAAATATATTGACTTGTGATTTAGTCACCTACTGCATGAAAAGGACAAGAGAATGAACTTTAACTACAGGTCATCTGAAAGTCATGTGAAGAAGCAGTGGCAGAACAATCACAGCAAATATAAGTGACTTTATTATAAAGATATTATACCATTCTCAATGAAAGGGAATCCTGAGATGGAAGGGCCTTTTCGTACAGTGCCAAGTGCTTGCTGATAATGATTTGCCTCCAAAGCCAAGGTCAGCAACTCAAACCACTGGTCATTTAAAACTCCCATTGCAGCTTTCCTGTGCTGAGGAATCTTGTAAAGCTGCAAGCTAGCATTTGGAAGCTGCATTCCAAATGTTTTCAGTGCAGATGCTCACAGAATGAGCTGTTCTCTCTCTTTCTTGTGTTAAACCTACCGTGAATCTTATGAGATGGCCAACTGCTGTCTCAGCTATGGGAGAGCCACTCAAAAAAAAATAGGGACAACAGCAAAAGAGGAATTGTCATCATTTGTACATGTCCTTGCCTGAGTGTGCTTTGTGGCATCCTTATCTTTAGACACCACAGGCCTTAGTGCAGATAATTCCCTCCTCTTGTTTCTGCTTCTCTCGCCAAACTGGCTCAATAAAGCCATTCCCTCATTCTTAATGTAGAGGTTAACTTGAAACATTATTTTCGCATCTTAATCTAAATGCCTCTACAAATTGAATAAAGGCCTTGGACTCCTTAGCGTTTGCCTAAAGGTCATCACGTTGTTCGAGTTTTAGCCTGCTTATGTAAGGTAAACGCTAATGATTTTCTGTAGAGTGGCAGACAGTTTTGATTGCAGGGCCAGGTAATATTGGGCATTCTTCTACATTATTGAAATGGTAGAATATGATTCCAAATGTGAACCATTCTTTGAACATATTCCACATACACATAGATATATGTCTATAAAAATGTAGCACAAGAAATAGAAATGTAGGTTAGCAAATGAACCCATAGGGCACAGAATGACTGCTCATCATTACTCCTCTACTGTTAAAGTTTGATTCGGAAACCTTTTTTTATGAAAGTTCTGGTTCTGTTTCTGAACATAGCAGTATAACTTGGGAACTTTGACACCGGTGGATTTAAACAAGTGTAGTATTGATAAAAATTGAAACAGAATTGAGTCCAGTATATATGAGTCCATGCTGCTGTTATGCAGAATCCATCATTTATGGAAAGAATCCAGAATCCGTAAAATAAAAAAATCCTCTAGGTAGGATTTAAGATGTTTGGAGTTGACCCTGCGTTAAACCTGGGCTGGAGCAAGTGACCTCCAGAGGTGCCTTCCACCCTCACTTATGCTGTGATCCCAAGAGTTCTTATCCCAAATGAATTAGATTCCAGGTGCCTTTTCCTGCTTTTCTGTCAATGCACCTCAGTTTCTTCAGAGGGCAGCACTGGTGGCTAAAGGGTAGAAGCTGATTGAATTAAAAAATGGAGCTTATGCAATGGTAATTCCAGCTTCCCTTAGTAAATCTGACCCAGGGCAAAGATGGTCTATATCCATGGCTTTGTCTAATAGGTCCCTTCTGTATTTGGTGCAAAGGAGTTGTGTGGAGGGAGGCGTGTGCATGTGTGAGATGTGAAACAAGTTCCTGTGGGTTGTTGTTGTGTGGCCATACAAGGAGTGCTCAACATGCCAAAAAAGGTCTGGCGGTGCCTGCAGCAGGGGCAGTGGTTCTGAAGGGTTTGTTAGTACCAAATTAAGAATGAGCTTGTGACTGTATCAAAAAGGAAGTTCCGTAATGGATTTGTAGGGCTCTAAGATTGTGGAAGAATCTGTTTTCACTAAAAACACTGCAGAGGAATACAATATTCCTCTTAGCTGTATTTTCAACTGTACTATAAGAGCTGCCCTTCCTTCAGTACTGGCCACTCCCAAACCGTTCTGAATTTATTGAAAGAGGAGCTGAAGGAACTGGGAACAGTTCTCTGCTGAGCAGCAGGAGTGTGATGTCAGAAGCTGCCTAATCCACTTAGAGCAGTCTTTAATTTGTGTAAGGTTTTTATCCATGTTACAGATACCTTGGGAAGTTGTCTTCGGTTTTAATCACATTTGATAGAGAGGAATGCTGTGGATGAAACATCACTGCTGTGAAGTGCTGCCTTCTGATAGCACCGGGGCTCGGCGATGTGATCTCATTTGCCAGCTGGGAGCAAGGGGCACTTTTTTGGTGCTATCAATCAAATATGGATGTGATGTAACTTGTTATGGCTGATTTTTGCTATGGAATTTATCTTCCTGAGCAAAAAGACAAGGGGATTCTGCTTTGGATTGTTCTGCCTTTGCTTTGAAGTGAAGATAACTGCTCTAACAGAAATCAGCGCACACTCAGTCCTCATTTAGACAACATGGGTGGCTAATTGCCTCTGAGCAATCCTGTTGTTACTGAGATCAGGGCTGAGAAGAGACGAGGCTTTGAAATAAAAATATCTCCTAAATGCCATCAGCGTCTGACTGACAGCCTGCGTTGCCCATCTTTAATGCTCCTGTTTCACACACGAGCTTAACTGCTGAGTGGAAAAGAGGGCATCGAGCCATGCTCACTGGGATAGCTCTTCAGCTCTGGGCCTTGCTGCCCCTGTGCTCTGGTACCATTTCTGACTCCGGTAACCATCACCTCTGAACCCCAGCTAGCAGATGGCCACCTTATCGCTGTGACTGACCTTCTCCACACTCGAACATTCCCAGACAAATCCACCCCTAGTGAATTTCCCCCCATCTCAGCCATTATTCGCTACAGGCACAACTTAGAAACTGGCCACAGTCTGAGTTGCAGCTCCATAAACAAAACCATTAGCACAGATAGCACTCAGGACAAACGTGGCATCTTCCTGTTCACTTTTCAATTCCCTAATTTTTACCGGTTTCCATTCAAAATTATTTCCTTGAGAATACCCTCCTGTACTGGCATTGTGTTTCAAACTGGTAGCAAGTGCTGTCCAAATCTAATTTAATTGTGATCCAATCTGGCTTAATTGTTTTGTTTTAATCACTACCATGTTCTTGATCTCTAACTGTTCATCTTAACCTTATTACATATGTATTTTTATCAACATTGCAGTAACTTAAACATGGTAATTCATCTTTTCACCTGTGCAGTGTAGAGGCAATCCAGAAAGATACAGAGCAGAATTAATGTGAGGCCAAATGTAGGTCTAAGTGCTGTCATTTTTAAATATCATGTCAAAGTGAGAGATCCCTTGAAAAGGATCAGTGTCTGGAATTAAAAACCCTCAGAAGTTTCTAATTAGCTCGAAGCAGGACCTGATCATTCCGCTGCTGGGGCTGTGTTCTGTCAGTGCCACTGTCAGCGTTAAGGAGCCTCAATACACAGCAAGAGGATTAATAGTTTGCAAAATTGGCTTTTAAAAGGCATAATTTACCTCCCCGTAAATGCAATGACATTCTGGACAGGCATCGTGAGAAATAAACGTCAAATAGGTTGTGTACGTTTTAAAAAACAAACCTACTGTGTTAAAAATAGACTTTCAGAACCAATTATAAAGTTCCAGTTTTTGCTGTGATGGCTATGGGACAATTACAAATTGACTCAACGCCTCAAAGCAAATCATCACCATTTAGAATACTTTGTCATGCCTGCTATCCCCAGCCTCATAACATTTTGTTCTGTGTTAATGTGTCATGTGTTAGAAAATCATGTAATGATAAAGAAAATGTGCGTGTGGAAGGTTAAGAATTACTTTAATGAGTTGTTATTACCTTGCTTGTAGAATGTTGGTAATATTTGTGTTATTTTAATGTATTCTGAGCAGAGACAGAGGCACTAGTCAGATTGGATCATCAAGAACATTCCCCTGGGAATCAGGGTAGGATGTACTCCCCTAAGAAATTATGTGTCAGATGAGGCTGATGCTGTATTTGCAGGCGATACAAGAACGCACAATGGGATATAAAAATACATTGAGTTGTGTTCTATATTTCACATCTAATAGGACTGGCTGTGGTACAATGGAGGTTGCCACAATGGCCATGAAGGTACTTTTCAGGCTTTGGGGTTGGCAGGATACTTACTGACTTGCATCTGCCTCTGTTAATAAGCACAGAATCATAGCAGCATGGAATGGTTTGGGTTGGTAGGGACCTCAAAGCCCATCCAGTTCCACCCCCTGCCATGGGCGGGGACACCTCCCGCTGGATCAGGGTGCCCAAAGCTCCATCCAGCCTGGCCTAGAACTTCTCCAGGGATGGGGCAGCCACAGCTTCTCAGGGCAGCCTGGGCCAGGGTTTCCCCACCCTTATTTTCTTCCTAAAATCTCATCTCAGTCTACGTCTGCCATAATTTATTCACTTCCCCCTACAGAAGCAGGTTCTTACTTGAAGTGGGAAGATGGCATGGTGCAGTAAACATTAAATAACAGGAAAAATGTGGTCCCAGATGGAAGTGGTAGTAGCAGTGCTTGCAGTTTGGCACTCACCTAACTCTACTTAAGGGATATTGCTGTTATAGGTGATCAGTAAATGATCAGTATTGACCCAGGACTGTGACAGAGATTTGAAGAGGCAAAAGAGATGAAATCCCACTCTAAAACAGGAGCCTGCATAACCACAGATCAAGGAATCACCCCTCCGAGTGATCCTTGCAGAAATTCAATGCATTCAAACTGTGTCCATAAATACAAAGAAAACAGGAGGGACAGGGACAGCAATACCAATGCTTTGCCTGGTTTAGAATTCGTGCTTGGGATTAGAAATGAAGAAGTTTGTCAGGGGGATGTCCATGGTCAGTGAAATGCATTCAGCGCATGGCCATTTTATAAATAACGTAAAAGTAGGCTTCTGAACCATTTTATCCATGATCTCATGGTTCTATCATTCTCTGGAAGCAGAAATATTGACATTTACCAGGCTGTTTGTTCCAGCCTTCTGATCTCCTGCAGTTTATTTTTATAACAACCTTATCGATGAGCCTCTTACTCAGCTCTCTAGGTTTAACTGAGTTGAGTCGATTTGTTACTACAGCTTCAAGTAGCTGTTACAGAACAAGCGAGACATCCTAATAAAGCTGTAACCGTGTTTACTCAAACATGGTATTGATTTTACTTGGAGAGGGAGAAGCGAGTGCTTAGCATGGTGTCAGGGAGGATGAATTTCACTGCAGTTTTTCATTGTCATCTGTCATGGTTGTGAAACACTAAGTGAAGCCACAAGAGGATAATTAGAATTGCCAGAAATTTAGCCCCTAAAATCAGTTAACCACTTGGGATTTTTGTAGTTTAATTAGTTTTTATTAAAACTTTCCTCTAGTGGTATAGTCAGGAAGGGTTTGCTCATGTTCTTTTCAGCGAGAGCAAGATTGCAAGGTTGCCACTTGTTAGATATACATCTTAAACGACTCTTTTTCTGAAGGGTTTTTTCTCTCACTTGTAATTAGCCTGGCACTGCAGGTCTGAGGAAGTACAGAGCCATTTCATTTTCAAGAACAGGAAAGATGCTGTTTGTACACCTAGACATTTGTGGTTAATAACATATATGTGCATGCGTGGAATAGTTCATGGCTTGTATTTTGAGAGAGCAAGTGCTAAGGTGTGTACAGGCTGAAAGAAGTACAGTGTGTTTGAAGATGCTTACATTTAATTTGTCTTACATACTGCAAATCCAACGTGTCAGACCACAGTGCCAAAATACATGAGAACGGAAGCCAAATCCCACCCTTCATCAAAGACGTTTGCGTTTGGAGTAGCCAGCATCGGTTTGATAGCAATGGGCAGGGCCCCTGGCTTGCCTCAGTTCTTGGCTGCAATACTCGCCATCTGCCTTGGGATTGAGCAGGAGAAGCCTCGGCACATCGGGCGCGTCGATCAGAGCCTGCACCGCAGAACCATTGCATGCCAGCGGCTTTTATACGCTCCGTGCTGGCTGATTGGTGCTTGGCACCAATGCTGCAAGCCACTTGATCACAACTGACCAGACTCGCGCTGCCCTAATATTAACCTCCTCCAGCAGCGCTAAAGGCATCCAGAAAAGCCTCAGCCTTATCAGCTCTGAGGCTGTCGATTGCTGGGGTAATGCTTCTTGAGAATTCACCCTCCCACGTGGCTGGCCTGGAAAGCTGGGATCACATAAAAATAGACAAGCGTTCAGGCGACTGTGAGAAACGCTGTGTGTGAACGAGAGCGTGAAGAGGTGCTGCCAACTGTCCCCCTTGGTGGAACAGCACCATTTAAAAAGGCAGTCACAAATTAAGCTGTAGAAACTCTAAATACAAGAAGAGAGGAGGCAGCTCAGCTGCTGCTTAGCCTTCCTGTGGCTGGGATGGTTTTGCTGGTGGATGGCCTGGCTGACACAGATTCCATTAGGAACTTCAGGGTTCAGCTGGGAGAGGAGGCTTGTCCTGGAGCATCACACAGCACTAATGTTTGGAAAGGCTCTGATTCAGGGTCAGCTTGTAATTGTTTATAATGAATGCATTTGATAATTGCTTTTCCCTTGCTTTTCTCTATTTAATTTAAAAAAAACACGTGGATTTTGCCTTGGGCGTCTTATAAAGGTTGGAAGTGTGAGAGAGACTGTAGAAAGACGAGTCGTGGGAGAGCTGGGTGTCAGAGCTATAAACAGATTTCCAGCCAGCATTAGTAATTAACAGTCATTAAAATTAATTGTCAAGTGTACAATTTGAAATTAAATTATGAGCCGTTTTTAAGTGTTGTTAAACCATTACTGAGGCAGACCAGAACTGTTTTAAACTCACCACTGTCAGACTCCTCCATTCCCAGCCAGCGGCACTTGCGTGAGGTCTGTATTGAGAATTACCGTGGATAATCCAAAGACAAAACTTTCAGAGAAATCACTGATTTCTGTGATGTTGCCTCTGCAATGTCTATTTTGCCAGCTACAAGAAAATGAACTTTGTTCCCCTTGAATGGTTTTTAAGTGCTACTCAGCTCTAAGAAGTAGCAGAGTAAAGACAACATCTTTTGTGGTAGTCAGAGACCGCCTTGCCATGTCTTTTCAGACTTGTATTGCCATTTCCCAAGAGATTTGAGATGGTTTCGGTGAGGCCTCTGGTTTGGGAGTGGATTTTGAGGCTCAAGCACCACTTCTGGCACTTGGCTTACAGGACTTTTCCTTTGGTAGTGAGCATAGAAAGAAAGAAAGAAAGCAACTTGGCTTTTCTGTGCTACATTCGGTGTGCAGACCTAATGAAGATCAACACTGTCTGGCAGCACGTGAAGTAAGGATGCTGGAGATAATAAGATTAACTCACAATTATGTCAGGTGCACTTTTCAGAGCAAAGTGATCTCAGAGACACTTTTCTCTGCTGAGCAGAAAAGAAATAGTTGTGGGCCAAAAGCAGTTCTTGGTGTGTGATAATCACTTCTGTCATCTGGGAACACAAATACAGTTTGTTCTACTTGAAGGTTTAAGGCAGCTTTTGATGTAAATCTGTCTTCAGTGTCTAGGATGATGCTAAGAGGGATCAGTTGGACACAGTTTTGAATAACTTCTTATCATGATGAGGTACAAGGTGGTGATGTGACTGTTCATGCCTTTGAGGAAACAAAAGGCACCCCAGCCTACTTGGGAAGCTCATCAAGATGACTCATTACTGCAAGGTGCCCTGCTGGCTGTCCTGCTCTGCCACTTCTCTTACTCTGTAGTAATAAACAGTCTGGATGTCTGGGCAGGAGGCAGGCAAGTGGGAAGGCCTTGAGTTTGGCTCCTACCTTTGTGTTCCCGTGTGAAGAGTGTGGTGCACCTTGCATGTAACACATCAGCAGCATAGAGATGCTCTTGCAGAAGAGCTGCAGTTAGAAAATGCTGGACAATATTGCCTGAAGGTGTTTTGGTAAAATCTGTGAAGTGAGCTTGTCTTGCATAGCCCAGACACACTGCTGCTTCCTGCCCTCCATTCCAGTGACAGCCAGGAGCTTTTTCAGGCTGTGACAGCAGGTAAAGAGTTGCAGAACTACTTCAGTGTGTGCTGGGCTGATCTGGTTCTGTGAACTCAATCCTGCTCTTTATACCCGTGGAACTGTAGAGCCGTGTGAAGTCAGTCTGAGGCCACGTTCATTTTACCTTCTTGCATTTCCAGTCATGGCACCTTAAAGAGGTTACAGCCTTCAACCGCTCAGCATCTTCCCTCCACCGCCCTGCGCGCTGGAAGAGGGTTGCTAACCCACCTCTGCTTCAGTTAGCCTGGTTAGCAAAGATGTACTAGTCAACAGCTTAAACTAACCTTGCTCAATTTGACAGAGTATGAGGTCATACCAGCAGCAAAAGACAGCAAAACACCGATGGGGCAGTAACTTCTTCAGCTGGAACACAAGCTGAGCCCATGCCTTGGGAGGTGACTCGTGGGGTTTGCATGGCAGCACCTTACACACCAGAGGCAGCAAACTCTGTGTTACATTCTGACCATGTTGCTTTTTACTGCATTCACGAGAAAGACCATTCTGCAGCTAAGGCAGCCAACTTGATAGAGCAGAGCTCTTTGTTTCTCTACTCAAACAACAGTGCTTCCTGGTGTTCCCTCGGGGGCTGCTTTGCCAACTGCCTTATCTTAGTATGTGATGTCGCTCTGTGGTTTTGATATGCGTGTCTGTGTTGTCATTCGATGCGATATTGTGTCAGATACTGCTATTTCTATTTCATCTATGAAACACATCCCTTTGAAGAGAAACTCAACAGACAAGAGAATGGTTTGAGGACAAACTCCCCACTGCAGTTTCTACATAACTCCTCTAAGACAGCCATTCCTAATGCTGTTTCTCCACTATTCTGAACTCATGGAGTTCACTCATTTCTGTCTCCAATTAGAACAGGATTTTTTTCACCTGATTCTGTTTTCACTTAGATCAGAATAAATAAGAAGTAGCTTCACTGAAGACAAAAGATATGCACTAGCTTGAAACTCCATTGAGCCTGGGGGGTGATGACAGTCTTCGTCTAGTTGGTACGGAAAAACAATTAATGTTTTATGGTTCTTTGCTCCTTGGATTTTCTCATCTTTATAGATGTTTGATGCCTTGATCATAAACACAGAGGACTGTTTCTTTCTTGTATAAACCCTTCTGAATTCATGCTCTGCACGACACCCCGTCTCGTGTTTGCCTTTGGAGGCCTGCCCAGTGCATCTTCGCTGTGTACTGAGTCAGGAATGGACTGTCTTAACAGCCTCCTTTTACACATGGGTGCAGCTTGCTCTCGGGCTTTAACCACCCAGGAGCATGCTGGCAAGCTCCTGCTTCCCAGGTAGTTTAAATCGAATGATTGACATTCTCCACCTATCCAAGAGAGTTTTCTCCTAAGAATACATATTAATTTAATGGAGACCAGGCCATTTTCATCTCGTTATTCAGAAATGGTCTGACTTCTGCTAGGCAAATTCCTCTGCTGCTACCCAGCTATGACTGTTACAGCTGGACCATCCCAACACTGTCGTGTTGTCTGTCATTCCCTGCCTGCCACCAGTGATTGCACTCACAGCACAATTTCCTCCTGTTTTAGATTCTCATCTCTGCATACTGAAAACTCCCATTTTCTCTTCTTGTGCTTACTGACTTAAGTGTTAGTGAAGCTGTTGTTTCTCCCCAGCCAGTGTCATAGAATCATAGAATCATAGAACAACCAGATTGGAAGGGACCCATCGGATCTTCTAGTCCAACCATTCTGATCAAACACTAACCCAAGTCCCTCAAGACTTCATCCACCCGTCCCTTAAACACCTCCAGGGAAGGTGACTCAACCACCTCCGTGGGCAGCCTATTCCAATGCCCAATGACCCTTTCTGTGAAAAACTTCCTCCTAATCTCTAGCCTAAATCTCCCCTGGCGGAGCTTGAGGCCATTCCCTCTTGTCCTGTCCCCTGTCCCTTGGGAGAAGAGCCCAGCTCCCTCCTCTCTACAAGCTCCCTTCAGATAGTTGTAGAGAGTAATGAGGTCTCCTCTCAGCCTCCTCTTCTCCAGGATAAACACCCCCAGCTCTCTCAGCCACTCCTCATAGGTTCTGTTCTCCAGCCCCTTCACCAGCATGTTCCTGACGAACAGAAAGGGTAACGTACCATCAAAAATTTACATTTCTCTTAGTATATATGCCCAGCTTTGGGGAGAGTGGTCACAAGACTTTATGTCATTTTATAGCAATAATAATTAGATTGGCAGGAGAGGGGTGAAGCAGGGAAGACAAGACTGTCTGACATCACCTGACATCATCTCACCATGCCTTGACTGCTTACATTTTCTGTGAGCCCAGTGGCACCCCATAATCATTTGTTAATGTTAAAGGTTAACATGCTTTTTGCATGTAGAAGCTGTAAAATGTTATATAACAATATTATTGTATAATAATATATTTAATATATGATGTGAAACAGTCACAGAATGGTTTGGGTTGGAAGAGACCTTAAAGCCTGTCCAGCTCCACCCCCCTGCTATAGGGATGACGTGAAGTTTACAGGTGAACATGCTTTTTTGCATGTAGAAGCCATATAATGCAATATAAAGACATATTGTGTCATATATTGTGTCAGTGATATATTGTGTCAGTGGATAACTGTGACATTCCAGCTAATATGTAGTTCTATAGAGAAGTATTGATGTCAAACTTATAAGTTCTCTCCTAGTTGTCACCTGAAACACCTACTTTATGTGGCCTCTCTATTCCAGTGAAAAGTATTTCATTTATAGATTGAGGAGCTTCAAACTCTTCTCCCATCCTGTGCAGGTTAAAGAAAACTATACATCACGTGGGCTTCTTTTCACTGTTGAACATGGCTAAGGAGTCAAGAAAGATCATGGCAATTCATGACAATGGGATCTGTTGCTCACCAGTGTTATCCTTGGTTAATCTGACATTGTTTCTCATATTTGATGTTATTTTTACTTTTCAAGGAACAGACATCATTACACAGGATAAAATATTTTTGTCATTTTCCAAAAGATGTTCAAGACCAAGGTGTTCAAGGCCAGGTCAGATGGGGCTTTAAGCAACCCGGTCCAGTGGCAGGTGTCCCTGCCCATGGCAGGGGGTGAAACTGGGTTTTAAGGTCCCTTCCAACCCAACCCATTCCATTGTTCTATGAGAAATACATTCTAACATGTCACAGAGGAATTGTAATGTAGTCCTGAACAAAGAAAGTGTATTTGACTCTGTCAAAGGAAAGCAAGCAAAACACATCAACTTTGAATCCAAATTTGTAACATGTCAGAAATCAGTGCCTCTGAGCTAGCTGTGCTTACGAGAGACGTGGCTTCTGGATTTATGCTGTCAAGGCCCAAGGCCTGTCAGAGCATGGCACAGGAACTCAGAATGGTGGGTGAAAGCTTTAAAAAGAATGTGTTTCAGCTTGCTTGAATTCTGATTTTCCTGAGCAAGTTTCACTTCCCTTCTGCGATTGGATGAGGAACAGAGATACATCTGAAACATATTAAAAACAGGATAAAAGTGAATAAAATATTGCCTCTAGAGTGCCAGAGTGGAGTTCTAAATTATAATATACTAAGTTTGCTTTTCACATCTTGAAAACCTCTTCCAGAGCCAGAATAGTTATTTCCCCTCTGCCACGAGGTCTCTCATGCTTCTGATCGCAATGGCTTCAGCCAAGACAGAATGGTTCAGACATGCAGGACTTGATCCATAACGTTTGTAGTGCCTCTTGTGCATCAGTTTTCCAAGTACCTACAGATAATCTGCTTCTTCAGACTCTCTCTGCTTATATTTATGTAAAGAGATGCTCTGGTTTTCAAAATGCCCAGTTCCCAGTGATTTCTAATTGTCTAAGCCACATGTGCTAGGGCTTTGTTAGCCAAAGCGGTTAACCCAGTGCCCTGCTTTGCAGGGTGCCAGGCTCTGGGTACAGTTTGCTGGCTACGTAGCAATTGAAACATGCTGAGAGGCACCCACTGCTTCTGAAGCCTTAGGTTTAATTGCACATAATGAAGGGCAAGAAATAGCACCTAACTTTTCTCATCAGGTAAAATGTCTCATCTTTTCATTGCAAACACTTGTAGCTGTGAATAGCAATAACATTTATTTGTTATGGACCTTTCCCTTTTATCTGAGAGAAGCTTGCAGAGTAGCAGTTATGTGGAGCTGTGCCTGCAACCAGGATGAACAGAATGAGCACTCTGCAGCAGGAAAAACTGCTGCTTTGGTGTTAAAAAGGCATTTGAGGAGTTCTCTCTGGAAAAGGAGAAAACAAGAACTCCACTAAAATCATTTTGAGGGCACTAACAAAAATCAATCTTGATAATCTTTAATTTACGTGACACTACCAGCTGAGACCACAGGCAGAAAGAACAACGGCAGCACTCCAGCTCAGCAGGTCGCTCAGCACAGCACTATATTTAAACCAGGCAGCTCCCCATGTACGTATGGTTTGGCCAGTGTTCCAGTGCCCTGTGACAGATGGATACACTCACAACAACTGGTCTAACTTCTTTCTCCCTGCTTTTTCTCTCCTCTTCGTCCACAGGCTTCCTCTCTCAGCTCGTCTATGACCGACCTGTGACCGAGTGCATCCGAGCTGGACATTACGCAGCCAGCGTGATTATCAAGCGCTCAGGTTGCACCTTCCCAGAGAAACCCGACTTCCACTGATACTGGTGAACTGGAGGGATCAAGAGTTACTCCCATGTTGCTGTGGGATTGCTGCCTAAAGTTTTCCTCCTTCCCTCTCCTCACCTTTCCGATTACCTGCATCAACGCTTCTGTACTTCTATTCATCGTATTCTAAACAAAACATCTCTTTCTCTGGTGTTTTCCTTTCCGTGCCACCACCGTGTCTCAGTAGTCTTAACCTTTGGAAACCATGCTAAGTGAAGCTTCCCTCATCTGTCAGGAGAAATTGTTCTGTTTACACAGTTTATGAGGAAGTCCCATGTACACTGCTGATTAACACCATTACAATCCTTCTGTTGGATTTCCTAACTCGTATCCTAGCTCATGTCCTAGCTGTGGCCAAGTCCTACTCAACTTATGTGACCTCAACAGGCCTGACTTTATTTGTCACTTGAAGTTATAACCCAGGGGTTGTTCTTTCTATAGTGACACTCATGTAAAGAGCGGCATAAATCTCCCAAGGATTCCCTTCCATATTTGAGTGTAGATGATCCAGCCATCATATCCCATTCCTGGGACTGATCCAAAACTGATGTTACACATTCAGTCATCTCACACCAATGCCGGGGAGTTTGGGTCTGATGCTGTGTGAGAGCAGGATCTGACCACCGGGCAGTCCCACTCATCTGTGGGTGAGCTCAGAGAGGTACTTCCAGGGCTTGCAGGGCAGGCGCATACGCTGATGAGGAACATACACAGATAGATTCCATCTCCTCCGGGTGAGCTCTTTAGAGGCTGTATTTAATTAAGGTACATGTAGTGAAAATGAGGTACAGAAATATTTATGCAGGATATATTGACAGGATATGCCAAACAGTCTCTGAAACGCACATTTTTAAACTTGTAATTTACCGTGGGTAATTGAGCAATATGCTGGATTTTGTTTGTATTTACAGTATTCAAAGAGGTGATCTGACACTGCATTCATTACTTTGCTATGTAATTTGATACTGATAAATAAAAAATGGTCATATAATTACTCCTTGGTTTGTATTGGTGTGGGTCTGGCTTTCCTCCACATGTACTGAAATGGGAGCAGTGTCCAGGTGGGTGTTTCAGAGTGATCTCAGCAGTATGGGATGGAAGGAGCAACAGTTTGATGTTTGTACCATGGGAAAGATGAAAGATCGATGGCTAGAGTTCATTGAAGAATGTTAAGTCAGTGCAGGCTTCACACTTCTCTGCAGAGCAGAAATTGAATGTTGTTACCACAGTTTGTGTGTTGCAAAGAGCACTGGGAGAAATCAAGATCCCAGTTCCCTTGTTTGGCCCAGTATCCAGTTGGACATCTTGGAGAGCAGGCTCTCTTGTCTTAGAGGTCACCTGGTGGCATCCCTGCATCGAGGAGCTGCAAACCCTTCTGAAGATCCTCATGGGGTTCATGGATCAACATGGTTGCCAGCATAGATCGTTGCATCATAAGTGTGTTCTGTTCTTTGGGGGCTTGGGTTCACAGGTTCTGTCTGATAGACCTGGTCTGTCTGTGGGCCTACTCATAACAGCTTTGTGCAGTTAAGACTTGTCCGGTTTCTTCACAGCGCTGCTCTCAGAAGAGCTTTGGACCTTACGTTTCCTATGTTCTAGCATAAGAGAGAGGAAGGAATATATTGGAGTGAAAATGCAACTGCAGACAGAGAGAGGCTGCAGTGCACTTGGTCTTCAGGCTTTGTGAGTTGGCAAAAACATTATTTTTTGCATCTCTTTGGGTAGATCCCCATCCTCTCTCGATGTCGTTCCCTCTCTAAAGGCAGTAAGCTCAACAAGATAGGAACTCCAGAGGGGAAGGTGGTAGGAATTCAAGTTGGGCAGCCACAGCCCTATCTGTGCCCAGACTCACTGCTGATCTTGTGATCATCTGAATTTTCCATTGTGTACATGTAGTAATTTAGAACATTTTGTCCACCCTCAAAAAGCAGCACTAGCTCTTCTTGTTAGAGAGTTAAGGAGGGAAATCAAAGGAGGCGAAAGGAAAGGAAAAAAGCTTTCCATACAAAGAGGTAAAATAGGCTACACGAGAATGACAATAGAAATACAGACTGTTTTAGGATGACAAGTCCAGGAACAATCTTTAATTTAAAGGGTCTTATCCACAGTTTTCATAAAGAACTGTTAATTAAAAGTGTGATGACATGTTTGGGATTTAAAGGAACTCATTCTGCAAAGGATTTATAGCAGTGGCAGCTCCGGAGCATTAGGATTACAGATCCTTGTGCTGTTCCTTTGCAGCGATCATGTGATTGGCCTGCTGTTAAATATAGCTCTGTTAGTGAGCTGAGCCAGGCATGGGAAAGGTGGGGAGAGTTCCCTTCCAGCCAGCGGGATTTCAGAGGTGGTGGTGATTATAGAATTCATTAGTTTTTTACATAAGATCAAAGGCAGAGAGGAAGTCTTAATTTGGGCACCGACTGCTCCTGTCTGAAAGCTTTGCAGATGAAATGAGAGGAGAACGTGTGCAGCACTAACTGCTTGTATAAGAGCATGAGCCCATTGTTTTATATCTCACCAACTCATTGTTCTCTGCCCAGAGATAATTCTCACACTTAAGACCTCCAGAGATAGTCACGTCTACTGTGGATAGTTCAGCAACCAGCTGCCTCCGAGGTTATTGCCTAAGCATCTTTCCCTCAGTCTAATCCCCTGCAAGGGTTTTTCTGAGCAGTGTTGTTAATCTGAAATGACTGCTAACTGACTCCTGTGTCAAACATTATTCATTATGTGCTTTAAATGCTTCCTGCAGAGGCCAAAATAAATTCTGCTTTTAAAAGCGGACCACAAGGAGTGCCGATGTAGGACATTTCCTAAAAGATTAGACTCAAAATGGCAGTTACAATGAGGAGGGGAAAAACTGTGCTCAAAACAAAGCTGCACAGTTTAAAGAGGGGGGACACAAAATGGACAAAGCTCAGTTCTCAAACCCACTTCTCGCATAGAATTGTCTATGACCTATTCCTGTGAGGGAAAGCACGTACCCTTGCAGGGCAGGAGATATTTCTATAAAGACATGGGATCAGCGACCTTGTTAAGAAATGAAGGCCAAATAAGCAAAATATTTAAAAGCAGTAATTCTTTTGTGTCTTGCTTTTTTTCAGGTGTCACTGGTGTTGGCATGAAGCGAGAGGGGATTTTGTGTCAGTGGCACTGACAGGCCTTGCATGCGTAATGACAGCATGGGAAGAGAGACAGACGGATAGATTTGAATAGCAATAAGGTGGGGTTTCTTCCAGTGCGAAAGGAGGCTGGTATTCATGTGTTCTGAGATGAAGTGTAGCCCTGCTGCACAGTGCAAATATTTAATGCTGTTCTAACTATCCCCTAGTTATTGGAGTGTGACAGTTAATAGCCATCAGCTGCCAAACCCAGTGAACAGTTTGGTTCCCTAAAAAGAAAATGAAAAGTTAAAAAATGAAGCCAAGTCAGACTAGAAACCAACAAATCATAAATGGGCTATAGCTTAGCAGGCAGATCATCTCCAAAGCGCAGAGCCATGGTGACCCGAGCTGCTTCTCAGATGGGAGAAGGATCAAGTGTGACTCTCTCCTTATTGAGGTCTGCCAGGTGTTCACAGGTGAGCTTTGGCCAGATTCCCTGCTTCCCAGGGCCCTCTTGCTGCCCAGCAGTGGTTGTAAGGGAGATGGAGCACGGGCACGGATGAAGCGAAGCAAAGCAAAGCATTGTCATTATTCTGGATCAGATATCTCAACTCGGTGGTGCAACATAAATGCATTGAAAAATGGAAGGGCTCCTAAACTGACTGTGAGAGAGATTGTGTGCTTAGAAGGCCTCCCTGTCTGTGGTGCCATGCAGATGCTAACGCTGGTGTAAAATATTGCCCTGAAAGAAGCATTACCATGGAATAATAACAGCGTATGAGAGAATATTTCGAGAAATAAATTCCGCTTGGAAATATCCTCTCATTCTACACATTTTTCTTATTCATGATAGCAGTATCACTTCACTATACTTAAAAATTGCTGGTTTGAACATACCTAATTTGGGGGTCCTTGGGAATAGGCAGATCCTGCCCTGCCCTACTTAGTTGCTGGCTGTTCTCATCCAGTGACTGTCATTACCAAATGTATGCAATTGGAAGGCCGTGCTCGCCAGAGGAGATGTTAGAGCAGGGCAGCATCTCCTGAAATGCTCTGCAGGCACCTCTGCTGCCTCCAGAGAGAAGGCAGGATGGAAACTACCTATTCTAAGGCTGTTACAGCTAAAGTGCAAGCAGAGAGGTGCTGCTCTCCCCTGCCACTGGTATGAACTTTGCACAAAAAGGCATGAAGAGGGAAAATAAATGATACACAGGCAAGGAAAGCAGCCAAATCTGTCTCCATCGGCAAAATTACTTGGGCTTAAATTACCTTGATCTCAGTTTATTAAGGTTACTTGGATTACAAGTTAATGGTGATTATTCTAATCTCTTCATATTAATGCTTGTAGTAGATGCTGCTCAAAACCCCATTGCTCATCTGCTGTTTGGGCAGCACTTCCTACACTGCCTTCTGTTCCCATAGGATTTATTTCTCTCCTGAATTTTTTCCCTGCAAACACACCTCCTGTCCTGGTTAGCTTCACAAAGAGTAGGTTTGAGGGTCTTTAAGGGGTGAGGCAGTTACCAATTGCAATAGCTTTTCCCAAAAATTAGATGTCATCGTCTCTGGATTGGTGAACTGTAACTGAAATCTTTGACTCAGCTTCAGGATCCATTTTGAGGGCTATCACCTATTGGTGGGACTGTTAATGGCACTTCAATAACTTGCAGGATTCCTAGGGTTCCTCTACAAGCCCATCACGTGGACAGACCTATTTTAATCTGGCCTGTCCTATCACACAGCCAGCTGCTGCGGCTCTGTTGCAGCATGAGGACGAAGCGCTCTCCTGTTCATCTCCCAAGGTCAGCACAAGAACAAACACAGTCTGGGTCCAACACTGAAAAGCATTCAGCAGGGCAACTTCTGCATTCCATATGTGGGCACCGGTTTCATAAGATCAACACGCTGGGTCTGGGGGAGGTTTTGCTCCAGGTACAAGTTGATTTGTATCGTGACTACATCCACAATACATTTCATTGCCTAAAATTAGCAGTAAAACAGCCCCTTGAGATTTGATGCTTATTATGCAGCACTCTTCCAGGACAAAGCAAGAAACAACATTTTAGCACATAACCTGGCAAATTCAGCTTGAGACAGGATGAAATTAATTTGGAATGACTTGTCATAGCGTGTTTGCTACAGCAATTTATGCCAGCTCAGAAGTTAGCCCTTCTCCTCCGCCTCACCCCCCCTCGCCACAGCCGCAGTTTAAACTGGGCCATGGGAATCTCACGGAGGAGGAAGATAAATTTGAGTTTCCCTGAGGCTCCGAGTTCTGCCCTGGAAAGAAGCCTCACATGTTGTTGTCTAAAAGAAAAAACAGAAACTGTAGTATGCTTGGGTATTAATTTGTACAATTGCAGCTTTACAGTCTGGGTTGTTGTGCTGTAGTGGTGTCAGCCTTTGCATGACACATTTGCACACCTCTGCCTGGCACACTGTGTGCTTGTCCCTTTTGGTCCTGCCTATAGCACATTTTATTTCTCCTAGCCTTGTAACTTTTTCCTAATGACAATATTTGTACAAAGGAGATGAAGATGGGGCGGTGATGAGGACTTCTCTCCCATATTGTAGTTCATACCTCCTGAGACAGCTTTCCTGAAGACTCACTTGCTCTTTGCTGAGCTGATGGTGAGAGAACTACTCTGTACTGAAGAGCCTAGTGAGATTTCTAATGATCTGTTGTGGCTTATGCCTCTTCCCAAGGTTCACACTGCAGTGAGAAATCAACTGTGCTGAACTAGTAGGCAGACCTACCAAAGGCCTAGTCTCTTTAATTCTTGTTTGATTTTCCTTGCATATGTCCTGCCCATGTCAATGCTGTGATGTTGAATGGGATCAGAGCACACAGCAGCTGATGCTGCAGCCCCATGTTGCAGCTGGATGACACTGAGCAGTGAGGATCACAAGGGGCTTGATTTACTTCACCTCCAAATGCTGTGGGCAGAAAGAAAACAAATACAAATATCTGATGCACAGATCTCTTATCTCTCAATTCTGCTTGTTTAGCTCAGCTTGCTGATTCTTTTTGGCTGCCTCTTCCTTTCCAAATCCATAGCTGTGAATATTCATCTTTACAAGTGAAGCACCAGAGAAGGGCCCTCATGCAGGACTCTCACTGGCTGCCACTCCTGCTGACAGAAAAAATTGCAAGAAGCAAGAATTTGAATAAAGGACAAACGTCACATATGCTGTGTGCTATGGAGGACAAATACTGAATACAAAATATGTTTAATTGGTGAGTTAATTATCTCACTAAAGTCTAAATGTTGTTTTTCGGCACTCCCCCCACACACACTCAGTTGTTTACTTTTATCAGTTAGAAAATAAAAAATCAATGTCATGAAAAACATAATTATATTCCCACTAATCTGGAGTGTTTTCTCATTTGAGTACTGCAGTCTGATGTGTTTTATCACTTGCCATCAGATTATAGCAGTGGAAATTGCCAGCTAAAAGCTATGGCTTCAGAGTAGAAAAGGGGAAGAAGAAAACCCACCCCAGAGCCATGTGTCCTTGCCAATAAACTCATTCCTAACGACAAATGCTGCGATTTCCTTTCTGACAATACACGAATAGCTAGTGAATAATTGGTTCAACAGGAGCTTCATTAAAGGCCAAGAGAGAAAGCAGGATCTTTCATGTGAATAATTTGGAATGATTGGTAAAGATGAGGCATTATTATAGGATTGTCTTCTGCTCCGCAGTCAGGAACACACAGCCTCTTCCTCACTGAAGTGTGAAAACAGTTTGTAAATGGTTCTGGCTGCTCCCAAGTGGTGGATGATCTTGCTGCTTAGCAAAATGACTTTTTGGTTGCTTCTGTTTCCAGATTAAATGCACCCATTCTCTACACAAATGGAAAGTAACTGAGCTCTGTCTGGGGACTCCAGCTGAGGACTCATCCTTCCGCTTCCAGCTTGAGCAGGTTTGGGTGGGAGCCTTAGGTGCTTCTTCACCACTGCAGCGCAGAGTGTAGAGATGCTAACCCATGGGAACCCAGACCCTGCAGCCACATGCCCTGCCTCACCCCACCACAGGGCTTCACTGGTCCCATCCTGCCTGGGCTGCAGAGCACACATGAGGTACAATCACCAGCCCCATCTCAGCAGTGCAGCCACCACGCTCTGCGAAGGAAGCCAAACCAATATGGAAAGTTCATCCTGGCATCTGCTCAGCAGAGTGACCATTACCCATGAGAGCCACCTATGGTCTTTCTCTGGAACAGAGGAGGCCACACCAAAGAGCCACGTCAATAGGAGCTGCTCTCTCCTCCCAGCATGCTTACCTCAACCCTGAGGTCGCAGGGCAACACAATGCATCAGGGTCCTGCTCCCGGCACCCTTTTGGAAACTTAGGAACTAAGCCAAAATGAGCAGAGAGGAGCTTAGTATTCCAGGGAGTAGCTGAGCTCTGGGACTAGAAGCTGACACCCCAGAAATACAGGCCAGTCTTTGAATTTCAGATGAGGGCTCCCTCCTTTGTGATGAGAGCCCCAGCCAGCCAGGCCCCACATGTCTCATCAGAGCCAGTTAACCTCATGGCCTTGCTTGGGATTTCATGTGCCCTTGGGTTTGTCACATGGCATCCAAAACTTTACAGGTACCTCAGATTTTAACAAGGAACCATTTTCTTTAAAGGAAGGAGCAGTTAATTTCTTTCCACTGCCATAACAAGTGCTTCACCTCACATGAAAATTCATCCAGTGATTCTGGCAGACCCTGATCTGGGTGGCCAAACTCCAATCAGCTTCGATGGGTGTGACCTCAACATGGGGAATCTTGGCAGCAGGGCAGCTGTCTCCTCATCTGCACCTCTGAAGATAATGAAGCCTTCAATATGACCTCTCAAGAAATCACCAGTGGAGCTTTAAAACAGTCGGGGACTGCATTAAAAATACCACTTTAAAGATAATCTCCGAGGGCGAGACACAGTCCTGAGGCAGCACTTTATTAGTGATGCAGTGTTGGGGTGTAGGGGATCAGAGTTTGTTACAGGCTGTTGAGTCTTTTTGAGATCAGTTTGGAGAAGGCCTTGTGCAGAACCAGAATGGCTCTAAATGCCCACAAGGAGAAAAACCTCCCGTGGACCCTGTGCTAAGAGGCTCAGCAGGCTGTGGTAGGACAGGTCTCAAGGAGAGCATGTTGGATGAACACTTGGTGAGAGTGACCATATACACACCAGTGACCACACCGGCATCCTGCTCTGGCCTCTGCCTTCTTTGACAGCAGCCAAAAAACGGGTTTTTCCCCCACTGTAACTCAGCTCAGCCGTGCTAATGCACAGAAACATACGCTACCCGCCAGAATTTGGTTAATTCCTGCCAAATTAATGACTGTGACAAATAACAGCAATGTTGACTATGATCCTGCTCCTCTAGGCAGTGAATAAAGCAGCCTTCCCAGCTCAGAGGCTGTGGCCCGATGTCAAGTGGTTGCAACCCAGCCAGCTCAGAGCAGCTGAGGAAGCTTTGTACACTAGAGGAGAATCACTACAGAGTGACTTACAGAGGGAGAAGCACGTTTCACTTGCACTGAGGGCTCATTTGCACAGACAACAGCTAACCTGAGCCGCCCCTTTAGCTTGCTGAGGCTCCTCACCCCACATGTGCTTGAAGTGTGGAGTGCCACCCTGTCCCCGCATGACTGAGGATCTCTGACATTCTAGAGCCTTGGCAGACCTTTCTCTGCATTTTTTTTGAGTTCACATACAATATCTGTGTTCATTTTCATGTCCTTACAGCCTACTTTTTAAGCCAGCTATTTCTCTTCAGAAGGCGTCAGGTGGCTGGTCAGCAGTGCGTGCGTTGCTGGCATTAAATGGCCCTGTCTGAGATGAGACCTGATGGTATCAGGGTTGATATATGAAAAACATACACAAATCCCAGGCAGGCAGCGACAGCGTGCAGGATTGCTGTGAGCGGTTTTGCCATTCATTACCTAAACAGAAAATATTTGTCATTGCTTTTCCACAGACTGTTTTTACAATGGCAGCTGCTACCTGAGCTGGTATTTGGGTTGCCGAGCAAGTGAGCAGCATCCTAAGGAAATAAACACACAGGCAGGTGTGCAGCCATGCTCATTTACTGCTTTCTGAGGGCAGGAGAAGGGTGATGTAATTAGCAGACACATGTTTAAATTTTTAATTAAGAAATCTAATGGATTATTCACTGCCTACCAGAACACACATGCTCTTACTTTCTCGCTCTTTTAGGCTGGGTTCCTAAGGAAACCAAGCTTAGTCAGTGGTGCTGCCTGCCAGCCTGCCTTCCTAGCACTGAACTCCTTGGGGTTCACGGCAGGCAAACACCACCGTTATGGTACAATCATGCCTGCATCACAACACAGCCAGGAAAAGCTCTAAGCAGTTCTGCAGGTCAGCAATAGGCACAGAAGGACTTCTTCCAGGAGCAGGGCCTAAGTCACCAGCAAAATCCGCTGGGGCAGGGGGAGGAGGGCATGAGAGGAAAGCAGAGGAAGGAGAAAAAGGGCATCCTGACTTGTTGACCACAGTTTCCATGGACTCCCTGATACAGTTTTATAGAATCATATAATCACAGAACAACCAGGTTGGAAGAGACCCACCATCAAGTCCAACCATTCCTATCAAACACTAAACCATGTCCCTCAGCACCTCGTCCACCCATGCCTTAAACACCTCCAGGGAAAGTGAATCAACCACATCCCCCACAAGGCCTTCTCTGTTCACAAACAGCAGGTCCAGGAGGGCACCTTCCCTTGTTGGTTCATTCACCAGCTGTGCAAGGAAGTTTATATTTGTTTTAGTCTCGTGACTCTTGCTGGTGTGGTGATATTCTTTGCAGGGCCAGTGTGATTACAGGTTGCTGCTGGAGGAGTCAGAAAAAGACCAAAGTTTCTAGCTCTGTCTTCTTACAGCAGAGAGAGGGGAAACAGTACAAGGCTGCTAATTCTGCTCCTCCTGTGGTGCAGGAGTAGAAGTGGTAGGCTTGACTCCTCGCCGATTCCCCTATTTCTGTTCTTCTCTGAAGGAAAATGAGTTGACATTTTTGCTGAGATCATCAGTCTTTAAAAGCTGCAGAGATTTTGAGAGGAAGAGCCTGTCAGGGAGCAGCAAGAGCTGGCTGCAAGGGAAGGTGAGCAGGGAGCTGAGCACAGCGATGCAGCTGGCAGGGCAGGAGTCCCACCAGTCGAGGCTAACAGGGCTCAGGCACAGCCCAGTGAGCACCAGACGGGTTGGAGGTGTGAAGGCAGGTCCAGGTCCAGCTAGAAGTCAGCAGTAGGTCAGTGTTGAGGTCCAGAGCAATGGGCCCAAAGCTAGAGTCAGGCACGGCTGCAGCACAGCAGGAGCTTTGGCTCAGGTGGGACCCAAATAGAAGGAGTTTAAGCTAAGAGCAGTTCCTGCAGGAAGCAATGTCAGCCCTGGGGAGGCCTCCCTGCAGCGCTGCGGCCAGGCCAGTGAAGGACATGGGGCTCTCGGCTGCACAACCTCGGAGCTGGCCCTGAGCCCAGGCAGCTGAAGAGCCAGGATGGGGATTCTCCCAGGGCCCTCAGCAGCCTCCATCACTCTACAAGGAGTAAGTCAGAAAGTCGCTATGTGATGTGGAATGGTCCCTGATGGCTTGAAAAACCCATAATCTTCCCTTTTGGACTTCGGCTTGCCAGATATCACTCCAGCTTGTTTCCTGGTGTTCCAGCAGATGTTTTTTCCAACCTTATGGAATCTGATGAAATCATGAGGCTACTCAGCACCTGCAGGTGCTAATGAGTGTTCTGGTGGAGACAGGATGGAGAGGACTCTGTCTCTAAGACAATGTGAGATGCGTGACTACCTGGGAAGTCCAAGGGGCAGAGTCATAAATTTGAAACCACAGCAGCTGAGCAGCCAGAAATTAAGTACTTTCGTAGAATCATAGAATTATAGAACAACCAGGTTGGAAGAGACCCACCGGATCATCAAGTCCAACCATTCCTATCAAACAATAAACTATGCCCCTCAAGACCTCGTCCACCCATGCCTTAAACACCACCAGGGAAGGTAAATCAACCACATCCCTGGGCAGCCTTTTCCAATGCCCAATGACCCTTTCTGTGAAAAATTTTTAACTAATGTCCAGCCTAAATCTCCCCTGGCAGAGCTTGAGGTCATTCCCTCTTGTCCTGTCCCCTGTCACTTGGGAGAAGAGGCCAGCTCCCTCCTCTCTACAACCTCCCCTCAGGTAGTTATAGAGAGTAATGAGGTCTCCCCTCAGCCTCCTCTTCTCCAGGCTAAACAACCCCAGCTCTCTCAGCTGCTCCTCATAAGACCTGTTCTCCAGCCTCTTCACCAGCTTCACTGCTCTTCTCTGGACTTGTTCCAGAGCCTCAACATCCTTCTTGTGGTAAGGGGCCCAGAACTGAACACAGTACTCGAGGTGCTTGTCTCACCGGTGCCGAGTACAGAGGGAGAATAACTTCCCTGGCCCTGCTGGTCACACCGTTTCTGATAGAAGCCAGGATGCCATTGGCCTTCTTGGCCACCTGGGCACACTGCTGGCTCATGGTCAGTCGACTGTCAACCAACACCTCCAGGTCCCTCTCCTCCTGACAGCTTTCTAGACAGACTTCTCCCAGTCTGTAGCTCTGCACAGGGTTGTTGTGCCCCAAGTGGAAGACCCAGCATTTGGCCGTGTTAAACCTCATGCCATCAGACTCTGCCCAGTGGTGCGGCCTGCTCAGATGCCTTTGCAGAGCCTCCCTACCCTCCAGCAGATCAACACTTTCACCCAGCTTAGTGTCATCTGCAAACTTGCTAAGGGTGCACTCAATGCCTTCATCCAGGTCATTGATGAAAACATTGAACAGGGCTGGACCCAGCACTGAGCCCTGGGGAACCCCACTTGTCACTGGCCTCCAGCTGGATTTAACACCATTTCCCACTACTCTCTGGGCCCGGCCATCCAACCAGTTTTCCACCCAGGAGAGTGTGCGCCTGTCCATACCAGAGGCTGACAGTTTCTGTAGCAGAATGCTGTGAGAAACTGTGTCAAAGGCTTTGCTGAAGTCCAGGAAGAGCACATCCACACAGCCTTTCCCTCATCCAGCAGCCGAGTGACTTTGTCATAGAAGGTGCTCAGGTTAGTTTGGCAGGACCTGCCTTTGGTAAACCCATGTTGACTGGGCCTGATCACCCAGTTCTCTTGCATGTGCTTCATGATAGCACTCAACATCACCTGTTCCATGACTTTCCCTGGCACTGAGGTCAGACTGACAGGCCTGTAGTTCCCTGGATCCTCCCTGCGACCCTTCTTGTAGATGGGCACGTCAGCCACCCTCCAGTCCAGTGGAACCTCTCCAGTCTTCCAGGACTGTTGGAAGATGACGGAAAGGGGTTTGGCCAGCACATCCACCAGCTCTCTCAATACCCTAGGGTGAATCCCGTCCTGTCCCATAGACTTGTGGGTGTCTAGTTGGGCAAACAAGGCTCTGACCACCTCCTCTTGGACCATGGGAGCCTCGTATTGCTCCTCTAGTTCCAGGGTTTGTACACAGAAGGAACAACTTTCTTTACAATTAAAGACTGAGGCAAAGAAGGCATTAAGTACCTCAGCCTTTTCTTCATCCCCTGTCACTGTTGTTTCTTCTGCGTCCAATAGGGACTGTATAGTTTCCCTAGTCGTCCTTTTATTTTATATTTATAGAAAGATTTTTTGTTACCTTTCACAGACTTTACCAATCTGATTTCTAGTTGAGCCTTAGCCCCTCTGATTTTTTCTCTACACAACCTCACTTCCCTCTTGTAGTCCACCCAAGAGGCCTGTCCCCTCTTCCAGAGCCCATAAACATTCCTCTTCTTCTTGATATCACTCAAGATCTCACTGTTCAACCAAACTGGTTTTTTCCCCTGCCGGCTTTTTTTCCAGAACATGGGGATGGCTTTCTCCTGAGCTGCTAGGATTTTCTTTTTGAATAGCTCCCAGCCCTCATGGGCTCCCTTGCCCTTAAGGGCTGTCTCCCACTGTTTGCCAACCAGTCTTTATTACAGCTGAACAAGAATTAAAAAAAAAAAAAAACTCAAACAAACAAAAACCCACAACCCCAGACAGTATCCGTATCACAGTTTAAGTGGGAAAGTGATTTCATTGCATCCGTGTAGCAAGGGTTTGTAGCCACTTCTGTGCCCTTGGTGCTACATAAACTCAGCGAGCAGTTGGTCTGGGCCCTTGCTTTGGCGCTGTGCTCTCAGCCAGCCCCCATGCAGCACAGAAGTTGAGTGTTGCAAAGCTAACTGCCAGGGATCTCCTAGCACCAAACTACAAGAAGATTCTTGTCCCATAATTGGGTTCTGCATATTTGTTTTGATTGTTCGATTGCAAAATACCTTAGTGAGGCTACAAAAGATAGATCTGAAATCTCTTGCTGACATGTTTTTCTACACCATTCACCAAAGAGATGCTTTGTGTGCTTCTCTTCTGTTCTCTTTACTGTATGAATTATCCATGCATTAGCACAACTTACAATCGCTTTCATTTTTGTTGCTGTTGCATTCTCACTTTATGAGTAACTTTGTTTATTAATTCCTTCCCACCAACTTTGCCTGCAGGTGATGCTTTGTTCTGTACCAGCACTGCCCTGCTAAACCATGTCATGCTTCCCTGAAGAAAATCCATGGCAGGATGGCATAGAGAAGAGCAGTTGCACTGTGCTACCAGTGCCCACTGGAGGTTCTGCTTAGATCCCAGGGCATGACACATCCCCAAAGAACTTCCCCACATCAATATCTCTGTCAGAGCTGCTGTTTGAACCCATGTGGTGAGTCTTTTTGTCCAGACTCAGCAAAAAGTGCATTTCCACTTCAGGCAAACAAGACCCAGCCTGAATCTGCTTGGAAAAAACAGTCTGGGAGCCTTAGGATCTCCTCCCTCTCCTCCAGAGCTCTTTTGTAGATAAATCAGTGATGCAAATGTAGGAGCAGAATGAAATGATTCATGTTAGAACTCTCTTGCTTGGGGATTATAATTTTGGTCTTAATCTTGTTATTGCACTTTTTGCTGGCAATCTGCTTTGTTTCGTTCATTTACATTATTTTAATAGGCTGCAAATAAACCCATCGTAACACATCCCTACATTAAAAGTATGTGTGCATATGCACATATGAGTATGTGTCTATAGTTTTATACAGATATGAGGTTATTAGTGTTTTAATATAAAAGTTGTCTTCCTAGAATTTTAAATGCAATGCCAGCTTGCTAAGGTCCTGGCCTAAAATAATGGCATTAATTTAGAAATAAGGTTGTGTTGGATCTATAGGAGAATTCTAAGAGATAGCTGCTAAATGTGACATGGAATGGAAAACATAAGATACATTTTGGTTTCTGTCAGTTTTAAAACCAGCTGAAATGAGAAAAAAAAAAAAAAAAAACAGGACTCAGCAGCTGATAGAAAGAGAAATGTTGTAGAGAATGGAAATGGGGGCAACTCTTCCAGCCTGCCTTTCAACAGTAGAGCATGTATCAAGGACTGAAAGGAAAGAGAATGGGAAGATTTGGCTGCACTTAAGGTTTGTTCTAATAATGATTCTTCCAAATGAGTATTTGAATTCTCATGGGCAAAAATATTTGCCACTTTTTTCTCATATGCAGTTTTATAAATCAAAAGGCAGTGGATTTTGCAAAACGCCCTGTAAGTATATGAATTCCAGTGACCATCATCCAAGGAACTGGAAACATCACAGAGGCTTTAATTTAGCCTTGCTAGCACCCACACAGCTCTTTTACAGTATTGGCTTCACTAGAACTTCTCACACACATAGACTGATGCCTGCAGCAGCGTTTTTGTGTGTGGCAAACCCTCACAGTGTGGAAGGTTTCCTTTTCCCTGGCAGTGCAACATGCAAATACACGCCACTAATGCAAAACTGAGCCCACTTAGTGCAGCTTATCATGCTGAAAGAGCCTCATCAGTGCAGACACCCAGCACCCTCTTACCCCAGCTGTAATAAGACGTATACAAATTTCTTATACATACACATATACAAGTGTCTTATACATACACATATACAAGTGGGATCAAGTTATTATTTGTGTAGTGTTAAAGTCCTGCTCTGTGTAGCAGGCAGATGTGTGGCACTCTTCATGGCATTTATTTACACAGAAAGCTTGGAAACAGAGTGCCTCCACATACCAGGGTGTACAAGCATTAACAGCCCAAACCAGCCTCACCTAGGGGCTCCTACAACTCTGCCGCTGCCCAGTAGCCCCATTTCCACTCAGCCCCAGGCTATTGGGCAGGAATGCTGGTTTCCAGCTCAGCTGTAGCCATGCCTCTGACTGGCCGTGGATGGGCCCTAGTTATCCAGCCCATAGGCTAACCTGTCTGCTTGACCTTGACTTCGGCTCTGCTGCTTATCGCTGTACCCAATACAGATTCTGACTTGCAGATCAACTGCTTGGCTTAACCTTGGACCTATCTTGTCACCACAAACTTGCCTGGTGAGCTTGACTTTTGGTTAAACTGGGCTCCGATCTCAGGGTCTGCCCTGCTCCGTGTTACCATGCTAACTCATCATGTGTGTCTGCAACAAGAGAATGAAACTAAGAGATGAGGTACACACTCAAGAAAGCTTGTTGCTAATGGGACCAGTGCCTCGGCGCCCTCACCACCATTAGGATGTGACATATGAAGGATTTTTCCTAGTGCGCCTCAGATCCTGCTTCAGCAGTTTGAAATATAGATCATGAATTAATTAGAAATAATACAACTGTATGGTCATAAAATTGTTTTTCTTTCCATGAATAGATGTAACTCATCTGTCTCTGTCAAAAGTGTTCTCTGAATTGGACTTGGGGCCTCCTGTATTTCAGATCCTCCCTCATCAGGGATTTTTAAATCATACAAGTTTTAAAACTGTCTAGCAATGGGAGATAATAATTCTGCCTTCTTAAACACAGCCATAAGGCTCCCCATGTCCCAGAGCAGCTTTGTACCTAAAAGAGCAGACAGGCTGCTTCTTCCCAGCCTTGCAGCAGGGGACGAGTCAGAGCAGGAACAGAAACAGGGACTGGAGGCTCAAGCTCTGGGGAACATATCAGCTCTACCTCTTTCTCTGTTCTCCTGATGCCCCTCAGCTGAGCAGCACATCGTACACAGCCTCCGTTTTCACTGAACTCACAAGGACTACTGTGCTCCGCTGTAATTTAACAGTACAGAAGAAGATAGACTGTTGTTCCTGGAAGAGGCTGTCTTGAAGTGTTCATGCAGTTTGCAGCGTTGATTTCCTGGACCTATGCTAGACACCTTCACTAGGGGAATCTAGTAGGTAGTGGTGTTTTTTGATGTGTATGGGAATGGTTTTATTTCTTCACTGCACATTTTGTGGCATTGTCACATCTGTTGATTTTTAAAAAGTCCTGTCCTCAAAAGTTCATAAAGCAGTGTTGAAAAATGTGAGATGCTGCTCATCTCAGCTGTTTAAATCCACATAGGTCATGTAATGTCCAAAAGCTTCATTCCCTGCAAGGTGGAGGAGATGAATTTAAACAACAAACAAACACACACTCCTGCAGCTCCCCCAAGGTCAACATGTAGTCATTCAAGTCAAGCAGTCAGTCCTGCCTGCAAAGAACATGTGCTTAATACTGCCAGACTCATGATGGAGATCACAGCAGTGGCAGCTCTCACATCAAAGAGAAATAAAAGTTCATGTTCCTGTCCCGAGAGAAGGCAATTGGGTGTGAAGGGTTGTCAGTCTAGGAACTTCAAATAAAAAAATGTACATATGCCAGCAAAGTCAGCCTTCTGTATGTACAAATAACCTTCCTCTAGGCTGGGTTTTGTAGCACAAGCCCCTCTGGTGGTCTTTGGCACCACTGAATGTGGTGATGTTTGAATCTTTCAGTTAAAGAGTATTTCAAACCAGAGTGGTGAGTGGCTATAGGATCCTTTACTGATTACTGGTGAGCAATATGGCAGTTGCTTGCCTAAGGTAACCTTTTGCAGAATACGGCAATAACAGCAAAGAATGGATTTTTAGGACTACAAGTAGGGTTGCAATGGCTTAAAACCCAGCAGAGAAAGGTTTAGACTGAACATCAAGAAATGACACCTGCAAGCAGCAAGGTGCTTAGTCCATGAAATGCTGGGGAAGTGTTGAGAGAGCCTACACCCAGGCCACCTCAAAGTAGCTCATTGAGGAAAGTGCACAACCAAGTCACACATTTATTCTGGACTTGCATTTGCAGGCCAGCTTTAAATCTAAGCTTTAAACGACACATTTGAGGGAGCAATCCTGCTGGAAGAAGCTCAATTTGCCTGCTTTTCCTCATTTTGATCCATGTTCTGTGCTTCATTTCTATGACCCTGCACTTGAGGCATTAAATGAGCTAAATCCTGAGCCTAGAACTAGGAATTCCTTTCCTTCTACCTTCTCTCAAAAAAGAAGAAAACCCAGAGAAATTGCAAAGAGGATTGTAACTAGATAAAATCAAGGAAATTCTAAATTGAAGCAGGCCCTTCTGTTTAAAAGGTGATGAATGCTGTTACTGATTAGAATCACAGTTGTGCCTGGATGTCGTAGCTGAGGAGGGGTGAGTGATGTTGCTTTATTTATACGCTGGATTAAAAAGACAGTCAAAGGAGGAATTACTGCCCCTGTATGATAGCAGAGAAGATTAAACTCTGGGAGGTTAAGTGACTTACTGATAGGTGGTCTATAAGAAAGGCAGAAAACAAAGCCAGAGATCCCGTGTTTCAGGTCTGTGCTTTGTCCCGAATTCTTCCCCTCTGCCAGGGAGGTTGGGCAGGGCAGAGCTTGGAGAGGGTTTGCTGCTCCTTGACCAACCTATGCAGAGCGGGAACTGCAGTACTGGGATCAGATGGGCTTTGTGGCAGGAATCGGAGCCAGTTAATGTGGCTGGCTGTGAGTTAATTCTTTATGAAATGAGATTGTTGTTAATGTGTGTCGTGCAAGTGCACTCGGGAGACATGATTTTGATTGCTTGCGTTACCAGCTGGGAAGTCAGAAGTTTGTAATTTTAGAAGCAAAAGGAGAAATGTAATTTCCTGGACTAAGGATGGTTTTTTTTAAAAAAAGCAATTATCCAGTGTCGATAGAGTCAACACATAAACTCTGTGCTAATTCTTTTTTAAGAGGTTAATTGTTATAAGAGGGATAAACCCATATGCAGCAATTGGAATCAAGTGGGTTCATCGCTGAGCTCCAAACCCTCCTCCAGAGCTGAGCATGTGCTTTCTAACAATGCCCATGGTCTATACAGATGGGAGCATTTCTGAGCTCTAGGCCTGCTTCAGTAAGAAACAGAGTAATATTTTCCCTGTTTAATAAACAAACAAACTGAGGCAAGGGGCTTACAGCAAGACCTGAGATAGTATGGTGTGTTTATAACTCAAAAGATTCTGCTGCCCACTGCTCCTCCAACCACATCTTCCATTCATTAGAGGGTTTGCCTCTGATAGGCCTGGATTGTTGTGAGTTTGAAGCCAAGGAAAGATTTTAAATAACAAAGACAAGTGAATCCCTGAAATAAACAAAATGCAGGTAGGCCGAGAGGGTAAAGGGATGTGAAGGATGTTGTGCTGGAGGTCTCTGGGGTTTAGGAACATGTTGTTGTTGTGTATAATTCATTTGTGAGGATGTCACTGCTATTTTACAAACATTGATGATTTGGTTTTACAGATTCCCTCTGCAGAAGGTAAATAAAAGCATCTTATTTACTGCCTTTCCTGAAATGGCCACACATAGGCACAGAAAGTCAGGGCCTAATTTGCAGAGCGGATGACAAACAAACAAACAAAAAACCAAAAAAAAAACCCAAATCCAAGCCAGGCTTACTTCTCCTGGATCTAATGGAGATGGAGTTGTTTCCCTTTCATTCCTGAATGTCCTCCATTCAGCTATGTATATGTTTTAATTTTAAACATATTATGGTGTTGGATTAAAAAGTCAACATTTGCTATTAATACCATCGAGTTTATGTTGAATGTCCATCCTTTGAAATGTTGTCTGCATTCATGAGGAGTGTTTCTACCTCTACAAGTTTACAATTTAGATAGTATTTCAAATTCTACCAATTCTTACTATAAGGAAATCTAAAAATGTGCCACCAACCTCCAAAGTGGAAAATGCGTATTTCCAATGAAAATAATTTCTTATTTGCTTTTTCAGTTTTACTCTAATGTATTGGACTCCTCTGCGTCTTGGGGTGTGCAACGACAGCATTTGTGAGAAAGTTATTTTTATGATGTAATGTGGGAATTTATTACATGTATTTGTAGATTCCTTTCCTGCTAGATAATTTGGTATTTGACTTACTTCTCATTCTTTTACGTATCCTCTGCTTCCCAGAAAGAGTGCTGAGGCCACAGATGAGCTCTTTATTTAACTTTAAATTATTTTAATTCAGTCCAGAGTTTCCAAAGATTAATTATTTTGTGCACTCTACTTCAGATGGCTTCATTTGCAGGAAATTAATGTTCAGCATTACTTGGAAGGGAAGGAATACTAACAGATCATTTTTACAAGTCTACCATTAATACCACACACTGTATTTTTCTGTTCTTAATGATTGGGACTGTAAATCAGCCATACACAATTAAGTCCAAACATACAAACACTTGAGGTATGGTAGGGAATCAGTCAGTGGGAACCTTCCAGTGGTTTTAAAGGCTTTGCGATTCCTCCCTGAAGCAGGTGTATAAGCAAATATACATGAGTATCACCACTAGACACTTCCAAGACAACTCAGTCACACATCTTGCTCAGAGCACAGCAAAGCTGGGTGAGGATTGACTGAGGGTGCTGGTGCCCACCCTCACTCCCCAGGCTGTTCAGGCATAATTACATCTGTAATCACTCCCTAACCTGATACAGTTTAGCTTATCCACTTTTAAGGGCAGGTCATTTCTAGGATGGCAGAATGCTCTCATAATTCAGGGGATGACTCATTGCAAGCAAGTTATGCACCCAGCTCCTGTTGGAAGACAATAAGAGTTGATTAACTCCCAGCTGAGCTTTTGAAAATATCCAACTTTACTCTTAGGCCACCTTTCAGCTGACAATAATGTATAGAGAGTGCTACTGCTTGCAGCAGAGCAGAATATTCATTCTAGTTCTTAGCTCAGGCAGCACGATATCTTACTTAGCAGCAGTAAGTTGTGTCTGGAAAAAAAATTTTAAAAAAATCTGGCAGCCCAGAATTAGCAGAGTGGGTGAAATACTGCGAGGAGCAAGCGAGACAGTGGTGGATGTTATGGAAAGACACAGGGGCTGATTATCCAGGCGTTGAGAGGGATGGGGGGTAAAAAAGAAGGGATGTTCTGCAGCTTAATTAATGGAAAGAGGCTTGTGCATCTGACAGCAGCCCTCTGCAAGGTGAATTCTTTCATAAAGAGCCTCATTCATGAGTTGCCAAGACATCCACAACCTATTCTTGAATTCACACAAAAATTAAAAGAAAAACAACTGACTGGCTAATTTAGCGACTTGCAGGATGCAGCTGGTGCTACTGTTTTCACACAAAAAAGGGCCTTTTCCCTTCCACCTCCTCACCATTCTAGTCTCCCTCCCCACCCCCAGCTATTTTGTATCCTGCTGCACCAGGGAGGAGTGTGACAACTCCTGACTTAGCTGGCACTGTGGGATATCGAATAACAAAGGAGAATAATATCAGCATAACAGGGGGGTTCTGGCCAGTGCTAGAGAAACAGTTCTGACAGTCTCGCTGCTTGCCCAGGTCCTGCCATCAGCTGAGCGGCAGAACTTGCCTCTTTAGTTATTAATTTTTTGTAAATTAAATAAACAAAGGGTTTCATTATACTGGATAATGCGACCCCCTTCCCTGGCATCTTAATAAATCACCAGCTCCCTATCCCATGTACCACCGAGGAGGCAGTTTGTGTAGGTCAGTGTATAGGAAGAGGCTCCTTCATATTTCCAGCACTTAGCTCTCCCCAGCCACTGCAGTTGTTCACAGGACATAGAAAACAAGTCTCTGTGGCCCCCCAAATCCCTATTCACTCAGATTTCCCTTCCCAAAGGATATTTTGTACAAAATCCTATTGTGCATGACAGTAATTTACGAACCAGAGTTAGTCAGGTTGAGAGCCCTAACACAAGCCAGCCACTATGTATCTTTAAAGCAGAATTGAGCAAATCTAAAGGTTTCTGAAGGGTACTTGAAATGATGTGGTGTGCAGCCACCCAGCTCTGACAGGCCGCCCTGTCTCGCTAACAGAGGTGGAGTTGCTCTAGAAGCAGCAGCAATGGGAAGTGACGGAAATAAATTGTTTGTGCAGTGAGAGCTTTATTTAGTAAGGAAACCTTGCAACTAATGCTGCCAACAAAGAAAGTAAATGTACAGCCCTAGTTAAAACTCCAGCTGGAAAGAGAAGTTTGGTCCTTGGGACCTGCCAAACTTCACTTGGTTGAAGCTGCAAAAGAAAAGACTAGAGTGAAAGCTGCTCAGTTTTCAATACAGAGCAGAGCTAAGGTTCTTCCAGGCCTGGGCTCAGCAAATGAGGAGCTGGTTTGTCACAGGGCTTTCTTCCCAAACTCCCACCCTTTATGAGAAGGTGGGTGTGCCAGGAGATGCTGAGCAGGACTTAAGAGAGGAAGCTGAGAGTTTTCATCTTCAGTTGAGCCTGAAATGTGGTGGGTATGCCCTTCAGTTCCATTTCTCATGGCTTTGGCTGCTTCTGTGGTGCTGTTGGCCACCAAGGGCTGGGTGGCATCAGAACAGACCCCAGTTTACATGGCTGCTGACATTCTCCAGTCGTTTCAACTTTTTCAGCTTATTAATAGGACTTAAATATAGTGGAAACTGGATGAAAATGGGATTAGCAAAAATACGGGCAAGGTCTCTCCTCCCCCTTTTTCTCCATGTTTCTTGGCAATGTTTGCCCAATAAAAGACTGCCAACCACGTCAAGTCTGAATTTTTTTCCCCTGGCTGAAGCTGCACTAGGGTGTAGTACACCCACATCACACTTGGAAGTGATGAGGATTCATTCAGTTAAGGATTGTCAGGATCTTTTCGAAGCTCAAAATAGCCTTATTTAACAAGGCTGCCTTTGCAATCTTTTTTTATTGGCTGCTAAGTCCTGAGGATGGCCGCCTTTTCATCTGAGGGGCTGAGCAAGTGGGATGCCAGGCTTTTTGGAGCAGCTTTTCTCCCCCTCTCTCTCTTCTTGTCCATTTGGATCTGGATAAAGTTATAAAAGTAGTATTCATTAAAACAGAGACCGAGAGAGTCTTCCAGTAGTCTGGAGGGCACAAAAAGCTCTTGGGAGGCTGTGAAAGGGATTTTGTGGGATTTCTAAAAGGAATCCCCCTCCTGCCCCTCACAAAGTGACAACACAATATCCCCAAAGGGAACAGCGGGAGGGAAACCAAAACCTGTGGACAAAGTGAACCGATAGTGATAGGAGAGTTAATTACTTTAAAGCTCACAAAGACAGGCTGAGGTGTTAAAATTGCTCCTGCAAACAGCAGCACCCTCCCCTTTCACCTAGACTAACCAAGCGCAGCAGGTCAGTAGCAATAAGGACCTAAGCTGATGATGGCAGCTTTCACTAGCTCTTAGCAAACTGATCTCTATTTATTCTCAACACCACCCTTGTTCCCATCAGCTGCCCTCACAAAGTATGACAGTAAACTTATGAAACCACAAAGCTGCATGGAGCTCAGGGATGATGGTTGATAGAGTCCTGCAATATCATAGACCTTCCTCTCGGGATTAGCCTAGAAAATGCTTCTCTTGCCCATAGCAGCAAAATGCCTCTTGTCATATCGGTGTGTTTTACAAGGCAAAAGGAGAAACTTAAGTCCAGTATAGCTATAACCAACAATTTACTGTGGAGCCTAGGTGCTAATCCATTTTTCTCCAGCAAATTTGTTTGGAGTCATGCTTTGTATAAGAACTCTGTTTGTGAGGTTTAACACAAGATTAGGAGATGGTCCTCTGTAAAGCGAATGGCGTTTAAGCACATTGATAGGCTATTTCAGAGGATGATGAACTGTTGTTATAAAATTCAGATGTGTAACATTGGACTCATTAACAATTGATTACCATTAATTAAAACATCTATTAGTCACCTACTAATGCTTTATCTAATGTGTATAAGTAGAAGCTCTGAACACAGTACTGTGACATGCTGTGTATGGAAGACATCAGGAGACACTATGGTGTGTAAGAGCCACCAGGTTGTTTCTGTTTTGCATTTAGCCTTTTTCTTTGCACTCCTAAATTCCATTCATCCTGTCGCCTCTTAACGTGGATAACAGTTAGTGCAGCAAACCCACTTTGCTCTGCTAAGGCTTCAGCTATGTGTTAACTGGTCACAAGTTTCTTTTCCATGACTGGCACAGCTCCTGGGTAACTGGATCTCCTGTGGCTCAAGGAGGGCGCTTTGGAACTCAGGCGTCTGGATTTCCCCTTAAGCTCAGTGCTTTGTATCTCTAGTCGGAATACAGAAACAAAAATATACATCCACTGACAGAGCTCTTGTAGGAACTAATTAATTAAGGGTTGTAAAGTACTCTGATAGAGCAGTTTGGTGTATTTGCCAGACTAGGATGGAACATGTGGCATTTATTATAAAAGTCACTGTCTCTGTCTGTCCCATGGGATGGCAGGTGATCTACCACAAACACTTATTTCCAAATGACAGTATTGTGCCAATTACAACTCCTGAGTTGAGAGTCTTACAGCATTTACCTTATCATCTGTTAGTTTTGGGAATTAAAAAGCCCCCTGACCGCTAAGATGGCACCGGGGGACTATTTCTTACTATTATTCAATTTTATTAAATGTAATAGAAGAGATAGCAAATGATCAGAAAATAGTCCCACAGGTTATTCACTTTGTGTGTGTCTGAATATATTATTGTATATATTAATATAATTTATATTAATATTTATTAAGAGTGCTTAAATTGGGCAGTAATGCTCTTGTGTGCAGAAATGCATACCCCGATACATAAACCAAGAAATATTTGGTTTGTATTCAGGGAGTCAGACTGTTACATGGATTAAGCTTTCAGATTAAATTTCAATACAAAAGGCTGTAAAAAATACCTTGTAAGTGAAAGAAGGAAAAGCTGTTTTAATCCAGAATGAATATGAAATCAGAGATTAGGGTAACTGAAGCTGTGGCAGTGGTACAGGTAAGGAATATCTGCATCCAGCTCATTGGCATGGACATTCTCAGGAGGCGTGGAGAGGCTGGAAAGAAACTCACTGCACTCTCAGGATGAGTGTTCTCCCCAGGGTCACTCCTTTCAATAGCGTACACCAGGGAAGGCAGGTGGCTGTAATGAAGTACAGCAATAATTGAAGGAATATCCTGGCTTTGTTGAAGTCATAGGAGGTTTTGCCAGATTTTGATAGGGTCAAGACTTCCCCCTCTAGCAGCTCCACAGGTAAATAGTGATCTGTCACCACTCTGACACAGACAACTATATAATTGTTTCTAAATGGGTAAAGCCCCTCACAGAACAACACCAGCGATTAACGCCCTCACAGGGAACCTCTTATCCTTATACATGACAGTCATCTCATGCACAAGAATTTTCTCACTGATTTCAAACAAGTGTTCAAACTGTAATTTGATGTTCTATTTTGTATATGGATGGATTTGAGCTGTGTGTTGCTGGGCTTCAGTTAACCAGGAGCCTCCAGCTTGCCTTACTGCACTGATATACAGACAGCAGGTTTAAGATTTTGACTATGCAGAACTGAATTTAACCCAGACCACACTCAGTCCTTGGCTCCCTGCTTGTGATCCAAAACCAGCAACTGTATGCACACTTCTAGAACAACCCTAAGGGCTTCTGCAGAGAAGGATATGCAATCAAGTAGGGTTTTTTTCCCACATGGGGGGAACATATCCTTTAAATAAAGACACTGAAACTATAATTAAAGCAAGAAATGTAATGGAACAGAGAAAACTGGGCCATAGTACTTCCTTCTAAAAGCAGATGAGAGAGATTGGGTTTGATTGTCGATTTTTTTTAATACCAGGAACATCTTTTCAACAGATGGAGTGGTTGTATTCCCTGTGCTGGTGTCCAAACGCCTGTTACTGCTCAGGGGCACTACCTGTTGTAATTCACTAGTATTGTAGTAGCCATGGGACAGTAAATCCCCAAAGACTGGCAGTAGGAGATGTGTTAAAGTGTGCTCACACTAACTTCCTTGATGGGCTTATACCTTTTCCATGGATTGTTTTAATGTAGTGGGTTGTTTTTTTTTTTTTGTTTTTTTTTTTTACAAAAACCCCAAAATATTTATTAACAAGATCACAAACAGAAATGCATGGAAAATATTAGACATTCTCAATTAGATCCAAGATCCCTATGGCTTGTCTGTGTAATGTGCAATGCCTCAAACTTAACTGCCCTAAATTCACAGGGTAGAACTCTTTTGAAATTATTATTTTGGAGATTAATATAATTGACAGTCATAGTGAACTGAAGACCACTTGAGGATGATTCGTGTCAAAAGAGGTTCAGATGCTTAAGCCCACAATTTATACAGTTAGGTACACCTGTAAATGTCAAGATCCCTAGGAGTTTCCCTTCAAACAAGTTTCTTAGATATGTTAAGAACTAGAACACAACACCCAATGACATGATGTTCTATAAAATGTACTTTTAGGAAAATAATTAAATTAAGACGAAAGAATGGAAGTATTTAAACCAGAGGCTGTTACAATTTTTCTCTGTGCTATTACTTGTCTTCAGCGCACTTGGAATTTCAAAATGGCTGAAGAGATTGTGGAGTTTCCTCCAGTGTTTTGTTTCCTGAACTGGGCCGTGGCCATGCCAATTTTCAGTTTCAGGAGGTTATTTGTCTGTTTCACCACTAAGAAAGCTGTAAATCTCCTGGAAAGAAGGAAAAAAAAAAAGTTTATAATGACTATGTTGAGACTACATTCAGAAGAGTGTGATGCTCTGCTACAAATTGTGCTGTAATGATAAATGTTGTTTCCAATAACTTAAAACCTATTTTCAATCACAGCTGAGTTGTGCATAATATGTGAACCCTGAAGGATTTCCCAACAGATGTTAGGTCACTGCGCATTTGATTTGCCTGCTGTATGTTTAAAAGACTAAAATCTCATTCAACAGGTATGGTATGACAGATACATGCTGGAATATTATTGTCACCCAGTAGCTTTCTGGAAGTAGGTCATTCAATTGCACAATGCTCTAAAAAGTCACCAAAGAGCTTCCTTCTACAGTATCTCCAGCAAATGGACCTGAAAAAGTTGCACTAAACCTTAATGCTTAGTATTTTATTATGGAAATGTTGTTTGCTTGCTGGTCTACATGCAATACATATTCCGGGAAAGACCACCTTAGGATCACGGAATGGTTTGAGTTGGAAGAAACCTCAATACCCATCCAGTTCCACACACCCCATGGGCAGGGACACCTCCCACTAGATCCGGTTGCTCCAAGCCCCATCCAACCTGGCCTTGAACACCTCCAGGAAGGGGGCAGCAACCACTTCTCTGGGCAACCTGTGCTAGTACTTCAGACCTTTATTTATTGTGGCAGAACATCTTCCACCCACTCTACAAGGAGACTTTTTCTTTTGCCTCTTATCTTTTCTTCTTCAGGACCAGATCTCTATTTTAGAAGTCTTAGCAGACAGGCACCTAACACCACCCGTCATCCACAGGACAGGGAAAAGGCTATGTCTGGCAGACCTCCAGATGGGTCATGCTTGGGAAGATGGGGAGTGTCTAGTTGGTGTTTGCTTGAGCAGGTAAGCAGATTACCTTCTCCTGGTGTGGTACCCTATGGAATGTGCCCTGTGTCATTTCGTCATGTCGTACTTGGGTGAAAAGTGGTATTAGCCAGCCGTGGCTGAGAAAACCATCCCAAGGACGAAAACTTCAACCTGGTGAGTGGCCTTTTGCAGCACAACTCCAGACAACTCAGAGAAATAAATGAGTTCAAACCTATATGTATTATCACCTTGTCCTTTAAAACACACTCAGAACATATTGTTACATTTATAACAGACTCAAGGGGAGGACAACACTTGTAATTTGTTCACCCTTCTTTCATCCCTCAGACAAATTATGGTTGCCCCAAATATAGCCCTCCTTCTCAGCTCAAGCCTTTTGGGAAGGGCTTCCCAAAGCCTGCCTGATGTGGTGCTTCCACACAGACATCTTAAATCAGAGAAGACCCCAACCCAAGCCCCCAAGGGTGACTGAGAGCTCCTTGTGAGGCATTGGTTGCCCAGTCACCTCATCCCTTAGGGTAGCCTTGTCCCTCAGCCCTATCCCCTCAGGACGCCTTCCCATCGAGTGTGCCTCTCCCTAAACTTTACTGCCTTTTCCACCCCCTTTTGAGGCAAAAAGGTGGGTGGAGCTCAATTCCTACTTGCTAACCACAGGCAAGGACCCTCCTGTGTCACTGCTGGGGTGGAGTCACTTTAAATGCCTTCCAGTACCTGAAAGGGGCTACAGGATAGCTGGGGAGGGACTTTTTACAAGAGAATGGAGTGACAGGACAAGGGGGGTGGGTGGCTTTGAATTGGAAAGGGGAAGATTTACATTAGACAGTAGGAAGAAATTCTTCACAATGAGGATAGTGAGGCATTGGCACAGGTTGCCCAGGGAAGCCCTGGCTGCCCCCTCCCTGGAGGTGTTCAAGGTCAGGTCATGGGGCTTTGAGCAACCTGATCCGATGGGAGGTGTCTCTGCCTGTGGTGGGAGGGTGGAACTGGATGGGCTTTGAGGTCCTTTTCAACTGCTGGAGCAACCTGATCCTAGTGGAAGGTGCCTTTGCCCATTGGAGGTGGTTGGATTGGATCATCTTTGAGATCTCTACCAATCTAAACCATTGTGGGATGCTACCGATGGGGCTTGGAGCAAACTGATCCAGTGGGAGGTGTCCCTGCCCACGACAGAGGGTTGGAATTGGATGGGCTTTGAGGTCTATTCTGTGAGTTACTGATTCTTCACAAGGGAAGGAGGAGAGGCAGGCGCTGATCTTTTCACTCTGATGACCAATGATAGGACCAAGGGCATGGCAGGAAGATGTGCCAAGGGAGGGTTAGGTGGGACGTTAGGAAAAGGTTCTTCGCCCAGAGGGTGGTGTAGCCGCTGGGACAGCTCCCCAGGGGAGCAGTCACGGTGCTGAGCCTGACAGTATTCCAGAAGCACTTGAACAATGCCCCCAGCCACACGGTGGGAACGTTGGGGCTGTCCTGGGCAGGGACTGGAGTTAGACTCGACGATCCTCGTGGATCCCTTCCAACTCGAGACGTTCTGTGATTCTGCGAAACGAACGCGGAGCGCCGATGGGCTGGGGTTGGGTGGGACCGGGCTCTTTAATCCCGGTAACCGCACGCCAAGCGCTGGCTCCCCCTCCCCCGTCGGACGCTCCCGTGCCCGCTCCTCCCGTCCACCTGTCCGCCTTTGGGAGCGAGAAGAGGAGCGAGGCGGAGGGCAGGCTCGGCGCTCCCGCCTCCGGCCGAGGGGTAACCGCGTCCCTCGGGGCTGGGGATTCCCTCCGCCCCCTCGCCCGCCGGGTCTCTCCGGTGCGCGTGTGTTTGGGAAGGGGGCGGGGGGAGGCCGTGTTGTTGTTGTGCTCCCGGCTCTGGTTGCAGAGAGAGAGCGAGAAGGCAGGGAAGGAGAGCGAGAGAGAGCGAGCGAGGAGAGAGAGCGAGAGGGAGGGAGGGAGGGAAGAGAGGGAGGGAGGGAGCGAGGGAGAGAGAGGAGCCGCGATCGCGTTTCAGGGACAGCGCATTCCGCAGGAACCGGGCAGAGAAAGGAGGTCACGGCGCCGCGCGGGGGACGATCCCGCACCGCAGGTCAGCTCGGCGGCGGGTGACAGCCCGCGGGCATCGCCGCCCTCCGCCCGGGAGGCTGCGGCACGTGTCGGCGGGCGGGGGAGCGCCGGGGGCAACGAGAGACGCCGCTTTTTGTGACAATCGCGGCGCTCCCACCGCGGCGGCCGTTCCCTTCGCAGATCTGCGTGTGCGCGCGTGTGGCGGGCGCGGAGGGGACACGCACGCACACAGACGCGCGGAGAAGCCGCCGCGCTTCGCGGGGCGAAAGAGCCGCGCGCGGAGTCATTGTCGCCGTCGCCCTCGCTCGGCGGGTGCCCGCGGGTGGGGAGACGCTGCCGCCCGCGCGCCCTCTCCCTTTTCTCGCCCGCCCGCACGGCCGGCGCGCGAGCCGCTCCCGGTGTTTTAAGGGCCGCTTTACGAGTGCGTGTCGCGCGCCCCGCCCGCCCCGGCTCGGCTCGGCTCCGGCGGCGGCGGCGATCGCCCTCCCGACAAACTTCGGGAGCGGGTGGGGCGGCGGCGGCGGCGGCGGCGGCGGCCAACGGGAGAGCGGGTTGGCGAGAGCTCCCGCCTCCGGCGGCGACGGGGCGGGGCGGGCGGCCGCGGGCCTGCTGTCGGCGCGCGCCACGCCCCGGCCGCCGCCCAACCCGCGCGGGGCGTGGCGCGCGCCGTGACGCGGCCCGCGGGGGTGGGGGGGCGGCTGACGGGCAGGGCGCGCGGCCAGTGCGCGCGCGGGGCGGGGCGCGGGGGGGTAGGTGAGGTTCTAATGAGACTCCATTGGGCCGTAATCGGTGTCATGTCGGATTCACGTTAAGTACAACGGGGCGAAACAAAATGGCGGCGTAGGTGAGGCGAGGCGGCGGGGGGGGGTGGCGGCGGCGGGGGGCGGCGGAGCCGGCAGCAAGGGGAGCCGGCAGCAGGGGGAGCCGCTGCGGCGCCCGGAGGAGGCTCCTCCCCCGGCCCCGGGCCCGCTGAGGTGAGTGGTACCGGGGGGGGGGGGGGGGGGCGGAGGAGGCCGGTACCACCGCCGCATCCGCGGGGGGGCGGGGGAAGGCACACACCGGCTCCGTCGCTGCCTCCCGCGGGGGGCGGGCGGTACCACCGCGGGGAGGTAGACACCGCTGCCGCTCCCCTGCGCGGGGGAAGGCGCTAGCCCCGAGGGGAGCGCGGGGACCAGCACCGGCACTGCCCCGCGGGGATGGGGGGGGGCAGTACCACCGCTGCCCTGGGGCGGGGGGGACCGGCATTGACATAAGAAGTAACCACAGCCTCCCGTGGCAGGGGGGGGTCAGCACCAGCGCTGCCCCCGGGTTGGGGAGAAGAGGGGACCTGTGCCAGCGCTGCCCCCGGGGGCGGTGCCGCGAGCGCCCCGGGGCGGGGGGGCGGTAGCGGCGGGTGCAGGTGCTCGGCCTCCCCCCGGGCTGGAAAGCCCCTCAGGAAGGCTGTGGAGGCAGCCCCGGCCCTGCCTCGCCGGCGGTGCCTGGGCGCTGCGAAGCCTTGGGTGTGCTGGGCGAGGCGGGGAGGGGGTGCGAGCCCCTAGAGCCGCGGTGCGGGTGCTCGCACCTTGCCTGGACCTCCCCTCTGACATTCTCTGACCGAGCGATCCTGCTCTACCCCCTTCTGCTGGAAATCGCCCTCCCGAGAAGAGGCGTTTTCCGTGAACCCCCTTCCCAGGTCAAGCGCCGGCAGCGAACGTCGCCTCTCCGCGCTCCCCGCTGTTCCGCAGCTGCAGATTTAAAGTGCCGAGAAGTTCCCCGGCGGAGGGTTGGGAAGGGTGGGTTCGCTGCCGGTGTGTCCCCCGGCGGTGCCGCTGCTGTCGCGCTCCGAGCTGGTTCGCCGTGTGATCTCAGACCGGCCAGCCGCTCGGCAGAGCCACACGCAGGTACCTCTCCATCCCCGGGGCTCCAGGGGTAGTTTGGAAGTTACCGTGATGTCTCCTCGTTTGTCTTTCTAAGCTGCGTGCGTGTGTCGTTGCCCTTCCTTACTGAAAGCGGGAATGACACCGTAGCTGGCTTCACTGTCTGAGTGATTTTGAGCGTCGTGTGCTGGGCTCTGCTTTCTCTCTGCCTCTGTGTAGGTGCGTGTATTTTGCTGTGGGGAAACGTGTCTCTTGCCTCTTTGGCATCATTAATTAAGACGGGGGTGGAATACTGAGTTGATTAGCTGCGTAATTCGGAATAATGGCTTGGAGAGAAGAAAAATGGCAAAAAGCTTCCTGAACGCCATGGCAGTCTTCTCTCCTTCCTCCTCCTCTGCTGCAATCCTTACCTGACCCTGACGCTGCAGCAGAGAGCCGGCCCTGCTGCCGCTGCTCCCGCGAGTGTGCAGAGCAGGTAGGAGGGAGCTGTGCAGCACAGGTCACTGCCAGGTTGCGCACGCTGCTGTCACCTTTCTACCCCCCCCCCCCCACCCCCGCGTTTTTGGTCTTTTGGATTTTTTTGTCATAGCTGTGTTGACCTTAGCTTTGAAAGGTTTAGCTGCTTTTATCTCCAAGACAGCCAAAGTGGATTTTTCTCCGAAACAGGCTTTACATTGTGTTTTGTGAAGTGCTTTTGGGTCCCCATGTAATAACTTCTAGTTTTGGTTTGGTTTCTTTTTTTTTGGGGGGGGAGAGGGGGAAGCATAACTAACTTTTTATTGCTTTTGTCTCTTTGACTCCACAGCTTATTTTCTCAATCTGGATCACTGGGAAATAATTCCAGATACTAGTTCAGTCTAAAAAAGACTTCATTACAGGATTATGGGATTACTGATGACACTCAAGACTGACATGTTCAGTCAGTGCATTCATTAATTAGAATCAGCTATACAATAGGTGTGCACTTTATAAAGGACGTATTTGCATTCGTTTTAAACCCCAAGCTGCAATTTTGCAACATCTCCATGTTTATCTGATGATTTATGACCTGGGTGAAGGGACAAGCCTTGACTAGAGCTGGCCTTTCATGTTTTAAAGGTAATATGTGGTACTTTACCTTCTGAATCCTTATGTTCTGCAGCTCTTCAGTAGCAGGGCTGTTAGCAGACTTGGTCGGTCATGCAGTGAAGTCAAACTTCGTCAAGTGTTCTTATTTTCACAGTAAGATACCACAGAGCATAGAAGCTGAAATATGACTTGTGGTATAGGAAGAGCTTTAATCACTGTTGCCATAAACTTGGAAGTCGTCCTGTGCACCTAAGTGTCTGCAAAATCTGATCTGTGATTGGATGGGTCCTGATGAGAGTTTGATTAAAAGTTTTTTAATTACAAGGGGAGGAAAATTAATAGACTCAAGTGCCTGCTACTAATTGATAATCACTCTCAAAAGGTTGATATTTCCTAAAATGGGCTTGGGTAAGCATCATGCTTCTTGTGTTAAATGATGTATGACCAACTTTTTGTGGTTTTGGTGAAATTAACCTCGAAACTTAGAAACCTGAATGTTGTTTTGAGCTTTTGTGCAGCCTCTTATGCTGAATATGGAGAGTTTGTTTCCAAAGTGGTTTGTTGGTCTTTATCCAGTGACTCTGTGCGTGTATATCCGTGTGTATGTCCGTGCTTCTGGATCACCTGTCTGAACTCGATTTATGAAAGACCTCCTTAACTTGCAGCTCCAGGATCCCTGAGCTGAACCACATTTCTGGCAGAGGTGTTTGTTAAGAGGTGATTCCGAGCCTCACATGTAGCAGACCTTGTCGTGTTGGTGGTGGAGGTCAGGGTTCTGCACTCTTGAGTACATACGCCATAAAACTGCAGAGGAACAGAAGCTCTGGATTGTGGCAAGATGATTCCAGAATTGGATTGGAGGAGTTCTGTGTGGTTTGTAATGCAGAACAGGCTTAGATTTTGTTGGAAGGGATGGATTTAAGATGGGTTTTTCTCTTGGAATACCCTATCCTTTGTGTTGGGGACTCTGCTCCTGCTGGTGTGTGCCACTGGTGTTGATTTAGCAGGCGTGAGTGTGCAGGGAGTGTATTGCACATGGGGAGTTCAAATGAGTGAAAATGTAGTTCTAAATGTATATTGCTGTGGAATTCTTGTACCAGCAGCAGACCATACGTGAAGATAAAGGTTTATGCCCACTTTTGACCACAGTCACTGGCCAATAAAAATTCCTGTATCCCACAAGTTTATACCAAAATGCTCATCGGCATCCAGGTGCTTGGAACAGACCCTGCACTGTGTCCTCTGGAGTTTACTGGAACTGACGTGGTTGCTTGTATGAAATTTAATGTAACAGTTCTGCAGTTGGTTTAAAACTGAGCAAGTCTATCTGACTCAGCAAATGCAGTGTCCAGTGTTTAATTAAGTGCTGCCTATCTTCATGAAAACACATAGCAAAACGGCCAAACTGAATAACTTTTGAATTCAAAACTAGTTTTTTAGGAATCCGGGGTTTGTCGTGTAGCTACAGAGAACTTCATAATCTGTAGGCAGCACACACAAAATAGTCTGAATGTGAGTGAGCTTCCACTATGTATAGACTTCTGCTTTGTTGTGTTTTTGTATTTTTGGTGTTGGAGTTGATTGGATCTGTAGGTTTTCTAATACCATGGAAACTTTCTTCCTTCCCTGTATTTGTCAGCATTTTGCAGTTAAAGTGTTATTTTGGAATGATCTGAAAACAGAGAATATAAACAATGCTGTTAGGGGAAGAACGGGGTTTGCTAGCTGTATTAAATTAAAAAGTCTGTTTATACAACATGTTATTTTTTTATTGCAAATACTAGAAATATACAGAACTGTTACTAAATACAATGTGTGTGAGTACAGACTGGAAGCGAGAAACAGGAACCAATCCATATAGATCAACAGGGTTCAGTATGAAAGCCAAACATTCAGGTCCCGTGTTTGTACCAGTCATGTCTCTTCTCATTCCAACAGGTTATCTTTAGTGTTTGTAAATCAGAAAACGCCCAAGTGTCAATTGAGCCCAAGAATGACAAGTAGATAAACCGAGTCGATTAATATTTCTGCCTTTGGGATACAGAAGAATTTTGCATTCAGCAATAACCAGCTGCTCTTTTGTTACTAATCCTGCTACGTAGGCTTAATAATGTGTGAAAGATTACTGAGAGTTTATATTTAAAGAGATTTTTGAGGGGGTAGACGGAGGAGAAGGTGTGGGACTCAAAGCGTTTTCTGTACTTGTTCCATTCACAGTTGCAGAAGAATCTTTTTAACAAGTTGAAAATAGCTGGCTGCATCGATTCTTTTTTTTCACTTGTTTATAAATTACTCGAGTTTTAAAAATGATAGAAATGCAAGACCATAAAATTGACATCCAAGATTTGTGTAATCATAAATATTACTGGTAGTAGTATTATTGCCATAGCTTTATAAATGTAGTTTCGGATCAACTCAGTTTTCAGTTTTGCTGTGGAACTGGTGAATCGTCTACAAGACAAACTGTTTATTGAGAATGAAGGTTGTCCTCTTCTGGCTTTTATTTTCCTTTGATTTCAAGTAATTATGCAATTCCGTTAATGTCTGCAAAAGTTCTTCCTCACATTTCATAGCAGGAAGAACAAATACATCAAATATATTTATGTATTCAGTAGGTGACTACTGTTTTAGTCGAATTTTTATGACTTTTTTAAAAAAAATATTTTTCCATGTATTGTCCTGCAGAATGAATTGAATCCTTTGTGTTTGTTCAGGTTTCTTATATAAATTCAGCCACCACTGAATTTTCTATTTGAGTGATACATTTCGTAATAAGTAAAGAAAATTGTTTGTTAAGCTCTGAGTCACCAAAACATATTTTGTCAATGTGACCTCTATGTGTCTCCACGCTGCAGTATATTTGTGAGAAAATGCCTCCTGTTACTCCATCTTTGTTTCTGTCCCTGAGAGTTTGTGTCAGAATCGTGTGCCTCCTTGCTGCACACGGGAGAATGAGGAGTGCTGCAACTCCTGCCTGTCCTGGAGCTCTAGGTGTTAGTGAAGGACATTGCACCAGTAACTCAGTTCTGACATTCTGCATTTGACTTGACTGAATTTTATAACGAACACATGGCACAGCACTTAGACACTGTAGTGTATGAAATGGCAGTGGTTAGTAATTTGACTTTCCTCAGCTGAGGATTGCTTTTGGTTGATTTTTTGTGGTTGTTTTTGGCTTGTTTTTCTTTTTTGGTGCATGTATAACCCAAGCAGACAGTAATTTTTTTTTGTACCAGTGGGGCTAGAAATTATTTGTTTTAGAGAGTATTTTCAGATTGCTGGCTGGCTGAATGGAAATCATCCAACAAGTCAGCAGTTGGTTAAGCGTTGGGGTGACGGAGGTCAGGGAATCCAAATCCACTGAACACCGAAAAGTGGGAGGACTTAATGACTTGTTTGGTGTGGGGTGGGAACTGGCATGTGTTAATGTAATTTCACTAAGGTTTTTGCGTACTGCAGCATCTACAGTGTGGGTGCACATCTGAATTGTTTCTGTTTACTATGTCAGCATTAACTCTGTTCTTTCTCTGCCTCCTTTTTTCTTTTTAAAGGTTGCACCAACTTTCTTGTAAGGATGTACCAGTATCATCGTGAATGAATCCTTTCTACCTTTCCATGACTGTAAAGTGATTGGAAGTTTCAGTTGGCAGATGCTTCCCTATGTTTCTGACTCTTCAGGATGGGTGGTTTTGAGATGCGTCCAAGCAGTGTATGGAATCCTTTGGTTTGTGTTTGAGGTGTGACCAGCCTCTGAAAGATTGGCTGGAAGGATAAGGAGGAACCTCTATGGGTAACCCTTGGCTGGAAACAATTACTGGTCAACCATGGTAAAACTTGCCAACCCTCTGTATACGGAGTGGATTCTTGAGGCTATACAAAAAGTTAAAAAGCAAAAGCAAAGGCCTTCTGAAGAGAGAATCTGTCATGCTGTTTGTGCTTCCCATGGATTAGATAAGAAGACTGTTTCGGAGCAGTTGGAACTTAGCGTTCAAGATGGTTCTATTCTTAAAGTTACCAACAAAGGCCTTGCATCCTACAAGGACCCAGATAATCCTGGGCGATTTTCATCTGTTAAACCTGGCACTATTCCAAAATCTGTTAAAGGATCTAGAGGAGCTTGTAATGAGCTTCGAAATGTGGATTGGAACAAACTCTTGAGAAGAGCAATTGAAGGGCTTCAGGAACCAAATGGCTCCTCCCTGAAAAACATAGAGAAGTACTTGAGAAGTCAAAATGACCTAGCAAGTATTTTCAACAACCCTGCCTTTCAGCAGAGGTTGCGTCTGGGGGCTAAGCGTGCTGTGAACAATGGGAGATTACTGAAGGATGGCCCTCAGTACAGAGTGAATTACGGCAATTTGGAAAGCAAGGGAGCACCAAAGTACTCCAGCACTTTCCCGGCTTCTCTTCCGCCTGTCAGCCTTCTACCCCATGAAAAAGACCAGGTAAGTTTGGAAAATCAGAGCGAATGTAGTAACAAAAAATGATTCTCGTCGTTTATTTACCTAGCACAAAAATTATTCTTGTTCTCTATTTGCCCGTTCCACCATGTCCGGGTGAGGGTGTGTGTCAAAGATCCGCGCAACATTGGTTCTGGTAAAGGAAGGTTACCTGGATGGCAGCGTCCTGCCAGCCTGTGTAAGATGGCTTGCGCTCTGGAGGTGCCGTAGATGAACAGAGCAGCAGGGAAGAGTACAGCTGTGTGTGCTACCCGCGAGGTGTGAGACTGTTCTCCACTGCCTGGCAGTCTGGTGTTGCTGAAATCTAGGGTGTGATTCAATTGCGGTCTTTTACCTTTGTTTCATGCTGACATGTCCCAATTTTCTTGCAGTTCAGTCATCAACTGGAATACTACCAGAACTCTGGGTATTTGAGACTGTTAGAATAACTGTTTTTAAAGCTGATTGTATGTAGATATTGAGCTGTAAAACTGCAGTTAATAGGAACTGGAGTCAATGTAAATGTTCTAGTACTGTGAATGAAGGTGTCAGAGTGACAAACTGAACTAAACTTCAGAATCCTCCTCCTAGGTCAGGCTTGTTGGACTGCTACATGGTAGTGTTTGGGGTTTTTTTGTCATTGCTTGGGCCTTGTTTTCAGGTTAATTATTCAAAGGGTTTAAGCCTTGGGGAAGAAGTCAGTTACTGCTGTGTCTGTGAAAAAGTGGTGTCAAAGATGTGTCTGCAGGCATTCTTTGATCATTCCCCACGTAGGATGGTGAAGTGTGTTTTGAATTTTCAGGGTGCTTAGAAAAACAGCTACCTGTTCTACTTGAATTGGGCTGCTTAGAATTTGTGTAAGCTGATTGTCTGTTTCTTTTGTTTTATTTTTTCCCCCACTTCTCAGTGGTCAGGTTTGGTGACTATTCTTACTGGCATAGAATAAACCAGATGGCTTTGCTTTTAGTCTGTCCTTCTACAAACTGCATGACGACTGTTTTCCCTGGCCTTTTTCCTTCAGCTGAGCATAAGGCACTGGAGGGCACAGAGTAGAAAGTGTTCGTGAAAGAAATACTTAGTGATGTTTACAAGAACAGTTGTGGAACTATCAGAGGTGATGCTACAAATGCTGGTGGCTGTAGGTTGATTTTTTGAGAGCTCCTCTAAATATGCATTAAATGTGATGGTTTTTATATGTAGGTATCTGTCCATTTCTGTCAAATTGGACTTGGATATTCAAAGGATGCATGGAGCTTCACACGCAGTAATCAGAGTGGAGGTTCGGAAGTGTTGCTTACTGTGCAATTACTGCTTTAGCCGCACACTGTAAAGATTTAATTACTTGTAGTGATAAAGCTGTCAGTTGTTTAAGCACTTTCAGAGGTTCTTCTGTATTTCTGATACTCTAGTGGCATGAAGAATTTGAAGGCTGGAGGACTGAGCAATCAGAATGGTTTAGTACTGTGATGTTTTGCGTGAATCCTGTGGAAACAAGGCTCCCTTGTTAAGCGACTTGCTGGGACCGGCATCCATCACAAGGAATGTTGGTTGGGTCGCAGTGCTGAAAGAGCCATTACTGCCACACTAAAATGCTGGTAAAAGGATAAATCTGTCTTCTGCAAGTTAGCCAAACAAATCTGTTCTCTAGCAAGTGCTTTGGCAAGATATGAGCTTCCATTTGGGTGCTTCAAAATTAGCAGTGTGACTCGTGTGTTTAAAAACTGTATGGCATACACTTTTTTTGGTGACAAATCCAGTTCTGCTGTGAGGTTGGTGAATCGGTTGTTGCGTATCAGCTAAGTGCATCACTTAATTGCACAAGGTGTGGGACAGGTCACTGGGCAAATACGAGAGACTTGGTTTAAATCCTGGGGTTTTGCTGGTTTTCAAGCAGTGTGGCTTTAAATACACGTAAAGGGCAGTTCTGAAACTAACCTGGTGTCTGTTACTGGGATGTGATTGCATGCTCATTTGAAATTGATGGGAATTTGTGGATGAGCAGGAGGACACTGGAAGGAAACTGAGTTGTTTTTATTGGAAGTGTTTCAGGGCAGTGTGGGGCATGTCAGGGTTATTTCCTGAGTTCTATGCAATAAAGTGCAGCCAGCTGGCATCTCTCAGTCATGAGGAGCCTTTGAAGGGACCAGTGTGTTTTACAGTTTCTTTGGCTGTTTATATAGCCAGCACAAATTATGAGCTGTTTATTTGTTTGGGTGGCTCTTTGATTGTGTGGGTTTCTTTGTTTTTAAATACAAGAGGTGAAGTTCAAGTATTTCTTCTGTAACCTTTCCTTGAGAAGAAGAAAGAACAGGAGCATGTGCAGAAATCTGCTTAGATGACTGCAGAAATTTGAGTTACTGACTCTTCTAGTGCATAATGAACATCTTGTCCAGATGAGAGAGTTGAGACCGTTAGTGCATTAGAAGTGCAGCAGAGCTCTGTGAGCCAGGTGGAACTCTTAAGCTTGTAGCAATACAGACTGGGAAGCTTTCTTCCTGAGTAAAAGATGATTGGAAGAGATGGAGTACTGGCTGTGTGTGTGTGCTATCTGTTTCAGTGTGGATCTTTTTGTTTGGCCCTGCCTCCACTCTCATCCCCTTCCATCCCCTCAAAGGCACTGGAGCATCCAGTGCATGGAGGAGACAGCCATGACTGCAGGGCAGTGGCGCTGAAGTTAGCTTTGAAGACCTAGAACCTTAACAATGTTATGCGAAGTGCTGAGAGGTTCGCATGCAATGAAATACTTCGGTGAAACACAGACTGGGAGTGCTGTATTTTCCTCTTGGTGGTGGTAATAAAATGGAACTGCTTTTCTTGTCTTAATATTGAGTGATCCAGTGCAAGTGGATGTAGTCCTCTGGTTTCATCAGGTGTAGAATTAGCTGCAGGTAGTTACAGAAATACAGATTGTATTGCTGTGTTTCTTCCTATTATCCATAGGCCTGGAGGGAAGCATTTGTGTAAGGGCAGTGTTTCCTACAAATTTTACCCTGGAAAGCTCCATTGGAAGGTCACTGGCTGTCATCAGCTGCATGGTATCTAGGCTGTACATCCTATAATGTATAATGAGTAGTGTAAATTACACTTCAAAAGGACATCATGGTTATCCTAAGTACTGCAATGGTTATATTAAGGTAGATGCTTACTTGATGTGGACAGGTAGCTTGAATCAGAGCACTTCCAGAGCTGCCTGTTTTAAAGTCTTAAGTTGGTGTTTTGAGGGAACTGACCTGTTCCTTGCCAAAGTTGGAGCTGCCTCAACAAGAAAGGGAAACAAAACCATGCTGTCCTTTAGGATGAAGACTTGTGATGTTTTTTTTTTTTCTTTCTTGCAAATTAAAAAACCTCTGAAGCTATGCACACAAGAAAGCAGCAGAAGAAGGAAATTTGTTGCTCAGTGGTTCAATCTTGCACACTTCACTCTGTTGCAGCGCAGAGCTAGTTTTAACAATTTAACTGCTCTTATGTGTTCTTCCTTCTGTTCAGAGTATCTTGCCGAGATATCTTCTCTCTTGCGCTTCACACCTCCTCTCGCCCAGCATCTTCTGAAAAGGGCTGTATGACTGTGTTCATCAGAAAATGCAGTGTAAAATCCAGTAACAGAGTGGGGAAAGGCGTGAACAGAGAGAAGAACCAACCTGAACGTGCTGGGTGATACTGAGCTCTTCGATAAGCCTTTGGTGCATTAAAATACCCTTCAGGAAGTGCACCAGTGAAGTGGTATTTGAAAGTTATGGTTAGCCTTGGAATGGGGGTTTAATTTATCTGTAATGGTGTCAGTTGTAGAATGGCAGTACTGGTGGTGTGCACTGTGGCATTCCTTGTTTTCCTTGTCACTTGGACAGGCACAAGGAAGTTTCTGTAGTTTAAGAACTGTGTAAGACCTGCTAGGTCTGAGGTGCTTGCCGTCATCTGAACATAACAACATAAACCTGAAGAAGCAGTTGTAGGCTGCAGACAGCTCTTTATTTACTTGTTTATAGGCGTAATTTGAAAGGATGTATTCAAGTTTACAAAGTGAAGAAGCAATGGCTGCTGTAACACTTTGAGAGGTTTGTGAGAAGGTGTGATGTATTCCAGTGGTTGTATCTCTGCTGTGTTCAGGACATTTACTACTTGGGGTGTACTTCAGCATGTCCAGTGCCAATGGAGATGGCTTAATCCATACTATGTTTTCTTGGTTCTCCTGAACAGCCCAGCAACAGTATCAGTAACTGTTTCCATCTGAATCTTGCCATGACCATTTTTGTTACCCTCCCCTTTCACTTTCAGATTGTCTTTCTAGGCTGACTTTCATGAAAAACCAAACTTATTTTATTAACTTTTTGTACTCTGAACTCCTACCTAATGTTTTCACTGGCCTATGTACATGTAGCTTTTCGAAGTGTAACTTGGCATGGATTGCATTTCAGTTTTCTGGTGTGTAGCTTGTGCCAGTGCAGACATGGGGTGTTCCTCCTTCTGTCTTTCAGGCAAAGGGCCAATCTATAGAGAATTGCTTTCTTGGCATCCTGGCTCCTCCCTGTGCAGTTTTTCAGCTTCTTGTCTTCTTGTGGGGTAGGCGACATGAGACTGTTGGCTGAGATCTCTTTACCTGCTTTACCTTGTTCCCTCTGGCCTCTAGACTTTCCATTGAGCACAAACAGAAGAGTTAGGCAGAAAGGAAGTGCTACACAATGTACCTTTACCTACTTAAATGTAAAGGATATTACCAATACCTCACTGGAACTGGCTTTATGAGGAGTCTGTGGTCCTGAGGATGAGTTAGCCCCAAAAGCAGTGATGGGTGAGTTTTCTCTAAGTGTCTGTGTGCTGCAGCTGAGGAGACTGCAGACAGGCTGAGAAAACAGGTAAATGAAATCCAGGCTTGAATTTTGTTAATCTGTAAAATACTGTTGTCTTTAGAGATGTATCCCTCCCTTCTGTTATGGGTTGAATATGTACTCAGCTTTCAATTCCTGCTGTGTGTGTCCTCTTGTCCTCGGAACACTAGTTGTACCTGCTGTAGGAGTCAGGTAACAGGGATATGTTGGTGGTAGAGAGAGTGAATAGTGGATTGGCTCTTGCAAGCACGAATTTTGTTAGTTTATAAATACACATATGGAGGTTATGTAGTAAGCAATGGGCTCAAATATAAACGTGGTAGGTTTTAATCTGGATATTCTTGCTCTGCCTTGAACTGCCCATTTCTCCCCCATTCCCTCTTTATCCAGTTATGAAAACTGAATGCCACTGAAAATGTTTAGTGCTCTTTTACAGATATCGATGTTTTTCTGCTACTGGAAAATTGTATAGTAAACAATTTGTATTTATTTTCCTATTTAGCACACATTCTGCTGATTTGGCAAAGCTAGCTTTCATTTGGGGAATTTGGATGTTACGTGTTTTCTGAAGCTATAAAAATGATCAACAGATCAATCGAGAAATGGCTAGAGAAAGACAGTCAGAGGGTAGGCTCTCAGTTTAGAGAGCAACATGCATTTGTTAACTACTGGAAAAAGTTCTGGAGCAGTGGCTTGTTCTTCTGTGACTATTGTAAAGAATTTTTCCTACCAGGTCACTTGATGTGCCACTCTTGAGGAAGGGAAGTATTGGTATTTACACTTTTAACAGTTTAAACTACTACACTTGTAAAGGGGACCACTTCCGCTGTAGACAAGCAGTTCGTCCTCTATGCGTTTCACTTCGCTCTCTTGTGATTAAAAGCCAAAGATAATTTATCCTGGACAAAACATGGAATGCAGTAGGTAGTAAAAAGAATTGTGCCTTCAGTTGATTCTGTTTTACATTCATTGAGAGCTGTTTTAAGAGCAAGGAACCTAAAAACACAAGCTCTGTTCAGGGCTTTGCCGCTTATTGTTTCTGTGGTGATGGGCCATATTTTCACTGTGTTTACAAACCCAGGAGCAGCTGCTCATCTTGCAGGTGTTCTCTGCTTTTCAGTGAAGAATTTTGGAAGTCACCTAAGAGTCAAATGTGAGATCGATAGTAGGAGACTTTAGAACAATAAACCACTGGAGAAATCTTTTCCTTGTGTTCCTATACTGCTTGGAATTCAAGATGGAACCTCAATTCTGCCTGTGAATGTAAGGAAATAATGAGGTGGCTGTTCAGCTCCGGATTGATTGATTCTGTTTTGTCTCCTGCAACATCCTGATGGTGGGAGGGGGAATTTGGTTTTGTACCTCTCTTTCTCATTGCTATCTGTGCCCTCCCTCTTCAGCAACACTTCAGGAATGTTTGTTTGGTGCTTTCTGCCTGTTACTGCTGGTAACTTTCAGAGTTATACTAGAAATAGCACCAGTTCATCTGATTTTGTATCAGTAGACTCCATGGAGTTGACTTTATTAGAGAAGCAGGACTGACAGCTGGCAGTTCTATTCTGCTTAAGAAAACAGACAAGCCAAAGCTTCATATTGAAGGCTTCATTGTGTGAACATGCCTTATTCAATTGTCCGTACCTAATTCTAAACAGAACTACCCATGATCTGCTAACCTAAACCTGAATCTTAATAACTGATATTATTGTCTTCTCAGGATTGGGTTTGCCTGTATTCTGAGGAGACCTCTGAAAGACTTGGTTTCTAGACAAGAGCTGCTGATGCAGCAGAGAACAAGGTTTTTCCCTTTCCTGATTTCTGTGTGGGGTCAACGCTGATTTGTTTGTTAGTTTGCCATTACACATGAGTTGTAATTCAAGTGAAGTTGTAAATCAAGTTATTTTTATGTTTTCTTTCAAGTTATATATGAAATTTACTTGCAAAGCTTATGCTCTGTAACTTTGTATTTTAACTTTGAATTAAGATAGTTGTGTCTGAGTGTTCTTAACTGGTGAATAGGAGTAGCTTTCTCACCCCTGTGCAGCAAGGTAGGGAATATTACTGGAATTTTAGTAGCTAAAGTGGTTTTGACCTTGAGTCTCTTGCTTTGCTTTTCCTCCTGAAGATATTTATCTTGGGTTTTAGCAGACTTTCAGTTTCTGAGGACAGTCTTAATGGCAGACTTTTCCTCTCCCCACAACACACGTGTTTTGTTTACCTCCCTGTTACTTGATATCATTGCAAGGCTGGCAGCTTTAAATGAGGTTGCTTTTGTCTTTTCTGTGCGCAGCTATGCTGGCTCCCATTGTTACTGCTATCTTAAGCCATGACAACTTGGCTTTTTTCTTTTCTTTAAGTATGTATTTAATAGATTTTACCAATTAGAGTCGACATCTGTTTGGAGATCAGTAGCAATCAAAATCACTTAAGAAGAAATTGTTGGCTCATGATGCATTGGAAATATTTCTGGGAGTTCAGCTTCTTTTTGACTGTTGCTAAGAGATGAATTTTCATTGACGTGAGGCCATGTCAGCGTGCTGCCAGTTGTTTTATAGGCAGTTAGTGCTGCCGCCTTGCAGATGGTTGGAGAGCTCTGGGTAGTGGATACATGTGTGCTGATTATCTCACTGAATTAAGGTAACCTTTTGTCAGTCACTGAATTCTGCAAAGCAGACACCAAGCAGCTGCTCTGCTCTTGAATTCTGGGTTTAGTGAATACAAAAATTATGCTAAAGGATATTCAGTCCAGGTACTGGAATCACTGCAAGAATGTTTTTATTTAATATTGCCTTCAGTCAGGGCAACCTAATAAGACATTATCTGCCATGTTTTGTCTAAAATGCATTTTCCAGCTGTGTTGTCTCCATGCGGTCACTGATACTAAAACTTTGGAAGTAGGTCAGAAGGAGATTGCAAAGAGCTCTTGATTTTTCCTCCATCCACCTTCTCTCCCTCTGCCTTTCTTAAAGCAGTGCAAATGGAAGCAACTCTTGTTTCTGCTGGCTTCTTCTATTATTAAAATTTTGTGTCCCCCCCATCTGGTTTGATATGAGCTCATGTGGCAAATGTCACTTTAAAAGTAGTTCATTTTATTGATGAGACTTACCTCGAAGCAAGCTTAAGCTATCTGAAGATTGTAAATTTTTAAATACATCAATCTATCTCGTTTTGAATTACGCTTGTGAGTATACCTCATCTCTTGGAGGGGGGGAGTACATTGAAAAGGGCTTCCTCAGTGTCATGTTAAAACTCACTTCTAAACTTGTTCCCCCACCAACAAATCAGTTGGTAGAATTAGGTTTTCAATTAGGTTGCTTTTGTTAAAGACTATTTTAAGATTTAAGTAAAGTATTTAGTTTCTAGAACAGCTTTGGAAAGGACTTAGGGAAGGAATTGGAGCATTCCCCAGCCTAAATTATTTGGACCGCAGGGAGCAGCAATGGTTTGGATTGTCAAAGTTGTTTCCAATAAACAGTTTCAGATCAGCGTAGAGTTGTCCAAGAAAATTATGTTCAAGAGATGGGGTTTGTTTGAGAATAACTGTAGTGCTTCAGAAATACAGTGGATAAAATATAAACAGAATAAACTATTGTTATAGCAATCATATCTAAAGGGAAATACTGGTGCTGTAGAGGGGGTGTAACACTGTTCTCTAACACAGTGATGGATTGAGAACATGAAGGATCCTCTAGAGAGCTGCTTTCTCTAGGCACCGTGGTCCTCTTGGTGAGATTTAGGGATAGATAAGAAGTAACTGTGCTTGGTGTTGCAGTATCTTCTCTCCAGGGTGAGAGGAAAAGAGGAGAGGGCTCAGAGTTTTGGGGTCACTGTCTCATGCACCTGGTAGGAGAAGGCATTCCTGAGGTCCACCTCAGGTTCATCCTCCCTGCTCTGCCAGAGAGTAACTTTGACTTCATTCTGGATAAGTGGGGGCAGGGAGGGGGGAATTTTTTTGTTTGTTTTTTTAATCAAGTGTATAGTGTTCTTAGGTTTCTCCCAGTGCTTGACCCAAATCATAGAATCATAGAATCACCAGGTTGGAAGAGACCCATGGGATCATCGAGTCCAACCATTCTGATCAAACACTCAACCATGCCCCTCAAGACCTCGTCTACCTGTGCCTTAAACACCTCCAGGGAAGGTGAATCAACCACCTCCCTGGGCAGCCTATTCCAATGCCCAATGACCCTTGCTGTGAAAAACTTCCTCCTGACGTCTAACCTAAATCTCCCCTGCTGGAGCTTGAGACCATTCCCTCTTGTCCTGTCCCCTGTCACTTGGGAGAAGAGGCCAGCACCCTCCTCTCTACAACCTCCCCTCAGGTAGTTATAGAGAGTAATGAGGTCTCCCCTCAGCCTCCTCTTCTCCAGGCTAAACAACTCCAGCTCTCTCAGCTGCTTCTCATAAGACCTGTTCTCCAGCCCCTTCACCAGCTTCACCAGCTCTTCTCTGGACTCACTCCAGAGCCTCAACATCCTTCTCGTGGTGAGGGGCCCAGAACTGAACACAGTACTCGAGGTGCTGTCTCACCAGTACCGAGTACAGAGGGAGAATAACTTCCCTGGACCTGCTGGTCACACTGTTTCTGATAGAAGCCAGGATGCCATTGGCCTTCTTGGCCACCTGGGCACACTGCTGGCTCATGGTCAGTCGGCTGTCAACCAACACCCCCAGGTCCTTCTCCTCCAGGCAGCTTTCTAGACAGACTTCTCCTAGTCTGTAGCTCTGCATAGGGTTGTTATACCCCAAGTGCAGGACCCAGCATTTGGCCTTGTTAAACCTCATCCCATCGGACTCAGCCCAGTGGTCCAGCCTGTTCAGATGCCTTTGCAGAGCCTCCCTACCCTCCAGCAGTTGGACACTTTCACCCAGCTTAGTGTCATCTGCAAACTTGCTAAGGGTACACTCAATGCCTTCATCCAGGTCATTGATGAAGACATTGAACAGGGCTGGAGCCAGCACTGAGCCCTGGGGAACCCCACTTGTCACTGGCCTCCAGCTGGATTTAACACCATTTCCCACTACTCTCTGGGCCCGGCCATCCAACCAGTTTTCCACCCAGGAGAGTGTGCACCTGTCCAGGCCAGAGGCTGACAGTTTCCATAGCAGAATGCTGTGAGAAACTGTGTCAAAGGCTTTGCTGAAGTCCAGGAAGACCACATCCACAGCCTTTCCCTCGTCCAGTAGCTGAGTCACTTTGTCATAGAAGGTGCTCAGGTTAGTTTGGCAAGACCTGCCTTTGGTAAACCTGTGTTGACTGGGCCTGATCACCTGGTTCTCTTGCATGTGCTTCATGGTAGCACTCAAGATCACCTGTTCCCAATCCTACGTATTGATTTTGAAACTCCACCAGTCCATAATTGCCCATCTCCCATGTGGTTTCTAGAGATATTGCTGGACTGTTTCTGTTGAAATGACATTGTTCGAAAACTACAAAATTCTGTTTTAGTGTCAGGATTGTACTGAAAAAAGCTAATTAAAGATTGGTATTTGAAGTGCAGAATTTAGAAATTAATCTGGTTTTAAGTTGAATGAATATTAGACAAAACTGTAGACAGAGTCAGATGATGTTCTGAAGAAACCTTTGCCTGAAGCCTGGAAGCTGAAATGTTTTTGCTGCTGTGAAAATCCCACAGTCAAGTGATAAAGCTTTAAAGTGATGGAAACAAGGAAGTGGCCTCATGTTTGTTGGATTACCCTCAATATTTTTTCTCCCTAATAATCAAATTAGTTTTCAGTTCAGAACGTAGTGTTAACACTCAGGTGGAATATATCCCATCAGAAATGATGATTTGAAATTGCTTCTCAAACTGAGGAAATTGCTCTGCTCTTGTACCTGGTGGAATTCTTTATAGATGGTTTGCTCCTTCCCTTCTAGTCTACTTAGGTGCTGCCATCTAACTCAGTACATTCCCAAGAGCTCCTCTCCCTTTCTGATAGGTATCTACCATGGGGGTTTTTTGTGGCTGGAGTCATGGTGTGAAAGTCAGCCATGCTCATAGGGTACAAAAATTTGAGATACCTTCATAGAGAAGAAGCTTTAACAAATGGTCTGCTCAGTATTTGTGTGATTGCATCAACACTAAAAGTAACTATTGTGTAATAGTAATATGGAAAATGGCAACCTTACTTGGGATATGCTGAGCAACCAGGGTAAACTGGTTATTGATGCTCCCTGGAGGCAAGCCAGGCCAGAGTGTAAGAGCTCGTGCAGTAGTACCCACAGGAGACAGGGATGAGGATATGCAGACTGCGTCACAACTTCAACAGTACCACATTCTAGTGTCAGTGTTCAGAATGATGACTCCTGGCACAGCCTTGATGACAGCAGTGCTGTTTCACGATGATGCTGCCATGTGGCCTCAAAATTACACGATTCAGCCTTGTGCATATTTGAGTAAAACTTCCCAGGTTGTACCGGTTGTGTGACCTGTCAGTCCCACTTGGCTCATGTCTTTAAGCCCTGGAGTAAAGGGTGCTTATTTTTGGGTGGTTTTATTTAATAAATACTGCAGAGTGCTACAGCTGGAAGAAAAAACCCTGACTGGTTAATGCTAAATTTAAACAGTTTGCTCAGGAGTTTCACCAGAAGGAGGTACCGCAGGGAGTGTTGTGTATTACCTTTGTTATATTGCTCCTTGTTGAAACCAGGCTGTTCCCTCTATAAAACCAGTCAGCAGTGGTGAATAAATTCCTAATTGGGACTGATTATTACCAGAGGTACAAGAAGAGGTGTTTTGACACAAGCAAAGCAGCAGCAGGGCAGTGTGACTTTGAGCTGTGTTTCAAACCAAGACCAGCTACTGCTGATGAAGAGCTGTGTGAGTGTGTGGTAGTGCTGCAGTCTAGTGATGTGTGACTTAGAAGTAAAAATGTCTGCTTGGCTAAGAGTTTTGTATGTGGTGCCACAAGAGAGTAGCGTTCATACTTTATTTGCAATTTTAACTCCATTGTATTTGTATACAACTAAATACCGAGTCTGCAAAGCTGCTGTTAGTAGATCTGTTAAATGCCATCACAGGTGTATGTGGCATAGGTTATGCTTGCTATCTGCACCAATCCTCTCAGTGGTTCCTGCCACAGATGACAAGTTTGGTGGTTAAGCTGGATGCCTGGCTGGCCATCCCCTAGCTGTGAGATTCCACTTACTTTTTCAGGCTCTGCTAAGAGCAGTTCAATTCAAACCAGATAACCTGCCCAGTGAAAACAGTTGCAAGACACAGATTAATTATTTCGTGTTGTTGTTACTAAGTGCTTTTTATGCTGATTTGGTAGAAGTGCACTGAAGATGTTTGTTGGGATTGGTGATTGTTGTTCACCTTTTTAGCAGCTTCCATGGAGGCAGGAAGAAGTATGCTGTATGGAAGCATGAGGCAGTAATATGTGATCCATCTAGAACCTGTTCACACCATGTATGTTTTTATTCTTAAGGGTTTGCCCAAATTGCCAGTTTGTGTTCAGCCTCTCCCCTTATGAGCAGCTATCAGCAGTGGTGAGAATAGTGTGCAGTGGGGTTTGGTTACTTCTGTAGTCAACTTCAAACACTTCTCCAGAGTGCTGATTAGGATGTCACTAATGCAAACAGCACAAGTGACAGACAAGGCGCAAATATTGTGTTGAGATGGACAGATCTAATTCCCTCTCTTGTATATTTGAGGCTACTTCAAAGCCCTCAAGCTGAGCAGGGTTCATTTCTTTGTACAGCCGTTCCTGAACTTTTCCCGTGAGGGGACCTTAGCTGATAAGATCTTAACATGGGGTTTGTGGTTTTGCTGCTTATAATTAGGGGAAGGAAAAAGCTGATTATGATGTGAATTTACCATTGTGGTATAGGACACAGTACAGTTCATGCTGTTTCCTGTTGTGGCATGATCTTTATTGGGTTCTTTTGCAGAGTTACATATTTTAATAGTGAGCTTAAAATAATTTGGGCAATGGGAAACGTACATGGTAATTTCTGGGCTGTTCATCTGCTGAAGGAGTTGGGTTTGCATGACAAGGTTTATTAGTGGGGGAGCTACACAGGTGGCTGCTGTGAGGAGCTGCTGGAAGCTTCTCTTGTGTCTGACAGAGAGAGTGCTGGTTGCTTCCCAAATGGACTCGACACTGGCCAAGCCTGAGCCCATTGGTGATGGCAGAATAATCTCTGGGATAAGAGAGTTAACGGATGGGGAGGGGAAAACACGCTCAACTGCAGCCAAAACGAGAAGTGACAGTGTGAGAGAGAAACTGTTCTGAGACCCCAAGGTCAATGAAGAATGAGAGGAGGAGATGCTCCAGGCACAGAAGCGTAGATCCACTTGCAACCTGTGAAGATTAATGGAGGAGCAGAGATCCACCTGTAGCCCATGTAGGACCCCACTTCAGAGCAGGTGGATGTCTGAAGGAGGCTGTGACCCTGCAGGAAGCCCATGCTGGAGCAGGTTCCTGGCAGGACTTGTGGAACTCTGAGGGACCCATGCTGGAGCAGAAGAGCAGCGCCAGGAGTCTTCCCTGAGGAGAAAAAGCAGCAGAGGCAACATTTGAGGAACTGGCTGCAACACCTATTCCCCAGAACCACTGGCAGGGAGGTGGTAGAGAAGGGATGAGGGGAGGGATGGGGGGAAGGTGTCCTAAGATTTGGGTTTATTTCTCAGTACCCTTCTCTGGTTTGATTTGTAATAAATTGAATTAATTTCCCTAAGCTGCACCTACTTTGCCCATGATGGTAATTGCTGAGTGATCTCCCTGTCTGTATCTCAGCCCATGAGCCTTTTGCTCTGTTTCCTTCCCCTTGCCCAGCTGACGAGGGGAGTGATTGGGCAGCTTTGGTGGGTGCTCAGTGTCTGTCCAGGGTCTGCCTACCCCATTTCCTCACCTTTTTATTTCCCTGGCACCAGCTTCTCCCACCCATCTATCTGCCTTCCACCATCAGTTCACAGCTTGAAGAGCTGACTCAAGTCCTGACTACAGTGTTTGTTTCATGACTAGAGCAGAATTTACCAGAAAATGCAGGCTTGAGGTACTGCTGAATTTCCCCAAGCCTTGGGAAGAGACGGAGATGTCCCGTATGCAGTATGTCATGCAGTGTGGTCTGAAGTGGTGGCAGCACTGGTGAGGCTGTAGAATAGGGCTGTCTTGTGTGGTGGCTCAAGAGCTCAAGCTTTTATAGTTGCATTAATATAATCTTTCTTTGATCAGGAGTTATAACACTGGATTAAGTTGTGGCTAAGTTAAATAGATAATCTGTTAGAGCAGAATCTTTTAAAAGACCAAATGAATGCAGTGGAGGTAGGTTTTTAGAGCCTAGTACTTAATTATTCTGACTTGGGAGAAGGTTCTGTCATGAGATGTCAGGCAGATGTTTTATTTCAGGATGGAAAGGCTTTTACCTAGATTATAGGAGAGCTCTGTTCTGCAGAGAAATAAAACAAGATGGGCTTCTGTTAATAGAACATTATTCAGAATTGAGTGGTCTGATTGAATTTACCCAATTTAAGAAGTTCTTAACTCTTCTCTAGGGTGTAACAAGTTATAAAGTCATGTTTCCTTATACAGGCCCAAGCTGTTATTCTCCACTTTAGCCATCTGTGCTATTAACTTGTATGCTGCTAACAAACTTGGAATCTGTTTTGTGGTGCCAGATTACAGGAATCTGAAGCCTGGCCTCACTACATGCCTTTTCCCTGTCTAAAGATTTCATTGCTCTGCAGGTTGTCCTGTTGAAATTTTATGTTTAACACAAATATTGCATTCTCTTTAATGCCGTTCTAAAATAGAAAGCCAAATGAGAACTTCAGTGCAGCATTCAGCTTCTGGGGCAGAATTGTCCCTCCTTTCTTTTCCTTTTCCCTGTGGATTGTGTAGCTTCATTTGACTGGTGCTTCAGACAGTGCAGCCTTGAGACTGATGGGCATCTGCCTGGGAAGATGTCTGGAGACATGGGGATAGTGCGTTATCCTGGATAAAATAAGTCCGCTCTTGAGGAAAACATCCTGCATGCAAGCAGGCTTCTCTGTGCAATTTGTCAGGGATGAGAGGTGACACGTGTTAAAAGGGCAGCAACCAAAAGACAGTTCTTTGCCTCCTAATGGGAAGCAGCCTGATTGGTTTTTGGGTTTTTTTCTGCCATTGTTCCTGCCAGTACAAAACGAAATACTTAAACTGTCTGAAATTCCAAGCCATTGTGAATATAGCTGGTATGAAAAGAGCATTAACAAACCCCCCAAAACCCCAACAGAAAGTTGTGCTATGTTGTTAACAGGTGATGTCCTTGAAATCCCAGGCATAATGCAAAGGAACTGTAGAAGGAGAGTTACTGACTTTCATACTACAGAATAGAGTGTAGAAGTGAGATGGGAAAAGATAGTGCCTTCCTGTGAAGGTCCTCTTGTGTATGCACACAGCCGTATGCAGGCAGTTAGAGCCTGAAAAGCACACTTTCCTTAAGGCTTTTCACTTTGTAGGGATAAAATGTCGTGAGCCGTTGAGTTGGGTCTGTCTGCACTCTCCTTTGAGTTACCGAAGGCCCTTCATGACATTGGTGTAGGGCCAATAAGAAACGGCTTGCTTGGCTTTCAGACTTCTTGATACGCTAAACATGGTGCAAGCATTTTCTCATTTCTGTTTGTTCTCGGAGACAAGAGATTTTACAGACCTGTTTGAAAATATCTGAACATTTCTCATGGCTGTTTGAATTGAGGTGCGTAGTGAATGGTCCATTGTGTTCCACGCCTGCACTACAGGCAAGTTGGCTGGGTAGAAGAAATACTAGGAACATGCATGCCAGGTTTTCCAGAAGGGTTTAGGAAGATTTGGCATGTTGGTCACTAATTGAGATTTGAGGCTGCTGGGATACCTCCTGCTCTGTGAGTCCTGGAGAGGATCTGGCACCTGCAGGTCTCCTGTGCTGCTGTCATCAGCAGGGAATATATTAATTCCTGCTACTGGAGGTAAATGAATCTTGAGCTGCTTTTCAGCCACTAAGTAATGAGTCTAATCTATTGCAGTAAAAGCTCTACCAGTCAATGAGTGTGGTACTTTAAGTAATTCTATGGTTTAAATTTAATTACTGTACAGGGCTTTTTAAATCAAACTTTTGCTGGCTGCAGGGCAGAGCATCTTAAGCTTTGTCAAACTTAAACCGTACATTATGTGGCATTATTCTAAGAGTGATAACTGTGATCCTGTCTTGTGCAGTGTGTCCTGTATTTACGGGAAAAGAATTGCAGCTGTTGAATTTGGTCAATTATATAGGGAAATAATGGGATCGACTGTACTGAGATGCCAGGAAATAATTGAGTGTGCAAATGAGAGCCAAACTCATTAGTCTGTGACCATCATAGAGTGAATGCAAGGTTTTAATGATAAACTAGGTACTAATTATGAAGCTTTTTCTGTGCTACAAATGAGCTAATTTATAAACTGCCAGCACCTGAAGAAGGGAGTCTCTCAGGGCCAGAGCCTTGTGTATTATAACATATTTATTGGTTTGATAAAAGCTGTATTGCATTATCTGTCCAATTTAACCAAGAAGTATTTTTCTTATAATTTAACAGTAAATCTCAAGAGGAGAAAATCATAGAAGTGTGGTTTTACATTCTAACACTGCTTAGCAGTAGTGATTCAGGAATTGATGCAAATAACTGCTGTAAATAGTTTCCAGGGAAGAGAGTTTCCCTTTTTTCTTCTGGTAAGTGATTTTTGGTGTGCCTTGGAATCCCTTGTTTGTATGCAGATCCTAAATTCATGTCCCAGTGTGTATGTGCATATACCTGTTTTACTTTTGTCACCCCATCTATACATCTGACAAAACTTGTTGTCTTGTGCACGCGGACAGATTTTTATTTCAAACACATTAAAATGGAGTGCAAAATTCAGTGAAGATGGAAGGCAAAGGCAGGGGCTACGGGGCATGAAGGAGAATTGAAAGAAGCAAATACTCTGTGTACTGTTAACATTATGGTGGTGATGTGTATCACTGAGGGCAGCTTCTTTTTGAAGGTCTCGGTGGCTGTTCAGCAGTGTTGGTGTTTTTTCACTGATGTCTTTTTAGGCCAGCTGAGTCCCTTGGCCCACTGCAGAGCCTTGAGCCACAAGATGCTCGGCCACTGCAATAAACCTGGGGTTTATTACTGACAGGTGGTTTAATGGCCTTCTGAAATCACTAGTGATGTTGTCCTGGAGGCTGTAGCGTCCATGAGTTAGTTCCTCATCCATGAGAATATTTTCTGGGAAAGTCAGTGAGGGATGAGATAAACTTTGATCCGTTCAGGTGATAATGGCTGCTTCTTGTCTTGAGAACCTCAGGACTGATTTTTGTGCTGTCCTCCTTCCTTTGCCAGAGGTTTTAATACTGTATTGTGCAGGCATTGGGGCTCACGTGATAACATACAGTGGCCGTTGTGCCCTGTGCCGGGATGAAGTTGCCAAGCTGGAGGCAGGCCTACGCTACTGAGCTGTTCTGCATGTCCTGGCGGTAACAGACAGAGTTGTGACTGCTGCTGCCTTTTGCTGAGGTGCTGCTGCTTTTGGATTCATGCAGAGGGGTTGTTTTCTCAGGCAGATCTGTTGCTTCTTGCAGTCAAGTAGCTCTGCACAAGTTTCCCCAGCCCATGGAGGTGATGTCTCCCAAACTGACTTTGCTGCTGTGGATTTCCAGGCCAGCTAAGCCTGAATGCCACAGTGCTAAACCACATCTGTGTTAGAAGAATTGAACACAATCCTTAAACCAGGAAGCTGGAAGGTTGTTGTAACAGCCTGGGCTTCTCAACGCTTTATTCTGGTGGCCTTCCTGCTGTTTGTCAGTGTGAGTTTCTGTGGTCAGCAAGAGGAGAGTGTCTCTGTTCTGCAAGAAAATGTACCGCAAGCACATAGATCACAAATGTTGGCTTTTGCTCAAACTGAGTGTAAATGCCGTTATTGTATTATGTATTAATGGTCTTGGTTTATTCGGGTTACTTTATAATGCACAGTTGTTTTAAAGGAAATGAATCTTTTTTGACTTGGTTCAAACACACCAAGCTTACTGAAAGGCAGTTCAAGCTAGTGCTGGTTTAATGGGGCCCGCCTCTATCAAATTTACTGCTTCAAACCCAACTACAAATAAAGTGAATTAAAGACGAAATTATTTCTGTATAGATGTGCATTGAGCCAGAGTGTTATAATGATTAATTTCCTCAAGTGTTTGATTCCCAGTAGAGTTTTATGTCAACAGCCGAAAAGGAATTTATTGACTTTGCATTAAGCATAGTTTGTTCTGGTTGATTATATTATTCAAGTATGAATTAGTGGGTGGTAGAAGCCTGTGTTGTATTGGAATTTTATTTTGTCTTAAGCAAATTGTCTCATGCCTTATTAACTACTGGTACTTAAAACGGATAGTCCTGGCTCCTGGAATAGTTGCAGGTGCCTTCAGCAGTGTCTTTAGTGGACTCCTTACTCTCATGGTGTAGCACATCTGTATTGAAGGAGTGTGTTCCCCTCCCCTGCCCTAGGAAAGGGCTGTTCATTGCATTTGAATGTTTTGATGTGAATTCACTAGTTATTTGCTTTGTTTTACAAGTAATAAGGTATTTGGGTTCAATTTCAGTGTATACAAAGTTACAGACCATTTTCTCCTCTGGGATGAGCAAGTTTAGACACAAACTGCTTTCCATTGCTTCTCTTCCCCATCCCACCTCAACCAACTGCTGCTCTAAGTAGGTGATTTTCATTTGTCTCTGCACATCTTACGGTATGTGGGCAGGAAATGTGATTTGATTTGTCTCCTGTCTCACAAAAGATAATGCTAGAGGAGTAGCTGTGGGTTTGGTTGTGTTTTAAAGGGCAGCAGATGCCATGCAAAGTAGTTAATACAAATCATGTATCATCGTCAAAGCAGCTGTGGCCTCAAATGCATTCTCTTCTCAACTACCCTAATGTGGCATCGCGGTATCATTGGAAGTGCTAGGTATTGAAATAGATGATCCTGATGGACCTTTTTTTTTGTTTCAATTAAAAATTGTGTGGATTTTAGGAGGAAAAAAAAGGTTTCTAGCTGGACACGACACCCCTACAGGTTCAGAAATAATTACTGTTGAATCCAACTTTCTGTTCCATGTCTGTTATCAAGTTATCTATCAAAAAGAATGAGATGAGTGATTAAAGGTTCAGATCAAAAGCAACTGATTCAGCTTCACTGGAAGCTCCTATCTCTTAATTGAGAATGTATCTGTGTCTAACTGATTACCTCTTGCGTTTATAAGGAAATATTGACATCCTGCTAAAGCACGCACTGACCCCACTCCTTACAGAGTTGTGCAGTTTTGCTGCAGGCACTCGGGAAGCACGGCTCTTCCTGTAACCTTTGGAGGAGAGATGTGTGTTTAGTGTATTAATGAGCTGGTTGAAGTGATGTACAGTAATTTCATCCTTCGGTAAAAACAGATGTGAAAGATTCCGCTTTAATATTTAATCAAGCTCCAAGCCTCTGTTGGCTTGTTTAAGTTGACCTGACAGCATTATACCTGGAAACGCTTTGAATTAAACCCGGAGTGCTTGACCTTGTTCAAACATTTGTAATTTAATAAGGCTGCAGTCTTTCTGGAGATAGTGCGACTAATGGGCAAATCCTTCCTTGGCCAGGACTGTGTTTTTTATTGCAGCAGAGAAACTTCCTATCTGCTCTTCAAAGGGGTTTAATTTTATGAAGTAATAAAAAATGTAATAAATAACAAAAGTTTGTTACAATAGTTGCCAGTCCTGGACTGTAGTTAAAGGAGGGATTCCAGAGGATACTTGCTTTCTTCAGACATCTTCCAGCGTTCTCCAGTGCCAGGTCTCTGGCAAGCGTCGGGCTGTAGCTAGACATTTCTTGAGGTTGGGATCCATTTCTCCAGTGGCACATGGTGGTTTGACCTCGACCAAGTCGGTAGAACTTCCATCAGTTTAAGGCAAATGACTTGTGCCTGCAAGAATGTTCCTGAACGTTGGCGTGTTTTTCAGAATGAAGAGAACAGGGAATAGGTCTTGGGTGTTTTTGAGCAGGTGTCACTGTGTCACCTGGACAGAGGTTGGCAGTTGGGGAGAAGGAAGATGATTAGTGTGCACTGGACTAGGATTCACAGAATCACAGAATCACAGAACAACCAGGTTGGAAGGGACCCATCGGATCTTCTAGTCCAACCATTCCTATCTAACACTAAACCAAGTCCCTCAATACCTCATCTACCCGTGTCTTAAACACCTCCAGGGAAGGGGAATCAACCACCTCCCTGGGCAGCCTGTTCCAATGCCCAATGACCCTCTGCGTGAAAAACCTCCTCCTAATCTCCAGCCTAAACCTACTCTGGCGGAGCTTGAGGCCATTCAGTGTGGTGTCTGGAATCTGAATGAGGTGCACTGTGTAATACTGAGAGGGAAGAACTGAGACAGAGTGGTCGTTCTCGCTCATTAAATTTAGTCACCTAGGAATGAAATGAGAGAGATAAAACTGCCCATCCTTGTTCTGCTAAATATGATGTGCATATACTGAATGCTTAGTCCTCGTTTCTGGTCTCATTTTCCTAAAGGAATCGGTCCAGCACATCAGAAATTCTACCGCAACTTTGGGGTTGAACATAGAGGAATCATTCCAGTGTGCATGTGGGTGGGTGCCCCATCCCTTGTGTTTTCTACTTTGCTTATGCTTCCACAGAGTTCTGCTTGTTTATTTTCTACATAATAACCTGATAATGTTCTCAAATCACTTAAGAAAAACAAAAAGTTTGAGTAAAACTGAAGACAGGTTATAGGTGTGAGTTGGGACTTGCCTAGAGAATGCTCAGGTCTGGACAGAGAGGAAAGGAAGCAAATGACAAGGAGCTGCTGGTTAACAAAACAGAGTGAAGAAGTTGAAATACAGGGATTGAGCTGGTTACATCACCAGGATCTGTATACCTTTAATTCTGTGTTTACATGAAAAGCCTTAATAAGACTGTCAGTCTTGCCTAAGACTGGGGACGCAGAACTGTGCTGCTGTTACGATTTGCCACCAGACCTGCTGTTAGATGCTTTCTGTGACTGTTTGCCTTTCCTAGGGTAAGCATGTGTTTTACTAATTAGAGGCTACAGATTTTAAATAATGATAGTAGAACCAGAATTAATTTGAAGTCACCTTCATTCTGAAATAGAGCAACACTTAATTATGCCATTCTGTTATTGTAAAACTTCGTATGGTTGTTGCTGAAGAGTTTTAATATGATTTGGAAGTGCATACTGGCAGGGGCTGAATGTACTCACATAAAGTGACCGCATGATATAACAAACGTTCTTTACAATGCCAAACAAAACAATTATTCATTTAAAGCTCTTTTTCTTACTCTAGCAAAACGTGACTTTAATTCTCAACTTCAGTAGGATAATTTCAGCTTTAATGTAATGGAGTTTCCATTGATGGAGGACACTACAGCACAGCATTCACAGAATCTTAGAACAGCTTGGATTGGAAGAAACCATGAAGGTCATCCAGTCCAACTCCCCCCCTGCAGTGCGCAGGGACATCTTCACCTTCATCACGTTGCTAGGAGTCCTGTCCAACCTGACCTTGAATGTTTCCAGGGATGGGGCAGCCACAATCTGTCTGGGGAACCTGGGCTGGTGCCTCCCCACCCTCAGTATGAAAAGTTTCTTCCTAATACCTAGTTTAAACCTCTTTTCTTCTAGTTTAAAACCATTCCTGCCTGTCCTGTTTCTACAGACCCTGCTAAAAGTTTTTCTCCATCTTTCTTATCAGCCCCTTTAAAGAACTAAAAGGTCTCACATTCTTCATGTTTTTAGGACACAGTCGCTAAAGATAATCCATACAGATGCAGGCATCCAGCATTCCTTTTCTAGACTCAAGTTTTAGATCAAAGTAAGCTTGCCTATGCTTTCTAAAGAATTACACTGATGCTGACCAGTGCCCCAGAGTGGATCCAACATGTTGTAATTCCTTCAGCAATCAGTTTTTCAAAGGCATTCAGAGGAAATAGCTGTTCAGAGTTCTGCAGAATCTCACAAAGCACAACTGGATGTGGGTACCTTTAGCTTATGTGAGTGAAGAAAGGAGAACAAGTTTAGAGTTGGTGTTCTTCCATGTAGTAGGTAGGTAGTTACTGTGCTCTGTTGATACCTGTTGTTTGGGGGTTTTAACTGCTGCTCTGCTTGGGAGAGCTCGATAACGGTTTGTCAGTCTTGAGTTGCCACTGTTTTGTGCAGTTGCCTGCTTGTTCTAAAGCTTACACTTATGCTGAGACTCTAACTTGAGTGTGAGGACACTAGTGAGGGGAAGCAGCTGTCAGCTCTGTGTTAGCATCAGGAACCTCTGGTAAAGCTTCGGTCTCAGTTTCAGTCTGTGTGGATCCACAGGTTCTGCTTTGGCTATTGAAGTGTTCATGACAGCATTTTCGCAGTGGTTTGTTGTTTGGCTTTGCCCTGTAAGGCTGATGACCTGATGCTGTTTGCATGTTGTTTTAAGGAAAGTCTCTAGTTTCTGTGCATCTCTCAACAGTGCTAATTTCTTCTGAGCTAGATCCATCTGGAGTATACACAAAAACCTGACACTAACTCTGTAGCTTAGGAACCAGGAGTGCAAGGGGGGAGACAGAAAGGTGGGTACAGAACTTGATCAAACCTGTCACAGTGAGATCAGGCTCAGCTCAGTGGCTTCACTCTGTATGAGTGGATGAGTGTTCAAATAGAAACATTTCCTTATCCTTGGTTGGAAAATGCTGGCGTGCAAGGGTGACCAGCAAGTTCCTTATGAAACTGAAGAAATCTACTATGGAAACTTTTCAGTTGTGGTTTTGTTGCATATGCAGTCTGTGTTGGCCAGATGTGCTTTGTCCATCTTCCTCACTGAAGTAGAACTGACTGACCAGTTTCAGATACCTTCTACTTGCCCCAAAATGACAAATGAGTTTTATGGAAATGGAGTGGCAAGGAGATGTCTTTGGAACTGTTATTGCTGAAGAAAGGGAGAGAGAGAGCTCTGTCTTCAGCTTTGTCGGTGATACTTGAGGTCATGGTGGAAGTGGTGGTCAGCGGAACAATGGTATGTGACACCAGATTGGGTGTGGGATGTGTTCTTTTTTGATAAGCTGGGGACCCAGGGTACACAGAGGGGAGAGAGATCTGGAATGTGTGTGAGCATGAGGGATAGAGTTTGAGAGTCCGGAGGTAGAGAAGGTACTAAAAGATTGGTAATCTAGTGAGAAGCCAGATTTCCCTACATGTGGTGTTGTGGGAAATTAAGTGTTCATGAAGGTCGGGGACTGTAGGTTAAGCAAGGTTTGTTGTTGTGAAACTAAATACTTTCAAATGGGATCAAGGGATATCTCATAGCCTAAAATGAAAAGGGAACTTTGTGACTGCTGTGGAACTTTGTGCTTCTTTTATAGTAACAGGTGCAGATTTCATCATCTTGCTTGACCAGAGGACCTGCATAATCCGTGCTTTAGATGGGCTGTGGAATTGACCAGCCAGGATAGCCGAGCACAGTAAGGGATGGTTACTCCTGTTTCTGTGATGGGCTGGCTCTGCCCTTACTGTCCTCTTCCTTCTTCCTTCCTGTTCCCAGTACAAAACCTAGGTTGCAAGAAACACATTTTTCCATTTATGTACCTTAATGGAAGGGGCAACAAGCTATGAACCACTTTGTGTTATTTAGTAAGATAAACCACGTGCCACATATAAGCTCCTCTCTCTATTTCTCTCTCTCTCTATTTCTCTCTCTCTCTCTCTCTCTCTCTATTTCTCTCTCTCTCTATTTCTCTCTCTCTCTATTTCTCTCTCTCTCTATTTCTCTCTCTCTCTATTTCTCTCTCTCTCTATTTCTCTCTCTCTCTATTTCTCTCTCTCTCTATTTCTCTCTCTCTCTATTTCTCTCTCTCTCTATTTCTCTCTCTCTCTATTTCTCTCTCTCTCTATTTCTCTCTCTCTCTATTTCTCTCTCTCTCTATTTCTCTCTCTCTCTATTTCTCTCTCTCTCTATTTCTCTCTCTCTCTATTTCTCTCTCTCTCTATTTCTCTCTCTCTCTATTTCTCTCTCTCTCTATTTCTCTCTCTCTCTATTTCTCTCTCTCTCTATTTCTCTCTCTCTCTATTTCTCTCTCTCTCTATTTCTCTCTCTCTCTATTTCTCTCTCTCTATTTCTCTCTCTCTATTTCTCTCTCTCTATTTCTCTCTCTCTATTTCTCTCTCTCTATTTCTCTCTCTCTATTTCTCTCTCTCTATTTCTCTCTATTTCTCTTTTTTTTTTTTTTGGCCCACTGAGTGGGTTTTACTTTGACATTTTGGTGTGTATTCTTAAGAGGTTATGCATGGAATCTCTTGTATATACAACCTCCTCCTCCTGGAACTTGTGTAATGCAAGTACAAACCCCAGTTCTTGTCTGAGAAGTGTTCAGGGGTGTTTCTGGTGGACAGGGCTCTCCAGAAGGTGCGGGGGACTGTAGAAAGAGTGGTACACTTGCCTGTAGTGAATACTTTATTAATGTAGTACCAGTCAGTGAAGCACACCTGCAGTGTTTTCATTGGAGTTTCTACATTTTGCTTTGCCTTCCTGAAAAATAAATTCATGTATATGTAATTAAAAGAGGAATCAGGCTATGATAGTTTTCTCAGTAGGAGGGTAAATAACTTTACAACTTGTTGGTCATGACTACAGCTTTGTTTTGTGGAGGTGCAAGCCATTAGCTGTGGTGATTGAGCGATGTGCTCAATATTGGTACCCTGTGCTGTGCCTATGGAGTGATTGGTGTCGCATCAAATGCCACATGGTGGGATCTGTTTAACGCAGCTCTGTAACACCAGGCCCGGGGGGGCCGAGCAGCATGAGCAGCAGTTTGCTTGTGACAGCGGAATGTCCTTGTCGCTATTGATTTGGTTGCTCGGTGAAGTGAGAAACCATTGATCCAGCTTTAAACTGGTGGTTAGATTATAATTCTGGAGACGAATGAGTATCCAGTGAAGTGTCACTGGGGGGAGGCGGCATGCGGGAAATCCAATACTGGTTTCTTGTATAGCTAATAATAGGCTAATGATACTTTAAAGTGAGATGTTTTATTATATAGATCTGCACTAAATTAAACACAGCTAATAAATATGAAACAGATCTTTCTGTACAACAGCTGTGAGCAGTGGTAAAAGGACATATGTTTCCTCTCTCCAGTTCCCAATGCAGTTGTTCTCTGTGTGTTTCTGGTCTAGGTCTCTGTAAGCAACACTGGTGTCTTCACTGTGTATGAAGGGTGGAGTATTACTCCTCCAGGGTTTTGGTGTACAGTATGTGGTTGTGTTCAGCACTGAGCTGGTCTCAAAGAACATCAATGTGTTTTATGGCCACTGTCAGTTAATTCATGTTTAATTCTCGTCTCATACCCCTGTGACATCTAAAGCTATCTGAATAATGTTGGTTTTCCTTTGTAAAGCTTTTGCCTTTCTTTTCCTCCTCTGAAATGAAGAACATTGGAATATTGCAGGATGACATACTGACTTTGAGCTGACTCCTCCAACTCTTGATCTCCTGGCTTAGCGTGATGTTATTGTGCTAAAATGTATGTGTGAGATGGCATTGCTGGGGTTAATGTTTTCTGGGATTGCAGTCTGCATTGACTCTGGCACTTTAATCTCCTTTTTGGAGTGGATGCTTTTTATGCAGCTCGTGTAAGGAATGGCACAGGCATCTGGAATGTGGGATGGGAGGATGTTCTTCCCCAGCCAGTACTGGATAAGTGCCAGTTCACCGGAGAACTAAATGCCACCGTTGTATTGTTGAACCTGTGTATTGGCAGCAGTAGTGGTGAAGGGAAGGGCTGCACCTTGACATTCCTGGCTACCTGGGTGCTGCTAGTGCTTGTTCACCCTGGGATCCAAACCCATTCAGCTTTTAGGGGTGACAGTATCTGAAAAGTTGTTTGCAATGCTGTGTACTTGACTCCTTATTACCACTCAGCTCACCAGTTCATAGGACTGGTGATGCTGGAGGCTAGAACTGAAGGACTTCATATTTTGTTGTGCTGTATACTTGTTTCCTACATCCATAAAGCTGCAGTTGCACACTTTCCTCCCACGACAACCTGGAATGATACATGTGAAGATTGTAATTTTTGTTTGGTGTGGTCCACAAGGCCTTCTTCAAATACATGTGCCAGTTGTGATTTACACCAAGAACCACATTGGCAAAGACCTTACTCAACTATCCACTGCATTTCCTAATGAGATTAGAATATCAGTACTTTAACTGAAACTTTTAAAACCTTTCATTTACCAAAAAAAAAAGAGGGGCAGGGAAGTAAATGGGAAGATAAATAGGTCTAGAAAACAGCTGATGAACAATAATATTGTCTGGTAGATTGTGTTTATTGGGGTGCTTTTTTTTCATTAAAAGCTGCTTTGCAGTTACTTGGCATTGAATTTTTAGACACTTGACTTGTAAGTATGAAAGGTCATATGTTTTACTGCAGCATTTGCACCCAGAATGAGGGTAGGTATCCATTCAGTCCCATGATTTCGCGCCAACGCCATCAGTTTCTTGTCACACAAAGATTATTTATCTGTTTGCAGAACTGTCCCCTCCCAGTAGAAGTGCAGTTTTATACTAAAACATTCCACTACTTCCTGACCAATGTGCCTTTTAGATGTGATTAGTAGTGAAGAAACATGACAGCTAGGTAGTGGTTAACGCCTGTTTTACTTGTTTATATCTGTTTACATCTTCCAGGCAGGGGTTGTAGTAACAGTGGGCAAGGTCTGTTCCAGATGGGGATGTTCTGTACAAGCTGAAGCACTGAACAGGGCTCATACCGTCACTGCTGCTGCTTGTTGTTGTGCTGGTGAGTGATGGCATCACATGTTTTACAAGTTTTTCCACTCTAAGCTGAGACTTAGAGGTGCATCCAAGAGACAAATCTTGTGGTTATATTAGTGGCCTGTTTTGAGAGAGTTGTGTTTGTGTTCAGCTTAATCCTTATTTCTCTAATATACTTTAGTACCTTCCTACAGAAATTCATGTTGCTGAGCTTTAAGGAGGTGAAAGTGATGTCAGTACGGTTCTGTTCTACAATGCATTCTCTCACTGTTTTGTGTGCCGGTATTTCTCTGCTGCTCTTCTGTCTCAACTGCCAAATCTCAGTCTTCCAGGAGGGTTAATGTTGATTGGGAGACTCTTATTCTCCCCTTCACCTGTTCTTTATCTTCACATTTATTACTGAAGCATGATCGGTTGCTGACCTTGCCTTCTGTATGCCTTGCAGTCTTGTTTTTCACACGTCTTGTGATTATGTACTTAAACTGATTCACCACTTCTCACTGCTTAATGAAGTGCTTGGCTGTAGCTGGTGTCCTCCACAGCAGAACTATGGGGAGGATGCTGCAGCAAAACTTGGGTGCCTGGGTTGCCTCCTCGCTTGTCTCATATGGAGAATTGCAGTGTGTGCCTCTGTACATGTTTTGCTTCTACCACTCCCACCCTGCTAATTGAGATATCCAGCAGCTCTGTCGTCCAGGTTGTGTATTTTCCTGCTCCAACCCAATTTGTTGTGTTTGGTTGGAGTTTAGAGTAACATGACATCAGATCAATGTGGTGTCAGTTAAGCCTGTGTGCTCATGGAATCTGTTCAACTGTTTCACTTCTGTCATTGTTAAGTTTTGTAACAGTTGATTTGGGATGAGATTACTGATGCTGAGACAACAGTGGTGAGTTTGTACAGTTCTGCCTGCTGTGCTTTTTGCATGACTGCGGGTAAGGAACTGCTGGGCAAAAAGAAGGCTTGAAAACCATTCAGGAAGCAAAACAGTGTATGAGAGGCTCACTTCGAACACTGTTTTATTGTTTTCCATCACAGAGGGACAATGGGCAGAGTATTTAGAAGAATATGCTATTGCACTGAAACTCTCAACATATTTTACGCATATTTCATATTGTAAATGTGTATGCAGAATCTTTTTATAATCAAAGTTTGGAGAAGGTCCTTTTGCAGGTGCAGTAGTGCAAGCTACACTGGATTGCTTCTATCCTCATAAACTGTGTGCTGAGGCGGTGCCTCATGGGAGGTGACAAACACTGGGACCTAATCTTGGAACACTGGGAAATTCTCTCCCACCCTGCCATGGTCAGAGCTGAAATTTGGGAGTCCTCCAGTCACATGACCAAATTTTTTTTTTTGCTTTTTCTTTAAGGACCACACTGTCAATAAGACTGTTGTGGTTATGTGGTAGGCAACTCTTCTGACAAATAAATGAAAGGGCTTGGTTGTCAGATGATCCCTTTTCAAACTGAAATAAAATGACAGTTCTATTGTCCTATCTGAGTGAATGGAAGGGTGGGCTTAAGAAAGGCATTACATTGGGTTTTCACTGTAAAAACAAGGTGGAATACTTTAAGAACAGCTTATTAGTTTGTAGGTGTGCTTTGTGAAGAAGGTAATTGTTTTGGAATTGCTTTAAAATACTAAAGGGATGTCTGGGGCATACAGGGAAGTTTCTGCAGAGAGATTGGATTGTACTTGATGGATGCAGGTTCACTAACTGCTGAATCAAAGCATCGAATGAAGCCTCACATGAAGCCTCACTTCTGAGCCACTTTATATCATGGTTGTCCTAGAAACTCCTCACACTGAGAGTTAAGGCCATCTTCTTGCTTTTGTCTGCTGTGTGCTTGGGGTTTGGGTGGGGAGGAGCTTCACTCATCATCCTGAAGTAGAAAAGTAATTGATATAAAACCACTGCTGAGAACGGATAAATATCAGTTTCTCATGTTACTTTCTCAGAACTGACACCATTTGACTAAAACTGTGCTGTAAGCTTCTCTCCTTTTTTCCCTTTCATGTATCATTTTGGGGATGCATGTCTCTGCTGACTCTGACACGTGGACTCTGTGCATGCAAATCTGTTGTCTAACTGCACTTTTAGCTCACTTCAAAGGACACAGCCGGAATTCCGAGAGACTGGATTCTCTGGAAGGGCCGAGGCAAAGCTCCAGGGGACTAGTTCTCTCTGGTGGTATTTGAGTATTGCTAGAGGAGGAAAGAAGAGCCCTTGAGTTCTGTAAGCACCATTCTCTTTTAGTCTTTATTTCTAAGAGTGATACTATTATCAGCCGTCCTGAGACTGTGTGAAGGGAACCAAACGGCCTGTCCAAACCAGAAGCTGGATCTCTTAATTGCATTAGTATTCTAGCAGCTGTTTGTAGCTTAATTCAGATGTTTTCAATTCAACAAGACTTTGAGGAAGCTGCAAAAATGCCCTGACACATTGTTTTTGGTCATAGTGGAAACAGAGTAAGGTGAGGGAGGGGGTAGGGGTTTACTATTACATTAATGACTTTCTGCCTCTGTACAAATGAAAGTTGCGCCTTTGGCTCTGAGGTGTTGTGCAGCTCTGTCTGGTGGTGCCACTGCAGTCTGTTTGCTGGTGAGTTTTGTATGATTTGTACTTCTGTTTGAATTTGGGGATGTCAAACTTTTGGAGGATGGGCTTGCAATTGCAGAAGGATCTACTGAAAAAGATCAGAGCCTGCCCAGAGAAACTGTTAAACCCTCATTCCTGGCGCAGTGCTCAGGACTCTGATGTGGATTTGACATGTTTCCCTGTCATCTGACTTGACATCCATTTATTTTTTTACTGGGAATATGTCTCCTTCTCCGAAGATGCTTTGCTGTTCCTTACAGAGGTGATTCAGTGGAAGAGTTCAGGGAAAAAGGCCAGGAACTTGGGAAATTATGGTTTGGGAGAACTGTATGGACTTGTGTGGGGAATGTCTTTTGCCTAAGCTGATGCTTTCAGTATTCCATTCTACATCCACTCCAGCCTTCTCCGAATGGTGCTGATGCTCTAGAGGACAGATTCTGCACAGAGGGTGGCACCTTGGCAAAGGTCTGGGTTGTTCTTAGAAACAATTGCTGCAGCAGTGACTGTACTGTGTGACGAGCTGTGATTAAGGGCAGAGGGGCACTTGTGTCCCAGGAAATATAAGTTCTATAATGTAGAAAAATACTCTTGCCATGTCTTTTTTCCTGTGGTTGTAAGGGGCAGAAAAAGTAAGAAAGATTAATTTGCCAGATGCCTGAACTTTCATGCTTCTTTCTTACATGTGTCTGTAGTTATAGAATCGTGGAATGGTTTGGGTTGGAGAGGAAATTAAAGCTCACTCAGTTCCACACCCTGCCATGGGCAGGGACACCTCCCACTGGATCAGGTTGCTCCAAGCCCCATCGAGCCTGGCCTCGAACACCTCCAGGGATGGGGCAGCCATGACTTCTCCTTTACCAGTGTCTCCCCACCCTCTAAGTAGCTGATGTGAAGGAGTAGATGGGATTTTCTGAATCAGTGGTGTGTGGAGGGTTTGGGGACTCAGGACTTTTCTGTTCTTGTTTGATAGGGGTTTTTTAATTTTGAAGAGATGCAGGTCTTAAAGGAGAAACTTTGTTAGTTTAATTTTCCTCACCTTAAAAGTTTTTATGTTTAAAAGTGTGAGTATTAAGGAAAACATATCTACTTGTATACATTGTTCCATCTTCCTATCATCCATAAGGCAACATTTTATTTTGAGAATGCATGAAAGATCTATCTCATCATTAATGTTGATGTTTTGGGGATGTTATGGTACCACTTTTTCCCCTGAGCTTCTGAGAGAGAGGAGATGTTAGGAAATATTTAAGAGAACGCCAATATTAACAGCAAATCTGGCTGAGAGCTGCTGTTCTCTCTGTTGGTGGTTTCTGTTTCAGAGATGTCCTTTACCTTAGTTTGAATGTGTGGAATATAGGATGTATCGGAGTGATAAGTGCTCATCAGTCTCCTCAGCACACTTTGAATAATCAACTTCAGTGAATGTCAAATCTAAACTACTCATGTGAGTATGGACTCATTAAATTGTGGTGATCTAATTAACAGGTGTATAAATCTGTAGGTTGTGTGGCTGTCAGTGATATCGGATTTGAAGAAATCTGGAAGCCATTTTATCTGACGGTAGAAATTCCTGGCTCTTTCAGGGTGCTATGAGGTTTTTTTTGACCAGGAGGGGAGTAAGTTTTCCTACTCTGCCATCACTGAGAGCAGAATTATGGGTGCCCCCTGATGGAAGCAGCAGGCAGAGCCGCTGGAGTTAATATGTGCTTCCCAAGTGCATTTTCACTGTGTTTTTACTGATTGATTGATGGGCAGGAGGAGGAGAGAAGGGGAAAGAAGAGCTTAGCAGCAGCTGAACTGCAACCCAAGAATTTCACCAGCAGAAGGAAAGAGGATACTGTCCCAAAGAATGAAGCAGAGGAATTGTTAAGAATCCCCTGTTACCACCAGCTTGTGAATTTTGCCAGACAGCAGCAGAGAGAACTATTGTCTTAGCGATAGCTTAACAATGCAAGCATGTTTTCTGAGGTATAACGAAACTTCAGAAGCGTTTAAGGGGAAGAGACTGTGATAAAACACTCCTGATGGTCTTTCATGAAAGATCCTTTTCTGAAAGCATTGCTCTGTTCCTCAGTGTGCCCTCTGCAGTCTGAACTCACTGACATCTGTACTGAGCATCAGTAATGCTTTAAGTGCTCTGTCTATAAAGAAAGCAATATTTGTTGTGGTGCACAAGTGCCTGTCCATTCTGCCTGCTCTCAGCTCCCCATGTGAACAAACTGTGGCACACATGCTATGGCACATCGGAGCCTGACCAGTGTGTGAGGCCTTCGGATCTCCCCACCAGCACCACAAAGGGTGCTGTTTGCTCTATGTCATGAGAGATACTGAATATAAGAGGAGAGATAGAACACCTTTACAGATGTCCTAAGAAACGGAAAAATGGCCTGCAAAATGCCAGGAAAAACAGAAAAATGCCCTCTTTCATCCCTGCTCTCCTATTTAATGGAAGAAATGGTCACTGTATAAAAGTACATATTAATACCTGGCTGTTTCAGAGTTACGCTGTGGGGTTTGGATGTCCTAGACCAGAGTCTGATATGTGCATGTCTGTACTGCGACTTTGGCAGTGAGGCAGTAAACTCATGGAGAAATTGGAATAAATGCTTCTAAAATATCAGTGTGATATATACCCTCTCCTGTCCTATTTTTTCCCCCTCCTTTTAATCAACTGTTCTGTGTTACCATTATGGTCATTACTCTCTCAGCTTGAGCACCTGAGCCATTTGGGCTTTGAATGCATTAGCAGAGTGGCCTGCAATGGGGATTAAAAAGGGGCTACCAGGCACACTTATTTTTTGCTTTCTTTAAATTTGGCTTTCTGTGTTTGTGTTTAATATGTATATCTTGAATTAATCACATGTGAATTTATTGGCAGGCTGGAAATGTAAGTCTGAGAGCATTTAGTTGCAGTGTAAGTGTGACTTGAGCATGACCCAAACCAGATGAAGTCTGTCCCCAATGACAAATAAAGCTGCTGTCATTAGGAGGAGGTGCCTGATCTCAGCTGTGTGTTACAGGATTAAGTTGCATGGGTTAGGTTTGTGTTTCTGAAGTTCTGTAAAACATCATTTCAGGAAGACTCATTTAAAAAAATAGGGAAGATTAGAGTGAAAAGTAATTTTCAGTTGCTAGGTTTGTTTATGCATTTTGGCTTTTAGACTTCCAGCTTTGCTATATTTTGAGTAATAACATAATACAGGGGGGTTTATGTGATATTAATGCTTTTCCCCTTCCTCTATCCACTCACTCTTCCTCTCATTGTGTTTTGTCACTGTCATCTATCTTCAAGTGGGGATTTATTTTTGATACAAGTTGTTGTTTTCTTTGGCAGGAGCTAGGAGTGAGCCTGTGTGAAATTGTTATGTCCGAGAAGGTCTGTGAGTGATTAATTAGCCTATAGTGAGACTGTTCTGGTTACTGTGAAATAACCAGATCACACCTTTTAGTTACTTGGCAGTGGCAGGAGGTACTCCAATAAGATCAAGTAACTTTGGAGCACTTTGTGTTAACTCTTCTGGATGTGACCTGCTTACGTTGGGGACATTAAATGTGTGTCCTTAATGGAGACCTTTCATTTGGGCTCAAAACAAACTTTAGAGGGAACTACGACTGTGTCTTGTTTCCCAAATTGTAACATTCATAGTTGTTTGCTTAATGCTGAGGGCCCTTTAAATGGCTGCTTCCGAGAGAATTTTGCAAGTAACTGTAACATGGGGGAATGATGTTCTATCCAAACTGCATTAGCATCAGTGGCACTGCGCTCTGGTGGCAGTGGGGTCAGTGTCCCAGAGTTTCAAGTCTGGAAAAGGCCTTCAGTACAGTTCACACTACAGGGTTGGTGCGTGGTATTTGGTTGGGTTTGTGTTGTTGTTTAAGAATTCTGGTCAGTAAAGTTAAATTCTGCTCCAGAAATTCCGAGGTGCAAATGTCAATGACTTGGTTTCCAGGAAGGGTTGTTAGTAGTGAAGGCTTTCAGGTTATGTTGTAATTTCAAAGTAGAAAAGGAGAGAGCAAGCAACAGCCTCTCCTGTGGACTGACTTCTATGGAATTTGTTACAGGCTGTTGTGGAAAGGATCTATGATCAGACAAGGAATTCTCAAACCTTTTCTATACTCCTTAAAAATTCTGCTGTGCATCACTTAATTGATATTCCCCAAATGCTTACTCTTGAGGAAACCGAGGGGGACACTGCTTACCTGAAGTGTAATGACTAATGTGAATGAACTTTGCTCCACCTGTAGGGGTTTGTTTTCTCTGAGTTGATGACATTCTTCCTCATGAGATAAGTGTGGATGCTTAGCTGTGAGCATTTTAAATACTGGACACTCAGAAGCTAAAGGGCAAGAGCTGTAAATAATGCTTTAATTTAAACTGTTAAGGAATAGCAGTATAGGCAGTTTCCCTGTGTGTGCCTTGGGATTCACTGGTTGCCTGCTACTTCTCGCTGGTTAAGAGAGACATGTTCCTTAATGCATCCTGTGAGGGAGCCTGTAGTGGAGTCTCTAGTGATTAGAATTGCAAGCTTCTTTGTTGAGGTCAGGGTCAGGATTCTGTTGTGTTTCTTTGCTGATGCTAGAACAGCAACAGCAAGTATATGAGGGGAAAGCTGAGATGCTTGTTTATTTGTCCCTGGCCTTCCAGGTAACCCAGTGAGTTGTATAGGGTGGTTCTTGTCATGCTGCTTCCCTGGACCCATTTGAATATTGCCTTTTCTTCTGTGTATGAAGGAAGAGGCAAGAGAAAAATGTCTGCACGGAATGTTTTCTCATGAAGTAGATCCCTACAGTGTGTATCCAGTCCCGGCTGTTTCCTGCACTCATTTGGAGTCAGGTCAGAGGACATGGGTTTGCGGTTGTGCTGCACAAGGAAACTTGCATTGGCAGTAGTTTGAGCGTCACAGGTAGGATTTGAGATTGAATGGGCAGCGGCCCTTTGCTGTGGTTGGTGTTGTAGGTAAAGGGTATTTTATTACCGAGTTCTGTTACTGAGTGGAAGTGAACGCAAACAGCTTCCTGATCCATTAAATAATCCAGCAGTGCTGGAGGGAGCTGATGCCAGAAGACTTCAGTTTCAAACTTAGGCATTATCCAACAGCGGTGCTAGGTCAGTTTGCGAAGGGATGGTTTTTTTAGTATATTCTTTCCTTCAGTGCTACCTTTCTGTTGGAGTGGAGGTTGCGGACAGCCTTCTGTGAGCTCTCAGCAATGGAGCTGCCTTTTTGAGGCAGAACATTGCCACCTTGGACCACTGTGTGAAAATCCCTCACAGACACAGTAAGTAGCTACTGGTGGAGCGAAGGTTACTATGACCCTTCTCCTGTCCTTTTGTCCTTGTACACTAAGTAGTATGGCAAATTCATATTATTAGTGGGACAAAGAACAACCCCTTGAATTTGATGGAGTTTGTTTGATACCACAGGCTTTGAAGTGGTGGTGGTGTTTGACTGAAGCCAGGGTCTGAGTGTCTGACTGGGTGTGCTTCCAAAAACCATGGAATATAAACTACTGCAATATTTATGTTCTACTTGGCTTAAACATAACTGTTGAAGGCAAATCTCAAGTCCATCTCCTTTAAGTGCTTTTCATTTAAGTTTATTGAGCAGACCTCTCTGGAAACCTTTCCAAGGAAAGGTGGTCTTGTGTGAGATAGGTACTGGTGGTGTTCTTAGCGGTCTGAGGTGGATTGTCCATAGTTTGGTTATTTAACAGTGCTTTATTCTACTGGAGATAACCTTACTGGACTTGGAGAATAAACTGCAGTGATCTAGAATTGAATTATAACATTATGTATTGGTTTGGAGGGGTGACTTCCTTACAGTGTATCGATACTGAATGTTACCTGTTCATAGAAAGCTGCAGGTTCTAAGAGCAACCCTTTTCATCTGAATCTGCTTGTATGTGCTTTACGGATCTGGCAGGTTTTCAGTGGTATTGTGTCCTGAGTGATGGCTTGGGAGGACAAGTGCCTGCGAGTGATTTCAGTGTCTTGGCTGTCAAACAAACTGCTGTTCTTCTCTCAAGGATATTAAGTGCAGTTCCCGTTGGGGAACAGAAAAAAAGAATGTTAGCATTTAAACAGCTATTTTGTCCAGCTTTCTCCCCCTTCAGAAGGGACACCAGGAATGACATGTTAACTAACTGAAAATCATACTTTTATAACTTCTATTGCCCTGTAGCTCACCTGGTAGAGAGTAGTATGATAGTGCTAGTGATTGTACCAAATGAAACCCAGTGACTCGACCACAGAAAGGGCAGTGGCCCAGCCGCTGTTCTTGTTGCCCACAGGAATACAGCTATTGAACCACCTTGGTTCTCTGCTGCCAGCACCTCAGTGAGAGCAGTGCTATTGTTGTACTACACCTGCAACAATGGTACCAGCAGAAAGGATGTCAAGTTAAATGCTTGTGTTAAAACTGAATCCTTGTTTTTAGAGAAAATCCCACAACAAATCGCAAACAGAGCTCTGTTTAAAGCTTCCATTTCACGATCACATTGGTAGGAGAAATCAAAAGAATTAGTTCTTTTCAATTTGCAACCTTAATCAGTTTGCTGTGGTCCTGATGTATTATTCCCTGTAGGTATGTGAGGCAATGGACAGGGTAGTTCTTGATGTTGTGTGGAAATGCAGCTGCTTTATCATGAAGGAAAACAGAGGTCAGTCTGTTTTGTTTAAAATAGTGTTTCAAATGCTGTCCCACTCTCCTCTGCCCTTGCCTCCTTGTTTAGGGTAGAGCTGCTCTGATCTAGATAGTGCTGGCAGCAAACTTGCCCCAATGAGTAAACTAACTAAAATATGCATATGATCAATTTAATATGCAGTTAAACATTTTCCCATAGCAATTAGCATCAAGACAACTAATAATTACCCTGTGCCACACTGCAAACATACTATAGACATTTATGTAGGATGGCTTTGGTAATAAGTTATGAATAAAAAGACGCATACGTGCAAACATCTGAATCAACATCAAATTATGGCAATGAAGTGTGTCCTTTTTGTACTGGGGTTTATTTAATCTGCTGAAAAGCAATACTTTTCCCTTAAGAATGTAAAACCCAATGTAGCTATGAGAATGTGAATGCACTCCTACCAACCTTCTCATGATCCCATGGTTCGCCTGCTTTATCCTGGCTGCACTGCAGGAACAATGGAGTTTGGAGTTGGGAAATGCAATCCCACTCAAACTGTGTGTACGTGGGGCAAAAGCCAATGGGTACCACATTGGATACGTCAGTAATGAAGTTGACTCCTGAATGAACACCTAAAGGCGTGCATCAAGGCTGTGTGGTTTTCACTGCACGTCATCAAACACAACCGAATGGTGTTGTGATTGATGGTAAAGAAGATGGGGTCATGATGAGGATGGCAATGATAGGTTATTGTTTTAAAGGCTTAAAGTGCATCATTCTCATGACAGAGCATTGGGAGTAAGGGAAATGGATGAGGCTTTTAAGACGTAAATAACAATGTTATTTACATGAGACTTAGAATCAGTCTTTTACCTTCAGCTACTTTAGCTCAAACCACAACAGACTTCCAGATGGATTTAAAGAGTTGAGTTCTGAAGGAGGCATGAAGGGTGAAAAGGCTTACCTCTTTGGAAAAAGCAGTATTCAAGTTACCTAAAAAGCAAAGGCATCACCTGAAGATGAGCTTGTACTTTGACTGACGATTGCTGTGTGAGAAGTAATGCAGCTTTAGGTGTGACCTGCGTGATTGGATCTGCAGCAGCAATTCTACTTTGATCCATGGAAGTCAGCAAGCTGCTTCTGGGAGGGAATGAAGGAGAATGAGCTTCTTGTTGGTACGCTCGAAGTGTAAGAATATAAATTTGGGTGAGTGATCCCAGCTGCTGCATCCTGAGGGTTTCTGAGGCAGAATTACTGATGGCAGTAAAGATACCTTGCTATAGTACTTGGTTTTAACAATGCTTAGAGACCTATTGGGCTGTGGTGGTTGTCTGTGTGATGTTTTAAAGGACTGATTGACTATGCAATGGGATGTATGACACATAAATAGGTGTTGTTCAGTTTTTAATTGGAAAGCAAAATAAAAACCAACCCATTTACAGATACTGAGTTCATGATCTCATATTGATGTATGGTATATAATGTATTTAAAATAAAACCAAATTGAATCATATCGCCTGGCTGCTTTTTATGAAGCTCCAGTTCCTGAACACAACCACATGTTGGCACATTGTATGAATATTCTGTAAATTGACCCTTGATGCAGTTGGACATCATTGTTTGAATGGGGCAGCCTTTACATTTGGATGTTCAGTTCCCAGTGACCTAGAAAATGAAACACCTGAAAGTTGTAATTTATTTTGTTCCCAGAATTAAAGGAACGAAACATTCTTTTCAGTGTATTAGCCCTTTTGAGGAAATAGCAGTTGGTTACTGGATCAGCATCCTTCTGAGCTAGCTTCAGTGACAGAGCAGGCACTGTGTTTGTAGATTTGGTTACACAGCTATTAATACATTTATTAAATATTAGGTGATGTGGTTGAATAACAAGGAAACCATTGGTATAAAGTATTGCCTTGTTGAATAACTGGCCAGACTAGTTCCTGCAAGAGATGGGATGGGATTATCCTTCTAGGTTGACTCATCAGTGTTCCAGAGGATGATGACATTCAACCAGTATTTTGGAAGCGAAACCAGTGATTAAGAGATAAAGTTAGGAGATACTTGTCTGTTTGGATTGTATTGCGACTTAGTCAAGATAACAAACCAAAGTAAAACAGTGCTCAAGAAGATCCAGCCTGAGCTCCACTTGTTTCTTCCTTATGAGGATAGTCATGAGGCAGCAGTGGTGCTGTCAGTGGGTGTGTGGGTTTGCTGTAATTGGGTGAGCTGTAGCCATACAGTGCTGTTTTGTTTGCTTTGATGAGGAGAGTGTGTGGTTTTACCTTTCCATAGCTCAGGAATCACAACTAGGACACAGGTGTTGATGTCAGTGGCTTCCCAATGTATAGTGGAGCTGGAAGGCTGCTTGGAAACTGAGGTGTGGATTGATGAAGGATTTGCAAGCTGCCCACTGGGTTTGGTGGAGGAACCTCAGACATGTAGCCCTGAACTGCCAACAACCTTTGTCCTTTGTTTTACCTTCAGTTAACAACAAAAAGAAGGGGTGGGTGGGTGTGCTGAGCTGGGGAAGTAAATTAACACTGGCAAATGGCCAGGTCTATCCCTAGAGTAGGGAAAGATCTTGGGAAGACAAATGAGTCTGTGGGCCTGGATTTGTTTCATTTTGTGAATGATGGGTGATGTTGTGTGCATTATTTATTGGGGTGAGCCTTTCTGAAATGGCTGTAATGCAGTTATATTAGAGGGAATGAGAACGGTATGGTTGCCAAGAGCTGATTTTTACTGGATTCCCCTGAGAGAGTAGTCTTTCATTTAAAATTCTCTGTAGTACACTTGAATAGCGATTCAGACAGGTACACAAGGTGCTGCAAGGGAACTGTTGTGTTTGGGTAGCTCTGTACCATTTTTCTGCTGCTTGTTACTGATGCAACTTATGTATTTGTTTGGTTAATACCATCTTGCTCCAAGCATGAGTCTGTTTAACTGTGTAATGATGGGACATATCTGTTGAATAATGAGATCTTAATGGCAAGAAAAATAACTCAGTTTTTTTATTTGTATATGATTTGTTTTTAATTTGCAAGTGAAGAATCCTGCAAGTAGTTGGTATTCCCTTTCCCTCCCACAATCTCATTCAGCACCCTCCTGTCAAAACCAACAAACGGGATCAATACGTCCTTTAAAATTTTGTGAACTCTGACTAAATTGGAAATCTACAAGTTTTATAACTAAGACAGATATATCTGTCCAGGTAGCAATTGACTACTTCATCTGTCCATACAATCTGAAGCAGAGGTGTTGACAAGGCCAAGAACTGCAGGTGCTGTTGGTTCGTGTTTGTTATAAGCAGGTGGCATAGCAGTTCCTGGTGGTGCTTTATGGAAGAGCACAGACCTCTCTGTGCTTGTGCAAAGCTGCCTCCTCTGGTTATCTGTTGTGTATATTCTCTGCGTATACAAGCATGTCAGTATGCTGATAGCTAGATTTTGAAGCGATTAGCAGTGAGCAGAGCTTCTAAGGGCTGAGCTTCAGGAGAAGCCCTATGCCTCAGTGTGTGTTTGTATGGAAGCAGTACTGAGTTGGCATGAGGATTAGGTGATTGGCCTCCTGGCTGGGCAGGACAGCTTTGCCTTACTGCTGCCAGTATTCTGTGGAATCTGCTGCTTGGTTTAGGATGATCCTAAAACTGGTTTCAATATTTCTGTATGCTGTTGTGTTGCACTATGTGGGTGTATTGACGTGGAAGTGATGTGTTCTCAGGGATACCCTTAAAGCCAGGCATTCCCTGCTTCCTGAAGCTGTGATGGAATACGGATGTGTAGGTCAGGTGACGAGAGTGTCGGCCTTTGGGGTGTTGTGGTGTAGAGAGGGACTGTGTAAACTGCAGGGGAAGCAAACAAATAATTACTTTGCTATAGCAAACTAATGGCATGCCTTAGCTGGAAACCATGGATTTGTGAAAGAAACCAGTTTTAGTTGTGACTTGTGATGCTCACTATGAGCATCCAGCCTGGGTAGGTACTCATTTAGTGGAGTGTTCCTTGTGAAGAAATGGTTGCGCATCATTTTAGGTGTTAAGGATCTACTTGCAGAAACATCTCTGTAGGCATCAATACATGAATATTTTGGATGATGGAGGCAGGAGCTTCAATAAAGCTCTAGAATCAACTGCAGAAGCTGTTTGTGGGTATTTAATCACTGATAGTTTGTCACTTGGTAGATCAGGAAGGCTGGCAAGTAAATTTATGTCAATTCTTTATTCTTTCTCTGAGAAGTTTTCTGTGTTGCCCCCAGATACTGAAAGATTTGCATGGTTTTCTCATTCCGGTTGTATATCGTAGCTGAGGGGACTTGTCTGGCTGGAGTGGATAACTGTTCATCTGAACCCAGTGTTTTTAGCCTAGAACAGTAGTTTGAGAGGGAGATATGAGAGTGTTGGATGGAAAAGTAATAACTAATGTCTTAAATTTGAGAGTTTTTTCAAGTTAGTTTTTCTTGTAGTAGTGTTGTCCCCACTCAGTGGTCCTTACTATCTTGTAACACCTTGTAACTAGCTTTAAGCTGAAAGAGGGGACATTTAGATGAGGTATAAGGAAGAAATATTCTCCTATGAGGGTGGGGAGGCCCTGTCTCAGGTTGCCCAGAGAAGTTGCGGCTGCCCCATCCCTGAAGGTTTTCAAGGCCAGGTTGGATGGGGCTTTGAGCACCCTGATCCAGTGGGAGGTGTCCCTGCCCGTGGCAGGCTGTTGGAACTGGATGGGCTCTAGAGTCTGTCCGGACACCAAACATCCTATGATTCTTGTGGAATGGAGCTATATTCATCAGCAGGAAAGACTGGTTTGTATCTTAATCTTGGAGCACTGTTGCATCTGAAGAGCAAGTGGTTGTGTTATGGAGTTGAAGTGGTGAGTTCAAGAAAAGCATCCTAAGGTCTAGGGTTTTCTCATTTTTCTTGATGCTAGGCTTATATTGAAGGTGTTCACATTCATCAGTGCACAAGAGTTGTTTATGATGAGCCAGCTGAATATTTATGAAATAGATTGAAATAATAAACTCTGTTATTCCAGTGTCAGTAAACTGGACATTTGTCTTGGTAATCAATATGTGATACAACAGAGGTAAAAGAGAAGACCTCTGAGAAAAGTGTCTGGCTAACTCTTGTCTGTTTGCTTTTGCATCTAGCCACGAGCCGATCCCATCCCGATTTGTAGCTTTTGTTTGGGAACGAAAGAATCCAACCGGGAAAAAAAACCAGAGGAGCTGTTGTCTTGTGCGGACTGTGGCAGTAGCGGTGAGTTGACTACATTTACAAATACTGAGAATGTTTTTCAGGTATTAAAAATATGTAAAATTCGTAAATTCCGTTTTCTCTTTGGGCAGAGGCTGAGAGCTGAAACAAAGAGGAGTGGAAGACTTTTTAACTAAAACTGTGCCATCCGGATAATTACAAACAAGATGTGCAAATTCATCTTTGTGCCAAAAGTCCAGATCTTTTGAACAAATTGATAGGAAAACCATACTTGCAAACTGCAGGAGTTTTGTTGTTTAGGATATCTGTGTTTGATCCGAATATGTAGTTTTGCATTGTGGTAGCACATGATCAAGTATTTTGCTTGCACCTATTTGCAGCGTTTCAGAAGGTGAGGAATAATCCTAATAATAAAGGCTGTGCAGCAGAGGAAGTGGCCTCAAGCTGCACTGGGGGAAGTTTAGATTGGACACTAGGAAAAGTATCAGCACAGAAGGAGTGGTGGAGCACTGGAAGAGGCTGCCTATGGCAGTAGTGGAGTCCCCATCCCTTGAGGAGTTCAAAAATTGTGTGATCATGGCTCTTGGCATGGTTTAGTAGCACAGTGGTGTTGGGCTGACAGTTGGACTGCATGAGCTTAGAGGTCTTTTCCAACTTTAATGATGCTATTATTCCTTGCTCTCGCATGTTTTGTGTATCCATTATGTTTGAAAAATTCTGTTGTTCCGTGGGGTTTGAATATGATTCCAAATAACAGGCTCAAGCTGTCAGGCAGTCAGTCACCCTTCGCTGATCATCAGTAAGTGGTTCCTGTGTGGGGCAGCAGCTCCTGCAGGCCCCCTGTGGCTGTTCTGAATACAGGCACTTGTTTTCTAGTGAGCTCCTCAGTGAATTTTGAAAACACTCCTGGAGTGTGCTCTTACTCTGTACAGTGCTTGTGCAATGCTGGTTCCAACCATGTTCTTGGCCTTGGTTATTCATGATTCCTAGAGACATTTGTCTTCGAAACTTAAAATCATAGAATGGTTTGGGTTGGAAGGGACTTTAAAACTCTTCCTGTTCTATCCCCTGTCTTAGCAGGGACACCTCCCCTGGATCAGGGTGCTCCAAGCTGCATCCAACCTGGCCTTGAACACCTCCAGAGATGGGGTAGCCACAACTGCTCTGAGCAACCTGGACCAGAGCCTACTTACCCTCAGTGTGAAGAATTTCTTCCCAACACCTAATCCAAATCTCACCCCTTCCAATTTAAAGCTATTCTCCCTTTTCCTGTTTAGTAACTCTATGCCATAAAGCTTTTTGTGGCACAACTGCATGTGCAAATCTTCTGATCAGTTTAGCTGTACTGAAAAATCCACGGTGAAAAGAGCTGTTTGGTGGCAGAGGAGTGATTTGGTTGGTGTATTTTGTTGTGGGAGCGGACTGCTTTTGTTTAGCTGTGTATGTAAGAAACTTCTGCCCCTTTAAGCTCACAGCTGCACTGGGAAGTGCATTTGCTAAAGCATTTTGCAGTGTCATAACCAGGATGTGGTTTTAATTTTGTGTTTCTGCATCTGTCACCTGGGCAGTCTCATTGTGTTCCAGACAGTGTATGTTTTAGTGTATTTGAGTTGATGATTAAACAATGTAGTAAGGAAGTGGCATTTTCATCCCACCAAATCCCATAGATATTAAGCTGTCTTCCTTCAATGCTTTCCAGCTTTCTTGTATTTTGAAATCTGTGTTTGGCAGTGTGATAGGCTTTGTGCTTGGTGAGGCTCTGGTATGTGGAGTTTAAGTTAATCAGGTGAGCTGAGTGATCAGCCGCTCTTCTGCTGAGTAATAAGCCTCTGGTAGGTCTGAGATGCTTTAGAACGGCAAAGTCTTGACTTTCATGGATCAGCTTCCATTTGAATTAACACTGATACATTCTCTCTGCCTCATTAAGACTGTATTATCTTTAATTAGTTCCTCTGATGTATTAGATATAAAGAATGAATTGTGGAGACTGCCAATCAGATTGCTAGATGGTTAAAATTTAGCTACTGATGCTGAACTAAAACAAACCCCAATCTCCGTGCAATCTATAAATAACAAAACTTTAGCCTAGTGACAGTTTGTTGTGATTGGATTTGTAGTTCTGGACACTGCAGTGTGTCTCAGAGCTGGCCTTGCTGTCTAACAAATGGAAAACAAAACCGTGTGTTGCACACAGCAAGTGAATTGTGCAGTTGGTCAGAGATTAAATTGCAGTGCCCACTACTGACATTTCTGCTCTCCTTTAGCGACTTTTGTCAGTTTCTTGGGTGTCTTCAAGCAAAGATTCTGCACTCTGGAAGCAAGCCATTTGCAGAACTGCATGTTTCAGTGCTGTTACTCTTCTTGTCTGGTGTTTGGGAGGAGAACAAATCTGGGCAGAGGACATGGAATGCACAGCTCTGTCACTTTGCCCAGGGCATTTTCCAAAGGAGTCATGTGAGAGATGTCTGATATGAGAAAACAAATCCTATCACAAAAGTAAACTTTGCTGCCTCACCCTCATTGTGTGATTTTGAAAAATGATTAGGACTTGAGCACTGGAATTGAACTCTGCTTCCATTCTCCTATCTGAGGGGTACAGAAGCAAGTGAAGAGCTGCTGCTGACAGGTTTTAAATGGAGTTGAAGTTGTAGAAAGAGGGGACTGGTAGGAAGTTTGAGTTTACTATGTGACAATAATAAATGTTTTTAAAAGGGGGGAAAGTAGCTGAAAGTCAAATACCTGTGGGTACTGTCCTTTCACCCAAATGGTGTGTTGGGCTGTGAAGCGAAGGCTGGGTAGGGGAGGCTGGAGAGCAGGACAACACTGACAACCTGACTGAGTCAGGTCAAGAGGAGTATGGACAGAAAGTGTTTGGAAAAGGCCTATGCATAGGTTGCTTTAGAAAATGGACTTAGGGTGAGCTTTAAGAATAAGTGAATATGGGAATTGTATCAATCATTGCTGACTGTGGGAGGAGGTTGGCCAGTTGGATAAAATCAGCTGCTAAGAAACCTGCAGATGGAAAACCCTACTACATGCCTGAGGTAGGGGCATAAATCCTTTCTGCTTGTAGCTAAAGACACCCTAAGTAGTAGAGCTTTCTGCTCAAAAGATTGTTTAACATAGCAGTTTTTTGTGAATTACTTTTTGTATTAGTTACCAGCATCTGGATCACGGTTAGAAATAACTGGAGACACTGGCGTATCCAATTTAGCTCTGTATGTAATTGTCACTAGTTGAATGCTTGCTCTTTTGAAAGAATATAGTTGTCTTGGCAGAGCCTTGAAAGAATAAAGAAAGCCCAGATTTGCAGTGAGGAAGCAGAAGTGGGCAGGTTGAAGGAGTTAGTCACAAAGGAGCAAGGTATCCTGTTTTCACTTCCTGATCTTGCCTCTTTCTGCCACATCAACATGTCACTAATCTTAACCTGTTCTATTTGGAAGGGGAAAGGATATATGTTAGTATTTAATTTTTTATGGCTTTATCTTAAAGCAAACCTGTGTGTAATCCTGGTGGAAATGGCCAGCTTTCAGAATGGTCAGATTCATTCTTGCCAATGAATTTCCAATAATCAGTTAAACTTGTGTGCCACATCAAAATATTAATGCTGCTGGTGTAAAAGCGAGTCAAGTGGTTGAACCAGCAGAAACTACTGTCTGAGACATGTCAAACCAGAGACTGATTAAGTGTTGAAAACGTCTTGGCAGATGTGTCAGCTTTTTGATATGGGAAAAATAGCGTAGTCTCCATTTCTGTTTAGATCAGTTAAAGCTGAAGTACTCTGCTCTTTCACATTGAAAGCAAGTAGCTGCAAAATCAGTGCAGGTCACAGCGACTCCGTTCCAAGTGACTACAGGAACCTGTTAAGCTATGGAAGCAGTTAAACAGAGTCCTTTTTAAAGGTGAAATGGATGCTGATTACCACTCCATGTCCGGTAGGCATTACCTTCTACTTGTTAACATTATCTTTTCACTATGTCAGTCTGTGTCTGCAATGAAGAGTAGAAGTAGTATCAGCTATTAAAGGACAAAAGTTTGACACGTAGGCTCTCCCTTCTAGTGCAAAGCTAGGAAAACCAGTAAAAGCACGTGACAAATGCATCATGGCATTTCCTATTCGTACTTTTCCTGCCTCCCGTGAGTTGTAGCTCTGGAACTTCGAGCGCAGGCAGAATCTTCCTATTTTATACCAATGGATTTAGTTTTAATTGCATCTTTCTCGATCGTAAAATCAACACCTGAGGATATTAAGGAATGTGTTCAGCTGTGGAATTGTTGGAATGAGAAGTAGTTGTGTAGGTAGGTAACAGAGAAATAAAGTAACCCTGTTACATCTGGTCTGTACATAGTTACCAGCCAGTGAGAATGGACAGTTCTTATGTCTGTATTTCTCAGTTATTTACTTCAGGCAAAGTTCAAATCAACCATTTAGGCCACAATCTGTAGCAGTTACTCTGTATCTCTGTGTGAAACAGTAGTGTTCGATAATGGGTTTCAAGGTTCCAAAAATAACTGGTGCTTGCAGGGCTCTAGTGGGGCTGGCTGCATCCTGTTGAACTGAAGAATCAACCTTGCCAATCTCAAATCTTTAACTCTAAATATTTAGTGGTTTGTTTTTTTATTTTTTTTAGGACATCCATCGTGTTTGAAATTCTGCCCAGAGCTAACATCGAATGTGAAGGCCTTAAGGTGGCAGTGCATTGAGTGCAAGACGTGCAGCGCATGTAGGATCCAAGGCAAAAATGCAGTAAGTTGGACTGGATCTGACTTCGCTTTGTTTCATGTAGCTCTATATTAGCATATGTGCAAGTACAATTCACTGCTTTACAACTTGAGGCAATGCTGAATTAAAACTCTTCCTTTTCCATCCCCTATCCCTACCTTTCAGGATAATATGCTTTTTTGCGACTCCTGTGACAGAGGGTTCCACATGGAGTGTTGTGACCCACCACTTTCCCGAATGCCAAAAGGTGATAGTAAAAATACTTTCTGTGAAAATGCTTTCATTCACAATCCTTTCTCATGCTAAGACCACAAGCTCTAGTGCATGCTGATCATTTCTGCATTGGTAAACAGCGTGGTGTCAGTAGTGTCCAAGCCAAAACTGTGTTTACTTGAGGTGTTTTTCTCTGGTCTGTGCTCAGTTGGACAGATGGATCCTTCACTGTGTATTGAGGTGTTGACCTCTGTAGTGAAGGTGAGGTTTTACAATGTTAGAAATGTATACAGTGCCAAAGGAATCCTTTAGAGCGGTTGAAAGAGCCTGCCTTTGTAAGAGTAATTAAAAAAGCAGACAAACAAACAAAATACATGTGTCTTCAGGTTCTCTAATCTCTGGATTTCTGATATATAGTGTCTCTCCCTTCTCCTCTCATACCTGCTTGGCTTTCTCTATTTAATTTAAAATTACACCGAAGACTTCTTTCCTCTCCCTTCCCCCCGCCACCTCCCAGATACCCAGCCTTATCTCCAGTACCTGTTCAGAACTAGACATCTAACGTTAGCAGGGTGCCAGATTCAAGTTGTTATTTATTGAAACAAGCATACCTTCGTGTGACCTGGCATTTCTTTAGCCTGCTCTGACCTAAATTGCTTTGTAACCCACGTGGTTTTTATCCCTCCATCCTAACTGTGTCTGAAGAAAGATATTGTAAAGAGGGACAGATTAGAACAGAAATTCTTCTAAGAAGCCATTTGCTCACAGCTTTTTCTATGATCCTTGTTACCACCCCCTCCACGCTTCCATTGGCATTTTGCTCTCAGAACTCTTGGAGAATGGTAAGAATGGATCACTTTTATCTGTCCTCGTCCACTTCCCTGTGTGCTCTTCATAAGAGAATTTGTTAACCTTTTGTGCTTGGTGTATATTTTGGTATTCATCTGCAGTACAGGTTAATTAAACTATGTGCAATGAAACTCTCTTTTCTTTATGCAGGAATGTGGATCTGCCAGGTCTGTAGACCAAAGAAGAAAGGGAGAAAGCTACTTCATGAGAAAGCTGCCCAAATCAGGCGACGATATGCAAAACCTATTGGGCGACCGAAAAACAAACTAAAGCAACGAATGTTGTATGTTTACTTTGATTGGTTTTAATGTTTCTGAGTTAGCAGTCAGGCTCAATCACCTTGCTTAAATGTATTTCTAGGTGGGGAAGGAGATGTCAGGTGCTCATATTAGATGCCTTTCAGTCCATTAGCCCCTCACCTCTTAATTATAGAGGGTACTTTTTGTCTTGTGTCAGAAGGTGATGAAAAAAACTTCCTGTAACACTTCTCAATCCCATGATTGAACAAAACTACCTGTAGCAGATGCAAATAGAAGTCTGTATGATAATGTGTGCCTCAGCTGTTTTTGGGGTGTAACTTCAAATGATTGAAGTACATACAGAATCTGTACTAAGTGGGCAATAGTGAGTTACTTAAATCTGACTTTAGAAGATGGTTCTGTTCAAAGGCTTATTCAAAAGCTAGATACAATTGACTGTATTAGTTGATATCAGCTTACAAAATCCACTCTAAAAAGCACACTATGCAATAACTGCATAAGTTCTGGTTTCAGGGATATTCTGGAAAAAATATTACTTAAATTCTGTTGTTAAGTTGCCACTGGTTTCTAGGGAAAGAGGTTGCAGTTCCTCTTGCTTCTCAGGAATGTGTTTATCCAGGGCAAGAGTGCTGCAGGTTTTTTTGGAATCTGTCTTTGCGGGAAACTCTGTAGTTGGATGTCTTTGGGCTTGATTGGAGAGTTGTTTAAGTATCATTCAAATGCTGAGTTGACACTCACTGACAGTTAAACAGGAACAGGTTCTCTGTTAATTCAGTAGCATGTTTTCCTCCATCACACATTCCTATGCATACGCCTTTCTTCTCCTCCTGTTTAACTGTGTGGCCATGTCAGCTCAGTAGCTGAAAAGCTTTGCGTCTCTATCTACTGCTCACTGTGTCGTGTGGCTGCCCCCCTACTATTTTTCTCTGCAGCCTAAATGCCTGTCTGGCATTCCTCAGAGCTGCATGGGAGCTGCTGCAGAATTTGGCATTTTACAGAATGAGGATTTGTGGAGCCAGTGGAGCTAGCAGGAAAATAGAAAGGGAAAAACATACAGTCCTAGAGTACAGCACACTGGTCAAATAGATGGACTTAGTGCTGTGCAGCTTGCTGTATTCTCTCTTTCCCCTCTCTCTCTGCCAAGATCTCTCATCTTGCCTTTTTGGTCCTTGCTGCACAGTTCAGCTTGTGCTTCTTTAGGAAAGTAATGCAGGACAAGAGTGGAGTGTGGTGGTATGTGAAAGTAAAACATGTGGTTGGAGACTTGTGAGAGCATACTGTTAAAGGAAGTGAGTTTAAGACTTTATATTACTTCTCCATTCTCTTCCTGATAGAGTATTGGGAATTCGAAGGTCATTGAAATAGTCAGACAACATTTATTCTAACTGCATTTTGTATTGTTGTGTGTGCAGAATGAAAATATTACCTGTATCTGTAGTTCCACCTTTGGTTTTACGACTTTTAAAACCTTAACCCTTCGGCTGGAGTTCTGATGCAGTACTGCTATACCATTTATCTGAGAACATGTCCCTGATTGGGGCTCCCGTGTCTGTCTGACACAGTAATTCTGCTTCTTCTCTTTATTCACACATGTAACAGGAAGATTGGGAAGTGTGATGAGGATTTTACCATTAGGTTTTGCTAATGGATTTCTGAGCTATGTCTTTTAAATTAACAGTCATGCCAGAGGACACAGGAGTTCTTTTAGACTTGGGTGATTACAATGAAGAGTTTTATGAATATTTTCTTCTCTTTGTAGCATGTAGGCGTGTCAGAGTAGTAACTGGGGGGCTGTCTGTATAGTATTTGCAACACTGCGGGCACATTTCTGTTACTTTAATGTTTAATATATATAAAACAAAGTAATTTGTTTTGGAACAATAATGAGGAGCTGGGATAAGGAACTGTACCTCATGGAATCCTATTTACAAGTGTTAGTGGAGCACGGGAGTTGACCGTATTGTACAGAACAGTATGTGGGCACAGAGACGCAGGCAGGTTGGCTAATACCGCTTCCTTCTCTTTGTGTAGTACAAAGAACATCTGTCCAGTAATGCTGGAATCAATTTTTTGTCTATTGCCCATCTGTAGGAAGCCCTTTGCAGGGAAATGGCTCTGTAGGATTAACTGAACCCAGGTGTGTGTTGGCCTCTGGCACTGGTGGCGTTTACCACATCTGGGAGTGGGAACAGGCCTTGTGACGGACGTCAACATAGAGGACCAAAGGGTTCGGAAGACTTAGAAGTCTGTGGTTTTGCTACCTCTGAGGAGCTCACCAAATTTGAGGATGTGTGAGTGGAGAAGAGGCGAGTTCTTAAACTGGTGGGCCCTTGAGTTCAGTAAACCAGATGGTAGCCCCAGGCTGTTCGGTCTCTAATTAGAAATGACCTGTTGGAATTAATCACTTCAGCATTTCAATTAAGAAGGCAAAAATCTGTGGAAGAAAACTTTCCGCTGCAAAGTAAAAAGTGAACTTCAAAGAGCAGGATGGAAAAGGGAATGAAAGCATTTGGTGCAATTACATAGCTGTGTTTGGATCTGCAATTTGATCATGCCTCCTGATACCTATTTCTTGTACTGCAGATATCTTTTAACATTCTCTTTCTATATAATTACAATATACTGCACTTCAGTGTGGCCTTCAGTTGTTCCTCTCCCTGGCCCTTAGTGACCTGTCCTGCTGTCACAAATGCTGGCTTTCAGCGTGCCCTTTTTCTTCCTGCATTTCCATCACATTCACCCCTCTCCCTCCCTGACACCACCTGCGTTAGGCCCAGTTGGTTACACCTTCTGTCGAGACACTGCTGGGTGTCAGTTTGGCTTTTTCCTTTCCTTTGCACTTGTTACAATTTATAAAGAAAAGAAGGCCTGTTTCTTTGGTTCTGTTGTAATGCCTTTCCTGAACTGCCTTAGAACACTACTTTGCAAGTAATTTCTGCTACTGGTGTTGGCACACGTAATCCAATGAGTGTGGGAAAAAGAACAGTTTCTTGAACACTGACTGTATGGCTTTAAAAGTCTTAATAGCCTTTCTGTACTCTTTAAGCAAATGTAACCTGAAGTTAAGGGTTTTACTATGCAGTAATTTATTAACCCTGAATGTGTGCATCTCCTCTGTGTGTGCAAATAAATGCAGTGGTGGTGGGACAGTTCATGTATTCAGGCACAGTGCATTTATGTTTTTCTCCAGAGCAGCACAGTTTTTCCAAGTAGGTGGGGAGGCTGCTTACTTGGGAGATCCTGCTATTCCAGCCATTTCCATTTATGTGTACTGTGGATTCAAAAAATGGGATGGGGGGTGGGGGACACAGACAACATAGAAAAAGGAAAAGGAATAAAAAAGCTGATGTTATGTCTTAGTGTGAAATGCATTTCCAAAGTTTGTATCTTTAAATTGCATTAATGATGAAGTACAGTGGCATAAGTGACTTGTATAAACAGTAGTGCTGCTTGGCAGATTGTTAATGCTGGTTTTTATTTTCAAACTTTCACATAGGTCTGTAACCAGCGATGAAGGATCCGTGAATGCATTCACAGGAAGGGGGTCACCTGGTAGGGGTCAAAAGACTAAAGTCTGTACCACACCTTCATCTGGTCATGCTGCATCTGTGAAGGATTCAAGCAGCAGATTGCCTGTTACAGACCCCACTCGGCCTGGTGCCACCACCAAAATCACCACCACCTCCACCTACATATCTGCCTCTACACTTAAAGTTAACAAGAAAACCAAAGGGCTCATTGATGGCCTAACTAAGTTCTTTACACCATCACCTGATGGTCGCAGATCACGAGGTGAAATAATAGACTTTTCAAAGCACTATCGTCCAAGGAAAAAGGTCTCTCAGAAACAGTCATGCACTTCTCTTGTGTTGGCTACAGGTACCACACAAAAGCTAAAACCTCCACCTTCTTCACCTTTACTCCCAACCCCCATCTCTGATCAGAGCCCCAGTCCACAAAAATCTTCAACTTCTTCTAACTCTCCCCAAAGCTCTTCCAGTCAGTCGAGTGTCCCTTCCTTTAATTGCCTTCCTGATAACAGTCAGCTGAAGGGGCTGTTTGATGGACTCTCTCATATCTATACCGCTCAGGGACAGTCACGAATAAAGGGACATCCAATCTATGCACCACCCAAGCGCTTGCATCATAACGCAGAATTCCCTTCCGCATCAAAATCTAATAGCTGTTTCTGTGGGAAGAAAGAGGTCAGGGGCAGGTTTATTGCTTATGCCCGTGCCTCTGTATGGGCTGTGTCTAGAGGACGTGCTTTTAAAGCAATTGCTCACCTCAAGAGAACAACCTTCCTTAAAAAGCACAGAATTTTAGGCAGATTAATGTATAAAGTGACCCCTCAGATGGGGACCCCCTCACCAGGGAAGGGGAGCTTGGCAGACGGAAGGATTAAACCTGATCAGGACGATGGTAAGCAAAGGTGAAAGCGCCAACCAAACCTGCGTCCCATCTGAAACCAGAACACTTATATTGTCACATAGGTTCTAGTTATTTCTCTTGTTCTTACTTCACTTTCATACAAAAGCAACGGAACCTTGACCTTTTGTCTAATGCTGACTAAATCTCCAAAATGTTGTTTCTGACTAATACCACACCACCTTTTTCATTATGTTTTTGCATCTGTAGTGACACTAGGAGCCCCAAATGCCTTCATAATGTTGCTTATGGCTGTGTAGTACCGCATGAGTAGCCACTCTTCATGCTACTTCCTTGTCCTTCCCCCGCCCCTTCCCTGGCCATAGTGCTCTCATCGTGATTGTGTGCCATCAGTGCTCATCATGGTGGACATCTCAGTTCATTTCCCTCTGCTCCATTGCTTTTTCACGAACGATTCCATCCTGCTACAATCTCCACAACATTTGATCTGTACTGCTGTGAAATACCTTCTTTGTAATTACTTTTATTTAAGGAAAAATATAGTGCTTGAAAGTAGAGTTAGCTTAGCGTTGGTCTCCAACTTTTAAGGGCAATGATTTTTCTATTTTTCTCTTACTTTAATCTTGTAGAGTGTACTGGAGTTTGAGTGGCATAGTTCTAGTAATTGGATATATTTCATTTCACAAGGCTTAGAACTGATTCAGTAGGAGCAGACTGTAAAGGCTACAGACAGATGAGCAATTACCAAAAATAGGTCATGCAACAGCAAATGAGAAAATGAGAAGGGGTGGGAGGGAAGGTTTAATTTCTGTTACTTGGTAATCCCAAATGTAGTTAAAATGGGGAGTCCTAACAGCCATAGTTGCTCCAATCAAGCTTAGGAGTATCATTTTGGTAAGGCATGTGTAACCTTCGTGTCTGAATGAACTTTTTGCTGGTTTTAAATAACAGATACCGAAATCACACTAAGCATCAAACAAGAAAATACAGATGTGTATCTGGTGGGAAGCAAGGATAACGTTACACAGGAGGATTTGGAAGTGTTTAAGCAGGCTCGAGAACTTTCCCTTGAGGTAAGAATCATAAAATGCGGTTATTTCTGTAAATAAAAGCCTGGTTCATTTCCACATGTCTGTTCATTTGTAATATATTTCTTTTGCTCTAATGTATCTTGCTTCCTGTGAATTTAATTTAGGAAGTGCTGTGTATAGAGCTACATTCTCCTAGATAAGAGGCAAGGCACACAGTGGAATGGGTCAGTAGGTGACACCCGGGATAGGTTTTGGAAGATAGACTTGAGCATTTTGGCCACAGGACTGCCCCTGTCGAAGCATAGAGATGAACGTAGCTGACATCATGGTCAGGACTGAAGCGATACTGGTTGATGAGAATGTGCCTCATGAGTTTCTTCTGCAGATAAAGCAGCCACTGAGACAAGTTAAACCTGTCCCAGAAAATACCGTTCGGTAGCAAACTGGATTTAGTGAGTTCATAACTTCATTTTACCCGATGATTTAACACACTCTTAAATACTACAGACTTATTCTAGCAGTGAAAATATTTGAGCTGAATCTGACTGTAACTGTTTATACCAGCTGGTGTTAATGCCCTTATTTAAGGTATGCAGTGATAATCAGAAGCTTGTGGAGACTGAACTGGGGTTTCGGATGGGCTTTTATTGCTTTTTTTTTTTTTTGTTGAGTTGTTTAGTTTTTTTTCCTGAGCAAACTGGACATGGCAGTGAAATCTTCTTCTGGCAAACCAGACTTTTACTTCTCTGTGCCTATGAAATGAACAACCAGTGTCTGAGGCTCTGGGTCAGGTTCGAGTTGCGTGTAATGTTTCAACTGCTGCTTTTTATAAAATTACATCATAACTGAGCTTGTCTGGTACTTTTTCTGTGATAGAAATCATTTAATTTGTTTCTAGTTCAGTGTAAAGAATTGATGTTACCTGCTCTAGGTCAGTGGAGTGACATTTTTATAGTTGTAATTCAGACTGTGTTAAACAGCAAACTCAAACCAAGTTTAAAGATTCAGCTTCATTATTAGTTTGTACTTCTGTTTGCTCATGGAGACAGTTCCCACCTCACACCTGACGCTGTGGGAGGAGACGAGGCCATTGTGCCTCTTGTTTGGCTGACCTATGCACCATCTGTATGCATTTGTAAGCACTGCACACTTAACTTCATGTTCAGTGTTCACTGTCATATTTGGCTGCTGGCAAACCCTGTCCTTTCTCTGTCCAGACTGGAAGAAATTAAGCAACTGATTTGAATGCTGCAGTTTCTCACACCTTCACTGGGTGAAGTTGGTGATATAAAGCTAACTGTCTTTTTACTCTTTCCCTAACTAAAATTTTTCTTGTCTTGCACCTCGCAGAAAATTGGGTGTAAAAACACAGGTGAAACAGGTGGACGATACCCTGCGGTGATTGAGTTTGGGAAGTATGAGATCCAGACCTGGTACTCTTCACCTTACCCACAGGAATATGCAAGGTAGCAAGCTGTCAGCATTGTTGCATGGTGTTGGAACTTTAACTACACGTGCTGATTGTAATGTACTTTATTACCCTTTTATAATTATTTATAGTTCACAACTTCTCTTAGAAGTAAATATGCTTTTGTAATTATAGGCAGGAATGAGGGTTTGTGTTTTTTTTTTTTTTTTTACTAGTTTTAATAAAAGATGCATTAAAAAGACTGATTTTCATAGTCCTGTATAAACATAACTTTGCATTGCATATTGGTGTGTGTTTGGGGTTTTGTTTTGTTTGGGTTTTTTTTTTTTTTTTTCCCCCTAAATGGCTGCAAACAGACATGTCCAACTTCAGGCCCTTTAGAGCAATTAATCTGATTTGTCATCCAGAGTTTGTTCAACTCCTTTCTCCAGGGACCAGGGAGGAGTCTCAACATGTTAGATAAATAAAGCCAGGCAAGCAAGTTCTGGCACAGCATCTGGTTTCTGGCTGCATTTTGCAGGGCACACCTTGGCATCAGGGAGAGAGTGTGCACTGATGTGTGTGCTCCACAGGTCTCTGCTGATCTTTGCATGTGCTGGAAATAAATGTTTTTGAATCCAATGGATCTGTGGCACAGATGGAGATTTCAGTAGTGTATGTGTAACAGGCAGCTAAGTTCTGTGGTCAGTTCCAAAATGCCATTGTGCCACATTGTTTTAAACTGCCTTTTTAATCCGTCTGTTTCCTTCCTCGATATTCCCATATTTGGATGGTAGAAATGAGTGATATATCATGAGCTGGAAGTACAAAAATCAAGGGCTAAAAAGAAGCATAGAGAACTTTTCTATTTTCTCTTATTACCACTGCTTTTATAGTGTTAATGTTTTCTCATGTACTTTTTTTTATTCCCTGAATTTATATCGTAACATTAAGGAGTGTTACCTGTTCCACCAAGTAAATTAATCCCAGATAGAGGCATAATGATGGATAATTGTTAGTATGAGGCAACAGTGAGACGTCAGTTGGAAGAGACATTGTGGTTCTTGGCTCTAGTGCAGTGGGATTACATAATGGAACAAGCAGTTCCAACTACTTTTTTGTGTTGTTGATAAACTTTCTTGGGATACTAGAGCAGTGTAAAGCATGACTGTCATACCAATGCGATCTCATGGTATGCCGGTAGCTTCAGAGCAGATAAAGATAGTTCTGTGCTCTAGAACTTTGTAGACTAATTTCTGCAGCAGTCTTCCTCTGCATCAGTAATGTAAAGGTGAAGGCAAGCTGTAAGATGCTCTGAACAGAATGGTTTTTGGTGCACAGAACACTCATTGGCCTGCATTATCTTACGTGGGGTGTATGAGTTACCTGCATGTAGTCTGAATGGAATCCTTCCTGGAAGAGTGCAGTCATCTGTGGGGCCTGTGGCGTGATGTGTGAAAGTGAGGCCTTTTGCCCACAGGCGAACTGTTGGGATGGGTCTTGGGTTCAAGTGAAGGGACAGTTTAGGTGGAGGTAAGGGAGTACAATCCTACTGCTGAATTTCCAAGGCAGTGGAAAGAAAAAACATGTCCTAACCTTCCCCTGCTACACAACAAGGACAGTTAAAGAGAAGGACATCCCCGAGTTCTCCTTTGTGCCTACTTCATCTGTATTGGAAAGAGGGTGCAATTCACAGTGTGTCTACATTGACAGAGAACATAGCAAACAACTAAGGGGAATGGGGGAGTTACTAGGGTCTGCTGGAGGCTGGGCCACAACCCTGAACAGGATTAGGTTCACTGGGATTTGCTGAGTCTGATCTTCATCTTCTAATCGTCAATGCATATATTTAATTGTACGCTCAAATGCAATTTCATTTATTAATTTAAACTTAAGCATCCTTTGCACATGGTACTTTATATTGAAATGGGGAGGGGATAACTTTTTTGTTTACAGAATTTAATGCATTTTTGTATAAAATATCTTTCTAATTTCCATACAGATTACCAAAGCTTTACCTGTGTGAATTCTGTCTTAAATACATGAAAAGTAAAAACATTTTGTTAAGGCACTCAAAGAAATGTGGCTGGTTTCATCCTCCAGCCAATGAAATCTACAGGAGAAATGATCTGTCAGTATTTGAGGTAGGTACCAAAATGAACATTTTGCAAAGTAACCAGTTTGTAGGCATTAGGGACCATGTGGAACTAGTGAAAACTTTTAATGTACTTTCTTCCTTGGAGATCTTATTGTTCTGGAAAACCAAGTGCATCTTCCATATCCTGCTCCACCCTGCTGTATTCAGTCATCATTCTTTCTTTCTTCACTCGTACTTCATGCATTACCAAACCTCTTGTGACATTTGTATAGTGTCTGAGATGGAAACTGTGATGGAGGCTCTTTGAGCGAGTTGGCTTTCCCTTCTCACCCTATTGTGCCCAGTCATTTCTGACTATTTGAGTTATCTATCTTTGTTGCAGAGAGAATAATAATCGTCATGTGGATGCTTCTGAAGTACAAGAGCTTCTTTGATGCTGTTTTTCCAAGAACAGTATTTAGATGTGCATGTTGATAACTTCTTTTTAGTTGCAGGTATCATAGATCCCATTGAATGTATTTTCACATTGTATAGATGTCTATCATGCTTGGTCATTGCCGTTACTTGTTCAGATATTGGTAGATGCAGTCTTAAAGACCTTATTTAAATTAGAGCAAGATCTTAATGTCTGGTTCACTTGTTTGGTTTTGTGCTATTAAATAGCTGTCTACCTCAAGGTTGCTTCCTTCCTAATTTGGGCATTTCTTATGAAGACTGTAGAAATTCCAGTAAAAGACTTGGATTGTAAACAGACTGACCTCTTTCCTATCCAGAAACAAAGTTGTCCTACTCAGCCAAAATCAGGTTTTCTCTTTTAAGGGATACTGGGAACTGTACAGCACACAGTTGGCAAATCCTGCTCTCTGATTTGTTTCTAGTAGCTATTGCAAACGTGAATAAAAACCTCTTTAAAAAAAAAAAAAATTAAAATACAGCTGTGAGAACGGGACTGGGATAATGACACAAAAACCACACAGAAAACAAGGTGCATGTGGAAGCCATGCGGCCATGCCCCACCTCTTCCTCTATTTTTATTCTTTCTCTTGTTCATCAGGCTGTTAAGACTTCTGAAATAAAGTAGGTTTTTTGGTTCAAAAGTTAATGTTGGGTGCTGCTCTGAAAATTGTAAACACTTTCTCATCTGCTGATTCCCTGCCTTGCCATTCCTTTCAGGAATCTTGTGCACCTTGTTTCTGTATGACAAAATAAAGCGGTTGGGGCTTCCTCCATGCTTTTTGTTGTTGAGAGAAATAGAAATTAGTTTAGTGTTTAAGATTGGTGTACCTTGGTCCAGAGTGTGACTTTGATTGGAGAGGAGACGTCTGCACAGTTTACCACTGTGCTGCATGCATATTTTGTCCGATACTGGCTTTTGAAGTTCTAGTCTGTCTCTCTTCTTTTCCCTCTCCCCTTGCATTGAAAACTGATGAACAAACTGTGTTTACCAGTAGAAAGGATAACCTACACAATTTGGGGCTTCAGGCTTCTGGCTTAACCAGTGATAATTTCTACTTGGTTAATGTTTGTATTTGATTTGCATACTTGCTAATAAGTGTGAAAAGGAAATAAAAACATCCGGACAAATGGAGTGAGTGGTACTCTTTAGTACTGCATTTGAAAGGTACTCGGATACTGTGTGCAAGTTTATCCTGATGCTTTTAGGAACAGTAGCTGTCCATTAAATGATTTATTTAATCCAGATAATGCAGCTGTACCACTGAAGTCACCTCAAAATCACTAAATGGTTCCAAAAGGTTGGGGTTTGTCCACCCCTCAGATTTGTAATTAGGGTTCTTACTAAAACCAAATTGGAATAGAAGATGGCATCCTTGTCAAACAGCGTGCATAGTGTTTGGCTTTCCCTGAATGAAATAGAGGCAGTGACTTTGTTGCAGCACATCGGTGCAGGTGTTTCTGTTCAGAAGATGATTTCAAAAATGCTGATGCCTTTGCCAGAGCCTTCCCTTTCAGGAAGTAACAAGTTGAGCCAGGAAACCTGCATGTGTCCAGTTTTTATGTTGCTAGTGGAGTCACAGTGTGACTCCTTACACTCTAACATACTTAGACTTATGGTAGTGCTGAACATGAACATTTGCTTCTCTCGCTCAATGGTGTTTTAGTCAGCATAGAAATTGTCTTGTCTGATTTAGCTAAAACATTTCTGGAATTGGTGTGTGCTTGGCAACTCATTTGTTGCCCTTATTTCTTAGGGATTCAACACAATGCGCTGCATTGTTTTGGGGTTTTTTTCTTAATTGCTACACACCATTGCCTTCTCATAAACCTGTGTTTAATGTAGTTTTAATTGGTACTTTTTTGTCTACCAGTCATTCATTCTTATTCCAGGAATGAAGTGAGAGAGGTAAGTCTCACTCAGACTATTAAAAGGTAAAGTTACTTTGTTTAATAAATCCAGATCCTTGGAGGATACTTACAAATGCAAAGTAATAACTGCTCAGTTTAACAAGAAGCTCTGTCATTTCTCTTCTGGACCTTGATGTGGGGGTTTTTTTTTCCCCAAATACTGTCTTGTTCATGGTTCCTTCTAGGCTATGATGATTTCAAGAGACTGTGTTGTCCCAGCCTGTTGGTGGCATTGGAAATAACTGCATCTGTCTTGCTTTCTAGGTCGATGGAAATGTGAGCAAAATCTATTGTCAAAATCTTTGTTTATTAGCTAAGCTCTTTCTGGACCACAAAACCTTGTACTACGATGTTGAACCATTCCTCTTCTATGTCCTTACAAAAAATGACGAGAAAGGCTGCCATTTAGTTGGATATTTCTCAAAGGTAAAAGAAGTGTTGATTTCTTTATTTAAGCACTTGTAATTTCCTGCTTAACATTTGTGCTGACAGCAAACGAAAACAATTCAGAAGCCTGAAGTCTTCTTTATAAATCTCAGTGTCTTAAATAAACTTATACTTTCTTGTGTCAAAGATTATTGCAAACTGCGGAATCAATCATCTGTGCATTCAGCCTGGATTTGGTTGTGTTTTTTTTTTTTTTTTCTTTTGACTGTGCTGTGGTTCCAGTTGAAAATTCAGTCTTTTTCCTCATACCATTTTTGTACTAGCATAGCAAGTCTAACTTCTCAAACTGTGAGGGGCTTGAATTGTTGCTGTGTGTTCATGGTTTTAGAGCCATCAGTCCAAGCTGGCTGTGAGACACAAATGCCATCTGTGTTTGTCTCCTGTGCATGGTCTGATCCAGCGCTGTGACTCTGTGTGCAGTGTAGGAATGCAGTTGCTGGCTTCTGGGTGGATGCCTGCTTTAGAATGGAGGTCTTCATTGGGCGGAGTTTTGCTTTGAATTTTAAAGGAATAAATGACTCCTATAGACAAAAATAATATTTATGTGGACTGTCTCGATAAACATGACCAAAAAGAAACATGAAACATAATCAGATGTGTCTGCAGCAGGGAGAGCTTCCATTAGTCACTTTGTCCATAAGAAACATGATGAACAGTTACCCAGAAATTCAGTATTCACCGCCTAGGGACACCGCCTCCCTCAGTATATAACTTTCTTAAAGAAGTGGTTTGTATGAAGACATTACTTAAAAGTAATTTACAAATCCTGGCAGAGTACCTGCATGTTATAGTGATCTCCTGGGGGTCTGATTGGTTCCTACTGAGATGTGGGCCCTGCTGGGATAAAGTCGCAGTGACATGAGTAGGTACAGTTTGCAACGGCTCTCCTGTCAGTCAAGAGTTCTTATGGCACACACATGGCAGCTTTGCTAGAAACAAGTATTGGACTAGGTTTATTTTAAGGTACTGCAGGTGTTGAGTCTCTCTCGATGTCTGTTCCTTAGAATCACAGAATTGCTTGGTTGGACAAGACCTTTAAGATCGAATTCAACCCTATGTGTCCACTACTAAACCACATCCCTGAGCACTTTGTCTGCCTCTGTCTTTTAAAGCTCTCCAGGGATGGGGACTCTACCACCTCTCTGCCAATGCCTAAGAACATCTCAAATTCCACTGAAGTCCTGTAATTATGTACCAAATTCCACATGTGTTGTCGTGTATGTGTCCCTTTTCCCTAAAAGCATGTTTGTGTGCTGGTTGCTGGCAGGCAGGCCCTGGCTTTTCCTCTCCAATTACAAATCTCTGCTAGCAGCAACCTGGACAGTTTGAGAAGTCTGTACAGAGAAAATGCTTCACCATACAGCAACTAAGAATCCTTGGGAAATAAGGCATGGGTGTATGCTCTCACAGCTGAAGTGTTTGGAAGTGAACGCGTGCTGATGTGTGATCCTGTCAGCATCCTCACTGCTCCAGCGTCATCCTGTGTGTGGAGGCTGAAGTGAGAGGCAGTGCCGTAAGCTGTCTGTGTGCTTGCCATGACTTCTTGTCAGTTATGCTGAGCTGGGTATTTTTGGTTGGTGGCTTTGGGCTCCCTCAAGACTCTCTAGTACTGATTTGGGGATCTGTGTGTAGTGTGTGTAGTCTGTAGCAAGTCTTCAAGGCAATTTTTTATCAATAAATCTGAAAGAATATAAACCTTATACTGTTAGAGCAGCTTCCCAGTTTAGATTCTTCCTTCTGCTACACTCTCAGTGTAATATTTGCCTGCCTTGCCTTTATGAGATATGGCTTGGTTCTGTCTGGTAAAGCTCTGGCTTCTGAGCATTCTGCCTGAAGTTGGGTTCAGGTGGGAAGCATTCAACTTGGAAAAAGTTCATATGCCTCTAGTAAGACTTTCTTAGTCCTGTGGGCATGGGGCTTCTCCCTGGCCATGTGCATTCAGGGAGAGAAGGTAAAATACAGATGGAAACCAGCAGGCACTTAATGTAGCAACTGTGGAAAATGCAACTTCGCTGTGTGTATGTATATGGTTTTTCACTTTTATATCCATGACAAAATGGTCAGTGAAGCATGGAAACAGTTTCCTTTTACCCCCCGCCTTCCTCCTTCACAGCCCTTAAACTTTGTTATGCTGTTCAGACAATATATTTATTTAAAAGATGCTGAGTAGTTACCTTCAAAATGTTTTTTAATTAGTTATGCTTGCTACTTCTTTACTGCAATGAAATAGTGAGGCAGGATTGCTTGACTCTAGTGCTGACCCTGTGCATCTGCCCACCTTGTGGGGATGTTTCATGAGGGTGGAGGTGGAGGCAGGTGATTACCCGCCTTAGCATTGTGGTGATGAGCTGATCTGTTTCTCCTTTTCACAGGAAAAGCTTTGCCAGCAGAAGTATAACGTCTCCTGCATAATGATCATGCCCCAATACCAAAGGCAAGGATTCGGAAGGTTTCTCATTGATTTCAGTAAGTGAAGTGTTTTATTTACACTTGCAATCCAGGGAACTGATGGCTGTTGCATGGAATCGTAACATATGAAACTTTATTTAACTTACTTTACTGTTTTTATCAGTAGATAATGGGATTTCTGTTTATATTTACATAGGCTAGAAAGCTCCCTGAAGTGAAAAACTTACTGCTGTTCTGTTATTGTACTCGAGGAAATTGAGTCTGAATCTCAGCAGCACCATTAGCTCACAAAGCTATTACCCTGAATGAATTGTCTAAATTACTTTCCATTTTGCCTTCCTCATTAGTATAAGAGGAGGCAATTATTTATGATTAAAGCTAAGAAAGTATTTGGCCAAGGCATTTTCTACAGCCTAATATTTTTAACTTACCTTTTTTTTAGCTAAAGAACTGCTTTAGCTGAAGAATTGCTACATGGAGTGAATTTTGGGTTTTACCTTGAGGTTCATCACTTGCTTAGTGATGGTTGTTACTGAATGAAGCACAAGTGCTCATGACTGTATCTGTATTGGCTGCTTTGTTCTGCTGAGTTGCCTGACCTACTAGAGAGCTTCAACAGGCTTCCTTAAATGTGGATTTATTATTGCCCGATTCTTTAAGCCGCAATGAAACGGGAAAGTAACTTCAGTCAAGTGTCCTCGGTGCTACAGAATCCAACTTTTGGCTGCAATTTAGAGAGGATGGTGAGGAATTAGTGTGTCTGTAGGTAGTTCCACTCTTACTTAAGGTTTTTAAAGCACTGTCAAATTACATGACAGTAGAGATGCCTAAGATAATTACGTTTCTTCCCTGAAGGTTTATGCAAGAACATTAAAATGCAAATAACAATACATTACAGTATAACAGCAGGACAAGTACTGTCATTTGTAACTGTAGAGTTGTCGAGTTTGTGTCTTGTAGTGTTGTACCCAGCATGACTGCACTAGAGTTCATGGAGACACTGTGGATATCTCGTCATTGTACAGCTTTATAAACGGTCCTCACTGCACCTCTGCAAGTCTGTAGGTGAGGGTGGTTCTGGACCACTTCATCCACCACTGGAATGTCAGCAGCTGCTCCGTTGTGTGCCTGCTGCAACCTGCTGGGAAAAGCAGCGAGTCATACCGTGTGTTCCTGGGACTGGGGAGTGAACATTAGGCTTGCTTAGGTAGGAATCATCATAGAGTGGTTTGGGTTGGAAGGGACCTCAAAGCCCATCCAGTTCCACACCCTGCTATGGGCGGGGACACCCCCCTCTGCTCTAAGCCCCATCCAACCTGGCCTTGAACACTTCAGGGATGGGGCCCTGCCTTAGGATTAGGAGCTCTTTTTGAAAAAGGAGTTGGTCACCTCTTCCTGGGCACAATCAGTAAGTACTGTTAGGCTTTTTCCTGGATTTTCACTCCATGGTGTCTTTCACAAAAAGCCCTCTTGACAAGTGTTATTCTGGTGGAGTTTGAGAGAGTTACGGTGGCTCAACTGTGAATTTTGTGGATTCCATAGAAGGTCTTGAACTGATGAACTCTCTCTGTACACACTCCGTCCACAGTTTGGTGTGAAGATGGTTTACAGTTTGCTGTGACAAATACTGAAATACAGCAGGAATAGAATCTGGGAATAAACATGCTTTTATAAAAAGTAGTTTACAGTTACCCTTTGCTGTGCTTTTTAAACAGAATTGAGAGGGAGATGAAATGAGACCATGTTTTTTTTTTCTTTAAAGATAAAATTCATTTTAACTAAGAGCATTTCAACCTTCCCTTTCTCACGTTACAGACCTGAAAGAGCTTTTGTGTTACTGCTGAGGGGAGGGTGAGAACATGAGGCAGAGAGGAGAGGAACAAGATTTGTTTAAGTAGGCTTTATTGGCAAAATGTATTCTCAGACTGCACTTCTGAAGGCAACATCACAAGGATCTGTATAAACCGGAGCAGTTGTTTATTACCTGTGGTGGCCCACATTGACTCATCCTGGTTTTCTTTTTTCTCCTGACTGGCTTGTGAACCCTGATACAGAACTGTGTCAGCCTTCCAGTGTGTTTTTGTTGTTGTTGTTGTTGTTATGTTTACAGATGCAGTTGTGTCTGAAGGAAAGGTTGCATTACCTGCCTTTTCTTCTTTTTCTCTTTGAGAGAAAGTTGAAAGTGTCTGCAGGAGCCATGAATCGTGAAGGAGCCTGAGTGCTGCTGCTTATTCTATGTTCTTTCCTTGATGATTGATTATGTTGCTGACCTAAAGGCATGAGGTTGGCCTCTCCTAAGTAACTAATAAGGAACATTCTGTCAAGCTGAGATTTAGATGAGGGGGGAATAAAGATGGATTTTGAATCAAGCTTTGTTGACTTAAGATTATTCCAAGAAAATCAGCCTCTTGGGATTTCTTGGCATAGCTTTCATATAGCTTCAAGACACTGCACATTTATCAGAGCCGCAGAAGAACACGGGCATGTCACTGCAGATATAGGAGCAAAGGCTTACTGAACTGAAGAGCATCTTTATTTCAGATAGCATGGAAAACAGCTAAAAGGCAAGGCCAAACCTGGTAACAAGGAAAAGAAATGTTTATTGGACAAAGCTGTCTTTATATGGCATTAGTGAGCAGGAGGAGCCATCTGCTGAAGTCTCGGGGCTGAAAGCAGCTTTTAATTAAGTAGTACATCTTTTAACGATTAGGAGGCTCTGCTTTGGGCTGCACAGTGCAGTTCTGTTGCAGCGAGCCAGTGGACAAAGCAGGTGTTTTGTAGCCTGTCACCTTGTCCTTGAGGTACAGCGAGACATCTCGCCTCAATGAAATAACCTTGTGGCTTTCCTAACACGTCTGTCTTTTCCAGTGCCATCACTTCTGTCAGTTCAACCTTCTTGTAAAGAAATTCTATTTCTTGTTGTTTCCTGCTATTTTGAGTAACAACAGATATTTAGTAGGTGGCCGTTTTTTGGGCTGAGCTTTTTGAAGGTGCTGTAGTAGATGGGCTCTTGTGTTCAGTGCTTGGTAGATAAGATGCAATTTGTGTATCTACTGCCTTGCCAGGTATCTTTATGATGATTCCCTTGATAATCTGCTTCATCCGCTGGTTCCTGCTCCTATTTCTTATGTGGTTAATTACTTATTTCATTGTGTGCTTTAGTAGAGTGAATGAACAGCAGTGACAGTTTGTTGCTTACATAAGACAAGTGTAGTTTGCATCTTCAGTCTTTCCTTACAAAGTATGTGTGATGGTTCACCTGAACAAATACAGGATTTACAGTGATTTTCTAGGTGTTCTTTTTGACTTCTTAGTACTGACTCCCGATTTGGATATGGAACTTGGTTATCTACTCTAGAACTGTTAAAACCATCCCTGATACAGTTTTGGTCCAGGGCAACTCTAGTTTTCAGAGTGTGATAACAATTTTCCTGAGCCATGAATCTGGAAAATGTATGTGAACAGCCAAGTCTACCTGAGAGTCGGTGCTTCACAGTATGGCTGCTGTCTGTCTGTGCTGGTTGGCCTCAGTGCCATCAAAAGGTGTTGGGCACGTGCCATTTACTTGTTATTTTGGACTCTTGTCAGGTGGGTCTTATAGGAGTACACAGAGGAGACAAACAGGTAGGATTTTCTAACGAGGATATTTGATATATTTTTAGCAAACAGTATTCATGTGCTGTGAAACACCTGAAAGTAATGGCAGTGCTTAAAGCAAGTTTATTCAGCATTAACAGTCGTATAAACAGTTTACCGTTCAGTGTCATTTATTTAATCATTAAAAACTGTAAATTAAGATAATAACTTCAAACATTGTTTATAAAATAAAAAACAACCCAGCCTTGTTAGTGATCTTCTGAACTTGCTGACGAATGGATTTATCTAGATGGCAGTCAGGACTGATACCCTCTGTGCATGCAAGTCCTGCTTTTAAGGGCACTTCAGTTCCTTTTCTCTCGCTTGTGCTTTCACTCTGCTTACAAGCAGTCCACTTTGTACACAGAGCCTCCACCCGAGGGGTTTGCTGGCATCTGGCACAGGTAGAATAAGTGTTAGCCAATTAATTCCCTCAAAGGGTGCCTTTTGTTCATCTGAGTGTAATACAGTCATCTTTACTTTTCCTTTCCTTCATGAAGGGCATTTGTTTAGCCCTAACCTCTTCTGTGAAGCTCTCTCTAAAGGAACTAAAGGCTCTGCCCCCCCTGTGTTGAGTTTACTTGAGGCTATGGAGAGGAATGAGAGCTAGCATTATTTCTTGTAACAATAATGACAGAATCTTTGGCTTACTCTGTTCCTCATGAAGAAAGCTTTTCTTTAACCAGACAAAGAAGAAAAGAGAAGGTAGCAGGTTGTGCACAGATCTAAGTATCTTGAGTTACAGCTAGTCTTTCTTTTTTTTATAGTGTTTGTGTGGATCTTGGCATTGTGGTCCTTTGAAGCACTCACAAAGTGCTTTCAAAGAGGATACTAACATCTGTTTAAGGTCCTCTCTTTTTGACCTTCCTCCTGTTGACATAGATAGAAGAGTTCAGAGGTGCACAGAACAGTTATGGAAAGAAAACTGTAATTCCCGTTACCATTAGGAATCTTAAGTCTTAATATGCCTACTCTTTCACCTTACCTATTTCTGTTTTCCCCTTACCTCTGGACCTGGAGTGCTGAACCAGCCTCACTGCATTGAGCTGTCTTGTCTGAACACTCGTCTAGTTTGATGTTTCCAACTGCTCTTTTGATCCCGTGTCTTCACAACTTGTTCATATAATTTCCAAACAAAGTATCTGATGTTTTAAAAGACAAAAGGAAGTCTCTTAGGAGAACTTGAAATGCTGGTTTGAGGGCAATCTTCGCTGTAGATAGCGGTGTATTATAACAACAGTTGCTGGCACTTGCTGTTCTTTCAGATCTTTGCTTTGGTACAGAACACTGCATGAAAGAGTTCTTCCTTACCATATTAAGGGACTTGTTTTACTTGGGTGTGTTTCAAAGAAAACAGAGTTCCATGGAAAAGTGTGTGATTCCATCTGTCCGAGTCTGGTATCTCGTTTGTGGGGACTGGCCTTGTAGAGAGACTGAGGAGTTCAGAATGTGTAAGCGCCAATGGGTCACTGATTGCTGCGTTTCTTCTGAAGATATTCTCACAAATACATTTTCTTGTGGCACAAATGTTAATAAAATGTAAGTAGGAGCTGAGCAGTGCTGATGACACAAAGGCAATTTTGGAGCACAAACTACTGCTTAAAACTTTCAGAAAGGCTCCGTTTTATGACCAGGGGCTTCTGAGAAGCAGAGCTTGAGCTGTTTCCAGCTTCTGGCAGTAGTTTGATTTTGTTGTAGTTCTCCTCTCTGCTCAGGGGTTTCCGCAGTGCATTGTCATCTTTAAAGTGGGTGATGGGAAAGCTTTTAGAAGTAGCTCGATCCCATCTTCTGCATGAGAGTGACTTCATTGGTGTTGGGGTACATTTGCTCTGGGTGGAATTGTATGGAAATGTTTTACACGTGTGATGGTGATGTGTGTTTATTGACAGGTTTATGTTGTATAATGCATGAAGAAAAGCTATTATCCCTATGAATCAGAGTGAAGTCCAGAATGTGAGCACAAGAGATCTTCTACAAGTCAGGAAGGGTAAGCAGAACATGGCCCTGCTGCTGAATAGAGTAGGTATCATGTGGCAACATGAGAGTGCAGTGAGGATCTTGGTACTTTATTTGCCTCAGCTTTCACTGACAGGGTCTGTTCTCAGGTGTGGCAGAATTTGAGGAGGAGAGAGAGAGATACCATCCATAGTAGAGGAAAATTAAGTGACAGAGTACTTCAGTAAAATGAACACTTATTCTACCTGTGCCAGATGGGAGCAGGTGAGATTCACCAAGGGAATGTACTGACAGGATTGCAAGACCTGTCCCTGTGTTTCCTAAAGCGGTAGCAACTGGGGAACACGCTCATGCCACTGAAAGGTGGCAAATGTTAAATGCATCTTCAGAAAGAGCAGGGAAGAGTGGACAACTAGAGCAAAGGTGTTAAGTAAACGGATTTGTATCATCATGATATTACAAATGTGATAGTGTTTAGCTTGGTGTAAGTAACAGAGTCAGTGTTAAGGTGCCTCTGGATCTGTAAAAGTTTTGTCCACAGGTATTTGTACCTATGCTGTCTTCTGAACCTTTTGGTGTTGGCATTAATTAGCTCATGATAGGATAACTGGCTTGGGAAGTGACCTTTGGGAAGCTTGGCAGAGCAGTGCTGTCAACAGGCTGTCATTTCAGCACTGTGTTGCACATGTGCATTTTGAACTAGACTGGAGGATGTGGTACTTGACACTGGCAGCTTTCTCTAAGCCTGTTTCCAGGATCAGTGTTGTATTATTGTTGTTGGTACAGAGGAACAGGTCCAGAAAGAGAAAATGGGGTTTAGTTTTGCATTGACAGCATTTCTGTGGAGCTGTTCAACATAATTTCATGGTGGTGGTCTCTTAATTTTTGATCCTTTGAGCCTTGAAAGGTGAAGAGTCTTTTTCTTTTGTCTAAATAAAGCAGTGTCACAGTAGAAATTTTACACTTTGAAGCAAGGTCCCATGATGACAATCAAGCAGTTTTACTAGGAAGCGTGGAAGGTGATAGCCTAAAAAGCAGGAGAGGTTGAAACCCTGCTGAATAAAGATTCCATATTTGCCCAGTCCACTCTTTTTCAGAGGCCCGTAGGTTAAAGGAACAGGGCTTTACTTCTGACAGACTCTTAAGAGTTATGTGGTTGATACTTAAAACTGCTTCCTAGATCACAGACTCTTTTAAATTTTTCAGTGTAAACTATTATTTCCAGCTTTTTGTTGCACAGAAATGGTAGCTGAAACGTAGGACTCATGAATCCCTGCCTTCGGGATACGTTTTGAAGACAGCTTTTGTTTCTAACCTGCAAAAGTGAGAGCCAAGTATGTGAATTTGTTGCTAGTAGCACAGGAGAAAGGTAGTGTGATTTGTCCAGGTCCAGACTGAAGTTCAGTGCTTTGTCTGCTGCTCAGGCACCATTTTGCTGATTCTTGTTCTGCCGAAAAGAGAATTGCTGTTGCAGCCCATCTCTTGGGTTTTCCTCTGGCCACTGCTGGATCACAAGACTATCAAGCTGGACCTCGGATCTTACACTGTTTAGTTTGATTGAAGAGAGAGAACTGAACATAACGAAACCAATAGTTAACTGCCTGAAGTTTCTAGAGGGTGACAGAGATGTGTCAAATTTACTGTTTTCATGGGTGCTGCAGACTATGCCCTAACTGTCCCAGGCGAGTTCCCTATTGGGAACACTGTAGATTGGAATTACAAGATACTACTCAAGTTAATTTCTTCAAATGTGTGATCTTATTTTTTCTTTATTATCTGATTATCTCCTAGATTTGTGTTGAAGAATAAAATAGATTAATATCTTATACTAACTTTCTCAGTTTGGATATTTTTCTAGTTGCTCTATTTAGTGGGAAGTGTCCATGCCCATGGCAGGGTGGTGGAACTGGATGGGCCTTAAGGTCTCTGCCAACCCAACCCATTCCATGATTCTGTGATTCTAAGTCTTGAGTATGATAAAACCTGAGATGTTCTGGGGAGGTTTGTGTGACATAAGTCAAACGCTGTAAATTGTATGTGGCATGTTGCTTTGATGTGAAAGGTAGAGATAAGGGCAGAAATGAAACTCATTAATGGTGTTTTGGCTGTTTAATTTTTGGGGCTGTCACTCTATGGCAGAAGATAGTTTAGACAACTCCTTGTTCTTCTGGATTTGGACTTGCATGTTGTTGTGGGTTTTGTGGTGTAACGCATAGCCTGACTTGTTTATTCTTGGAGAATGGGTGGAGAGGAGCTATATTTTGTCCTCTGAATCTTGCTATTGTTCCTGGTCTCATATCTGGGGTTATAGCTTAAGAAAGTCCTTCCAGGTATCCACTGTTAGGGTATCTATTGTTAAGATTAGGGAGACAAAGTGGCACAGAGGGCATCTTTTTAACAGGGGAATGTTGTATTCATTTCAGAGGCTTCAGGATAGTTACATGACCTACCAAACTTAGTGGCTTTTTTTTATTACCTGCAACTTAGATTAATTATTTGGTGTCTCTTTGGTAAGTTTAATTTAATAGATGTCATTCAACTCCCGGCATCTGTTAAGAGAAACTTTCCATTTGGCACTCACTGGGTGTAACTGCGACTGTTGCCTCTGATGGGTGTTTCTGATGCTGTAGAATGAGAGTCTCCTGGATAAGCACAGGTTATATTGCAGGCAAGAATACTGAAAAATGGCATTGGCATGCAGGTGAAGTTCAATGTGCAGTAAAAATATTTGGCAGCAGCTACTAAGAACCAGTCTTGAAGTCCTTGGTCACTGGGACCCGATGAACAGGGATGTACTTGTAAAGCTCTACAGCTTCTTGTGGTTGTGTTGCTAATGATTACAGGCTCCTGGTAGTGGTTTGTCATTAAACCTCATGAGATGCTTATCAGGTACGTATAGTTACGGCAGTGTGATGTGTGAGGGAATATACAGTTAACAGCAATATGAGGTGTGAGGAAAATGGAAGGAAGTGGAGGAAGAAAGCTCTTGTCTAAGTAATTTTAAATGATAATGAAATAAAAGAATGAAATCCAGATCTTGCAAAACAGCCTACAGACACATTCTATTAGTGCCCAAGTTTCTTGAGTGTGAAGTAGATAGGTTAAGCTGTAAAGTTGCTTGAAGTAACTGGAAGTTCTCTTCATGTATGTATTTTTTAAATCTAGTTTTGTTCTCTCTCTCTTTTCCTGTGTTGACTTCTATCACTGCTTATACTGCTGCAGCTTTGCATGTTTTTCTGTAGGCAGCGATGTCTTGGTGTCAAACTTGTCTTTATAGACTGTGAACAAGCTGGTTCAAAATTCTTTCTTGGTCCAAGTGATGCTTTGTCTCAAATTATGCAGAACAGACCGTACATTACAGGTCTCCTGCTGTGCAGCTGGTGGAAAACAAGTCTCCACCTTCAGAGTGGTTGGGATGCAGCATGGGTTTGAACTTGAATTTTGGCTTCTCCTGTCAGCCACGGTTACTGGTGGTACGAAGATGTATCTGCTTTTTGCAGTATCTCTGCTGTTACTGATAGCTTGGGATGCAGGAGCTGCTTCTCTATGTCAACATGTTTATGCAGGCTGGAGTGCAATGGCCAGTGTGTGAGTATTCTCTGAATGCTGTTGTGGACCTTTTTTATTCTTCCCCAAAAGGGGAGAGTGTTGTATCAGGCTAAGTAAATATACATGTATTTGTGTATATTTCATATTTATATGTATAAAAATAAACAGATACATGTACATGGTGCAGCTCATATATGGCAGAGCATACATTGAAATAAGGGAACAGCCCCTGCCTCAGAGCTGGATGCTCATCATATGGTTTTGATTTATAGCTGAGTTGATTAGGAGCAACTTTGTGAAGGATTCAGGAGGATTTGGTTAGCAAATATGATGTGGCTATGCTAGATAGATTTTTTTTTTTTAAAGCAAAAAAATAAGGAGGGATTCCAGCAAAAGAATGGACTGTGTTGGTGGAGTCTAAGTGACTTTGGGTACTGCAATTCCATAAGCATGCTACCTGTGCTTACAATGGAGTGAGCATTTTGTAAGCCTGATGCTAAAGCTCTTGTTTGGTGGTGTTCATAAAGGCACAGTGCTGAGTATCTGTCATAGAATGATTTGGGTTGGAAGGGACCTCAAAGCCCATCCAGCTCCACTCCCCTGCCATGGACAGGGATGCCTCCCACTGGATCAGGTTGCTCCAAGCCCCATCCAGCCTGACCTCCAGGGATGGGGTAGCCACAACTGCTCTGGGCAGCCTGTGTCAGTGAAATCATGAAGGGATGAATTACTGTGAAAGGATACGTTTTATCAATTGTGTTAATTTTTGTTTTCTCTGAAATTAGTTTTAATGGTGGCAGATACCAGACTTCTGTTATCTCCAAGCTGGTATGTTCTGCTTGAGACTGTAAAAGCTGCTTAAAGCTGACGAGAGTTAAAAAGGACTCACCAATACATAGAGTATAGTACAAAGGTGGTGTATTGTATAAGAACTGATGAGTTATTGTTGTGAAGACTACAAACTGCAGTTATGTGAATGTTTGAAATGCGAACTAAGGGAGATTATTTTTAATTATTTTTCCAAAGTAATTCTCGCAGTAATTTGACTTGTGGATTCTATGTCACTTCTGAAATACAACAGCTGTTTAATCAAGAACTCATGTCACCTGGGGCTTCTTGGAGAAAAGTGACTTAACTGATATTGCTCATGACACTTGTTCTTGAGATCCTTTGGAAAATTCCTGTGGTGTAACTCAGGTGCAGAAGTTGTTCAACAGCTAGACAGTTGTAGTTCTCAGTGAGATCACGTATGATGAGACCCATTTTGAAACAGGTTGGCCGCTTCTTTCCTCCTTGCTTTGTGATTAGGAGTTGGTTAATGTTTGATTCTCATAATACAAAATCAGAGTCTCTTATAAAGATGTAATCATTTTCTATGTCACTGTAATGATGAAACCCAGTCTATTCTGTGGGGAGGACTTTCTTTATTGCAAGAGTTACCAATATTGTAATAAGCCATGTTGTTTTTTCTATTGACATCAACTTTCTTAAGGTGTAGTTAAAATTCTTCAGTTCTGTTACCTCAAAAAGGTGTTGCTTCACTTCCTTCTAGGCTACTTACTTTCTAGAAGAGAGGGTCAAGCAGGATCCCCCGAAAAGCCATTGTCTGATCTGGGTCGTCTCTCGTACTTGGCCTACTGGAAAAGCGTCATCTTAGAATACCTTAACTGCCACCATGAGAAACAAATCAGCATCAAAGGAATGAGCCGAGCTACTGGGATGTGCCCACATGACATCGCCACCACCTTGCAGCAGCATAGCATGATAGATAAAAGAGAAGACAGGTCAGTGAATCGGGTAAACAATTAAAAACAACTGAGACAAAGCTTTCACTTTCTCTGCTTACAGAGAAAGTTGATGTGAAAAATGTCTCTGTGAAATGCTGACTGTAAAACAAATTATAACCCTGTTACTGAAAGAGTCAATGCAGCTGGGTCTGGTCATGCAGAGTTTCTCTCCCTAAACAAAGTGCTTTTTCCAATACTCTTTCACAATAATGGGCATGGTAAAGGTGCAGCCAGCTTGAGATACTTTCAGTGAAGAATTGTGTTTTAAGCAGTATCCTGTTCTGTAAGTACAGTTCCTGACTCCTGCTTTGATTTACCGGTGAGGGGAGAATGTGGGTTTGTGGGTGACAGTCTCTCTCCCCACACCTCCTTTTTCAATCCTTACTCAACTTGCATAAGCTATGAGATCAGACCGGCTCTACATGAGTTCATCCTGCCCCAGGAACTCAAATTGCAAATGACTTGTTGAAGTTGCAGTTTAATCTTGTGATCAGTGTTGAAAGTTAGTGCACTGGTTTTTGAAGATCTTTCTTAATGATCCTTATGATATTTTAGATCTTAAGTGGGTTGTTTGCCCCTTTTTTCATAAAATACCTTCAGTGACTTTCAATAGTATTTGTGTTTTTGAAGAGCTTCTTAATTCTTTCTGGATAGTCCAATCATAGAAACTTCATAATTAAGCAAAACTGCCTTAAGAACGTGGGTTGCCAAAAAGGAAAATGAAGATCAGGAGTAGCTCGCCCTTAGTAATGATGATGTTCATGAGCACTAGTATTAAAAACAAGTATGTTTTGAACTCATACAAGTGCAAGTCTTCCAAATGGAGGTTGGCTTACAGGTTGCTGGTTTGAGAGCAGTGAGTAGGAGTTGTTTCCTACTGCATCAGCATAGGCCTGAGGTTCATTTTTGATGCTTCATTAGAAAACCTGTGTTTCTAACCTGCTTTCTTGTCCAGTTAGCTGCTGTCTGCGGTTGTGCTGTTAACAACTCTCTCGCTCTTTATGCGGTGATCCACAGTGTGTTCAGCTTATTCTTTTGTGGCATTAAAATTGAAATTGTTCTGGCAGGGACTGAAGGGGCAACACTAAAGCTATAGCTTGGATTTAAGGTGACCAAATATAAAACTTTTGCCTTCTTCTCTGTTGACCTCATGATTTATGGTATTGAGCTTCCACATTATAAACTGTTGTTTCCTCTCTTCCTCATAATGAATGCTTGTGCAAGTGTGTTGTCTGTGTGACAGTTGACATTTTTCATTAGATGTGCCTGTTTACTTACCCATCTAGTTCTATAGCTTCTTATGCAAAAGGATTGAAACTGTAGGAAGGTTGTTTTTGGTGATGACTTTCTAAAATGGCTCTTTATTGGATTGTAGATTTGTCATTATTAGAAGGGAAAAACTGATTTCAAGTCATATGGAGAAACTGAAAGCAAATCCCCGCATCAATGAAGTCGATCCCGAAAGCTTGCGATGGACTCCTTTGTTAGTGTCTAACGCTGCGGTTTCTGAAGAAGAGAGAGAAGCGGAAAAGGAGGTAATTGCAGAATCTTGTTTGGTATTTCCCTTCCTTTGGGTTCTGTCACTCTGAATTGTCTATGTTAGACTGTCTTAAGTAGAGCAGTTTTAACTTCGACCACTGCTTAATGATAGAGGATACTGATGTTATTGTTACCCATGCTTCTTGGAAGCCATGCAGCAAGACATGTTAACTTTGAGGGATGAATATGAGAACATAAAACACAAATCACTTGGCATGGAGCTGTTTATCACTCTTGAGGTAGTCGAAGAGCATGTAATCAGATCAAATTTGGCGCAGAGCTCCAGGGCTGCAGTGTCAATCGATTCTTTGTGTTATGAACTTGCTCAAAGTGATCCATGTCAGTGGGCATGTAATGTAGTGCTAAAGGACTTAAATCAATTCGCTGCATCATTAATAGTGCTAAATATCCCATGAAATGCAATCTTCTTTGGTTTGTTATCCTAACTGTTGTAAAGGGGCTGCTAGATGGTTCAGCCGCGCTGTTGTTGCTAGGTTAGCCGGCAGTGCTAATCAGGGCTGACTTATTGTAACTCTTGAGCTGCACATGAAGGATATGGCTGAGTAAATGCTGTTTGTGACCCGTTATTTTAACCTCAACCCTTCAGGCTGAGCGTCTGATGGAACAAGCTAGCTGCTGGGAAAAGGAAGAGCAAGAAATATTCTCCACCAGAACTAATAGTAGGCAATCACCTGCAAAAGTGCAATCTAAAAATAAATATTTGCGATCTCCAGAAAGTGTGGCAGTGGTGGGGGAGCGAGGGCAAGCCGCAGAACAAGCTAAGGAGAGCAGCGAGGAAGAAGGTGGGGATGAGAACCACCAGAGTTTGCCTCCCCGGCTGACAAAGCCCCAGTCGCTGGCCATGAAAAGAAAGGTGTGTTCCTTCAATGCCTTGTTTTCAAGTCATTCACTTCTGGTTTCAATGAAATCGTTATTGTCAAAAGAACAATCCATTTTTTTTAACAAATATTTGTTAGGTTGTTTTTATCCTTTCTGTATGGTTTGGCACTAAAGAACTCCTGTCTTACGTTTTTTCTTCTCAATCCCGTTTTTCGTTTTATGGATTACTCATGGAACTGTAAAATACTACAAAATCTGAACTTCCTGTTAAATTCTAAACGAGTGGTTGCCCTCTGCTGTTTGGCATCGGTATGGGTTCAGTATCTTTATGGTTCTTCCTTTTTTCACTTTAAGATGGATTCCAGCTCATGGGGATTGTCCTTTTTACTGGTTTAGTATAGAACTCCATACAGGCCAGTGCTGTTTTTCAAAACAGAAGGAGTCTTTTGCCCATATTCTTCTAATTTCCACAAGATTTAAATTCTGCTTACTGCAGTGTTTACATAATTCTTAATTTTATTAAAAGAACAACTATTTGAGTGGTTTAAATGAGTAAAGTAAGCATCCCAAAATTTTTAAAGTACTTGGTCTCTGGTGAGAAATAGAGAACGAGGGTGTTCCTTTATTTCAACTTTAGATGAGCAAACTCAAATGTAACAATACATCTGCGAGAAGGAATAATGATAGAAACACAAATTGAACAGTTTTTTCTTTATAGCAGCCAATGTAGGATACATGGTGTGTCTTGTTGAGACTCATGAGAAGCTTGAGGTGCACTCCCTTTGCTGTTACCTGGTTTTCTATATGCATGCTTGTTTTTAAACCAGCACAAAACACAAATGTAGGTAAATAAACTTTGATATTTGTGAAGATTGCTGGGTGGTTATAAATCTGCAGATGTGTCACTACAACTGATAGAGTGTTGCTGTGAGTATTATTTGATATAAGGAGGGAAAAGTTACTGCAATATGAAGAAAATTCTAGTCTGAATTTTCACCTACAGGAAGTTTTGAGTGCATGTGTTAATGCATGCTTGTTTCAGCTGCTTAGACATTGCACTTAAGATTCTGCCTTTCTTGGTATTTAAGGTAGTGGAAGGTACTTTTTTGAATGAGTACATAGATCACTATAAACTCACTTCGCAAACCTTTGTTTATTGATATCCAGTCAGCTAACTGGCAGGAGTGTAAGAAGAGCTGTCTCTGTGCGATTATTTTTCAGAGACCTTTTCTACTAAAAAAGAAGAGGGGCCGCAAACGCAGAAGGATTAATAGCAGTGTTACAACTGAGACCATTTCTGAGACAACTGAAGTGTTGAACGAGCCGTTTGACAACTCTGATGAAGAGCGTCCCATGCCGCAGCTGGAACCAACCTGTGAAGTGGAGGGGGAAGAGGATGACTTGAAGCCTGTGGCTCGAAAATCTTTTGAGTATCAGCCTGGGCAGCAGAAAGTGGAGAAGGAAGAGGAAGAACAGAACGAGGGGGAGAAAGACACTCAGTGTTACAGGAGTGATGACAGTTGTACAAGTAAGCTGAAATGTTCTTTAGTCTTCACAACATTACTTTGTCAGGTGTCTTCAAAGGAAGTGCCTGTTTCTGTAATGTATCTGGAGATTTTTAGCAGATCTATTTAGCCATTTTGGTTTTAAACTTAGAAAATGAAAAATGCTTTCTGCATAGAGGTGCTAGTGGAGCTATTAATCTCATATAGTTTATTAGGAACCAGTGGTGGCTTCAGACTTGTTTTGGTTTGGTTCTATTGTGTTCTACTTCTTTCACTATTCCTGACCCAGTAATATTATAATCTGATTTTTTTTGTGTTAAGAAAACAAATGTTTTCCAGTCTGAAGCAATGCAGTCCTTACCATACTAAAACCAGCTTTTATATCCATACAACAGGGCATTTTATACTCACAGAGCAGGGCATCACTGGAATATGGCCTGATACTGGATTTGTATCCTTGGTAAAGAGTACAAGCAAAGAGTAAAATTTGATTTACACCAGTATCTTTCTATTCAGCATTGCTGGTAATTCGACAAAGCATTTGTCCTCAGTGCTGGAGTCCTTATCTTTTACCCTACAAAAGAATGGGATAGTTTTAATTGTATCCTTTTGAACCTGCTTATGTAGCGTGATTTCAAAGATCTTCCCTTGTAGAAAAGGTAATGGATGAGTAGTGCAACTACTAATTAGCTACTCTGACTCTCTACTCATCCTCTGACCCCCCTGGCTCTCAAAACATGCTTATATATGTTCTAACTCCAGAATGAATGGCTGCATCCTCAGATCTATATATTTTCTGTAAGAAGGCAGTGCGTGCTACTTCAGTGTTTTCATAATTGCATGGGGAATTTAATTTTTGTGATCCTCAGTTGAGGGATCACACACCGATTTCTGTTTTAAACGGCATTTGTGCGACCAGGGCATCCAAGCTCACAAGTATTGATGCTGGTACAAAGCACGGTGCATATACATTAGAATATTGCCACTTTTCCCTGCTTCTTCACAGAAATAAATTCAGCTAACAGTAGCAAATACAGGAGGTTCCAGGTATGCCCCAGCAGTCAGGTTTGCACTGTTGTAACTGGACCCATGTTGTGGATTTGTGCACGGACAGTGTCATCCCATTAATTGTTTATCAGAGTGTTAGAACAATGTAGTGAGAGGCAGAACTTCGTAAAGGAGCAGCCCTGAAGCCAATACACTCCCAAGAGCAGTGTGTTACACCCCAAGAACCCTCCCTTTTTCTGATGTAGATCTATGGTATCTGGGAAGAGAGTAGAGTAGTGGCAGCGGCTTGGGTTAATTTAGTGTTCTGACACACTCTGTTCAATTTCTGTTGCCTTTTGGCTTTTGTCCTGTACTGTGAGCTGTGCCCCGATTACGCTGCCCATAAGAAGATATTAGAATGAACCATCTTTTACTTCATTGTTGATACTACAGCATGATTATATGCTTACTGTGGCTTGTCCTCCAGAATTGTGAAACAAGGAACTCCAGGCTCTCATGTTATTGCTGTCAAAAAAGATCAATATGCACTAGTTCAGTGTATAAAGTGATGGCATACCTCTTTTCTAAGAACACAGGTTGATAATCAGATATTTAGGCAGTATTTTTTAGTTTACACATCTTGTGATTTAAATCTCTGGGGTTCTTCTGGTGTATAAATGGTGGTTCTGATGGTCTCTGTTAAAAGGCCATCAAGCAAGAAGAGTTTTACCATCCATGTAAGCATGTTTCAGCTGTAGATATTTAATTCAGTTCTGCTCTGACATATGTTTATAACTCTTGCTCCAGAGTTTCTTAATGCCTTGAGTTGATATATAAATGACTTTTGGATTTACATTTGAAAGTGTTGATTAGTTTGTGCAAGCTAAGACACTTCTTTTGTCTCTGTTTGTTGCCTCCCAAAGATAATGCAGAGGATGTAGCTGTGTCGGAAGAAAGCGCTAAAGACAATCTCGAACCTCTAAAGAGTAAGCATGGTTGGCCCAAAGGAGGTAAGCGCGGTCCATCTAAATGGAGGCAAAGCAAAGAAAGAAAACCTGGCTTTAAGCTTAATTTATACACTCCACCCGAGACTCCCATGGAGCCGGACTACCAGGTGCTGGTGGAGGAGCAAAAGGAAGTGGCCGAAGACAAGCCCTGCTCAGTTCCTGCTGTTACAGAGGAAGCAATTAAAGAGCCTGTTGAAATATTACCGCCACCAAGTGATGAGGTAAAAGAGGTGGAACCTGAACCTCTGGATGCACCTAGTGAACCCTTTGAAAAGCACGAAGATGATACGGTTAAAGCTGGGGAAGAAGAAGGGGGTGCAGATGAGGAAATAGGTTCAAAAGATGAAGAAAAAGACAAAGCAGAAGAGGTATTTCTGCAAAAAGAAGGGTCTGTGCACTTGGATGATCAGGAGGAGGAAGAGGAGGATGATGAAGAACCTTCTCATAATGAGGATCATGACGCGGATGATGAAGATGACAGCCACATGGGTTCAACTGAAGCAGAGAAAGAGGAATTGCCTGGTGAAGCCTTCAAAGAAATGCTGGAAACACAGCAGGCTTTTTTAGACGTAAACGTTCAAAGTGGTAGCTCAAATCAAGAGGAGTTAATAGATTGTGGTGTGGAGCTCACAGCTGATGAGTGTGAACATGACCAGAAGGAACTTGCTACAGGCTCAGACCCGATGCCAGAGTCTGATGATGATCATCCAGATATCAACCAGGACCAAAAAGCTGGAGAAGAACTACATTCCGATTTCAAAGGTGAGAGTGCCGAGACCTTGGAGATTGATTCAGAGACAGTTCAAGCAGTGCAGTCTCTGACCCAAGAGGCCAGTGAACATGATGATACATTTCAGGACTGTGCGGAGACTCAAGAGGCCTGCAGAAGTTTGCAAAACTATACCCGTAATGACCAAAGTCCCCAGATGACCACGCTGGATGACTGTCAGCAGTCTGACCACAGTAGCCCGGTCTCATCTGTGCACTCCCATCCCAGTCAGTCGGTCCGTTCTGTGAACAGCCCAAACGTAGCTCCTTTAGAGAACAGCTATGCGCAGATCAGCCCAGATCAAAGTGCCATTTCTGTGCCATCTCTGCAGAACATGGAGACCAGCCCGATGATGGATGTTCCCTCGGTTTCTGACCATTCACAGCAAGTTGTGGATAGTGGGTTTAGCGACTTGGGGAGCATCGAGAGCACAACAGAAAACTATGAGAATCCAAGCAGTTATGATTCCACTATGGGCAGCAGCATCTGTGGGAACAACTCTTCTCAGAACAGTTGCTCGTACAGTAGCCTTACGTCCAGTAATCTAACTCAGAGTAGCTGTGCAGTGACACAGCAGATGTCCAGTATCAATGGCAGCTGCAGTATGATGCAACAGACAAACATCAGTTCTCCTCCCACTTGTAATGTCAAATCTCCCCAAGGCTGTGTTGTGGAAAGGCCTCCGAGCAGCAACCAGCAGTTGTCCCAGTGCAGCATGGCTGCTAATTTTACACCACCTATGCAGTTAACAGAGATCCCCGAGACTGGCAATGCCAACATTGGGCTCTATGAGAGGATGGGGCAGAGTGAATTTGGGGCAGGGCATTACTCACAGCCATCTGCCACCTTCAGCCTGGCAAAGCTGCAGCAGTTAACCAACACGCTGATGGACCATTCTTTGCCTTACAGCCACTCAGCTGCTGTAACTTCCTATGCAAACAGTGCCTCTTTGTCCACCCCCTTAAGTAACACAGGGCTCGTTCAGCTTTCCCAGTCACCACATGCTGTTCCTGGAGGACCCCAAGCACAGGCCACTATGACCCCTCCACCCAACCTCACTCCTCCTCCCATGAACTTGCCACCTCCCCTATTGCAGCGGAATATGACATCATCAAACATTGGGATCTCCCACACCCAAAGACTGCAGACGCAGATGGCCAGCAAAGGTCATGTTTCTGTACGAACCAAATCCACGCCGCTGCCGCCTGCTGCTGGAACCCATCAGCCACAGATCTACGGGCGGGCATCACAGACGGTGGCCATGCAAGGCCCCACGCGGACCTTAACCATGCAGCGTGGGATGAACATGAGCGTGAATTTGATGCCAGCCCCAGCGTATAATGTCAACTCGGTGAACATGAACATGAACACCCTTAACGCTATGAATGGTTACAGCATGTCCCAGCCTATGATGAACAGCGGCTACCACAGCAACCATGGCTACATGAACCAGACGCCGCAGTACCCGATGCAGATGCAGATGGGGATGATGGGAACTCAGCCATATGCACAGCAGCCAATGCAGACGGCGCCCCATGGCAACATGATGTACACGCCTCCGGCACACCACAGCTACATGAACACTGGCATGTCCAAGCAGTCTCTGAATGGCTCCTACATGAGAAGGTAGGCCCTGCGGAGGCACGGACTGCCCGGCTGGTGTACCGGACTGATCTGCACAAATACCTTTTGGAGAGTACGATTTCAAAACCAGCAATTGGTGTGAATGCAAAAACATTTGTTGGCACCATTTACAAGCTGTATGCAGCAGAAAGCCTTATACAAGTGTTTCTTTCTTCTTTATTTCTTCTTTTGGGTTTTGTTTCGTTCTGTTTTTTTACCTTTGTGGGGTATCACTTCTCTTCTTTGGGGGGAATTAGGTGGTTTTCCATTTTTCCTTTGTTTAACTGAGCTTGAAGTTCTCTGGAAAGGAAGAACTCTTTCTATGAACTGCAATTACACAGCAGCTGATGGTTCAGAGCCATTTTATGTGCCTGCTCCCATTCAAAATGTGGATAAGTAGACTCCAAAACTATCAGACAGTACTGGATCGTGAGCTTTTTCTCTCTCCTTTCCCAAAATGTATATGCCTTTTAGCAGTTCTTTTATTGTATGATTTTGTTTCCGAAGGTGACACTTCCGCATGCCGCTAATGTCTTTGTTAGTGACAGTGCATTTTGTAGTACTGTACAAGTGTTGTGCTTAACAGTAAGCCATTTCTTAAGTTTTTGCCTTGATTAGGTTACCCTAGTTTGAGGGGTAAAAAAAAAAACAAAACAGAATTATATTTTTGTTAATTATAAAACTTGTAAAAAATGAATAAAAAAAGCTGCGAAAGCTATTCACATTTTGGTTAGTTCCAAGGGTTTTATTGCTGTATGTTTAGTGTAAAATTGAGACTCTTTTCCATTCTTGTGACCAGTTTCTTTGGGGCAGGGGTAGGAAAAAAGGCAGCTTTCTGTTTTATAAGTACTGTTATGATTTTTTGTTGATTGAAACATCTCACTGTTTATTTGTCAAGTTTTGAAACATTTTCATATACATCCAGATACTTGGCGGGATTTAAGAATCAAAAAAGTAGTGAATTTGGTGTAAAGTTGCTATTTTATGGAAATGCCTCTAACTTTACATTTTCATTCCATCTGTAGATTTTTCTATCTTTATAAAATATTGGAGTTATTTTTTAAGGGAAAAAATAGAGCAGTAGCGTGTGAATAGCTCAAACTAAGCTTACAGATCGCATGTAAAAAGGCAAAAGTTATTTGTGTCTGTTTATATCGCTTCCTTTTTTGTAGCCTTTGTACCTGTACAGAGTGACTGTAAGGGCCGAACAGAAGAGGCTTGATCCATGTAAAAATAGGACCCGGTGACACTCTTGTATTTATCTGTTCTCTTTTTAGTCAGTCACTTAAAAAAAAACCACAAAAAACCCCACCCAAGAAACAGAAATAAAAACTGCAAAAACCAACACCACCCCCCCCAAGCTGTACATTTTAACATAAAATAAATTATGATGAGCCATTTTTAGCCTCTTGTGTCTTGTCATAGTTTGATGTTGCATGGGAATTACCTCCTGGAACAGTGTTTGTTACAGTGCTCTCACGTGCTTGATCTAAAGCCCATCGCAGCTGATGGGGTTTGGATTAGGCTGTCAGAGGCCAGGTGTAGGTTCCTCATCATAACTGCATACACCTTGTGAAAATAAAAGAGTATCTAAGATTATTTTTTTTAATAATCTTAATAAAATATTGAATAAATATGTCTTTAATACATTACAAGGTTGTCGATGTTTAGTGTATGAAACTCCTTTTCTACAGAAAGCGTTAATAGATGTGTAAAAGGGTACATGATGGTAAGACATGATACTGAACTGTATCTTAATGACGGAACTGTACTCTCTTCCTTTGACATTTCTTGCTGGGTTGCAAAGCGATGCTAGCCTTGTGTTGACCCTCTGAGTTCTCAATATACGCATATGTCCACACAAAACCACACGTGTGTAAGTAGTAGGACCTTGTATCTTTGAGTAAGCGTGTGTTTAAAGAGCACTGTGTTTTGTGACTTCCCCTTGTGTATTTTTACAGTAAGTGAAAAGGGTCTTGGGTCTTTATTGACTGCGGTTTCGTTTCAGGGTTCCCAGCCTGTAGTGTAGAGGCAGATCAGACCTTCTTGCTGTTGTAGCATGTGCTTACCTGAAACAGAGCATCCCAACTCCAGCACGTTGCTAAAATGCTGGTTTTGCTGTACGTGAGTGGAAAGTGCAGTCCTCTGTGTGCAAAACAGGCAAGCTTCCAACAGAGTTTTTAATTTCAGGAGTACACATGGTTATCCTGTGTCTTTTCTCATATTGGCTATATTGCAGCTGTGAATTGCCTTACCGCACTCAGATGTCTCTTTCCTAACTCAGTTGTCTCTTCCTTGCCAGCTCTGTCTTCTCTATCCATTGTGTGCCCATTGCAATGTCAGTTCTTCAGCATCGCTGTACCTGAGACAGGCTGCACCTGTGCCTCTTGCCTTTTAAATCAGATTAGTCACATTCAATAAGCAGGTTATTAATGCTGCATGAACTTTCATCAGTGTAAAGGAGATAATAGTGTTCTTGTTTATTTTCCTAGCTGTTAGTTTTTCCACATGCAGGAGAACAAGCCACAGCACATCATTTTCTCAGGGTGTTTTGTTTTTTTTTTTTTGTGGAATAGTAAATCGACTGCTGTATATACAGGAACTTTGAAAATTCAGGCATTTAATGCATTGAAAAAAAACTAGTTAGAACTGAACCTGTTACAACGTGGTGTATATGTGTATCCTTGAATTGTCCATTGTATCTGTTTACGCACCTGACCTCTTCAGGGGCCTGGCTTTGCAGCAGGCCATGCCAACTAGAGACCAAGTCCATTGGGAAGGTGGAGGCTCTTTAAATGCTGTGCTGCCCTAGGTTGTTACTGTGAAAGAGGAAATGGAGCTGCCAGGTAGCAGCACAGAGGCAAACTCCTGTGAGATTCCAGTATTCTGAAACTAAACAATTCATCTGGGCTGCCTACCACCTTTGGTGGTTTTCCTGCACGACTTCTTTGGGAAAGCCTAACTCTGCCCTTTTGAAGACCAAGTGCTTGGGTTAGTATTGGAATTTGGGGGGTACTTGGCTAGAAGAGGGGTTGCTTTAAGTTATACTTGCTTTCATGCTTTTTACAGAGGATAAAATTTATTTGTTGATGTATAGAATTCTGCTAAGGCTGGGACATTCTGGCAAGATGGGTTTTAAATTTTACTTCCCTTCTTTCTCATCTTGACAGCATTTGAAATTACTTTGTTTTTCCTTCCAAAAAAACAAGTAATCCTTGTGACTGTCATCAATCACACCTTCCCCTCCGCTCCTGTTATGATGTTTCTCTTCCATCAGTGCAGTCCCACCAGGAAGGGCTCTAGCCTGTGGTGCTGTTCTTGTTGCTGTCAGATGGTAGGCTATTCTTGCTGTTCCTCCTCTGCAGGGTCAGTGCTATGTCCAGTTCTCTCAGCTGCTTCAAGAAGCCTCGGTTTGGCAAGATGCACCGGTGTTTTGAGACTTGCTCTATGGCATCCACTATCGTCATGTTCTTATAGATCATCAGGTAAGCCAGGACCAGCGTGGCTGAGCGACTGCGACCCATAGCACAGTGAACCAGAACCTTGTCTGTGGGAACAAAGAGAAATGAGGCAGAGGTAACACTGGGTAATGTCTTTTTTTTTTTTTTTTCTCTGACAGTGAAGTTTTTTGTAGTGCCCTGCTCTGTTTGGTGCTTTGGCCTCTCTTACCATCATGTTACAGTTGGGAAAGCTGAGGCTGTATATCTGACAGGGGTAACCGAACACCGTGTACGTTGGAGATCACCCATTTCATCCTAAACCAGGTATCTTTGAATTGATTTGTGAACAAAGGGTGCAGGGGAGGCCTGGGGGCCTGCAGCCCTGCCTTGAGTAATGTAGCAAGCCCTGCTGCAGCCTAATCTTGAGTGCCTTGCAAGCAGCGTGTCTCATTCTGTATTTGCACATGATGACCAAAGCTCAAGGGTGTGGGAGGGCTTGGTGTGCTGTCTAACCATCCTCCCATGAGGAGGAGCAATGAGATGCATAGAGGTGCCTTTCTCAGTTCTAAGCAAACTAAATTTGATTCTTTTCTGACAATACTGTCCTTCAAGGTTGAGATTGCATCACTTTATTCCCAAACACTTCATTTGTAATATGTGGCTAACAGGGCTTTTTTAAGGCTTAGTGATGTTTTTGAGGGCAGAGGGTTAGAAGGGCCCAGAGGAGGGGAAAGAAATTGGCTCTTCTAAAGCAGCTTTCCTGCAGTTTAAATCTCAGGCTGCTCACCCTTAACCTGTGATGTGGGATGAAAATAATATCTCACCACCACCTCTGGGTTTATGTGATCATCCCCTTGCAGCAGCAGCCTGTCTTGTATGCTGTTGGGTGCAGAGTCTCTGCTCTGAGCATTCATTTCTGAATAAATGTCTCAAGGTGTAGCTTTGTGACCTTGCTTGGTTTAACTTTGGCCATGCAGAGGCAGACAGTCCTTGGCTCCAGGGACTAGTAGGGCTGTAAGCCTAAGCAGAACATTCCTGGTTTGCTGCCTTGGGAAGGTGGAGGAGAGCAGAGTGGGTTCATGTCTGACTGACAGCTTTAGCAACACTTCAAAAGATTCCCCAAACTGACTGGAGACCTTTGAAGGGGGGTATTGCAAAGGACTGAACTGCTGAAGGCAGGAGATTTGGAGTACACTCTCTAACGCCCTGCTAAGCTGAATTGCCACAGGGGAAAAAAACCCTATCAGGGTCAATAACAGTTTATCTCTGTCAGCTCTGCCTGGTGAAGAGTGTTGGGTGCAAAGCCATGACTGTTGCCGATTAACTCTCTTGCTTCCAGACGCAAGGGGATGGCTTAGCACAGGCAGTGCTGCTGTGCAAGGGATGATGCATCAATAAGTGCCAGCACTAGAGAATGAATGGTTACAGTCTGTGTCCTAATCCTAGCAGAAAGTCTTAGAGGCATCTTGGCTCAGTTCCAACCTCTCTGATAACTAGAAGTGCCTCTTCCTCTTCTGGAAAATGATAATCCCTTCTATTATTACTGCAGATATTCAGAACGGATAAGAACTGCCATTTGTTCAGCCTTTCGTGCCTCTCTTTAGAGCTTCCCACCTTGTAAATGGGTTGCTGTTGAGGTGATAAAATGCATGATAGGACATGGAAGTCTTTGCTTTGTGTGGGTGGGGAGTGCTGGGAGCTAGGAGAGAATGCATTGTGTTAACAAAGGAAAGAAATGGCTGTACAGTGTTCTGAAATGTGTCCTGATTCTTGGAAAACAGTCTGTCCTGTGTGTGGCTATTCAAGATCTGTGGCTGTTTCTAGCATAATGCAGGATCACAGCTCCTCTGCACTGATTTTTAGTCTCTTCAGTTCTGACTTCAGGACTAATCTGAGCCCGGAGTCCGCTCTTGCAGTTTCTGATTCAGAGCACTTGTACCCTTTAAGGTGTGGCTGGATGTACAATACCAGTGCAGAGCAGAGGTCTACTGAGTGATGACGAGGCCCTCAACTATTTTGGTCTCTTGCCTTGGGCTTGTGTTCCTTGAAAATCTGTTTAGATGCAGCCCTGCCTTCCCCAAGCCAGAGGAGTGATGGATGTGGAGGTGTCTTTGGTCAGACATGCTGGCTCTGTGTCTCATCTGCTTCTTCTCCCATTGCTTTTATCATCTCAGTCTTCACTGCGTTTTTTCCCATGATGTCTCCACATGAACATAAAGTGCTCATCCCCTCTACTTAACATTCTGAGGAGCTAAGGTACCGAGGGAATGAGTACTGAGTCTATAGCATAGAAGGGAGCTTGAAAATCTCTTAAAATAACATTTTGCTTTCAGGTTAATCAGACCCTGTGGGTTTTAATTTCAAGCTGCCCTGTGGTCTGAATTGCATGTTTGGGGAAATCACTATGCGCAGCTGACGGACAGCAGGTGTAATTGTGAGTAGTTATGGTTTTGAATGATCTACTTTCACTATCCTTAAGGCCGTCTGCTCCTGCTTCACATCTAATGCTGCTCTGATCGAGGAGTTCCTTTGCCATCATGAAGATTTTAAAGGTGAGGTCAGAACTAGTGTGTTATGATGGAGGGTGCTTTCTTCATTGAGATCTATCAACACTGTTGATTGTGCAGGTTCCCAGCAGAAGTCATTGTGTGTAGGCATCTAGTCACTGAATGTGACCCGTTTACTGGCTGAAGGCCACATCCCAAACAATGTGTTACAGCCAAAGGAAGTTCATTAATACCCACATTCTGGTCACAAATGTCAAAACTTTTTTTCTTTTTCCCTTTTTTCTTCTCTTTGTGTTTGCTCAGTTCTAGCAATTGGGTGTGAGGAGTGTAGCTTGGGGTAGATCTGATGACCAGGAAGGAAGTTTGGCTCGATATTTGTGGAGTGCATTGAATGCTGCAGAACATGAAGCTGTGGACTGACAGCCTGGAGTCTCTGCAGAGCATTCACGTTCCACTCCCACTACCATGCAACCAATTCTCATTAAACCTTTAGTGACAGGGACTAACTTCAGGAAAAGACAGCTAATCCGTAGATCCTATGGAATGTCTGATTGTCTTTGCGTTTGTGGATGAGTCAAAACAATAACAAACCTCTGTCAGACAAGAGACCTTAATGCAAACTGTGTTGTGGGCTTGGATCAAAGTGCTTGGTTAGGGACTCTTGGACCATACTGGTTCTGCAGTGAGAAAGGTCCTTGTTACAGTACTACCTTCTCTTCTGCTAGTTCCCTAATCGGTAGTTCTGTATTTTATGTTAAACTGTATTGGACCTGTTTTGTTCCCACAAAGCTGAATGGTGTGGAACTATGGAGTCAAATTGTAACCTTTTTCAACACCCTCCTTACTTCTTTCATCCTGAAGTGCATTATCAATGAATTGAGAAGCTGAATAAAAGAACTGGCTGAGCTGGAAAGTGGGGAGATCATCGGCTTCCACCCCGTGGTACTCCACAGCCATGTCCTTATAATATCCTGGTCCTGTGTCCACGTTCCGCTGCCCGTGGGCTGCGTTGAGGATGTGGGTGAAGCCTGCCTTCTCAAGACTGTAGCGATCTAATGCAGTTTTCCTGTTAAAACAAGAGTTGTCAAGTAAGTGGGGAAGCTTCTTACTCAGCAAGCCAGAAAAAAGTCAGTCTCTGATTTGGTGTGTTCTAAATGTTAATGAAACTGGTAATGCTTCAAAAATGCATCGGTTACTGTTGTAAAGATGTTAGGATACTGTCAATTGGAGGCCAAGATCCTTCTGGAGTTCATAACTATCTCTCCCAGGCCCTAGAGTTTCTTAAAAATACATATATTTTCCTGGTGCCTTTGTAATGTAGGCACTACTGACTTCTATCATCTTGTACAAGCAGAAACTTGAGATGCAGAAAGAAATAGAATGAATTATTCAAAGTCATAAAAGCAAGTAAGTGGCAGGACTTGAAATAGGACGCATGAATGCTGCTTTCCCTTTCTGTCCCGTCAATTGATATTGCAGAACTAATAAAAAGAGTCAGTGATATGTGAGCAGTAATATCAACTGGGATTCAAAAAGAAGCTCTTCATCCCTAAAAGAACTTACTGATTTTTTTTCTTCATTTCTGTTGTAAAATGATTTTCATTTTTTTACAGATCACCTGTCTGTGGTCACAGCTTATTATCAGGTTTCCTTTTACTGTTGTGTTTGGTTATACTAGGGGTCCCTTCCACCCCAACCCATCCTATGAATCTGTGGTATGAGGGGACCTGATATGCCTGTAAATGGAAACGTTACTGTGCGACTTGGGATTTGTGCTCAGACTGGCTTCAGCCATGGGTTGTCTCTTTGTGTGAAGGACCCGCTGGCTTTCCAACCCCATCTCAACCTGTTGTGCCATTATGTATTTACTTCAACTAGAGCCTAATTGGTGTGTTTGATTATGTGTGGTACTCCTGGATACACTCTAAGAAAAGGGGATGTTTTTTGTCTTCCTTGTGTTTTTTTTGTTGCTTGAGATATAAATATTTTAGATGAAAGGAAAGAATAAATCAAGCATAAATAACTGCACATATCCAATTGGTGGGGGTGACTAATAGCTTGGGATCACTCGGGGTATATGAATCGTACATCTTAGTAGAGGAGTTGGAACTCTCTAATTCACTTTCAGCTAGAAATGGCATGGATTTTTTCCATTGCAGTTGGCTCACTACCAGAGTTTAATAGTCAGGCTGGCAATATTCTTCTTTTTCCCTCTTCGGGCACTGCTTTTCCTAATAAAATACCATTAATATTTCCATTTTTGTGATGATAGTTGCATTTTAAGAAGCCATTGTAAAGAAGAGTTTGCTATAATGCCAGTGTAAGTGAAGCCAGAAGCATCTGACTCCTCTTGCAGTTGTTTTCATCTTGTGGATCTCATCTCCCCCAGCCCAGTGCTGTTGGCCCTTGGTTTCCTTTTAGGTGGTGCAACCGTGGTCCCTGGTATCAGCGTTTGATGTTTTCCTCTGCAGAGAGGGGGAAGTGTGGCACTGGGAGGCAACAGTGAGAATTTCAGTGTAATTCAGTTCAGTAAGAGCTGAACTGGGCAGATTGGTCCCCTGTAAGAACTACTCAGCTCTCCAGTTCAGAGCACATAAGCATATGCTGAAAGTTAAGCACCCCCAGAAGTCCTTTGCTCTGTAGCAAAGCGCATTTGGCACAAGCTCAGTGCTCTGCTGAACCAGAGCCTGCATTCACCGTAGGACAGATGGACTCATAAACATGATTTTAAGAGTTCTGATGCGAGGGGGTCTGATTTGATATGGGAAAACCACCTAAATAGTAGAAATAGGAGATAAAAATCACTTGTGCACAGGCATATATGGATAATAGCAGACTGTCACCAAGTGGGAGAACTGACCCACTAAAAAATGTCATCCATTTTCATATGGTTCCCAAAAGATGATTCATATCTCTTGGGTTGTGTGAAGACAAGTAAAGGACACGTCCAAGACTTTAACAGCTTCTTGTCAGGTTTAAAGCTAAGATTCATAGGATTTAAAAACAAGCGGTACAGTAAACTCTGGAACCGACAATGTAAGTACTTACAATGCAGGAAAACAACAAAAAAAACTTTTCCTTTTATGTTACTGTCTCTGGCATCCAAATGCTTACTCTCTCTGTTCAGAAACACTGTCATAACAAGCTTCAGACCTAGCTGCTTTAAGCAGGAGGATGTCCAAACCAGTGGAGTTGGAAGAGAGGGAAAGACAATTTGCCGGTACTGCAGCCTGCACCTCCATATCGAATATGGAATGTATTAAAAGCAGCTAAGAAAGGGAAGAGAAGGCAGCTTGTGATGAAAGCCTAAGTACATCTAAAGAAAGGCAAGGAGTGATCCAACATGCTTCACAAGGATGCGGGCAGAGCAGCTCGCACCACAGGTAGGTGAACACCTCACATGGTACCTGTGTGATTGTAAAGATCTGAAAAGAGCCAAGGCTCTTAAGGTTTGTGCTGAGGTTGAGCCAGGCAAACATGTTTTAGTATAGATTGTTTGCAGATTGATGTGACCAGATTGACCAAACTTGAGGAAATCTGAGTCACTGTTACTCAAAGAGGAATTGTGTCTCTCAAACCTCTCCATTTTCTCAGCACTGCAGGGAAGCTCTGTGCAGGAGGAGGATTTGCCAGATGGTCAGTGTCAGAAAGAAGCTTCCTGAATACAAGCAGTACTGACACTTTCTGAAGAAAATCTGGCGGTTCTCCTTCCTGAGGAGAGATGTTGAGAATTTCCAATAATACTGACCCAGTTTCCTTCTGCAACTCCAGCACTGAAGGAATCCAGAGATAGCAAGGGATTCATGCAGTCCTTTTCACAGAAAGGGTCATCAGCACTGGCAGAGGCTGCCCAGGGAGGTGGTTGAGTCACCTTAACTGGAGGTATTTAAAAAAACGAGTGGATGAGGTGCTGAGGGACATGGTTTAGTGGTTGATGGGAATGAATGAACCCGATGATCCAGTGGGTCTGTTCCAACCTAGTGATTCTGTGGTTGTATCCCATTTTCCTTCTGAGGCATTGCTCCATTTCTGATGATATCTTCTCTTTAGTGTAAATTAGGAGCATTTTAGGTACCACTGAAAATACTGAGCAAGATATTCCGAATGTAGTAGAAAAAGATTCAGTAGGCCGTTTTCCTCTAACCCAGAATGGTGGATGTTGGTTTTGCAAGAGATGCAACCTAGACAGAGGAAATGCCTCTGCTTTCTGTACAGCAAAGGTATCGAATACATGTGATGGAGTCAGACAGCTCCTGGCCTTCGCTCCAGTCACTCTTCTGTGTCTAAGCAAGTGTTAGAAATCACCTATAGGCAGGGATGATCTATGTGGAAGTGTTACTTGTGGAAACGATTGCTGTAAAAGGTTTATGGTCCAGTGTTACAGATGTGATTTTCTGCTTTGTTGAACTGCTGTTGCAATTAGCAGGTTCTCATACTAACAGAGTTGAAATGATGTCCTCGAGAGTGTTGTTGTAATCTAAATCTGCATACTCTCTCGGTTTTGTATGATTAATATTGGTGGAGATCCTCAGGTTTCATCATGCTGAACAGTGGGAGGTGGTTCTGCCACCCTGGGAGCATCCCACCTGTTTTCTTCTAGATAGGCATAAACTGTCTTTTGACTTAGTCCCTTGGAAAAAGCCACACTGTATTGCTTTTCTGGAGAAAGGCAAGAGGAAAGAGTGAGTTTTTAGTTAAGTCTATGTTTGAAGCTTAGTTATATATTTTGATTATGTGCTCCAGTTTGTAGGTGTGAGTTACTTGTGTGTCATGTTGACCTTTACCTGTGTTCTCAAGGCCATAAGCCCTGGAGCTCTATGGGACAGCACAGATCTTAGCGGGCTTGGAGTACAAGCCCAGTTCAGCTGCATGTCCAGAAGATTGTTCCTGAGATTTAACCTGTGAAACTCCAGAAGACTTGCTTTCCACTAGACATAGTTTGAGAACACAGAAGGGTCTGAAATTGTGGCCTTAAATCCTGATGAATGGTTCAGAGCAAAACAGAATCTTGGAAGACCTTTGCCTTCAGCTAAAATGTTCTTTGAAATTCAGAACTGTGAAACCACGAGCATCATCTCGGGTAGTAATGTGTGCAGTGAATTTCTGCAAGAGGGAACTCCAAGAGGAGATTTTGCTTGTGGTTGCAGGGAACTCAGCAGGCTTGGGACTAGCAAGTGAAACTTCCCATGTAAGCAACCTGGTTACCAGTGACGGGAAGGAGCAAGGAAAATCTGCTTTCTGTAGCCCTAGAAGGCTTTTAGATGTTAAGAGGAGACACATAGCACTAATCCTGGTAGCAGATGAATCAAAGCCTTGGCAAAGCATGTGTTGTTCCTATCACTGGGCTGTCTCCTACAAGTTCCAGTGTCTGGTCTTTAAAAGTCCTTGGAACTTGCTGGAGGAAAATTTCAGCTGGAACTGAACCCAGCATGTTGAATTTTGAAGCTTTGATTATTCTGGGCCTGACAGGCTCATGGAGGTTTTGTTGCCTCTGGGCAACATCTGCAGTGAAGCCTTGTAACAAAAGGATGGAGTGGCCTCACAGGGCTCCTTGATAGCCTGGGTTACATTAGGAGGAAGATGTGGTTACCAGTCAGAGTAACTAATTAGCATTTCCATAAGCACTCACAAGGTCTGTAAACCTTGTAAGTGCAGGAGGCAGGAATGAAGCACAGATGTGAAGGCTCTGGAGGTAAACTCTGCCTGTGTATGTTCACTTGATTTTGTTGATGAGCTCCACTAAATTCTTTCAAGATCAGCCTTAATTTAGCATGGCGAGGGATGCAAATACACCCAACATCTGCTCATGTCGCCATGGCAGCTCTTTGGCGACCAGTGCTATAATAAGATCTTAAAATAAAACAACTCCAGACCCCTGTCACACTGAAGGGGAAGCTGTTGGTTAGCAGTAAGATGTGGAGCTGGCTGAGGAAAGAAACAAAGGACCCTGGACCCTGCCTGCTTCAAGTGCTTTGCCTGCCCAGAGAAGTAGTGGCTGGAAGTGCTCAAGGCCAGGTTGAATGGGGCTTTGAGCAACGTAATCCAGTGGGAGGTGTGCCTGTCCATGGCAGGGGGTTGAACGTGATGGGCTTTGAGGTCCCTTCCAACCCAAGCCATCCCATGATTCTATGAAATCAAATTGTAGTTCTCATAGTGAAAACTGGCTCTTGCCTGCAGACCAGCTCTCAGGTTTTCTGCTCCTGGATATTAGGTTTGGTTTTCTCTGACTGACAGTGGCCACCCTTCTGCAGGGAGCTCCATTTCATGGTGAAGTTCCATTTCTCTTCATTCCCCTCTTCTTTTTTCCTCCCTGTTGGCTTTCTCGTTCTTTTATCCTGATTGTGTAGGGGCCTTGTTTCCCCTGGAAACACCAATGCTTTTCTTCCTGACTGCAGTCCTGTCCCCTGCAGAAGTAAACACCTGAAGTGGGTGTAGCTCTTGGTACCTCTCCAGCAGCTTTTTTTTCTGTTCCTCTGGTTGATTTATACAGAGTGCAGATGTGTGTTGGGCTCAGTCATGCCTCCTAGCTATTTATTAAATATGAGGAGTAACAAGTTATGGCTTCAGGAACAATGCCCTAGAAGAGCTGATGGTTGGTGTCCTGGGCTCAGGGACTACCTGCCCAATGACCTCTGGTCTCCTCAGACCTTTTTGCTTAGAAGGCTGGTCTGTAGCTTCATTGCAGAGCTGAGAGGGACATTATTCAAATGGCTTCATTCACAATAATTTGCCTGGTGGAAGGAGGAAATAAATGCCAGGAGAGACTGTTCTTGAGTTACAGATATCTAACAACAGGGGCAGGGTGGTTTGAGGAGAGGATACTCAACTCCCTTTTCCTTTGTTTCTGAGTCTTTTGGTCAGGCTCTTCCTGTCCCTTAAAAATATATATTTGTATATCTCTATGTTCCTATCTGTGGAAGTGGGAGCTCTGGCTTGGTGAAAACCCAGGACCTTGGTGTGTCTTTCTACTCCCATAGGTGCTGCAGAAGTACCTGGTCGATCATACTGGGAATTTAAAACATTCAAGGCTGTGTGTCTTCCTTCATTTATAAGCTGACAATAAATGAATTTTAGGGTCTTTTAAAATAAATTATGGAGCCCTTAGGAGCCTGTGGGGCTCCTGCTTTTGCAGCGATGATCTAAATGAAATGTCATGTTAGCATGGGGTGTAGAGGAGGATGGGAGGGTGACCGTTAACACTGAAGGGGTAAGAGAAGCTCCCCTGCTCTGCTCAGGATCTGAGTTGGGGATTCTCAGATGGTATTTCTCCCTGCTGCGGCAGTCTGACCTGCTTATCAGGGGAGGCTGTTTTGGAGCTTAGCCCTGTGCTCAGCAGAGCTAAGGCTGATCTGTGGGTTTGGTTTTTTTCAGATCACACTTGATCTGATCAGCAAGGCACATCTCTGCAGCTTTGACTTTCACAGGGCTCCAACTGGTTGAACCTCTTGAGCAGTGTGGAAATGCAGAGCACTCCATGTACACAAGCACAGGTTGGAAATGCAGAAATACCGTGGCAGACTGAGCTCTCAGTCACTGTTCAGGTATTACATTTGAGTCTGTGCCCTGCTCTCCTGTCAGTGTAACTGTACCAGTACTTTCACTCAGAGATAATTGATAAATTACTCCTTGAAGTAAGACATTAAAATTAGATTGTGACGAGCTACAACCTCTGCAGTTTCCGCAGGTGTCATGTGTGCTCCTGTTATTCCAGCTTTAGCAGCAGACCTCACTATGCTCACCCAGCACTCAAAGCAGCACAACCAGGACTGTTTGCCTGTGTCTGGAAGGGCACGGCAAGAGTATAATGCTCTGTTGAGCTCATCAAACCACGTCACCACCACTAAATACTACTGAATAGGGAGGAGGAGAGAAGAAATGCTCTGCTCTGCTGGTGAACTGTATGTGGTACAGCTTAGTCATCCTCTCTGTAGAAGGGCTGTACCACATACCCTTATTCATCTGCTATACAGAGGTACTACATACACACTTACTCATCTCCTATGTAGAGGTTAGGCCAGACTTCATTGACGTGCGTATACTTTGGGCATCCTTTCCAGAAGAGCCGCTCCAGTTCAAATGCACCTGGGGTGCAATAATCCTCATCAGGGTCTACTTTGATTGCTGTATAGGCATTTTTCTTGCCAGCGTTCAAACCTGCTGATGACATCTTGTCCATGGAGTAGAGTGCTCAGGATGTTCGAGAAACTGGAATGCAACCAAAACAGGAGTTTAAGCTCAAAGCAAGTGAGTTCTGCTCACTTGTGGGAGGAACAATTGTTGTGGGACACTGGGAGTAGCACTGGCCAGGTGGTGATGGGCATAGTGCAAGATTAATGTACCTGCTCTGTGGCAGACACAGACGTGCACCTGAATTTGTACCTCCCTTGAACTAGGCGAGGGATACTTTGCTGGACAAGCTCACCAGCAAAGCGAACAAAAACCAGAGGTTTGCGGTTACCAAAGGTCAATCTCTCCTGGGATTTTGTTTTGTAGGAAATCCATTGGTAAGAACTTGGTAGGCCTAGCAGCCTGATCCAAGGGATATAGAGCACCTGGGGGAACTGGACCGGGGAATTTGAGTTATTTCTTTAGCATTAATTGCACATCTCCTAAAGGCTTCTCCTTTATGTGGTCTTCAGGATTGGGTAGATTAAATGTGACTGTTCCAATGAATGCTGTGTTGTGGGAGGCGTCCCTGCGCATGGCAGTGGGGTTGGAACTGGATGTTTAAGAATCTTTCCCACTCAAACTATTCTATGATCCCTTGAAGCTCCCTATTCAATCCCACTTGCTGCAATTTCCTCAGCTGCTGCCCTGATTTAGACTTCACTCTATAGTTTGCCTCAACTGTGGAGTGAACACTTACAACCCATTTAGATGGTCTCCTTCCGCCTCCACTTTTTCAAGGCTGTCCCTTCCTTGAGAGCTGGGTGATGACCTCACAAGCAGCAGGAGCTCAGAGGGCAGCCTAAAGTTTTCACAGAGCTGGTGAATAAAGTTGAAGGCCAGAGACTAACTTGAGTGTCAATGGTTCTCTTAGGACACAGCAGGTCACTACACATGTCCAAGAACATTTTTTTCTCTCAGACAGATATTAGGTTTGCATCCATGTTTACCTTTCCTTATCCTCATTTCAGGTTAATTTTTCTTTTAATTTTTTTGTCACTTGAAGTTTTGGAGGAGGAGAGCTAAGGTACCGTTCATCCATGTATGGTAAAGAAGAAGAATTAAGGGAGTGGGTGACATGTGCAGTGGGTGCACACTAGAGCTTTTCAGCCCAAATTCACTGCACTGGAAGCTCTGCATGCTGCCAAACATGCATGTCATAGATCCAGACACAACAGCAGAGAAGGGTGATTGTGAGGAACATGGGTGCTGTAATATCCCCTCTGGTTTTCTTCAATGAATTTGCACGTTTCCGAAGGCAAAGCAGGTTTTGCTCTGCAAGATGTCAGCAGGAGGTTAAATGTCTCATGCAGCTAATCTTTGTGCTGCAGCAAACCTCTAGGAACTGGGATTTGGGGTTGTCCTCATGCCTGGCCTTTTCTTTGCCAGTTGTCACTTAACCGTCCTCCCCTTTTGTCCTCTGAAACAAATTTCCCCCATTTCCCTGTTGTCAGCCTTTCTCATCTGCTCCATCTCCCCCTTGGCTCTGTCCTGTTTGTCCTGCTGGGCTGCCTGATATCTCAAGGTGGTAGGTGCTTCTGATTCTCATCCCTTGAAGGAAGAAGTTGAACCTTGCAGTTCTGTAGGAGACTCATAACAACAAGAGGTGGAGTTGGGCTTGATGTTAAGAGGTGTGTGAGCACAGCTTGCCAAAACTCCACCTTTCTTGAGGACAACAAATCCTCTAGTGGCTTCCTCATTTTTTTCTGTTGGCCAGTGGTGATGTTTTTGTCCTTTTAATAACCTAAAATCTGGCTGTTGCCTTCAGGCAGCTGATGCAGAGCAATCCTGCAAGCAGGAAGGCTATTTCTCACAGACATCCCACGTACCCGTAGGGTTTGTTTGCTCAGTTTGGACTCTTTTATGCCTGTCATGTTCTGTTTCTCTGCAAAACCTGAAAAAGCAAGATGATTGCAGTTTTCCTTTTCCAAAGCTAGGCAAGATTATGGAGTCAGTTTTGTTTGGCATGTGTACACCTTTGTTCAAAAATTGGCTTGCTTTCACTAGCAAGGGGATCTATCGGCCAGGCTTCCTAGAACATGATGGTGCTGTTTAGCTAAGTGGTCCTCTGGTGGCATTCAGGGCTCTGAGAATTCCAGCTTCTGCCCAGCCTACCTTGTGCTTGGTGCAGCACCAAGTCCCATCTCTGTGCCCCAGTAGTCATTCCTTAGGAGAACATTTTTCCTTCCCATGCCAGAATTAAGCTGATTCTATATGCAGACTCGTCAGTGTAGATCATGTTTGACTGCCAGAGATACAAATCTAATGCTTGGGAAGTGAATAGGCTGTTATCTAGGACTTGACAAGAACTACTCATTGTCTAGGAAGGTATGATCTTAACTGCGAGCCTTTTACATTGACTGCAGGACCGACTGTATTCCGTAACACCGGAGTGGAGGAAAGGAAGGTAAAAGGGAAAGGAAAGGGAAGGGGGATGGGGAAGGGAAAGGGAAAGGAAGAAGAGAGGTCGCTGTAATCATTAATGACACTTAGTAGCCATTGATTTGCTAACCCTATAGTCCTGCTTGTAGACTGCAGACCTCAACACAGGGCAGCGGTATGCACAAATGAGAATTTGTGGTCCTGTAACACCGTGTTGGTTTGAAGATTGGTTAGTAATTGGGAAGTGAGACCTCTGTGGAGGTATCCTTGGTTTTGTCTGTCCTGGGAAGCCATGTGCTCCCTGAACTTACAAGTGAGCCGTGTTTCTTCATGCCTTGCCAACATTATCTGCTCTGGGGACTTTTAAATTGAATTAGAGCACAGGAAAGCATCAGCTGAAATTCCACTAATAAAATCTGTGTTTCAGATTTACCTCTAGACTAAGCAAGAAGACACAGAGGTTAACTAGGAGGAGAGGAATGGGGAAAAGAGGGGCTGGTTTGGTACTTGAGTGCTGGAATTAATTGCCATGAAGGGTTTGATTAGGGGGAGAAGGATAGAAAGACTTGTGTCTTTCCAGGAACCCAAAATCTCTAACCTCATCTCAACGGCTTTACCTATATCCAGCCCAGCTGAGGGAAGACCATTCTCTAGACCTGCCCCCTTAGATGTAACAGGGAAAAGTGGATTGGATTTATTGCTTGGTGGTAGTTCTCAATGCTGATGTGAGTGTAAGGATGACTGTCAGTATGAGGATGACTGTCTAGCACAAGCCCAGGAAGGGCAAGCTCTCGTTTCTTGAGTAGACCTCTGGGGAAGGGACACCATCCCTTGCAGGAGGGAATCAGGTGGCAGGCAAATTACAGGCTCTCCCCTATTACAGGCTTGTCCGAGCAGTCTCCTGCCCCTTGTGGTGCTTTGGGCTAAAATCCTTTGCCTTCTAGACTAATCCTTGGAATCATAGAGTGGCTTAGGTTGGAAGGGACTCTAAAGCCCATCCAGTTCCACCCTCTGCCATGGGCAGAGACAACTCCCACCGGATCAGGTTGCTCCAAGCCCCATCCTGCCTGCCTTTGAACACCTCCAGGGATGGGGCAGCCACAACTGCTCTCAGCAACCTGGGCCAGGGCCTCCCCACTCTCACAGGAAAACATTTCTTCCTAAGAAGAAATCTCTCCTCTTTCAGCTGAAAACTGTTCCCTCTCATCCTACTCATGCACTCCCTGACCAAGAGTGTGTGTCCGCCCCAGCTTTCCTGAAGCCCCTTTCAGTGCTGGAAGGGTACTGAGTGCTGGCTGAATGCTGTAGCAGTGCAGCTCTCCTATACTGGCCTGGAAGTCTCTCCTGGCACCACACTGTGCGGGGCACACCCAACCTTGGGTGTGAAAGCTCTCTGGAACCAGCATGGTCCTCATGCCCTTTGCACAGGGACTCTGTACCCTGCTTGCTCCTGGAAGGACTGCTCCAGCACAAGGCAGGTTTTCTGATCTCAAGGGAGGGAGGAAGAGCAGAGTCAGCTAGCAGAAACTGCCGTTGTCCCAGAGAGGCCAGACAGGAGGGTCTGAGCCCAGCTTTGGAACAGAATGGAGCCCTGCATCTTGGGCCAGGAGCTCCCTTCCAGCGAGGCAGGGTAATTGGTGGCTCGTCCCAGTCCTTCCCCATGCCCAAGCTCCAGGTCCTCTCTTGCTGCTGGCTGTGCTGTGCCATGCTGAGGCCAGGCTCTATGAACTCATGAGCACCCCAAGTCCCTCCCTGTGGTGGCTGGGCAGCAACCAAGGTTTGGGTCCACTTCAGTAGGACTAGGGGATGATGCTCCAGCCTCTGAGACTTCATCTGCCAAGCGTGTTAGCCTGTGGATTCTGCTTCTCAATCCAGCATGTGACTGTAAGGCTGACCCACCATGCTCACCAATTACACTGCCAGGGATTGAAGTGCGTTATCAGAATGAGAAGGATAAAAATTCAGTCATCTGCATTTTTGTACCCCAACCTTTCTCTTAATAAATCAGATCGAAGTACATGTTATCTGATGAATTTTATTTGTTAATCACTTGGATGGCTGGAATATTTCTCCCCCTTGGGTTATATGTATATAAATGAAAATATTGTTAGTGATTTCACAAAATGGTAATTCAGAATAATGGGAAGTTAATCCTCTTTTCATTAGCAAGCCACTTCAGGACAGACACTGTGGCAAATTACACTGCATTTTAAGTCATTCTCAAGTGCTGTGCACTGGGGAAAAAAAAAAAAGACATTAAACTATTTTTGCATTGATAGAAGTAATTGTGTGGCTAATTTGGATAAGCAGCATGCATTAGGCACAGTAAAGGCATCTCTTCTTTATGTTCGCTATCCACTCCAGAGCTGCTAAAGGGAATTGCTTGTGGAGCTCTTCAGCTTTTTTATTTTTAACAGAACAGGGAGAGAAGAAAGAAAGTGCAAAGGGGAAAAAGACTGGCAGATTTTCCATCTGCTTTGAATTCAGAGAAGGGAGCAGAGTCTGGTGGCTGGAGCAGTGAAAGATTTCCTTCCTTCCTGCACTTTGTTTGCAGTCCCTTGAACTACTCAAACTAACCCCATATTTCCAGGAAAGCCCTGGGAAGTCATAGACTAGAGTGGCCCACATTCAAATGTGCTCAGCTGGAGGAGGGATATTCCTCCCCCACCTCAAAAATCTGGAGGAGGTCAATTAATGCTTTTGGGTACATCATTCCTGAGCTGTACGGTATGGGAATCCCAGGGATGAGGGGAGGAATGGAGGTTGGTGTCTGGAGGTGAGTGCCAGCTTCGGTGCTTTGTGCATTTCTAGTGTTGGTTCTCCAGATGTGGGGGACCTTTCTGAGGACTTTCGGACTGCAAGCTCTGAGTCATCAGCTACATAACTAGATACTACGCTGCTTAATATGTTGGCTTGCTGTGCTGCAGAAGTCCTAGTGCTGTGTGCAAAAATGCCAAACAGTTTGGCAAGATTTATGCCTGGGAGTTAAGATCCAAGTCGGCTGTAGAGACATTTTTTGTTTAAATAAAGCAGACATGCACAGAACAGGGTTGCATTTGCCTTAGTCCTTTGCCAGGGACTCATGTCCCTTCTCTACTTTGTTTCTGCTCCCCTCCCTGGCCCAAGGGGTTCCTCCCTCGGGGCTGTTGTCCCACACCTCTGCGCTCTAGCTGCCAGTCTGTAGCTGTGTTGATGTGCCTGAAGCTGCAGGTCCTCCGTAAGGTCACACCAATGATGTTGGCACAAACATGTAATGATAGAGGCTAAACAAATAAAGATGGGAAGAAAAATGGAGGCAGAAGACAGTTTTCCTCACCCTTTCCTACAGAAGGAAGGCCAAAACTTCTTAGCTGCTCTGTCTTGCGTGACACAGGGCTTCTTCACTTTAATGCTTGCCTCAGTCCCTATTTATATGTCAGAATGGTTGAAACTCTTTGCTCTCCATGTTTCCTGCTCTTGGGAGCTCTCCCAGCCTGTAGGACCTCAGTCATGGGTGCTGGTGGGGCTTTGGATGCTTTTGGGGGCTTTATTAATTGCAGTTTGGTGTGCACACATCTACCAGCCTTGGGTTTGTACTCAGAGTTGTCTGACAGCTAATTCTCTGAAAAAAATCCAACAATAGCAAATACCTCTGGTTTAGCTGGAAATTGAAGATTCTCACCACCCAGCAGACACCTAAATATGTAACCTCTTGGTAAATGGGGAGGCAGATCTTCATCTTGTTCCTAGTTTTATGCTTTCAGATTCTGCTCCCTACCTCTGTCCTCATGACAGCTCTGAAAAAGGGAATAGAGCAGAGATATCTTAAGATGTTTTTAAAGATGCCAAAGCAGATGATCTGTCTGTCAGCTCAGGGCCTTTCAGGAGAACTCTGCAGAAAGAATGACACTTCCAGTAGACCTTATGCCCACAGCTGGGCAGGAGGAGATAAACATGATGCCCTTGAAATTAGTCAGTGGTTTGACGTTCAAGTTGAATTTATTTACTGCCATGAGCACTAAATTTGATAGGAGGACAATAAAGTGGAAGGAAAGCCCCATGATTATGATCAAGAAATCATTTTTGTGCATTAAGTGCTTGTTAACTTGTTATTGAGCAATGATCCCCGTTTCTTTGTTCATGTTGTATGGAGAGCTGACTTATGGGAACGTTTTTGTTTATCAGGTAGAATTGGACTCCACTAGAATCAGAGGATATCTGTCTTCCAGGGGTCCAAACCTGATACATTCTTGGCTTCCAGAAAACTGCAACAATAATGCTTTATTTTTATTTTTTTCTTTCAGTTTCATAACTGCCTTAAATAAGACCTTTGTGGCACAACAGTGTAGTGACTAGTGTGGACAAGAGAGTGAAGTACCCAAGAGAAGGTAAGGATGGACAACAGCAGTTCTGAGCTTTCAAAACAATGTGTCAAAGGCTTGAACCCAGTTTGATACTTGTTTCCTGGTAAGCCCTCAGTGCTGGAGATAGTCATTAGAGCTGATTTATTTTTTCTAAGATTTTTCAGAAACAGTGAGAGGTGATCTAGTGAGCAAAGTCTGAAGTTATTAAAAAATGTCTTGTTCTTCCATTTCCACCTAGTGTGCCAGGTATGTACCTCCCTTCAGGATGAAAAAGCACTTACCCTATTTGCGCATGACTTAGCAGAGGGCTGGTTTATGAACTGGGAAGTTCCCCTTGCAGGAGCCAGTGCACATGCTGCCTGGAGTGCAATGTTTGCACTGAGGAGGAGAGTACACAGCACTTTGGTTTCTAAGCTTTTTATGACTCAGAAGTCCATCAGCTGAGCTGAGGGGTGGTTAGCAGCAGTAACAAAAGCTTGCTTTGTCAGATGATTGAGGCTTGGAATCAACCTGATCTAGTTGGAGGTGCCCCTGCCCCAGGCAGGGGGTTGGAACCGGATGTTAAAGTCCCTTCTGACTCAAACCAATCTATGATTGAACTAAATGCGTTTAAAATGGGGCTCCCTGACGCACCATCCCCATGATGTTTTACTTAGACCTCAAATGCTGGCAGTAGTCAGGAAGAGCTGTGCGCTTCCTTGCGTAACCCAGCACTCGCAGGGGACTGCAATGAGCTGCAGTGCTGCAAAGGGTCCTAAGGTTGTGATTTTGCCTAAACACTAGACCAAAACGATTAATTTTCTGCCAGATACTTCATGGGAGGAACGAAGGAATCATTATAAATATATTTCTTAGTATCGTAGGATGTCCTGAGTTGGAAGGGACCATCGAGTCCTACTCCTCTCCCTGCACGGGGCAGCCCAAACATCACCCCATGCGTGTGAATTTTCTCCGAGAGTTCTGAAAGAATTAAGCAAAGTATTGGTACATCCCAAGCTGGAAATACCCCAGGTACCTGTCAATTACCTAAGTGCAGAATAACATAACCCTGAGTGCCTTATCTTGTCATAGTCTCCATTAAAACCTGTTATTTTCTTCAGTTCCTTTATTTCACTGCTTCATTCAAATACTAAAGTGTTCAGGCACTGTGAAACAGTTAATCCAATGCATTTGTCTTTAAACAGTTTAAAACCAGAGGAACTATATTGCAATTATTTCCCAGACGCTCCTGCTGTGAGCATTCAAAATTAACCAGCTCTCTCAATGAATTTCTGAGCCACTGATGACTCTTCAAAAACTTATTTTTGCCTTCGTTCTCTATTGTTGACTGAAATGGTTAATTTAAAACAGATTGAGCTGAGATTTCATTCAATATTATAGTTTGCCCCAAGAAACTTAAACCGCAGTGTCATCTGAGAGAGCTGTAATTCAATTGAAACAGTTGGATTGAACAGGAAGGTGGAGCATTTCTTGAAGAATAAGCAAAATATTCTGGGACAGATGTCACAAAAGCTTGAAAAATCGTGTTTTTATTTTAACTTTCAAAAGTCAAATTGAAATTACCTCTAAGATAAATACAGTTTTGGCACCTAACTTCCTATTTTATAAAGTACGTTCTGTAACATGATCCATTTGTTTTTTGAAAACATAAATTGTACTTTCAAAACCTCTTGGACAGCAGCTGTTTTAAGCTTTTCTTCCCCCCCCCCCCCCCCCCTTCTGTAAGAAGTTAGTGAAGTTCTCTGATACCTTATAAAGTTTGCCAGCCCTCAGTCTCCTCCCTGGCTCATTACACTCGGTTACAAAGGGAAGCAAAGCAGAACACAGATATTGCTCGGCCTTACCTGTAAGCTCAGTTGGGTGCTCTGCGTAGCTGGGTCCTGTCAAGTGCAGCAGAACAGACAAATCTCATCAACTTTGCAACTCGAGTCTATTTTTAGCAGAGGATTTGCTGACTCTGACCTTAACTGCTGCCCACCCTGAAGGATGATCTTTACATCTGCTGGTAAAACTATTCCCTGATGTGACCTGAAACATTAAACTTGGCGAGTGAGCTACCTAACCTCGGTATGACCAAGATAATGCGATGCCTGTATGTCAGTTAGAACAAAACAAACATCTTTTATCTCCTTATTGCCTTGTCAAGCCTGATGCTGTGTGGGTTGGGAGCGTGGCACTGCTGTTTTCTGTCATGCTGCGTGCATATCATTTGGCATTGGCGTGACGGGCAGTGGGAGAGGTGGCATCCTGAACAAGATCCTAATCTCTTGCATGTACACCACCAGAAAGCCACCTTCTTCTTTCTACTCTCTTGATCTTCTCCAGAACTGCCACTGTCTGTATCCATCTGGCTGTTGAAATACCTTTCTCTGCTGAGAAAGTGCTGTGGTGCTCAGCCCCAGTGACATGAGGCTCCCCAAAATGAGGTAGATTCTAGAAAAACTCCCTACTTCCCTAAAAAGCTTTCCTGAAAAGCTCCATGCCATCCTTTTGTGGAAAGTCTACAATTTTCTGTAGGAAGCCCCAGCTAGATCCATCAAAGATAAATCTGGGTTCCCTGGTACCAGAGTTGCATTTCTTCCACTGCAACACTTCATCCAGTGCAGAGTGGTGGCCTTCATGGCCCCCAGGGCTGTCAGCTAGAGAGATCAGTGATTACATGCAAGGAGCCAGTACACAATACCGTCTTCCTCAAGCATTTGTCCTGTGGCAAACCATGCCTCCGTGTTGCCGACTCAGACAACTTCATTAGGAGTGATGAGATTTGTGTGCTCCTGGAGACAGGCTTGCAATTATTGAATCGTACAATGGTTTGATTTTGAAGAGACCTTAAAGATCATCCAGTTCCAACCCCCTACCATGACATAAGAAGCTCCAGCTGTCATGTGAATATTGCTATTTCTCAGGGGAAGTTCTTCAGATCCATTACCTTCTGTCTGAAAAGGGGAGAAGGAGGCTAAGAGACCAGTCAAGACAAATGCATGATACTGGGAATTAGCTCACTGGTCTTTCTGCCTGCGTTTTGGGTCCTCCTGGCCATTTCTGTTGGGATTACCATCTTGGCAGTGATCTCTAATCTCGTGCCTGTCTGATTGGCTCACAGTGCTCGCTGCTGTCACCCCCTGCATGCAGAAAGCAGCCAGTTATTGATGTACCCCCACTGTGGAACATTTTTCATGTCTTGCAAGAGCAGAAAGAATCTTCTGCGAGCACCAGTGCCTGTGCTTGACCAAAGTTTCCGGTTGCCCAAATGTTTTTTTCTCAAGTACCCAAGTCTCAGGGTAGATGCCGTTAATTTTCAGTGGGACGCAAGTTCCTGGTGATGTCAGTTGTCTCTAATGTTACTTCAGATCCCTCCGACCTTCTTTGTCAACCCCTGTCTGTTTAAAAGAAGATTATCCCAGAAGGACCAGGACTAGTTTGTCATGGCTTCTTACTGCAGTACTGATCTGAAATAATAATGATCAGCTTTAGTTCAAGCTCTGGGCACTGGATCTACTACTGTTTCATGCTCACCGCATCACTCTGGCCAAGTTTCTGTGTTACAGAGCAGCCAATCTCCTCCTGACCCACTATTCAGATAGTGGCTCTTAAAATGAGCCAGAGCTGAGATGTTAGAAACCTGCTGTGCCTTCTGACTTACCTTGGAAGGTTGTTGTGCAAATTAATTCCACATTGATAACAGAGAAACTTTATGGAGGAGGAGATACAGACCCCACAGAACAGAAACCAGCAGCGAGTGTTTTATTTTTGTCCTTGCAGGCAACTCGGGGTGGGGGAATGTGGGTAAGAGGATCCAGCAGCCTGACCATGCCGGCGAGAGGAGGCTGCTGTGGGAGGTGGGAAGGGATGGTCTGTGTGTCACGTCACAGGGTGAGGCAGGATTCTGCTGGGCTGTGCTTCCCCATGGTTGTCTTCCTGATGTCAGACTGATGGCATGACAGTGTTCTGTGGTATTGTTTCTTTAGGCTGGCATTTTGAGTTCCAGGAACATTGAGCTGAAACAGAAGTGTTTGTTTGCCTGCCTGGCTGTCAAAACAACCGGAACCCTGTGCCCCTCTCACCATAGGGTTTCAAGTCCGTGTAGGCAGGGATCACTCACCTCCTGGAAAATCATTCTGTTTCTAGGAGCAGTTGTGTGTGTTTCCATTAGTTTTGTTTTTGTTAAGTAAAAAATAGAATCATAGAATTGTAGAATGGTTTGAGTTGGAAGGGACTTGTACAGGTCATCCAGTTCATGCCCCCCAGCAGTGATCAGGGACATCTTCACCTCAACCAGGTTGCTCAAAGCCCCATCTGACCTGACCTTGAATGTTTCCAGGGATGGGGCTTCTACTACCTCCGAGCAACCTGTGTCAGTGCCTTGTTACCCTCAGTGTAAAAAAATTTCTTCCTTATATCCAGTCTAAATCCACCCATTACCCCTTATCCTGTCACAACAGGCCCTGCCAAAAAGTCTGTCCCCAGCTTTCCTGAAAAGTCTTAATGCTAAAATACCTGAGATGTTTGGAGAGTGGTCAATGATTTTGAAGGCTCTTGTTTTGGAAGAGGTAAGCACCTGCCTTCTGGAAAGTTGAATAGTTGCCTTGGGCTCCCAGCAGCAGGTGCTTGCCAAGTTATTGGTCATTTCTGGAAATCTTGGCTGCACTGATGGTGCTTTGGACGTGCAGATCACTCCCCATTCCTGGAGTCTTGTGTGCATTCAGCCTGCTCTTGTTCAGCATGTGGGTTCTTGCTGTCAGTGATCATCTTCTGTATGTGCTTGCTCTATGTTAGCCAAGCAACTGCACCAACCCCTGGGCAAAATTCATCATCCCTTTATTTTCCATGAGCATTCTGAAAGTGTCAAAGGGCCAATTCACTGTAACAGCGGGTACTGCTCAGATATAAGGCTGTTTCTAGCGTGGAAAGCTGATACTCCAGTTAGAAGAGACCAATGTTTAGGCAAGGAAAAGGATGACACCCAAGTAAAATTAGCAAGACTGCGGAAAAATGCCCCCAGCCAGCTTTGTAGGTAGCAGTTTCCATAGCACAGGGTGCAGAGCTATGGGAAAGATCAGGGGAGGCAGTGAGAAGCAAGGAAACCCCCAAAATCTTTCATTTAAAAAAAAAATCTTACCAGGAATGAAATTTCTTCCACAGTCACTGGGTAAAGAAGAGCAGAAGGGAGAGTAAGGATAGATTTCTGACCAGACCACAGCAGAGGTAAAGTTGGAAGAAATCTGACACACTGTTTCCTAGGGCTTGAAATTTCTGTGTTGGTTTAGAAAAAAAGCTTTGAGTAAAATTCTTTCAAACACTTCCCTCCCCAGTTCCAACCTGGAGGACTGGAAGATTTCCTCTTTGCTACAAAATATGCTATTATTTGGCAAAGCTGGTTTTTAACAATTGCATGGGAAGAGTAAGTGTATAATTATATCAGATTGTCCTAATGGATGCTTGCAGCTGTGCTGAGATGCTCACGGCATGCAGGAACCATTATGTTCCCAGTTGTCTGGCAAAAGTTAAGAAACTTTAGATATATATTTTAAAGTGAACCGTAAAGTAAATCCAGATGGTTCTCTCTTGCACAGACAAGCAGTCCTTAGACTTGACACAAAGCTTTAACATGACTATAACTTGGTTTGATTGATGCAGAGAGAGAGGAGCATTTTAAAGGACTGTGTGCCCTCTCACAAAATGCTGCATGCTCTTCGTTCTTGCTCAAGTCAACTGGTGTTTCAGCAGTGCTACATAAAACTTGTTTGACAATGCTTTGCCTGCGTGAGGATCTAGCTGGGTGTTATTTGTTTAATGTCATGCTATCCTGAACGATGACCCCCAGTTATCATTATTGGCAGTCAAGGCGCTGCTGAGGCAGGCGTTTCAGTCCCCTAAACCAAAAAGATGGTTACTACCCTGTTACCTACTAGTTGAGTTTGTTCTCTTCCTCTCTTGGTTGAGGATTACCAGGATATACTGTCAGGATGGTTATTTTTATTGATATATTCAGAGTTTAGTTTGATTCTTCAATGAACATTGTTGTGTTTGTTATTTCTTCTCAGCCAGATGTCAGTTGTGCTGGCTTCTGCCAGCAGGGAAATCAGAATTATGGTGATTTGTCAGACCATTCTGCAGACCAAGCTGAAGGGACAGCTGTGCTTCACAGGCACAGATATTGTCTGAATGTTTTAAGTCAATGCATCAGGAGCATTTCTGAAAAAAGGGAGGACCGAAAGGTCCATCAGAAACGGTAGACTCATGGTATGTTACTTATGGTGGATTTTTTTAGTCAGTAAGCAAGTGTTATTGTAGATAACAGTTGATGTTGGCTGTCCAAGTAGTATAACAGATAGAAATACTGTTTTATGGGCTGCTTAGGCGGCATTGTCAGGAGATGAACTGCAATTTGACCCGATAAGAGTCAAATATACTGTCTGGTACATCTCTTGCTATGTCCCTGACAGGACTATTAGACCAGCAGGGATGGCTGTGTTTATAAGACAGTATTTAACGGTGGGATGAAGCAAGGTCCCTAGGGGCTAGGAAGGAAGGACCCCAGTCCTGAATAAGGTTCCCTGGGCTTGATGGGGAGACTGGAGCCAGGGCTCTGAAAGGCATTTTGTTCACTATTCTGCTTTTTCTCTCTCTGTCAGCAGAAAAAAATGTTGTGGAAGATGTGTGTTGAAATGGAGTATAGATCCCAAGGCACAGTAATGTGGAAAATAAGGAATGAGGGCTTTCTTATAACCTTTCCTTACTGAAGAAGACCGGGAACAGGAAGAGCCTGGGACCCCAAACCTGTTTTTCAGTGAGTGCTCAGAGGAAGCCCTGTGAGAAGAGCCCCCACCAGAGGAACCCCGAGGAGAGAGCATTAATCAGCGAGTTTGTCATTCAGTGCTACGCATGACATCCTGACGTACTCTAGTGCTCCAAAAAACAGGTACTTCCAATTGGTCATAACATTTAAACTGCTCTACAAAGGGCATTGCCAAAATTCAAGGTGGTTTTGTCCTTAATATACTGCAATATCACACACAGGATTGTATTTTAATGAGACATTGGGAAATGGCCACAGCCTATTCCTATTCTGTTTGTTTATTGGGATAAGGAGGATTTTTCTTTTACTTCTCTCTATCCTTCATAACGCATTGCTGCAGAGATTTAGTGTTTGATAGGAATGGTTGGACTCGATGATCTGCTGGGTCTCTTCCAACCTGGTGATTCTATGATTCTATGATTCCAGGAACGTGTGGTCCATCTTATTTCTAAGCATAGTGTGGTTTAAAAAATAAACAAAAGTAATAGCTGCTTCATATGTAACTCTGAGCAGAAAGTTTTGTCCAGGCATGCTGAGAGCAGGTTTCAGGTCAGGGTAATCTTAAGGTGTTCTGAGTGCCAAACCTAGACTTGAATAGAGCTGAGAGCCTGCAATTGGATTGATTTTTGCTGTCCTCTTGGTACAAGCTTGCTGGCAGTGCAGATGGAGGATCACCACGCTGGTGCCACCAGCCCAGTGTCCGTGCCACCAACCACAGTCAGCAACAAACACCTTAAAGGGAAGGACATAAAATCTGGGCTCTTCACTTACGGGATATATTTTCTGTCCCCCAGAAAATCTGTTAAATCTCCCCACTCTACCTCTTTAGATAAAGCTTGGCTGGAAGCCTGAAACATGAAGTTTTACAGCTTTTCCAAACCCGTTTCTTTTCTCCCAATGTAAATTGTCTCTGGTGGTGGTTTTTCATATTTATGGGACTGTCCAATAGTCTCTTTGACTCTTCTATGTTCTTTGCCTCCAAGTGTTCTGGTAATGAATTGAACAGACTAAATAATGAGTATAACTATAACTTATAACATTAACTGGTTTGAAATATGTTCCCTTCCCATTTTTCTTAAGCAAGCCTGGGGGAAGTTTGCCCAGCCACTGCTCAGGTGCAGCTGTTCTGCCGCACAGGAACATCTGGTCCTGTGGTCCCATATGGCTGCGACCTACATCCTCCAAGAAGTAATCAAGTACAATTCATGTCATAAAATCCCACAACAGCAAAACAATGCCTCATAATCCACCAGGAATGCTCCCCACCAGTTGAGGGCAAGTGCCTTTTAATGGCTTTTTGCTCTGAGTTTGATCAGGTTCCAGGCTCTTTTTAAGCTGAGAACACCATAAATGTTGGAAATAAGGTACTCTGTTTCAGGAGAAATAAAAAGGCCAGACCAAGAAGTTCTGTGGAGCAGAAATAGAGCTGTTACACTATGAGAGACAGCAAAACTGCCTTAATAGATGGCATTTGAGTGCGGCTGCTTATGGGTCTTAACTGCTGTTGGCCCAGGAAAGGCATACTTACAAAGGAAATCGGGGAAAGCAAATGCACGCCTGGGGGCTTTGAAGTTGTTGTTATCATCCACATGCATAAGAACGGGAGATCCTCTCTAGTCCAGCAAGTATGGGGAAATGAATGAGTTTGGCTGGCACGTACATCAAAGGTCTTCACTTGTAATTTGCTTAAGAGATTAAAAACGAAATATGAGGGAATTATTGAGGAAGAGTAAGCTGCTGTTTTTCCCCCTTGCAGCGGGAAAGAAGAACAATTGAGCATCTATTCTGGCTGGAAGTGATTACTGAAAAGCTCTCTGACAACCCTGAGCAAAACAGCAGTCGCATCTTAGTTTCACTGACATCAAATAAGCATTTGATTTACTGACACCCAACTGGACCTGTTCAGTGCCAAGGACTGTCTTTGGGAAGCAAACAAACTTGATAAAGCTCTTTCTTGGCAGAAATGCTGTATTTAAAGTAATGCATTACCAGTCCAGGAAATGTGCTCTGCTTTGTAGGTACCAGAAATGTTTTACTTCAGAAATAAACTAACACAATGTAGTGACAAGCACTTGAAGCTTCCTACTCTTCCTACTCTTCCCTTTCCTGTCAAACATGTTGTTTACGAAGGTTTTCCAGGAGACTGAGTAACCACTGGGAAGGAGAGAGTGTTGGTAAGTCATTAAACTATGGGTGGACTAGGAGCTACGAAGGCTTGGTAACAACTGATCATCTGGGATAAATCTGGCTATGAACACTTTCGAGGTGGATGGAGAAGTGGCTTCCTGGAGCAGCTTCCAGTAGGAATGCAATGTGGGAAAGTCTTGTTATAGGAGGAAAAAAATGTGGTGAATTTTTGAAAGGGGTCCAAAGATGCTGACAGAGATCTAGATCATGTAAGTCCTTACATCCCATGTTCCTTGCTTTTGCCAACTTGGAGATTCAGTGGAATGACTCAAAGCTTCTGAATCAAGATTAGATGCCTCAGAGCAGAGCCTGGTCAGTTTTGGAACTAGCACTGGAATTGATGGATGTTAGTCTACATGGGACCTAAAGGAAAGCTGGGGAGGGGCTCTTGATCAGGGAGTGCAGGGACAGGATGAGGGGGAATAGTTTTAAGCTGAAAGAAGAGAGATCAAGATGAGGTTTTAGGAAGAAATGTTTTCCTGTGAGGGTGGGGAGGCCCTGACATAGGCTGCCCAAAGCAGTCCTGGCTGCTCCATCCCTGGAGGTGTTCAAAAATAGGCAGGATGGGGCTTGGAGCAACCTGATCCAGTGGGAGGAGTCCCTACCCATGGCAGGGAGTTGGAACTGGATGGGTTTTGAGGTCCCTTCCAGCCCAGACTATTCTGTGATTCCATGGTGATTCTGTGATGATGCAAGTGGAAGATGCCAACTGCAGAGAATTTCCTGGCTCACTTTGGTAGTTTCTTTGATAACTGTAATATTTGCTGATTGTATACCCAGCATGTGCTTTATCCCTTTTCCTCCTTGTCACCAGACAAACTTCTGTTGAACATTCTCAGTCCACGTCATCTTGCTTAGGGTGGGATTTTACATGCCTATTGATGTTCCAAAACAGTCTTAAAAAACTCTGTCTGTAACTTCATTGTATGTGAAGACCATCAGTCCAGCTCATTTATTGGTTTATATCATGGAGGGGAGGCACAAGGCAGGAGAGTGCATGTTTCCCAGTCAAAATTAATCAACTGCACTTTCAAGTTTTGCTACTCTTAATTTTTATGCAGTGTTAAAATAGGTTCTCTTTGTGAGAGCAGCCAGTCTGCCACACCTTTCACCCCATCCATATAAACACACTGGCACTGAGGGTTTTAAGGAAAGCTTTTCACTCAACCCGTTGCTTTTCCATCCGGGCTCCAAAGCACAAACATTACTCCATTCAGTGCTCTTTATCCCAGCTGGTTCTGGTGCTGCCTTCAGTATGAATTATGGATTCAATCCGCTGCATTTTTGTAATTTACAGACAGTGAAGTGACAGCCAAGTGTTTTAAGAGAACGTTCACTTAGTGGATTTTCATGTGAATGAAAATGAACTCAGAGTCACAGTAGCCCTGAGAAACTTACTGTGTGCCAGAGAGTAGTGCACAGAGGTGTCAGAAGATGCCCGGCTGCCAGGAAGGGAGCGCCAGGGAGCAAGAGTGGCCATCAGGAGCCCTGGCTTGAGGAGTGAGATTATGGGAAAGCTGGATGGGTGGCCAGTGAGAGGATTTTAGACAATGAGGGCTAAGATGTGGAATTGAAGTTTTTGAGAAAACTGAGCTATCAACAGAAGTTGCTACCTATTGCAATTATGGCTTGTTTACCATTGGGAAAGTAATATGTATAAACCGTGCATAAAATTACTGCTAAGCATGTTTTTAGACATCTTGCATTTATAGTGATCTGAATACGCCCGTGTTTAGAGAGAGGTAGTGATGCTGCATGCCAGAGATAAGTAAGTACAGGTTTTACCTGTTGACTTAGCTCTTTAAAAAGGAGGGGAGACAAGTCTAGGGGGAACCTAAGGGAGGAAAAACTTGAAAGTAGAATATATCAAATATTGTTTCCTTGGAAACAGAAAGAGAGATTACATCACTGGGTTCAAAGCTATGAATAGAACCCTAGCAGCGCAGACGCAGAAGAAACTCTTGTTCCTAGAGGGAAGATTGAGAAATGAAGATGACCTCCCTTCAGATGCTGCTGTCTCACTGCAGTCAGCACAGCCCAATCCTGAGGAGCAGCAGTGAATTCAGCTGATGGTGCATGACAGTCTGCTCTCGGTGAGCCAGAGCAGTCAGCTCGGTGAACTGGCTCGGTTCATAAAGAGAGGGATGATTTTCAGGCTGCCATTAATACTGCCAGTGTCTCCAGAGCCCTGCCACACTGCCATGGCAGAAATCACTAGAAGTCTTCAGCCTGAACTCTGAATCCTTCGGGCAGGATAGCAAAAACATCAAACCTTGATTAATGTTTGTGAGAAACCCTCTGTGTGCAGCATCACGGTACTCTGGTGGAGGTTCAAGCCTTTGAGGAAGGGGAGCTGTGGCTCACTCTGCAGCCACTCGGGGGGCTTGTCCTCCAACTGTGTCCTGCTCCTATCTCCCTTTCCTGTTTAGCCAGCTGCAGTCCTGCAGCAGTTGTGCTCGGGGCCACAGTGTCCCTCCGCCCTCCTGGGCATGAGCTGTAGCATCCGAGGAGTGTCCAAAGACAAGCACAGGGAGGCAGGGACTCGGCACACACTGGGCTACCTGTCGCTCCAGGCTGCTGGAGCTCCCGGTCCAGCTGGGACATGGGGCCTCTCTTGCATCTGGACAGTGTTCAGTGGGGGTCGCGAATATTATTTTTCTGGGTTAGGTTTCTTGATGTTATAGAATATATATTAATGGCCTCATGTTGTGCCAGGGTAAGTGTAAACTGGATATTAGGAAAACTTTCTTCACTGAAAGAGTGGTGAAGCCCTGGCAGAAGCTGCCCAGGGCAGTGGTGGAGTCTCCATCTGTGGGAAGGATTAAAAAAATGTGTAACTGTGGCACTTGGGGACAGTGGGTACACTGGGGCTGGGCTGGCAGTTGGACTGGATGAGTTTTGAGGTCTTCTTCAACCTCAGTGATTCTATGATTCTCTATACCATTAGAGAAATAATGATGTTTTGATTCTTCCCAACAAATTCCTTTGCACTAAGCAGTGGTTCATCTTATAACCTTTATTTTTTAGTGACAAGCAACTATATCCCTGCTTTTGCAGCCCAGCTCTCATCTAAGTGCATGTGTAAAACACTGCCAAAAGGATGGCTTAAAAATTGTGCACTTCACACATCTTATGGGCTAATGTAGCTAAATCTTCCTTTGAAAGACTACAACCTTTTATAAATGGCATTATTATATGGTCTTTCCAGATGTTTAAGAATATAATTTATTTTAAATAAATGGATTGGTTATGGCAGTGTCAGTAAATGATCCCTTTCAAATCGAGACACAGCTTTGTTCCATCAGTTTGTGTGTGATAACACAGAGCCTGGTCAAATTTCCACTTTCTGGTGGGAATCGTCTCAGGTTAAATAGTGAGACCGACGGGAAGGAGCAGCCCTTTGGGAACCAACGCTGCCAGAGCAGGGCTCGGAGCTGCTAGTAAGTGAAGAGATTTGCTAAATGTCCCCCTGCCATGGATGTTGATGGAGCTGTAATGTGTAGGTCTGTACGCTCTGGCACCTCTTGTTTGAAGGCACAGCCCAGTAACTGGAATAGCCTGTGCTCCAGCTGCCGGAGCCCAGGGCACAGCTGCAGAGAACCAGGAGACAGCACTCTAGCGCTTATAGCTCTTCCCACGTCTCCTGACGTGCTACCACTCCTAAATCTACCTGAGCAGCTTTCCTTGGCAGGGGAGAAGGAATAGAAATTTGTTGCTCTTGTCAAGAAAATAATGAAAACAATGAACCTTAAGACAAATAATAATAATAAAGTCCTATGCTGTATAAACCATTCTCACACTGGGAGAGAGAATGCAGCTCTTGCTTAGGAAGGTAACGGGTGATTTGTGTGCATAGTTGAGTCCAGCTGTGACTCCAGGTCCAAAGCTGCCATTAGTATAATACAGTTTAAGATCCCAGCTCCGTGCCTAGTGTTAAGGGAAATCTGGGTAAGATTTAAACCTTGTAGTTTGTGTCAGTTTATTCTTATGTTTGAATTCGGAATAATTGTAGAGGATTTGGCATACAACTCTTCATGGGAAAAGTGGTTGGAGTGGGGAGGGGATCTTGATACAATAGTGCTTTCTTTGACTTGCTTGGGGTTGCTGCTGCATCACCTTGCTGAGTCATTGTGCCAGCACAGCTTGCTTTTTCCCCAAAATACTTATTCCCTGTTGTAAGCTGATATTCCATAGTGCAATATCCTGCTGGTACAATCCCAGTGCTCCAGAAGGGCTCTTGCAATACATTGCATGATTAACTGCCAGAATATACATAATTTTTAGCCTTCTGTGATGGTCTTTTCCAAGTTGCCCACAACCTATTTCTCATTTTTCAGCAGACCAGCACCTTTATTAGCAGGGAGGCATTTCTGAGCATTGGGATGACTGATGTCAACATGACCACCCTGAGAAAGTTATATTAACATTCATCTCTTGAAATGCTATTGTGTGACTGACCAGGTGGACTGCATGGCATTGATCCTTGTCATCTGACCAACAGGCGCTGGGACAGCAGAGGTGCAGGTATGTTGGCACATGTCCATGTCGTGAAGCAGGATGGGTTAGAAACCAGAGGACCTACTGGAGGGTATGGTGATCATAAAATCAGGGTGTAACCACATGGAGACATAATTAGATCTAAACTAACTGGTTTTATTTCTTCCATGAAAGTTGACAGTAGTAAAAGATCAATTGAAGAATTGTGTGAACTGATGGAAAGCAACTTTGATTGTAAAAATCTAAATATTGCTTCCTGTTACTGCCTTTCTCCAAGTACTCCCTACCTCCCTAAAGAGCAACACCATCCTGCAGGTTCAGATGAACTGTTCAGATTAAAGCCACTCCATAAGACTAATGTGTGTGCCAGGACTGTTTTCACTTGGTACAGTTTTCATGTGTTGTTAGCTGATGTCTTTTTTAATTAATTCAAATATTCAGGAAATCAGAAAGATTGTTGGCCTGATTTTTAATCAGTTACATGTTCGATTTGGGTATCAGCTGATTATATGTGGACAATTAACACTTGCATGTGAGCAATCTTTTACTTAGCCTTCAAAAGCGCAGAGCATGTCAGGCTGGAGTCTCCATAGGAGAGATTAGGAGGAGACCCATCTCCCCTGACCTTGGCCGTATTTGGTCCCGCAAGCCGTGAGATGCTTCACAGCCTCTCCCAGTAGCTAAGTGCTGCCTGGCAGTGGGTGACGTTTCTTCAAGACTGGAGATTCTTCTTCTGCAAAACTTGCGGGCAGCCGACATAGATTCATAGAAAGGTTTGGATTAGAAGGGACCTCAAAGCCCATCCAGTTCCACCCCCCTGCCTTGGGCAGGGACAACTCCCACTGGATCAGGTTGCTCCAAGCCACATCCTGCCTGGCCTTCAACTCCTCCAGGGATGGGGCAGCCAGGACTGCTCTGGGCAGCCTGTGTCAGGGCCTCCCCACCCTCACTGGAAAAGGATCTTCCTAAGACCCCATCTTAATCTCCCCTTCTTCAGCTGAAAATCATTCCCCTTTGTCTTATCCCTGCACTCCCAGATCAAGAGCCCCTCCCCAGCTTTCCTGGAGCCCTTTCAGTACTGGAAGCTGCTCTAGGGTCTCCCTGGAGTCTTCTACAGGCTGAACAACCCCATCTCTCTCAGCCTGTCCTTGGATGGGAGATGCTTCAGCCCTCGGGTCATCTTCGTGGCCTCTTCTGAACTCACTCCAACAAATCCATGTCCTTCCTGTGCTGAGGGCTCCAAAACTGGACACAGGACCCCAGGTAGGGTCTCTCAAGAGCAGAGCAGAGGGGCAGAATCCCCACCCTCACCCTGCTGGTCCTACTGCTTTGGATGCAACCCAGCATCTTCTGGTTATTATCTCTTCAGATCCTCTTGTTGGCATTTATAGACTCAACCCTTCAGACATGTTCCCTGCATGGGTGACCTGGCTGAATCACATGTACCGGTACCTTCAGGCTCAGTCACAGCTACAAAAATGTCCATGTCACTGGTAGTTAGTTATACATGCAGCCAGAAATTAGAAGCCAATGGATAGAATAGACAGTAACAAGTAAATTTAATTTTCCAACTATCCTTAGTTTGAATAGTCTGTGATAAAAGGCTGTTTTCCTCTTGTGAGAATGTCAAAGAAAAGTGTCTTTGAGGCCAGCCCCAGGACCCTGCTGTGTCTCTCTGGTGAATGAGCAATGAAAAGTGGCCATTCATTGCTGACTGATTATTTTTCCCCTTCGATGGAGTGTGGGAGGGGGAAATCCTCCAAAATCCAAGTCTTCTCCAAGTCCAGCAGACTAAAAGCATCAGGAAACCTCGGGAGGGAAATAAAAAAGTTATGAATGGAGAATAAAATATTGGTGCAGAGCAAAAGGGCTGTTGTGTATAAAGAGCAGATGGGAAAATGTTGAGTTTGAAGTTTAAAAGACAAGGATCTGAATCTCATTCAGCTGAGCTGGGGGAAGTGGTTTGGGTTTCCTTTCCTTGGAGGTTGGCTGCATTTGATGAATTGTTGAGATGTGCTATAAATGTTTAAGATTTATAGGAGAGGCTCCAAGTAATACTAATGAGCAGCTAAAAATAGATCTGATAGGAAAATATAAACTGACAAATAGATCACCCAGCATAACAATAACTTCACGATCACGCAACTGTTGCCAGTTGAAGATGGGAGACATGGCATGGAAACGAGCTTTTGTTTTGCACATCTGAAAGTTAAAGGAGTTGGAGTGAAAGCAGATGTTCTCCAAAACAATGTGTCAGAATAACTCTGGTAACAGCCAGTTGTCACCAGAGTCAAGCAAATAATTGCTTGCTTGCTCTTTGCTGGCTGTGGGGTTTCCAATGATGTAAAGAACTATCTATCTATCTATTTGAAGTAACCTCAATGTTTTTGGTGCAAAAATTATCAGTGTTTCAATTCTTACAGTTCTGTTCTCTTGAGGTTTTTGGAATTTCTGTCTTAGAGCTGTTGGTCACAAAGCATTCATAAGGGCCTTGATGAATAATTTTGGTTGTCAATCTTTGTGAATATTTCATTGTTGATATTAAATATTAGATGAATTGGTGAATTTTAATTCTCATTGAATTTGAAGAAATTAGATTAATTACTTGCTTTGCTTTCATATAAAGGAGTTTGTAGAGCAGCAACTGTCTTTCGGAAGAGTTTTGTGCAGGGAATAACCACAAGAGTAGATCTTGTCTACTGCAACAGCAGACGTGTTAGGCTTTCATTTTTGGAGTCTGTCTGCTGAACACCTACCTAGCAGAAACGTTCAAGTCAGTTGATGATGTGTGGATAGACTTGAAAGGTCAAAGATCTTTTGTGCTGCTATGAATCTCAGATTGTGTTGGGTGCATGCTGTGTGCACTGGAAGATGTTTGTGGTCATGAGGATGACTGGCAACAAGTAGGGTCATACGGCAGCAACTGGAAGACCCTATCCCTTGATTTTTGTGTCATTTTGTGTGAGGGGAGGCTCCCCTCGTCCTCTTGGGCAATAGACCGATCAGAAGTGTGAGCTGAATCCCAGACCTCCTTTGAATTTTGCCTGGAGTTCAATAACTGCTGATTTTGTCAGCTGGTTGGATTTTTGCTGTGCATATTCTCTAGTAGTGCTAGTGTGAAAATACTTTTATTTGCAATGTTTTTTCCATTGGGAGATGTTTTGTCTTCATGAGGGTGGTTTCAGAAGTTAGTCTATGGGGAGTACTGTCTTGTTTTGCAGTCTGCAAACACCTTTTTTGTAAAGTGAAATATGCTATTCTTTGTTTTGGTACATTTTTTTGCCCTAATTGTGAGCTGCCTTATTGTCTGACAAATGAAGAGACCTGTGTAGATCTACTCGAGGATTTGATAAAGAAGATGTGGGCATTGTTGTAATTTAGTGATCAAGTGAGAAAACACAAGATGGGATATGGCGTGGCAATATTGTGGAAGCTGCTCTGTGACAGGGTGGAGAGTGGCTACTGGCAGAGGAGGAAAGGAAAGAACTGGAGTTTTAAAGGGTGAGACAGGAATAAGGTTGCTTGGACAGCCAGGGTTGCTGAGCATGAAGATGATGGAAGGATGTTGTGGAGACAGAAGCTGGAGGAGGAGACACAGAACCAGATCCTTAGCTAACATCACTGGATATTTTTAGCAGTGCTTCCTGAGAACGCTTTCTGTGTATAAACAGCTGAGGTTCCAGGAGGCAACAGGGACGGGGAGCAGGATAACTCAGGGATCCTTGTACCACAAATAGGACATTGCAAAGAACAAATTGATTTTATTAAACTGAAGCCTCCTGCAACAGATCTAGGGTCTAGTTTCCAAGCAAAGTAATTGTAACCTAAAGAAAACTTAACTGTTGAAAGCCTTGTAGGCACTAGGTTCCTGTTTGACTTGGCCTCAGGACCTGCGTGTACTCTTTGAACCTTAGGAAAGTTTTAATGCCTGAGCTGTGTTGAAGGCCCTCTCTGCAGCAGCACGTAGCTCAGCCTTGTTATCAAGGAAGTAAAAGATTAAAAAAATAGGAGAAGGATAACATCTGGCAAGAGGACTTGACAGTGCTTTGCAGTTCTGGAGGGGCTGGCAGGAGCAGATATAATGTAGACACCTGGTCCTGGGTGGGCAGTGCTGAAGGTCAAACAGAAGCAAGAACCACTGGTTACAGTGGAAAAGGCCAGAACCAGGGCATCTGCTTGTGAGACTGCTCACCTCCATCCTCGCATACAGGTGCTGTGCATTCCTTAGGGTGCTTCATCCAAAGAACGACCACGTATGTACTGGAGGTCATAAACAATGCAGTTGCTCTGGACTGTGGTCAACTTAGGCTTGTCCAGTGGTTTGGTACTCAATCCTGACCAAGTTAGCTTCGGTTACACTGTTTTTCAGCTTTGTGCTCTATCCTGGTCCCAGTTCACATTTTTTTGTGAGAGAAGAAAGGGTGAACACTGTGAATTAAGAACGTCCTGTAGAAGAGCCCCCCTTGCTGCAGCAATCCCAAAGTTACCCAGACAAGGAGGAAGGAATTCATGCACCTATATGAATAAGGCTGATAGTCTAAGTTGGTGTGAACCTGAGCAATATCCTGGCTGGCATTGCTCTCCAGGGGAAACCTGTCCATGGCACTCGCATCTTCCACACAACCCAATGAAAGTTTTTATCAGCTCTTTCCTTGGCTTCTTGCAGAGCAGATTTATGGTCCTGCTTTCCTTTTACAAATAAAACCCCAAGTGCAAATCCAAGGGATAAATGACAGTGCAGACAAACCTACAGTGATACTCTCTGTATTTATCATTGCTGAGAATCTGGGAGGAAAAGCTGGTGATGGCAAGGTATCTCATGTGAGAAAACTATTCTCAGCTGGGGTGAATTCAGGCTCGGTCACTCTGAGAAGTTCTTCACTTTAAATTCTGCCCTTCAACCACAGATGTTTCCAGATGTGCAACTTGCTAGGAATTATGACCTGTCCCAACAGGGTCTGTGTGTAGAGTCTTGGGACCGTTGTGTTTCAAATGCTGCTGGTGCTTGAATGCAGTGCCTTTTGGTTTGGCATAGGCTGAGTTACAGACTCTGAAGGGAGTGGTAAGTAAGGCACCTGAAAAGACTGCTCACAAACCAGCCTCGGAATGGGCTGCAATAAAAACTGATCCCCTGGCAGACTAAGGTGGAGATCCAAGTGCCAGGAGTGGTCCAGCCACTGTGCACACTGAAATCCAGTCTTCTGGCTGTGGCAGGCAATAAGAGAGCTGTGAAAGCTGTAACTTGACTGATTTTTCCATCATTAGCAATGACCTCCCTTCTGGCTGCTTATTCTAGTCTCAAAGGATGGACATGTTGTGGAGGGAGGACCCATCTCTCTGTTCCCTGAAAGGAAATTGGTCTGTAGCATTGCTTGTGTTTTACTTACTGTGTTTATAAGAGTGGAAACACTGCCTGAATTTCCCCATCAGCTCTGCAGGGAATCATGTTTCCATATCACATTATGAGAAATGCAGTGAAAGTTTGCTATGCTCAGTTAATTCTTTTTTTAATATATATAGGCAAAAGAAACTTAAGTTCAGAATGAGTACATGCTTCTCTCTTTCTGTTCAACAACCATGGTACTATAAATACAAACTGCGGCGTACTTTCAGAACTGCGAGCCTTTAAGACCTCTCAGGGGAAAACATCACACCAAATTAATCTGCTGTCAAGTGGAAATTCTATATTGTTTGCATTTGCCAATGTTCTGTATGTGGCTGTAATTGCACTCTAGCAAATATCTGCTTTGAGTGCTTCACAAGATTAAATGTGGCCAATTGGGCATAAAAGAGTAATCGAAATACAGAGCTGCTGCTCTGGATTTGTTAGAGGTGTTGCTTATTTTTGCTCTGACACGATGGCACGAGGTTCTGGCTTTCTGTTAAAACAGGGGAATGTGATTTGGAGCATTGGGCTGAGAGCCAAGAGGAGGATGTTTCTGTCTGGTGCTGCCACCCCACAGTGTGCCCTAAAGGTGCCCCTTGCCTTAGGTGTGCAAGCAGACACATTCCCTCCCTCTGGCCAGCAGCGAGCAGCCAACAGCCCTGCCCCAGGCTGGGAATTCCAGCATTGGCTCCTGAGGATTTCAGGGTCTTTGTAGGTTCTGGGTGTTTGCCATAGATCTGAAGCTACAAGGACTTGTGAAAATCTAAACGAGAGCTCCCCTGGCTTGTGGTGGAAAGAGACCAAGGTCTGAGCTGGATCCTGATGGATGTCAGCATGTCAGACAAAAGGAGCATGGCAGCTTGCAAAGCCTGGATTCCTGCTCTGTGCCAGCTGGATGTGAAATGTTAAAGATTGTCTTAAAAACCTCATGGTTTCTTTTGTGTTTTACTAGTTTAGCCCTTTTCCCTCTTGCCATATTAATGCAATTATAAGCAAGTAAAAAGTCTTTTTTTTCCAGTTGGCTTTGCTGCCTTTTAATACTGCATGAAAACCCGACTGCTCCCTCTGCCCTTCTCAACAGGTAGTTAAATCAACAGACCCAGGTGGGCAAAACAGCCTGTTTGAATCCTTTATTTAATTTTCTTTCAATTAGTGGGCTTATCGAAAACATATACATACTGCACTCTGACCAGACCAGCTATTTCCCAGGGAATCTTTCAGCCCAGTTACAGAGCAGTCCTGACAGCATCCTTGCGCTGTCATTAGGGAGGGCAGCATCTCTTGGTCCAGTGCCGGGAGACACTGTTCACTGGCACTAGCAGGCTCCTGCTTCTCTGCCTTTCCCTCTTGCCAGCTGGAGGTCCAGCTCCCGAAGCTGCTTGAGGAAACCGGAGTTGGGGCAGATCCCTCTGTGTGAGCGTACAGTCCGAATGGCATCAGCGAGGGACATGTCTTCGCAGATCATTAAGAAAGCGAGAACAAGAGTTGCCGATCGGCTGATTCCCATTGCACAGTGAACCAGTACTTTGCCTGGAAAAAAAGGAGAGAGAGAAATGCAATTATGTCAGGAAGCCTCTTGGGGTGTTTTTTCCTGCTGGAACAGGGATGGAAATGGTGCTGATACACTGGGGCTGAGAAAGTGTATACTCAGCCCTGCAAAGCAGACCTAGTGCAGTGCTGGTTGGGTTTTTAATAGCTGTGAAAAGAAAATTCATGACAGTATTCCGGCATTGTTGCTTGTTTGAGCTTAGCTGTCAACCTCATAGAATCATAGAATCGCTTGGGTTGGAAGAGACCTTAAAGATCATCTAGTTCCAGGCCCTCTGCCTCAGGCAGGGACATCCCACTAGACCAGGCTGCTCAAGGCCCCATCTAGCCTGACCTTGAACAACCTGAAGGCCATTCCTTTAGCCCTCTTGCCCAGCCATGGTGTCCCTGTTTGCTCACATGTGGTTTTGGGAACAATATGCTTGCTGGCAAAGCTTCAGGTCTTCATACTTGAAGACCACACTACAGGAAACAGCTTTAGACAAACAACTTAGGAGATTTTTTGAGTTTCTGCTGTGATCACTAAGGGAAGGAGCCTAAAAATGTGACTCTATACCATGAATGCTTCTAAAGGGTTTCTAAAGTGTGTCTGTAGCCCACGATGGCGTAAGAGAAACTGTTTTTTAAATGAACTTAAGTGAAACTAAATTAAATTTAGTCAAAAGGATTGCTTTCACTTAAAAAATTCAGATTTATGATCCTTTCCCTGTGGAGGTGAAGAAAAAGCCCATCCTGAACCTGGAATCTTGCATCTTGTAAATACTGTAAAATGCTTTAGTTTTCACAACCAGCATATGAGTCTGAGAAAATTTTAATTGGAAAAAAGATGTTGTGTTGTTATTCTGAGTTATAGCCACACCTGAACACGTTCAAACTCTCTTGGCCTTTGCTGCAGTCAGAGTTGGTTTTCCGCAGCAGCCGTGGCTCAGCAGTCGGGCACTGTTGAAGTCACCAGGCATTAGAGTCAGATTTGAGCTCCTGACCATCTAATGGACAGCACTGTCTCACACTAAGGCGGAAAAAAAAATTGTCTTTCTGGCATGGAAATTTTGGAGGTTCTTCACCGAAATCTCCACAAGATTGGCATGAAATATTTTCTGCATGTTTTTTTAGGCTGTCACACTTGTGGTCTCTTGTTTAATTGGACAGCTATACCAAATGCAATTTAACAATACAATTTATATCCTGAAAAAGTTGAAAATCAGTGAAAACAATCCATGTAGCTTTTATTCCTTTGAAGATGGAATAAAGTGTTGCCAATAGTGCTTCTCTGTGAAAGGTGAGGACAAGTAGAATGAATGAATGGCTTTTCAGGGCTGGTTCCTTGTTCTCTTTGTCCTTGCAGCATCTTGGTTTCCCTGTTACCAGGGACCAAGACAAAAATATCCCTGTTGGATGATGAGCCCAGATGCAGCCAAAAACCCCTCAGCCTGACTTCCCCCATATCCCTGGGTGTTAATTCTGGGTACTTAGTGTACAGCTTTTGTTTTAAATCCCATGTTGTTTGTGACTGAGTATTTCCTTAGCAGCCGCTCTGGTTCTGACTAATGACCATGGTGTAGCCACATGCTTGGGGAGCACAAGTGTGTGCTGCTCGGGGCAACAGTCAAGAGAAGTGTTGGATTCCACCTTGTGTGTGATACAGCCACCTCTCATTATTCTGGCGTGAGAAATCCAAGCTCAGCCCTAAAGATAGACGTGTCTTTGGTAGGAATAAAAGGGATAAATATAGGCACTGAGGAAGCACTAAACCAGCTCTGGTGACAGCAGCTTGAACTCTAGACATCAAAGCCTTTGGGGGAAGGGAGAGGTTTTGCCAACGTAATGTCACTTTTGCAGAGTTAGAGGATCAAGTGATTTCTGTTTGTGTTTGCCCATTCAGATACAGAATTTACTGAGATACCAATGCCTTTATTCAAGGTAAATTATATGGCTGTCGATTCCATTAACTCCATGGGGATTCCTGGAAGTGAGATCCTGCCTTTTATGGGAATGTGGGGAAAAGCTTTGCAGTCCTAGTGAAAGATAATGCTAATTTGGATTTTTGCTAGATGTGTTTTTCAATGTGCTGCACTATCATTAGCATCCACACTAACCTTGTAGGATGTGCATGCTGCATTATCTTCCCTAGAAGAGTCATTTCATAGAAATCATGAAATCACAGAATGGTTTGGGTTGGAGGAGACCTTAAAGCCCATGTAGTTCCATTTCCCACTGAATCAGGGTGCTCCAAACCACATCCTGCCTGGCCTTGAACAGGGATGGGGCAGCTACAACTGCTCTGGGTAACCTGTGCCAGGGCCTCCCCACCCTCACAGGAAAACATTTCTTCCTGAGATCTCATCTCCCCTCTTTTAGCTGAAAACCATTCAGCTCTTCCTATCTCTGCACTACCTAATCAAGAGCCCCTCCCCAGCTTTCCTGGGGCCCCTTTCAGTACTGGAAGCTGCTCTAAGGTCTCCCTGGAATCTTCTCCAGGCTAAACAACTCTAACTCCCTCAACCTGTCCTTGTACAGGAGGTGCTCCAGACCTAGAGTCATCTCCGCAGTCTTCTTCTGGACTCACTCAGATCACAGAATCCATGTCCGTCCTACACTGAGGACTCCAGAGCTCCAGGTGTGGTCTCTCAAGAGCAGAGCAGAGGGGCAGAATCCCCTCCCCTGACCTTCACACCCAAAAACCCCAGGTCTGAGATTTTCAGAGGAACGTAAAGGAGACAGGAGCACTATTTCTGTTTGAGAAATACTATGAATAGGGCTAAGTCTCAAAGTTCTTTAGAAAACCCATGCTTGAGTACTTTGTGGTAGGTCTAACTGCAATGTAGCATCAGGGGTTGCAGAAAAGCAGACACTCACTCCAATGTGCACCCCAGATAACATCAGCCGAGGAACAACATGTTCTGAAAAAGTTTCTTGGAACCAGAACCACTTTCTTTTATTTGTCTGAGAACTCATCTACTAGCTCTCTACAACTGGAAGAAAAAGAAATTATATTTATAATGCGAACTGCACTAAGAAAGGGGAAAACCCAAACTAAAACCGCTAAAACCTCAAGGCTCTCCTGTTGGATTTGATCTTGAATCACTCCATATTTTGAAATTCAATCTAAATTTTGCCAGAAATTGGATGAGGGACAGGACACTTGCTGTTCTGAACATAATTTCTGTAAAATTGTTCTTGGGTCCATTTTTTACTGCTCAGGTGGAGACTTCTACCTTGGAAAATGCTCAGCCCCACCTGCAGTCTGGAACTGAAGACCAAGCTGAGCACAGGTATGGATGCTGCCATTAAATAGTACCAGATGGGTTTTTGTTGGGTGCACAGAAAGCAGAACAAATTCTAGGCTCCTGCTTATCCAGACTGGCTCTCTACTATTTTATATCTAATTGTGTGTCTGAGAGGAGGAGGTGGCAAGTATGAATTTTATCAGCACTTCAAAAGAGTCCTCCTTGATCAGCAATGCACTTTAGAAGGTGTCTCAGCAAGAAGCCGGACAAGCCTCAGCTATTGACCTTGACCCTGCTCTGTGTGGCTCTCTAACACTTTCCCATGGGAATGCGGGTATATTCCTTTTTACATATGCAGTGTCTATTCCACTTAGTGGGCTTTGGTTTCGCCATGCACAGAGATTATGATAAATGCTGGTACACTGACAATAAAATGACTGTTTGTTGCAGATAAATCAGTCATGTGAAATGATTTCATTAATGTAAAATTGTTCTGATGGAAGCAAATTTGAATTTACTAGGTGATTATTAGTAGCAGACAAATTAAATGTTAAACCTGATTGAGGAAACAAAGGCCATGTTGCTGTTTGCTTCTGTTGACAGGCTCATTTTTGGCAGCAGCTGTAGGTGGGTTAAGTGGTGCTGTGAACCTACTGTGATAGAGGACATTTGACTAGCACCCAAAACACATCTGCAACACTTGGGCTGGCGGTAATGGGCCTGATAACAGCACGTTGAATCAGCCTGTCACGGGAGGCAGCCGGGATGCACGATCCTAGCACCAAGCCCTGCATTCCAGAGTGGCTGCTAGACCACAGCTTGGGAAAACAACCTTCTCGGAGGCAGTTGAGGTGCATGCCCCTGTCGTGGGGAGGGAAAGGAGGTTGCAGCCAGATGCTCTGTACCACAGAATCCATGCCATAAGCCCAAATCCTCCAACTCTGCCTTCCCCTCCTCTTTAGTGCAAAGACAAGTTGGACTGATATTACGTTAGAGGGCCATGTTGCAACCTTCTCTCTGAGCGTGTAACAGGATCCCTTAGGAATAATGGGATTAACTGGGAGAAGTGGGGGCACTTAGCTTCTGGCATTATTAAATCTTGCAATCCTGATTTGAAATGTCGCACCGCACATCTCAAGCTACTTTTTGCAGAGGCAGACAATAACTGTCATCTGGCTGGGATTTGCACAGAACAATAACACTTGGTTTTTAACAACGGATTATGGATATTATAACCAGCTCATGCCTGCTGTAACTCTACTGACATCAAAGGGCTTGCAACAGGGATAAAGTTTGCACATTCAACTTTGTTGGACAAATTCAAATCGAGAAATTCAATGTTGTTCAACAAATGGGTCATTAAAACGCATAATGTCTTATTGTCCTTTTGCTACTCATCATTAACTGAGCTAAATGTCCTGAACTAGCCCTTACTTTCTTGCAGGATGGATTCAGTTTGGCTTAAGACCAGCCTCCATATCTGTCACCAAGAGGGACACCCCAGCTGCCCTCACTTTGTCAGTTCTAGCAGAATTCTGCTGGTCACCAGGAGGAGAGCTCAGCTGAGTTGGAGACCCCAAGGACTCTTCCCACACCACCAGGGTTTTCTCATCTCCTGTTCCATTTCAGTCACTGTCCTGTAGCCAGGTGCAGAGTCATTTATCTATTTCGTGATTAATTGTCTCCCTTGTCACAGCTGAAAACAGCAAGAAGCCTATGGAGAGCTGTAAATGGAGGTGAGTCCCTTCTTCCCAGGCATCCTGGAGCAATGAAGGGCTGTCACCTGCTGGAGAGTGAAAGGTTGAACTGATGTATGCAGTGCATCTACAGCACAGGCAACAGAGAGAGGACCCTTTTCTGCTAAGTTAAATATCTTTCATATACACCACCACCAACAAGATGGGATAGAGAGCCTGGCTTTTCATTTGCCCCAGCGCAGTGGAAAAAGGGAGATGCCTTTGAGAGGGTTTACCATTGCAGGAAGGTAATGGCTGGTTTAACTTGCCCATTTAAAACATATTCAGAGGTCAATAAAAGGAGAATCTACTTGGGAATTAATCTGTCTCCCCATATGGTGTTAGTTTAGGCATTTCCATGACATCCTTTTATCTGTGCTTTCAAGTCCCTTTCTCTTCTGCTGGACTGTATCAAACCCTGCTGATTAATGCAGAGGTTTAGCAGCACTCCAGAAAAATGCAAGTTGTACGGGTGGCTAGGGAAAGGGGCAAGATTGATGCTCAAGGTTTTGCCCCATGAGCGCAAGGGAGAAGGTCAGTATGTCCCTGACACCAGGGTATTCCTTGCAGAGCAGGGGGCAGATGGAGCAGCTGATTGCTCTTGGCTGAGCCTCGCCAGTAGCTCTGGTACATGGGCTCTGGTACTGTTTCCTTTTGCTCAGGCTTGAGCATGTGAGTTTGAAGACATTACCTTAAAAATAAATTCCTTACATCACGTTTTCATATTTATATCAACAGATCCTGTTCAGCTAAGGTAGAAATCTGGAATAAACCTGACCATTCTGCTTTCTGGGTTTCTGATGACAAACATCAGAATTTTTCTTCAAGCATGATGGGAGGAACTGTTCTTACTTAGTTCCAATGAGGATTTGATTCCTAGTTTTAAATAGGTTTGTACCTCACATAGTCTTAACTTTGACTTAGACTCCCAGCTGAAAGAGATAATTTAATTCTGCTTAAAAAAAAGATGTTAGATTTGCTTGTCATATTTAAGCAGCACCATTAAATGACTTCTCAGTCACAGAGAAGCACCTCCTCACATCCTAGATTTAAAATGAACCGGCCCCTTGTTACCTGGTATAATTTTTTGTTCAACATCACTGCTTATAATAAATGCTGGTGTTTCTTTTCTTTGAATGATGTGCGTAACAATCCTGTCTTATCCCTGTGCATGTCATGGGTATTTAGCTGCTCAATTTCTGTACCTCAGGAAACGATGCTTCCAGAACATCTTGTTTATGCATTTTCTAAACTGTTGCACTTTCCCTACAATGCTGAATGTCAGCAACAGCTGGACTGTATATGATTGAATTTCACCTTGTCTCCATTCCCAGAATCCTGTGTCCATATGGAGCTCAGTAAAGTAATATCTAAAAGCCTGGGAGCAGAAATAAATATGCACTCTAGACATGATGAGTTCAGTGTGTTTGTTTTGAGCCCAAACTTGTTCTGCATCCTTAACTTGTAGTCTTTGGGCATGCATCTTGCAAACCCCTGGATTTGTTTGCTTTTGGGACCACCACGAGTCATCTCTTCTTTTCTGTCTTTTGTCAATGGATTCGGAACTGTCTTTTCGACACATACAAGAAAAGATTTCAGAGCTTACCTGTCTCTGAAGCACTGCAGTAACGACTTTAATTGCAAATAGCACCTACTGGAATAGAAACAAGTGCAGAGCTAAATTCCCCTAATATGTCAGTGGTTTGGAAATACAAGTGCAGTACTCAGTTTCACAAACACTTTCTAACAGGACGGATCAAGCCCTCCAACAGCAGTAGGTGTTGAGCCATCTAACACTGAGGTGCACTGTTCTCAGTTACTGTGTCTCACTTTCCTAGATTGTGTGGCGTAGATTGGGTCTACTGGCTGCATATGATTAAACTGGGTAGTTAGTATTTTAGGAACCTCATTGATATTGAAGTTCACCATGATCCAAGCAAAGGAGTTTGCTCAGTGTGTAACTGTTCTCTTAACAAATCATAGAATCATAGAAGGGTTTGGATTGGAAGGAACCATGAAGGTCATCCAGTCCAACCCCCTGCAGTAAGCGGGGCCAATTTCACCTCAATCAGGTTGCTCAGAGCTCCATCCAACTTGGCATTGAGGATTTCCAGGAATGGGGCAACCACTATCTCTCTGGGCAACCTGGGCCAGGGCCTCACCACCCTCGGTGTAAAAAATGTCTTCCTAATACCTAATCTACAGCTCTTCTCTTTCAGTTTAAAAACATTTGCCTTTGACCTGTTGCTACAGACCCTGCTAAAAAGTTTTTCCTCATCTTCCTTATAAGCTCCCTTTAAGTATTGAAAGGCTGTAATAAGGTCACCTTAGAGTCTTTTCTTCTTCAAATCACTTTTTAGTGGATATCTGCACAGTTTTGTGGCACAGAGGAGACATGCTCTTGTTGAGTTTAGTCCTTAATGGTAGCAATCCCCCACCAGCCCCCAGACATTGTACCCGGCCTGTTTTTCATGAATCCAAGGGTTTTGAGTGTTATCTTTTCAAGGTTATCCTCCTTCTAGCAACAGCATAGCACTATCTCCTGGCTGCTAGTGTTGCTTAGGTTCTCTTCTATAGGATGGCTTCGCAGCATGTTCTTCCCTATCCTGTGCTTGTAGGACTTGGACAAATTATAGCATTATAGTTGATTTTTCTGACTTGCACATGATTCTTGCCGTTGTCTTTTAACTCCATTTTGGTTTTTATTTTAAACCCTATCACAAATTTAAAAATATCAAGTGTGTGTGCCTCCTCTTGGGTCAGTCTGTCCCTCTAGGCAAGAAGGGACCCTTGCTATTTCATCTTTTACTAACAAATAGCGCTAGACAGAGGGAAAGCCCCTTTGAAAGCCTGTTCAGTTAATCCTTTCCTGTTTCAGGGGAACAGAGGAGCTGCCACTCACTGTGGGAATTCAGGAGACAGGTGTGATGCTACTTGGTTTGGACATCTTCATTCTTACCCATATGTGTTTGGTTTATGCCAAATACTGTCTGATACCTTGCCCTACTTGGCTCCTATGCAGAAGGTACATGACATACACAGATGGCCCAGTTACCTCTTGGGGAATTCAGTGCTGCTCTTATGTACCGAGCAACCGGGTAGAAGTAAATGCTGAGATTGAAGTTTGGGTTGTCCTCTGCCTCTACTCCATAGTAATCCACAGGCAGGTCTTTGTAGAACTTGGGGCCAGTGTCGATGCGGAATCGCCCAGCAGCGGCATTTACAACATGGGAGATGCCCATTCGGCTCAGCTGTTCTTTGTCACGAGCAATGTACCTGGAAGAAAGATGATGCATTATATATCTGCCTGCTGCATGACAGCGTTGGGTAGATCGTGCTGTAGTGGACGTTTTCTGACAAGTTCACCAGGTACAAAGTGTCCACCAAAGTGCTTCAGAACACAAGTGGCTCATTAACAAACTGACTTCTACTTTTCCTGCATTTTTTCCACCAAACATCAGTTTAGGTTCTTCATCTCAACTGACGAAAAATACAGAGGTGGTGGAGATAATATTTCTGCATGAGCCAAGAGTTTTCTGCTTTGCTTTCTCACCAAGTCCTCTGCTGAGCACCCATTAGGGGACTGATGCCATCTGGCAACGTGAGAAGAACGCAAGGTTGATTGTTTTACCTAACTCTGGTGTGATTGCCTGCAGTAAGATGTCCCAACCCCAGCAGCCTGTTCCAGTGTGGGACTCCAGTAGTAACACAGGAGAATAAATTGGGAGGGGCAATACATTTTTGAGATTCTCAAGATGCCTTTTGTTTATGCTAAGCACAGTTCAGGCTTACTCAATGCTTAGACTTACTGTGAGGCACCTAGTTAGTCCCTAGCTCTCTCCCAAGTAACAAGTGATAGGACAAGAGGAAATGACCTCAAGTTGCTCTAGGGGATGTTTAGATTGGCTATCAGGAAAAATTTCTTTACAGAAAGAGTGGTGAAGCACTGGAAGAGGCTGCTCAGGGCAGTGGTGGAGTCTCCATCACTGGAAGCATTCGAAAAACATGTAGATGTGGCACTCTGGGACATGGTTTAGCAGGCACAGTGGGGTTGGGCTGACAATTGAATTGAATGAGCTTAGAGTTTTTTTCCAACCTTAGCGATGCAATGATTTTAAATAAAGAGTAGATGATATCATGGGGCTTAGGATGGGGGCTAAGAGTTGCTTTCAACCCTTCCTTCTCTCTTACAGGTCTCCCACGTAAAGATTTGGCCAGACTTCATCCACATGACCGGTGGGGTGTGTGCGTGTCCAGAGCAGGCCCCGCAGCTCCTCCAGGGATGGCGTCTCCACACTGCTTGGGCTACCAGGCATCCAGCTTGAGGCATTTCGTATCTTGGGACGCAGTAAGTCCCTGCTGCACAGGGAGTCCCAGGCCATCCCTGTAAGGTAAAGGGCAGATGTTCACTATCATCCAGAGAACTTTCTGAAGTCACACCCTCTTCTTCTCACCCTCCCTTACCCCTTCAGAGAGCTTCCCCACAGTTAGAGCATCAAGGTCTTTGGGGCAGATTGTCTTCTTCTCATGTGCTTATGTGCATATAAACCATGACTGGACAGGGGAATACTGCTGCAATCTAAACAACAGTCTGGCGGCTCCCATAGCTTCATCATGTGGTTCAATGATTTTGAAGCCTATGTTTTTTAAATGAAGTTTTATATCAATATGACAAATTAAAAGCTAAAGCTTTTTCAGACTACTCTGCTCAGGGCCTCATCAGGCTTGTTTTGACCTGACTTCTCAATCCTTCTCTCTGTGTGTGTCAAACGTCAATTAAAACTCCATGATTATATTTTTAAAAATTTTTTTCATCATATTTTCCCACTTCCTGTTTGGAATTCCTGTAGATGCTATGACGGCTGCAGTGAAATAGAGCAGTCATTGTCACCAACAGGAGAGTCCTGCTTTAGAATTGGAAGAGCTAATGCTATGGAAAACATATTGTGTGAATGCAGCTATGCAGTCAATATGGAAACAAGTTACTGATTCTTATATCTACTTTATCTAATTTGTCTTTTATAGACAACAACAAACTGAGCTGAATAGAATGGGTTATAGAAAGTCTTATTTACTGTTTGACTTGTCATTGTTAGTTTCAACAGGGGAAACTATCTAAGGAGCATTTTCCTTTTTTCTGGTGGTAGTTGCCCACACTACTTGTTGTCTAGATGACAAATGTCCGTGGTAGAAAGAGTCTGCACAAGTGAGTTATAGTGATTCCAGTTGCTGCTCATATGAGCATTAATATATGTATTTTAGCACGTTTCATTTGCAATCCTCTCCACTCTGCCCTCTCCAAGAACTGTCAAATCTTGAAGAACTTCAGTTACAAGGAGAAACAGGCTTTTAGGCATCAGTTTATCTCTGCAATTACTCTGCTCCCATGTGATGCATTTATTTTGAAATAGTGATTTCTTGACTTAGATTTGAATTGTTCAGGGGATTTTTGAAGAGGGAAACAGAATCTCTAATTTTACCAGAGTTATGTTGTAAGAAATTATTAAATATATATATATTATTCTGAGTCCTAAAACCTAGTCAAGTATCTGCATTACAGAGATACTGGGAACTCTGTCAACTCAAGCAGTTTTAGACCAGAAGCATCCATCTAAGACATGGATGAAGTTGTAGTCAATAAGTCAAAGTCTAGTTCTGCCATTGACTGCTGAATATCTTTTTACCATTAGAGAGATGGTTTGGGATAGAAGAGCCCAGGACAGAAAACTTGAAAGCATCCATCTTTCTGCTGAACAGCTTTGCCATTTTCAAACAGGTTGTATTTATGCTCATGCACCTCCATTGACTTTTTTTTTTCCAAACACTTACTGTAGTGAAAGGTTTTCCTGGGTTCCCACCAAGTTATTTTCACTAGCCCTAAGTTCACCTTTTTGTGTTATTTTGTTAAAAATATTTGTCCTTGCATGTACAAAGACAGAGTCTGAGGACTGGCCTACTTTGGGATCTCACTGCCCCTTTATAAGAATCCATTATTCTGCTGAAGGACAAATGGAGTCCCTAAGTCCCTGTGATGTCCACAGCAGTGAAGGAGGGGAGCAGGTAGCAGGGTTAGGCCACCGAAAGTTAACCAGGCCATGCACTTGGTAATTTGCCTTGCCCCAAAGCGGCCCTCTCTCTTTTGTCAGTATCCCTTCCTCTGCCACCTTCACAGGCAGCTTTGTCCTCCTGAATACAGTAAGTTTTCACCAAATAGTAATGATCCCAGGATGATCTTGCATTGTTTGTATTACAAAGAGCTCCACTGTGGAATGTGCTCCCCTCCCAAATGTGCATATCTCCTCCAGTGTCAGCTCTTATTCTGAAAACAAAAGCAGATGTTCTTGCCCATTTGGGATGGCTTTATGCAAGAGGAGGGATGGAGGAATTCCCATGCTGGAGCGGACATCCCCCGTTGATCCTGAGAGCTTCTTTGATGCTGGCCACCCCAGTGCCCACTGTACCAGGGCTGCCCAGGTCTCACTGGTGATCTCAGACACCAGTGTGACTTCTCTGATCCCCTGTGGCAACAGGAACAGGACCTATGTTTCCTGTGCTCTGACCACAAGGCCATATGCCAGTCCATGAAATTCTTTCAAGAATAACAACCTCCTGCAATCCTTCCCACTTCATACTATCTGCAGCAAATGTTACTCTGTTCTGATGTATTTTATTCCTTGTAACATAGCTAATAACTACTCAAGGACACTCTATAAAGTTGTTTTCTCTGTAAAGTTGTTTTCAGTGTGGTGGCATTCAGGAGGTTTTTAGGGTGGGGAGAGACAGGCGGCAGCTAACTCTCATAGCTCTTCTAGGAGCTGAGCTCTCCAGGCCCATAACTCTGTCCCTGCAACATCTGAATGGACATCTCTGCAGGACAGCACACTATAGGAAAAGTGCTTCTTCAGAAGTTCAGTTTTCAGTTGTCTTTCTAGAAAGGAATGTAACTGTGTAGGCTTGGCAAAGGAAGGCAATGCTATGTGCGTATCGGAAGCTGAGGAATAATGTTCTCTATAAGATGGATCTGCTTTTCTAGAATTATCCTAGGCTGACTTTAAGCTTGTGCTCACCTTGATCTTGTGTTATAGCAAAGTAGTTTACCACTGTTGAAACATAGACAGGAACTGCTGATGCTGTGTACAAAACTTAGTCCATCTGCTTTATGGCTCCATTTGTTCAACTGGAAAAGAGCATCATTTCACGTAAACTCAGTGTCCAACACAAATGAAGGACTGGGTTTCACATTTCAGATGTGAAATAATTAGAACTAACAGGCTGTGCATGCTTCAAAAGCAGAGAAGTCTCTGCAGGACTGTTCAACTCATCTCAGGACTGTTCATGTACATCTCAGCTGTTGAACTCACTTTAAAAAATAATAGCTTTCCATAGAAAATTTACAGACAGGAAAACGAGGCAGTTTCTTTCTGAATAAATGACTGCTCAGTTTCAGCATCAGTCTAACATTTTAATGGACTGAATTTATACATGCAAGTGTCATTTACTGAAATGCACATATTTAAAGAAAACAATACTATGATTAAAATTTTGTGTAATACTTTATAAGAAGCATGAATAGATTAAAACAAATTAGTGGGAAAGGAAGTGATTATATGTAATAATGTGGCTCTTCATTTTAAAAATACATCTTTAATGATTCTCAGTTCAATTCCTGTACATTTGCTTTGTGCAGCAGATCTGTTTCTGTGATGTGTGTCGTCTGAATGAGCAATACAATTTAAAAATGCTGTTTTCTGACTGATACTCATATGAAATGCTCCTGATCTTTGCCCTGCTGGAGTTGTATTGCAGTAATTATTCAATCACATAGGAGAAGTTTTACCATTATATTTAGATTTATTCTGAATCGGTTCGTACTACAACTATAATTGTATCTGAATGGTGTAATAGAATTTCCTTAATTATGTCTAGCAGGAGAATTGCAATCAAGGAGGCCTGTCGCAGAGCAGAAGGTTGTCCTGACAATGTAGAGTGACCAAGAGTATGATCCAGGTTGTATGCATCCCCATGCTTGTGTCTGTACCTCTCTTTTGAAACCCATCAGTGGCTTTGCTGCAGCTGGCCTACCAGAGTGGCCAGGGCAACAGTTCTTTACATGTGGAACATCCTAGGGAGAAAGGAAAGTGATGCTGCAGGAGCTTACTGAGAGTATTGCTTTCCTGAATGTCTAGGCTCCCTCTTTTCCCGGCAGTGAATACCCCTGTGGACTGCATGTACTGTGGATGTTTTGGTTGTTTTTCAGTTAATTCTGTGACTCCAGCTTTATGTGTAACGTAATCGGTGCTGTTCAATGCCAGACTGTGAGGAGAGGGCCTTTAGAGACAGAATCAGAATCGTTTGGTTGGGAAAGACTTTTGAGGTCATCGAGTCCAACAGGACCTGTCCACTACTGAACCACATCCTTGAGCCCCTCCAGAGATGGGACTCAACCACTTCCCTGGGTAGATATCCCTTGGTAGACTTTTCAGGAAACGTGTTTCCTCTTATCCAGTGTCTCCAACACCATTGTATTTCATTAAATAAGAACAAACTCAAAAGTCAGGGTAATTTGGTGGTTTGGTATAACGTTGTTATGAGGTCAAACCAGAAGGGTGGTGTGAAGGATGAGATAGGGCAACACAAAACCTTGCAGCATGATGCTGTGGGAAGTTAGCAGGAAAAAAATCCTCATGTCTAGGATGTTTAGTAGAAAACCTTTCTATCCTCTGCTTTTCATTGTATTTCACAGTGCCAAGGTAAAGTATAATATAAGGATGTCCATGCTCTCATTTCAATGATGCTATGAATATTTTAATCATCCCAGGCTTGTTTTGGCTTTTGGGTCTGGGTGGAACATAGCCATTTTCCTCTGGCTTTAGTAACAGTATTCCTGAATCCTGGGAACAAAGTGCTCTACATCCTGTTGTCAAGCTGGTGTGTGTTATAACCTTGTCACCCTGGTGAAGATACCAGTCTGACTATTAGGTTTGTGGTGGTACAAGACCAGGTTGAATCCTGGGGCTTGGCCAAAGTAGATTGGGTCGAGTTCATACCTAATGGGTACTCAGAAGTCATAAATGTTTCTCAGAAAGCCTGTCCCTTGGAAAGATTTCTCCAGGATAACATGTATTTGAGAGAGGGTTTTGTGTTGCTAGATCTCCACACAAATGACAAGTATTACTGCCATCATTCATTCTTCCTTGGCGTTTAACCCGATAGTCTCACCAGAGCCATCATTTATCAATTGCTCAGGGCGTTCTGGGATATAGATGGTATGAATCAAACACAGCAGTGACTGAGGTAGGGCTGGCTGGACTGGAAAGCTGAGATAGAGGCAGTTTCCAGGGAGTCATGAGGTATGTGTGGAGCCAACTGTTTGTAAGAAAATCTCTCTAGCAGCTGGAGGGTGTAATCCAAACAGCACTTCCAAATTTAGTTGAGGCTTCCAGACCCATGACTTGAACGCAGTTATACATTTGGGGAAAGACACTCACTTTGTGTGACTTGGCAAAATCCATTTGGATGGCCCTGCTCTCAATGGACCACACAGAGCCTTTGTTGAGGGGCAGACTAAATTAATCTCTGTATTGGACAGCTTTGAGCAGTGCAAGGAAGAGGAAAACGTCTTATTGTTTTTTTCCCCTCAGTTTTGTGTTGGTACCAAATTTTCTGTCCTAACTGAAATGGGACTGTGACACCTCTCCTCTGTCCAAGAAGAACTTCCCTCTATGTGACATCCATCAGCAGTGATATTTTCTGATGCAAAGCAGTACTCAACTCTAAGGAAGGAATTAATCAGTCTATCCTGGCTCTCAAATATGCTGAATGCACCACAGCTTCCAGTGATGCTAGGGGTTGCCAGGCCTCAGAAACCTCAAAAATGTTTAATTTTTTCACAGCAAGCCTGTGGGCAGCCAGCAGGGCTCAGCCCATCCAGTCTTGGCTGTTTCAGGATGCACACCAGCAAGAAGGCCCCCAGGCAGGGTGGCCTTGTTTTCGTCTGTATCACCAGTATAAAATACTCTCTTGTCATCAGCTAGTTAGGACACTCGTATTTACCAGCCATGTGTGTGGCTCCTGATGGTAGCCAGACAGAAGCAGCCATCATGTGCAGCAATGTTGTACCAACTGTGCAAAACTGGCCACTTTCTGATTTTGCTGGTTTTTTCTGAATCTTACATGTATATTTATTTTACTCTTTAGCCATGGTAAGTCATCTCTGTAGAGATGCTACCCACACTGCCACTGGATATGGATAAGAGAGAAGTGATAAATACAGGCAGCTAAATTGATTTTTTTTCTGGCCCACCCATTCCTCATGGAATGCAAACCCAAGGGTTTGCTGGGCAGAGTTGCTTTTTTTTTGTGATATTAAAGAGGTTCTAACCATGTTTCTGAGCTGAGACACTGGCAGAGGCAGCACCTGCACCAGGTAGGGATAGGCACATGGAACATGCTTTATAGAAACTGTGGCAATGGGTTGCACCACCAGAAGAGTTGCAGAGATAAAAGGAGATGCTCATTCACCCCGAGCTTTTCTGTGGCTTGGGCATACTTTGTTGCTGCATTGGACTTTTCATTTACTAGTTACAACTTTTACATGCCATTTTAATAGTCTACATTGTAACTATTTAATGCCAGGCATTAAACAGGTCCAGACAACGTTAATAATCTGCATGTTATGATATATTTTTTGGTAACTGGTTGTTATAGCATCAGCTATTAAGAATTTATTACTGGTGCATTTTAGGTGGTGCTTTACAGTCATTTTATTACAGCCACCCCACAGTCATTACATAAATATGCATCAAGAGCAAGAACCCCAGTGTAAGGTGACCCGAAAGGCTTTTACCTGCCAAGAGCAGAGTTCAGGCCCTCAGGTGGCAATGATGTCACCAGTACATGCAGGGAAACACAAACATTTAAAGCTGTGCAAGGAGCTGTGTTCCGCCCGACACTAGGTGTTCATGAGGTCATCAGCTGGAGCGAGAGCACTGCAGAGCTCTGAGGACCTGAACTTGGCTCTTGGCAAGCAAGCAAAGGGAAATCAGCTCCCCTCCAGCTTTAGTCCTAGGGGGTTTGGCTGTGAGCACAAAAGTTCAGCTGCAAAATTGGGCCCTCTAGAGCTCCTTGGTACTCATATGCTCTCAGCTGCCAAGTGCATCCTGATACCCATTAACCCAACCTGACTGGGTAGAGAATCAGACACACTGTGTATGGCCCCAGGCAAGACAGTAGCTGGTCCAAAATGCATCCACCACATCTCCATGATATCTAAACACACTCATATCTGAGATTCCCTCTAGCTCCAGACCAGTAGTTTCTACTGCGATGGACTGCAGCCATTGGACTTGGCCAGTGGTTGGTTATGGCAGTCTGTAACTCCTTCCTTCATTCACTACTGACGTTTTTCACCCCTCCTTGAGAAAACAAAAGTCCCAGTCTACATTGTTGTAGTACTAAGATATATGACATTTATGAGATGCTCTTGCTATCCCTGTGCTCCCACTTGAAGACAAGCTTCCCTCAAATTCAGTTCTTCCTGTGTAAGGCTGGCTCTTCTGCGCACAGGGGTTCTTATATCAGTTTATCTCTATTGCCTCCAGCAATGACTTGTTTGAGGTGAAAGCCAGTGTACTCTGAATGGGTAAACTGTATTTTCTTCTTGAAAAGCCCTCCAATTACTGAAAAATGGGATGAAACATTTTTGAAAGACAGGCTGGCAAGTTGATTCCAGATTGCTGTATATTGGGAGTAATGGGTGGTGCTTTGATTTCCTCTTGGAGCTGCTGGTAACCGTGTGGCTTATGTGGCTGACACTAGTGTTTTAGTACAACTCCAAAGCCTTCACACTCCCTGAACAACACAAATCCAGATTGCTTTTTCACAAATTTTAGTAATGTTCTACCAATATTTGCAGCCTGCTGTTGCAGGAAGCACGAGGTGCTCTCATTACTGTCTGATGTTAGTATAGTGTGACCCTGCGGAGAGACATGAGCTTGGGTTTATTCAGAGATTGCCTGAAATGCACTGAATCTATTTCTCTGAAGCAGATCCAATGGGCTGGAGGCTCCTCTTTGCAGTGATGCATTTCAGCCGTGTCACTGCATGGGAGGCAGAACTCAGTGCTGCTGTCACACCAGAGTACGTTCTCTTGCTCCCTCCCTGTGGCTGCTTGGGGTGAAATGGCAACACCAAGCAGCTCTACTACTACATCTTTTGCATACTGTCTGCTTTATAAGGGGTATCGGTCCAGGCATCTTGCTTCCAACTGAACACAACATAAGATAGATTTCTGGGCATGCTAAATCTAGCTTAATGGAAGAGGGACAAAGCATTGCTTGGATGTGGTTTCCAGTCTCTCAGTCATGGTTTTACTCTTCATGCTTACTCCCTGTTGCATACTCTTAATCAGGCTGTTCTGGTTTTCCAGGTCATCTTCAAGATGATCCAAGGCAGAAGTCATGTTTGTTTCTTGCTTCAGCAATGTTGAGAGGCCCAAGATTTCCCATGCTGTTCCTTGCACAGGACCCCAGCTGTCCCTTAGGCTGGTGTCCTGTGTCCCCAGTGGAGTTTAGGAGGCCACACCTGAAGATGAATGAGGCTGCTTTAACAAAAACTAATACAGATGTGTCCTCCAGCCCAGTGCTGAAAACATCAGGCTTCAGAATTCAGAGAATCTTATTACAAATGCATGGATTCTGCTCCAAGGATTTAACCAAATGGATGGTGCAGTGCAAAGCCCTTTTCCCCTGTCACTACCTCTGGTATGTTCTTTTATCTTAAAAACAACATATTATGGGACTTAGGGATCTGTTCTGTTTGGGGGCACTACCAGTTTTACTGGTTTTTTCCTTGCCCTGTGGTCTCTAACAGGTACCCAGCTTACAGGAGCCAGGAGGCACATATCCCTGTGCTGGCATAGCAGGGAGCCTGAACAACTTGTGAGGAAGGAAGATGGGAAACAGCAGGAGGTAGGCAGCCACGGTTCCCTGGTGCTTCCTGAGCACTGGAATGCATTTTATAGTTGTTACTGCAGCGAGAATGTGAGGAAGGCATTGCTGTTCCTACTGCACAGGTAGAGACGGTAACGTGATATTGGATGATTTTTCTACATCTCTCGACAGGTCTGAGCTGGGAGGCAGCCCAAAGGCAGAGAGCTGCCAAACGCTGGGTAGAGTCCCCTTTGCATGTAACTTGAGTCACAAGCTGTGCCCACCTCTAGTTAGCCAAGGGTGGGTTATGTCGTGAGTTAAAAGTCCTAGTCAACTTTGGATTTCTGTGCTGGGGGATGAAGTTTCCTAGGAGTTTTTCAGCAGATTTTGGCTTTGTCTCTCAAAATGGAGTTCAGAACATGCAAAACTGAACCAAGCAGGGACAGAAACCCTACATCTCCACACTGTGCTACTGATACCCTTCTTTCTGTGCTTGCAAAGTCCTTCTTTAGAGATACCCTAAAAAAATATAGCACAATCCCTCATTAAATGCAGTGACATTATGGCTTAAAACACCCATGCTGTCTTTCTATGTCTTTCTTCATCATTTCTGCTCTCACCCCAGCCTCTCTGTTCCAAGACTTTCTAGCAGTGTGGCAGTCATGGCAGGACTCAAGAGAGGCTGGCTCCAGTAGCCTGTGCTTCTCACCAATGTCTTCTGTCTGAAAAATGAAGCACAGAGCTGATAGCAAGCTCCTGTTGCCCAGTTTTCTGGCTACAGAACTGGGAAGGATAAACACCTCCTTAAGTTCTGTAAGATTGAAACAGAGCAAGAGAAAGGAAGGAAAATCCGCTCACAATGCAATGGTGAGAAGCAGTCCAGCTGTTCTGCTTTATTCCCACCATGAGAACCTTGGTTAGTCCCAGTGTGAGTTTGGCCACCTGTCAAATCAGGTTTGGGAACTAAAGCTTATTGGAATTTGACACAATTTTGTCTTGGAGCACTCTGGTGTGGATCAATACAGACTCCTCCCATCGCAGTCACACAACACAGATGCTGCCTGTGCAGTCCCAGATGCCTCTCATAAATCATTAAAATACTGGCCCGTTCTAATCTGACCCTTTGGGGTATAACGTAATATACTGCTTGAGAACGAGAAACGATAAATCACGTTAGTACAGAGAGCAGGCTGAGATTGAACAGAGCTGAGGCTTGCTTGCTGATGTATATATAGTTTAAGAGATGCAACAGGAGATGAAATTCTCAGTCAGCTAAGCAAATTGCTTTCTTCTCATTGTAAAACCTCACTACTAAGTCTACTGAAGGGGGGAAAAATTAAGAACTCATCCTTTTCTGCTGCACAGCTGATTCAAGATCTAGAATTTCCCAGCAGTTTTGTTAGCTCTTGGGATTACAGGTATTTCTAATAATTTGTCCTTTAGGTTAACTCCTGCTGTATTTCTAAAACAAACTAGCAGTTAAAAACACATTCCCCCTAATGTCTTAGATCAGCTCATACAAAAAAATTTGAACTCATTGCCTTCTAAAGATGGAAACATATGAACCACTAGCAAGAAAGGGAACAGTTTTCAGCTGAAAGAGGGGAGATTTCTTCTTAGGAAGAAATGTTTTCCAGTGAGGGTGGTGCAGCCCTGGCCCAGGTTGCCCAGAGCAGTAGTGGCTGCCCCATCCCTGGAGGTGTTCAAGGTCAGGTTGGATGGGGCTTGGAGCAACTTGATCCAGTGGGAGGTGTCCCTGCCCATGGCAGGGGGTGGAACTGGATGGGCTTTGAGGTCCCTTCCAACCCAGATTATTCCAGGATTCTGTTAATGCAAACCACTAACCCATAAACCAGTGAACAAAGCCTCTGTGAGATACTGGCAGTAAATAAAAGAACTAGCAAAAAGCAAGGCAGTAAATAATGTGGTGAACAGAGTGGGACTTGACCTGTTTGAATGATGCATCAGCCCCTCCAAACTAGGTGCATGCATGAGGCAAGGTGGATTGATATTGTGTTTTATTTCTAATTAGACCTAAAGCAAGTCTGAATTTGTTTTAAGCCTGGTGGAGAAATAGAAACACAGACGGAGGCACAATAATCAGTTCCATCGGAGGTGCAGCACAGCTTGGTGCAGGAACTTAATGAAGATTTGTTGGTCAACAACAATCTCCCAAGCTGCTTAACGTGCTCTCCATTTAATTTGCTCGGCTATTGTAGTAAATTTGAAGCCTCCAGGTCAGACTCAACTTTGATGGCTCTTATAGTCTCTGCAGTGTCAGCAGGAAGCACAAAGTGAAGACTTAGAGCCTGGACTCAAGCAATGTGCATTTCTCCTAATGAAACCCAAAGCCAGGTGAAATTTTTGGGAGAAAGGAAACAGGATATGGAGTCTCTTTGGGGTTGGGGGTGTTCATAACACTCAGAACTTTGGTCTGCATTTCCGTACTCCTCCCTTACTGTTCCACAAAGGCTTGTAGCATTTTGAGACAAACTGGATCTGTCATATGTTGTGAGACAACCTGCTGGGAAATTTGGTGATTCCTGCACTGCAGGGCAGAGGAAATGTGTGTTTCTGCTTTGTGTTTTTAGGAAACTAGGAAGATGGAATTCAAAATAAAACATAGCAGATGGGAATCTTGCAGAGACAGACACTGGGAAATGTTTAGACAAGATTTGTCCCCAGTCCTTGAGCTCAGGAATTAGCAACTAAACCGTAGAGAGCCTTTGGAAGACAATGAAATGCATTTTGGCTTCAAATACAGTTCCTTTAGAGTCCAATGAGAGTTGTGCACGTGAATCTGAAGGCAAAATGTAGCCAGCAGTGAGGGGAATAGATGTAATGTGAGAAACTCTCCTGCGATATTATTATAGTTTGAATTGTTTCCATCATTTTGGGTTAAGTAATTCCCCACTATTCATCTCTAAAGTGCAAACAGTACAGCCTTGATGTGCCCCAGGGAAAGGAAGCAAATCAGCCTTTGAATCTTTACCCAACCTTACTGCTCATATTTTGCTTTCAGTGAATAACCGTTCAAATCCTTTAATATTTCATTCCCCAAAAAATATATTTACCAGGGGGGTTTGTGGCAGCAGTAAGGCTGTGTTTATTATTTTAGGAACACCACACGACTGGCTTTGGAGGAAAAACAAGGCAGGAGCGCTGAGTGCTGTGAATCTGTTGGAGAACAGTGTGTTTTCCACCTGTAGAGGCAGCAACTGCAATAACAGATGCACATAATAATTATTTGCACCTCAAAGGCAGCAGCAAGTCCTGCACCTTCTGCTCCCCACCTAGCAGACAGCTTGATAACAGGATTACAAATGAGGAGCCCTGAGAGGAGTAGAGTAGGTAATGCTTTGTGATGAACGAAAGAACAGCTCTTACTGAAGAGAAACTGGAAGGTGGAAGATCAGAAGGAAAGATCTGAGCCACTGTGATGCTAAAAGAAGGGTGGGGCCAAGGAACTCCAGGAGCCTACCTTATTTTTAGAGTGGTGGTCAGGCTTTTGCTAACACCTTTTGCAAGGCTACTTTCATTTGTACTCTCAACATGAGAGGTAATTTCTGCTTATACACAGGTGCCCCCCACACCTCCTGGGACCTCATCCTTCCCAGGGATGGATGGCCCTGCAGGGGCAAGAGGGGCACTTACCCCTGAATCGCAGAATCACAGAATCACCAGGTTGGAAGAGACCCATCGAATCATCGAGTCCAACCATTCCTATCCAACACTAAACCATGTCCCTCAGGACCTCGTCTACCTGTGCCTTAAACACCTCCAGGGAAAGTGAATCAACCACCAACCTGGGCAGCCTATTCCAATGCCCAATGACCCTTTCTGTGGAAAACTTCCTCCTAATGTCTAGCCTAAATCTCCCCTGGCGGAGCTTGAGGCCATTCCCTCTTGTCCTGTTCCCTGTCACTTGGGAGAAGAGGCCAGCTCCCTCCTCTCCACAACCTCCTTTCAGGTAGCTGTAGAGAGCAATGAGGTAAGGGTAATATGGTAAGGGCTTCATCTCAGTGACACCAGAAGTGGCTGTGACCATGTGCCAGGACCCTCTTGCTCTTCTCCTCCTGGCTGCCAGCTTCTGGGAGTGTCTTGGGGCAACGCTACCCTTCTGTTTGCAAGCACCCCAGAGCATCTAGTGTAAGAAGAAGGGCTGGGAACAGCGCAGAGACCAGGGGTGCAGAGCAGGTGAAACAACTCCAGTCTTCCCTGGTAAAGCACTGAGGCTCGTGAGGCTCTTTTTGTCCACGTCTTCCAACTTCCAAGAGAAAAGAGGTGGCTGGGTGAGGTTCCCAGATCCCAGCTGTCAGCTATGGGGTGGTTTGTACCATGGTAGTTCCTTACTTGCCGAAAGGAACAGGTCCTTCCTAGCAGGGATTTGCAGGGAAAGGGGATGATCTCAGCCCCGATTTAATCTTGACAGAAGCGCATGATGAGAAGACCGTGTGCTGAGTTGGAGTTCTCCTTTGAATTCCTATGGTGTTGAAGGCAGTGCTATAAATAGTTGAAGTATCCTTTTTTACCCTGCTACAGTTCTGTCTCCAGCTCCACATATAGACAGCGAGTCTGCTGGTAGGTATTTAGCAGGAATTAATTTAACCTAGTCTTCTCTTGCTGGACTTTTCTGCTTCATGCATCCTTATGGCTTCTACAACTATGCATATTTCCTCAATAAAAATCTTCTGAGGAAGGGTGCTGATATTAAAAAAATACCATTTCTGTCTGAAAACGCTAGCCTAGTTATAAATAATCCATGGAAGACCTAAACTATAAAGAGAGTTTAAAGGAAAAAAAATTCTTTCCTTTTTTAGCTCTCCAGGTCTTGTTTTTGAACAGCATTTTGTTCATAATCTGGTTTGCATTTTCTTCAGTGTAACTGACTGGGCAGTGCCTCCCTTCCCAGGAACGACTCTTGTGAACATCAGCTGGGAAGAAGGAAACCTAGATCCAAGGTTTCATGGCTGTTATCTTAAATATCAAGCTGTAAGAAATGTAAATACAAGCAGCATCGGTATTTAAAAACCCAAACTCCTTGAATTCAAGAATCTCAGTGAGAGATCCTCAGCCTGGGAATCCAGCTGGAAAGCAAATTACAATTTCACCAATATCTGAGTTTCCGAGTACACCGACAATCTGGCCTGGCCCTGCAGTTGTCTAGCTGGCTGTGGTTGAGATCCCGCTGCTTGGTGCGAGTATGGTGTGCACTGGGGATTGGTTTGTAAACAAGCTTAAAAGTACTTGCCTGGTAGTCGGAGCTCCCGCGCCGCGGTGTCTTGGATTACCTTTGTTTGAGTTATACCACTTAGTTTCCTCCTATCGTGCCAGTTGCACTACAGATTTCTAGCCTCTCTCTGTGTTCAGCTTATTCAAAGTCTATTTTTATTTGCGTTAATTATAAACCATAATTCCCTACCCTCTTTGGACCTGCGAGCATCAGCCTAAGCGAGGCAACTGGAGGGTGGCAGCAGCGGGAGGCTGAGCTTTGAGAGAGGCCGATCAATTGATCGTCAGGTGGTGTAAGCTGATGTGAGCAGGCTGGCTGTGCTGGCTTGCTCTGGACATGCCAACGCAGTGCCCGGAGGATACTGGGATTTTCACTGGGGATGGCAATGGCAGTGGAATGGTTGAGGTTTCCCCCATTACACAGCTTTTTGTCTCCTGCGCTTGCTGGAGGGGCAGCTCAGCTTCCCCCCGATGTGTGCAATAGATGGGTGGCTGGGTTCCCCCCAGCCAACCTGTGCTGGGGTTCATCGTGGCAGTGGGGTGGGTGGGTGACACTCCAGCTGCCTGCATTCCTGTGGGGCTGGAGTTCCCCTGGAATGCTCTGCTTTGTGCTCTCACTTCTGTAGCCTGGCCCACACAGCAGATGTAGATATTGCCAAAGAGCATTATTAAAGGTGCTGAGCTGTCTTGCAGGCAGCACTGGGAATAGCAAAGAATGTTTTCCCTTGTTGCTGCACTGTTCTTGAGCAGCCATCTCACATAGTGGGGAGTATTCACTCTCTGCATTCCTCAGTTTGGTACTCGGAATGCAAACAACTGCCATCCCCAAGCTGGCTTTGTGCTGCTAATGTTTGTCCACTGGGAACCAAGAGCCAGATGTGCTTCCCATAGTTTCCAGGCAGCACTGATCCATCAGATGACAGTAGCTATTGAGTGCTCTTATGGTGGCCCAGAGACCCAGGATGAAAGCCTGATGCCTGTCAGCACCTCCCTTGCCATTCCTGCATTCCTCACAAAAGCAAATGCCACAGAACACAATGTTGCAATGGTAATGACCTTCATTTTTGAAAAAGAAAATCCCACATTTTATAATGTTGAACTGTTGGGCATATTTGGAATCCTTTGAATTTTGTTCAATGCTTTCCAACCCCCGTTCCCACTACCCATGCAGCTGCTTGGAGCCTCGTGTGGGGACCCACCGTCCGCTTTGGAAGCATTTTCTACAGCATCTCCTGGATGGATTTTATTAGGGAAGATGAACAGTTTTTGATCACCCTTTCAAATAGGTATTTTCACAGACAAAAAAAAATCAGTCTGGTGAACAGTTAAAGGGAAACCACTATAAATAGACCTGGAATCATTTTGTAAAGAGTGGCTTGTGTTATTTGCCAGCTGCTCAGTCTTTGAGTAGCCTCTTGCACCCAGCTCAGGGGCTCCATTAGTTGTAAAAGCAAGAGCTAACCAGTGCCACACCCAGCTCTCCAAATACAAAGCATTTCAGATACAGGGCACAAAGGGGTGGGGGGGCTGATTAATAAGAAAACTTCTAAGCAGTACTGTAGCATAAATAATATGGCATCTTTCACCTCCAATAGCCTAACACTTCATAAAGCAATATGAGCTTCACTAGTTGTTGAAACACAGCTATTTCTGAAGTGGAACCTGATATCTCTCTTTTTTTTCTTATACCAGCAGAGAGCAATGTTTTAAGGTGGAGAGTGAAGGATACAATACACAACCATTGCAAGGATAATCCAGGAGGGTTCTGCACAATGGAGAGATCAAGTAAAATCTACTTTTAGTAACAACAGGCATTCTCGTGTATCATAAACTTGCACCCTTAGTTTACAAATGCAATTCATTTAAAAGAGGTACAGGAAAATCTGGTAACATTTTGTTCTTTCTTTCAACAATAATCTCTTATCACTCTTTAATAGCAGATTCTCTGGTTCCTTTCCTGTCTTCATTTAATTTAATGTCCAAGTCCCGGAGCTGGCTGAGGAAACCTGAATTTGGGCAGATAGCTCTGTGAGCACCCACTGCTTTCAGAGCATCCACGAGTGTCATGTTTTCATGGATCATCAAAAAGGCAAGCACTAATGTCGCAGAGCGGCTTATGCCCATGGCACAGTGGACAAACACCTTACCTGCAAAAGAAGAGGCACAGCACGGTGAGTGGGCTTCAGGATTTCTGAAGTAAGAGGGACACAGGGAGGACAAAAACTCCTATAGACAAGTTGGGAAAAGATGTTTTCATGGATTTTCATGGATGGTTAGCATAAGATTGTGCCATACACCTCGGGCAAGGTGGTATTTCTGTATTCTATACTGACCGAATGCGTCTAACTTAGGTCTCAGATTAAAATAGTTGAAGTTTTCTGTGGAAGGAGAACCTTCTGTGACTAAGCTTGTTAGGAGAGGTTTCTGTGAGGTAACAAAAAACCTGTTTTGGCATAACATTTTGGCCCAGCCCTGACTGTGATGACTGACAAGTCCCATAAACTCTGTAGGATAGTTTGCCTGTAAAAGCAGGTTCATAATTCATTGTACCTCAGCAGCCCAGTGTGAACCATAACCAGGGATTTAACAAGGCTCTCCAGCAGAAGCAGTAGAGCCTGCAGTCAGACAGAGGCAGAGTAAACTCTGGAACAAATGGAAATTATGATAACTAGGCCATAACACAAACTCTGCTGACGAAGATACAGCAGGGTCTGGGTCAGGCTTGTAGTTTTTGACTTAATTCATTAACTTCTCTATGTTCTCAGTCTGAATAAAGCTCCAATTCTATGAAGCACTTAGGCATGCAAAGCACTGAAGCCAGCACTAAGATGCTGCTGCTCCAAGCCGAGCGCACTGGGAGCAGGAGCAGGGCAGGATTGCTGGGCTGCAGCCCCTGCTGGGCTGCGAGGTGCGTATAGAGCTCATGGATCCTGCCAGTTCCTGTGAGAAGGACCTGTGGAGGAGCACCCAGTCCTGTAATCTCTCGCTCTGCTCCTACAGCTGTTCCTCCCTCCCACCACACTGGGTTTGGGGTGGCCAGCCCTTCCCAGCTTCCAGAAACCTGGCCATGGTCACCTTCCTTGCACTGCATTGTACGAGTGTCTTTCTCCCATCCTTCATGCAGCTGTTCTGTGCGTGCTTTCTCGAACACTGTGCTGAATTGAGCTTTGCTGGCTGCCTCTTACTGCAAGAAGTCATTTGGCTCATGTTGAAACTTCCTCCCCAAACTTCTGTTTGCCTCCCTCTTACCTCCTGAAGTGTTTAAGGCTTTGCCTATGAAATTGGCAGCATCATAGAAGAAGATACTTAAATCAAAGGAAGGATCGTCAAAGGCTTCTACTCCGTAGTACTCTATTTGCAGATCTTGGTAATATTTGGCTCCTGTGTTGATGCTATATGGCCCATCTGCTGCATTAAGGATATGAGTAATGTTGAGGCTTTGAAGAGTAGTTTTGCTCCTAGCAGCCCACCTAGGGAAAGACATGAAGGGTTCTTTGGCAACATTCCTGACACTCTGCTAGAATAGCACAGTTTGAAGTCAGTGCCTGCTCCTGCTAGGATGGGGGAACTGCAGTTTGCTCACAGAGTAGTAGATTTCAAGAAGCCCATAGTGCTTTGCACATGAAATATGTGATGTGGTGGTGCAGAGCGTAGAAGCTTGTCTGTGTGATAGATACTGTTAGCTAAGCAAATGCCTCCCAGCAGTTAATCCCTGGGGACATGGCTTACTGTATAAAGCGGTCAAGGTTTTCCTTTAAATAGTTATTTAGCAAATTATAGAGTTAATCTCTTATTCATAGCACACATGGGGTGCAAGGGTGAGAACTCACACAGATGCAGCAGCACCTCATTCCCGGTTTAGGTGTGGAACATCAAGCGCCTGCATCACGCTCACCAGCCAGGCTCTCCGTAACCTGTGACTGAAGTTACTCCACACAACTGCGATCAAGGGAAGTATTGAGGAGGGGGAGTTGGGAAAGATGGGCTGCTGTTCTGCCTGTCTGCTGATGTGTGTAATTTGCAGTAATCCAATAGAGGATATGGCAAGAAGTGAAGTGATCACAGGTATAAGGTATTTGCATGAAGATTTCTGTTTGGTATTTTCAGTTCTATCATCTTTGAAGGAAAGTTCAGATTTGGACTGGCAAAATCTATATTGTGTAAGTCATTTTGGTCCTTCTCCATCTGACCCTTGATCTTGCTATTCCTATTTGAGTGTGAGGGCTACAGCGACCTTGGCTGCTGCCGTAGAGCACAAGTTTCCAGGGCAGATAATGTATCTTGGGGCTGATACCAATTTAGGATGGAGTCTTTAAGCACTTCTGTCTAAAATACCAGCAGTTCCTACCCTGCCAAAATCCACTGTGTTTTACAGAATATAGAAAACCCATTTCACACACACTATGAGTAAGACATGTATGTCATGGGTTTCATGCTATCCAAATGCCTTATGTTATCATTTTCAGAAGTATGTGTCCCAAAAACATTCCAGCAGTTTGAAAAACTGCTCCCCAGTGCACTACGCTTCCCTCCCTCTTCTTCCTCCTCCTCCCAGGGACTGGTAACAGCTTAATAATAGGAGGATATGTTCTTACGCATCACCCAGGTAAATATTTGGCCAGACTTGGTCCAGGTGATTGTCAGACCCTCCTTTGAACCAACACAGCCGCTGGAGATCCGAGAGTGCTGGGGTTTCGTAGGAAGTTTGGCTCCCTGCACTGCCAAGCGGAGAAGAGTCATCTCTGGTGTGAGACATCTTGCTCCTCTCTCTTGCACACTCTCAGGCTAGATCAGAGATGTCTTTTCTGAAATGAATTAAGAGGAAATTTTCATACAGGAGTTATATTTCCTAGAAGTGGTCCTGTTCATCACCCTCCAAATAGCAGCACATTATTGGGGGTGTATGGCACAGCTTGCAGGTGCTGCTAAAAGCATCCAAAGAGCAGGGCTGATGTTGTGGTACATCTCTCTAGGCAGGTAATTCTTCCCCTGAGGAAGCAGCAGCATAAAAAGATATGATTTAATTTCTTGGAAGGTTACAATGTTGAAAGAAGAGCATCCTGTGCCACCCAAGTGCAGCACAGACTGAATCTCACAGGTATAGGTATTTTCTGTTACCATAGCACTGATGAGTGTGTACAGGGGAGCTCCAGTGCCTTATGTTGCAGAGTTACCAACGTGTTTGTGCACACTTGATTATCATGGTTTAAAATTGAGATTTTTTGACAGAATGAATCATTGGACTGGCTTATACTGACAAAGCTTCTAGCGCCAAGGTGGAAGTCCTAGGGTCTGTACACAAGACATATTCATACATGTGTATACATATATAATGTATATGTGTGTACAGTTCCCTTTCATTTAAAGGAATGTATTTAAGCACATGTATATGCATGCATATACTTACAGATTTTCACATGCATATATACCTATCTCTCTGTATGTCCGTACATATGTAAATACAACTGGGGAGAATTTGAACCAGTTTTGCCTATTCCTCAGGTGAATACTGAGCTCTACTGGTACACTTGCATCTGCTGGTCTCAGTCTCTCCTGTGGGAGCTGTTCCACTTTGTATAAATAATCTGATAGCAATTTGCCTCCAGAGAGATCCTGTTTCTCTCAGTTGAGGGGCAAGGTACTTACCTGGGATGTGAGAAAAAAGAGCATCTGAATTGTGGGAAATGAAAGAGCTGAAAGTTCTGGCTTTGTTGCTCTGTGGGGAATCTCATCCAGGGCTGTTTTGCTCCTTCACAAATTAGGACTATGGGCATCCCTTTTGCAATGCTGTTTGCTGGTTTAGAGCCAGAAAGCTCAGGCCAGCCAGTCCAGCTTGAAGCAGAGCTCAGCTGAGAGCAAGAGTTCAAAGATACCCAAGCAGTCCCCTCTCTGAGACTTGAGGATCATTTCTCCTGCCAGGATCTCATTACCCTGAATTGCTGTTCTAGCCCCCAGAGAACACTGATGAGTTTTGTCTGGTTGCTTGTTGGGTTTAAAGCCATAATCAATGTAGGAGCCACACTAGAACTCTTCCCAAAGTGGGAAAGAAGCTTTCATTCATTTCATTTCATTAGGCTTAACACCTAAATCCAGAGTTTGAGTTTATTTTCTCAGCAGTTCTAGGAAACAAATGCAGATGGGAGCTTTGGAAGTCATCTAAGGCTGTCCCCCACCCCACAGCAGCAGCCAGATGGATGGTGCTTCTCAAGCAACAACAGCAACTTTGTCCAGACATCCAGGTATGTTTTTTTTCACAGCATAGGCTGATCATAGAATCATAGAATTGCTAGGTTGGAAAAGACCTCTTAGATCATCGAGTCCAACCATTCTTATCTGCTACTAAACCATGTCCCTGAGCACCTCGTCTACCTGTCTTTTAAATAAATGCTGCAGGGAGTAAGCAGACAGCGAGGGGAGAATGTCTTGTTGCATATGGAAAACAAGGTAGAGGTGATGCAAGGCATATTGTTGAACACAGCACTTATATTTGTGTGTCCTCAGCCTAAATTTGCTTCCCCTGCCCTCTTTTCCCTCCCTCTCCCCATAAACATTAAGAACAGGTACAGCTTTTCCTGTGTTCCAATCAAAAGGACCTCTCCCCAGAGTAACTACTTAATAAGAAAATATGAAAAGCACAATAAAAATGATGGGAGAGATGGGAAAAAAAACCTGACTGCTTTTACTTTTAATGATGGATGAAAAGAACTGCAGGGAAGAAAAGAGGAATAGAGGGATAAAAGGTTAAATTTTTCAGGGCAGATAACACTGAGAGCTTTGGTAAAGGAGCATGTTGTGCAATCCCAGCACAGATTAGCATGAAGAATAGCACAGGAAGAAAATATTGTATCTTGTCCTACACATTTTACTGCCTTGCAAAAGTCATGCACTGTGCTCAAGAGCTACTGCCAGCATCATCATGATGACCTGTTTGTACTTACACCAACAGAGTATGAAGCTGAGGCAGTAAAAGGAAATCAAGAAAAAGATGATACAGGTTCTACTTCAGCAGATTCATAAGCCCACAGGCTCATTTTGAAGGAGCGTGGCTGATGCTCGGTGACTTCAGATTTTTAAAGGCTAAAGTTGTGGAGGGAAGCAGATGGATGTGAAACTTTCAGTTGTGTCAGACTCCACTGTTTTAAAGTCCTATTGTAGCCTGTCAGCTCATTAGATTAATGGAGATGATTAGCAGACAGAGGGAAAGAGGTGATTAGCAGAGAGAATTACATTCTGATGTCTGTCCTTCAAGACCTGACTTGGAGGAGGTTCTCTTGGCCTCCAAGGATTGAGTTGTTCTGGTGCAGGTGAAACTTAACAGGTGAAACTTCACAGGTGACTCCAGTCTTTGCACCCAGGGAGGTGTTTTACAAGGCAGTGCCCTTTCACACAGCAATCCTCTTCCCAAAATGTGCGTCAGTATTGCTTGCTTCCCATAACTAATGCCAGAGCAGTTTGCTCCTCAACTCAGTGTGCAGCACAGCTACTCCCAAGCACAGTGCTCTGCTCTGCACTGGCCTTGATATGGAATTGCTCTGCCAGGCCTTCAGGGTAAGCTTGGAAATAGCTGTTCCAGGTGATTGGACTAATGAGGAAAGTAATATGAATTTTTTAATTGAAGGCTAGGGACTTTGCTGAGTGTTTCCCCCTCACCCATCCTTGTACTTGAAGATACTGCTGTGCTAGCAAAAGTGCTTCAACTGATTGCATCTCCCTAAGCTGCTCCTTCTGGGAGGCTCCCAGAACCTGCTTTGGTTGGAAACAGGAACCCATGTAGCTGGGGAAAAATGCTCTGTCTTGCAAGGTCACTAACATTTTCTGCAGAGATCTAGACCATGCAAGTTGGGTACAGCTGCTTCTAAACTGTAGCCTGGAATTACAGAGTCATAGAGTAATGGAATGGGTTGTATTGGAAGGGATCTTCGAGCCCATCCAGTTCCAACCCCCCTGCTGTGGGCAGGAACACCTCCCACTGGATCCAGTTGCTCAAAGCCCCCTCCTACCTGGCCTTGGACAACTCCAGGGATGGGGAAGCTATGACTTCTCTTGGCAGCCTGGGCCAGGGCCTCACTACCCTCACATGAAAACATTTCTCCCTAAGATCTCATGTTAATCTCCCCTCTTTCAGCTGATCACTGTCTGCCCCTCATCCTATCCCTGCACTACGTGATCAAGAGCCCCTCTCCAGCCTTCCTGGAGCCTCTTCAGTACTGGAAGGTGCTCTAAGGTCTCCTGAGAGTTTTCTCTTCTCCAAGGTGAACAAACTCAACTCTCTCAGCCTGTTCTTGTACAGTAGTGCTCCAGCCCTGAGATCATCTCTACGGCCTTCTCTGGATCCAACAGATCCATGTCCTTCCTGTGCTGTGGACTCCAGAACTGAACACAGGGCTCCAGGTGAGGTCTCTTGAGCTTTGCATTTCCCTCATATAATACAGCCACTAGGGTGCTACAGTCTGCAAGGCTTTCTATTTTCTTTTCCTACACTGGAAACAATTGCCATTTTCTACCGAAGATTTTTCTGTCAAAGAAAGGAAAAAACTGCACAATCCCCTCTGACATGAATAGACTGAAGCATTTAATAGATTTGTGTTGCATTTGCAGATTCCAGTGGAACAAAACTCAGCAAAATCCTGAAAAAAAGACAAACACTCCAGTAGTGAATGTTTGAAATGGTTCATTTGGTTATTTTAAAAAAAATTGACCATTTCAATTTTTCTATTCAAAGTTACTTTTGTTCTGGAATTTTACTTTAGCATTGCATAAAATCTTTTAAAATATTAAACCAAAAGTGAATCGGCTCCTTCATGGTTGAGAAAAATATGATTTGTTTAACTAAAAACGAGCTACAGGGTAACTGAGCAGGCAGCTGTTTATCTGCCCAGCCCTAACTTTCACTCCTGTAATAGGGGAAAAATGTCTTGTCCTTCTGCCATGGTTGTTACCTTGTCTCCTAAAGTATCAGCTGAGCTATAGAGAGATGAAATGATGTGTGGAGTCCCAGGAGGAGTCTATGGCGGGGCATTACTTGGGCCCCCAATCCTCTCTTCTCTATGCTTTTTTGCTAGCACCTTCCTATCTGGCACCACTCTGCTCATGTTTGTAGTGGCTACCCAGATGGGGATGGATGTCTTTCAATAACAAGGTCTTACATTAGACTATTGACAGCCTGAGGCACAGCAGGGCACAGATCTTTGCTGGACCTGCGGTTGCTACAATAATACAAACACAAGATAACAATAACATGATACAGAAAGCTCCTGTGGCCAAATATCCTAAATTCCCTGAATCAAAACCCAACAAATGAAATGGTCCAAAATACCAAAGCATGAGATCAGAATATAAATCACATGAGAAATGAAAGAGGCCTCTTGATGCATTTGAAATTGCTGCCTACTCTGGCTTTCTCCTCTCTCCTCTCTTTTCTCTCAGCAAGCATCTGCACTCCTCTTTTACCCTCCTTGCACTTTTCTCCCAGGTAGTGCTTAACGCTATGGCTTTTTGTCCTCCTGATGGAAAAATCCAGATGGAAAGAAGTGTAGTTTGCAGGGAAATGATCATGTAAGTGGAATTAATCTTTCAGATACCATAATGTGAAAACTGATCTTCTTTTTTGTTAAGAAGACCCAACTGATGTCTCTACATTTTGGCGAGAAACCGATGCTAAGAGAACCCAGGAGTCTCTTGAGGTAGAGCTGAAAGCTTCGTGTGCAGAAACAGGCACATTTAAAAGCAATAGCAAAGTTAAACCGGCCAGATGGGAACCTAGCAGGCAATCGAGAGTGGAACTCTCTGTTTTCCTTGCAAGCCTACAGGGGCTTGTTTGCAGGAATTAGAATCTCTCACCAGCAGTTCACTGCAGCTCTAATACCAAGTGGTATTGAAAATGAGAAGCAGGTTATGGCTGATGGTTTAAATGAGGCACCTATGGGAATTTAGAAATGAGATCCTGGACTCATCTTGGAGTAGACCATGCACATGGCATACCAGTATTGCTTTCTTGGCTGACTGCATCATATATTATGGCCTTTTATTTTGCTCACAGTCAAACAGCAGGGAACAGTAGAAGTTCATTGCTCCTGCTCGCTGTTTTAAACCCTGATCTGCCTCAGTAGAGGCAGTGCCCCTGAATAATGGGAAGCAGAATCGGTCCTTCAGCCTCATTGTGGGTACGTGTTCAAGGCAGCACTGTATTAATGCCCTGACTATTATTCTGGAGTGAAGAGAAAAGCAGAATGTACAATTAAAGCTCTGTTGGATTCGAGTTTTAAGAGAATTTACTACCTGGGAAGGATGCCAGATAGAGGGCTCTGGAAAACACAACCCTCTTTTTAACCACCCCACCGGGAAAGAGCAGGAGCAGCCTCACAAGCCTCCTCAAGGCTGCCCCCTCAGCTCCACTCCCAGATGCCCCTTGCCCTGTACTGGCAGCCGTGTTTTACTGGGTGGGAGAAAATCCAAGACTTCACACCTCCTCACTACTTAGTCTCCCTTCTGACACCTCTATCCACATCCATTAGTGATGCAGCCCTCTGACTCCTCCAAATGGAGCTGGGAGGTACCAACTGCTGCTTGTAAGGAGCCTGAGCTGGGCTGGAGAGTAAAAGGCTCCTTCCTCTGTCCTTGTGGGGCAGGACAGAGACAGCTTGCTGCTGCCTGTGGAATCCAGAGATGGCTGCAACACACAAGGCTGTGTCAGGAGCAGTCAGAGGGCAGGTGAGGGTAACTAGCCACAGCCAGGGGTTTGGAGAGCCAGGAGAGCTGGCAGAGCTCAGGCGGGTCCCAGGTAAAGTGGTAAGCAAAGGAATTCATGGCCAGGGCAGAGCTGCAAGGCAGTGCAGGTGGAGATCTACCCCAAGCATGTCTTGGCTCAGATGGGCTCCTAAATGAGGTGGGGAGTCCCAGTGAAGCTTCTTACCACTTGCTCACACAGCTTCTTCCAGTAGCCCCATCCAGGTCACGCTGCTACCTCTGTCCTTGGACCAGGCAAGCCCCCAGGAGAGGCAGAGCCCACTGATTCAGGCTCATGGCCCTGCCAGCAGGATCCAAGCTGATGGGGGTAGATTAACCTGTACCCTGCTGGTTTCGAGGGAGAGGATGTTATTGCTACCTCATGGAAGTGCTCATGGAGAGCATTTCCTCTCCTTTGCAACATAATGGATCTGCACATATTTTCCCAAGACCCTGTCTTTCCGAGGTGAGGGGAACATCCCTCCTGCCTCTAGTCCCTCTGCCTTCTCCAAACCACTCGTTTAAAAGCCACGCAGTCCAGGAAGAGACACCTGCCCATGCAGGAAAGGATGCCTGGAAAATAGGGGTGGCAGGTGGAAAAAAGGGGAGTCCCGTGTGCAGTGACAGATCACAGCTGTGCCAGGTTGACAGCTTTCACATCTGCAGCAATCAGATTCAAAGGAAATTTAAAAAAATAGTATTACCTTAGCAGCTGGCATCTCTGAGATATTCAAAGCACCATCCCCAGCAAGACAGCGCTGCCCTCCACAGGCTCCTACAATAATTTCCAGCTCGTCTGTGGATATCTGTCAAGCCTTGATGATCTTAGAGGTCTTTTCCAACCTTGATTCTATGCTTTTAGGATGCTGCTTTCCCCTTTAATTCTCTCCTGTGCCCTCCTGGCCAGGGTACCACAGCTAGGAATTAAAAAACCCCAAAACTTCTGCTTTTCTTGACACATCGTGACTGCACTCATCCTTCTCCCTGAATTAAAATAGCTGTAGTTTTATGTCCTGCTGCTAGCAGCCATAACTGTACTGTGTGCCATCATCAGGAGAGCACACAGCACCGTGCAGCTAACAGCTTCTATTAGTAGAAACTTCGCTCTAACCTTACATAACAGCAGCAATGGAGCAGAGAGGCTGTGGCGTGTGAGGAGCTCAGACCAAAAGCCTCCTCAGGCAGCCTGTGCCCTGAGGGTAAAGGGGCTCCAGACAGAGCAAGGAAAACAAAATGACCTTGGTATTGATAACAAGCACTGCACCCAGATTGCACCAGTGTCACAGGCTGCTGATAGGTGTAAGGTCTAGGCAGTGCTGCCACAAACAGTGGTGAAGAGGGAGTGTAAAACATGCCTTACAAGCTTCAGGAAAGACAAACAAGGATGTTAATATATTGCTATTAAATAGGGTTCCAAAGCACTTGCCCTGCTGCAGGCAGAATGGATTTGTGTGACTGTGGATTAAAGGGCTTCTTTTTTTCCCTCCTTGATTTACTCATCAAATGATTTTTCTCTGACTGCTGCTGTCAATACAAAATTGAAAATGCTGTCAAGCTTGCATGATTTCAGAATATTTGAAGACAGAGTAAAGGGGGTTTGATATTCCTCAGTCATTCAGCAGTGGCTTCTTTGAGCTGTTTGTCTCTTGCTGCACTTTTAACTCAGGCAGTGAACTGCTCTCCTTGCCTTGCCTTGCTTGAAAGGGAACCTGTGAGGAAGGCACCTCTTCCTAAGGCTGACAAAGCTGTACAAACTCTTTGCAGTGGAATCAAGAGCAAAAGGACTTCAAAACTCTAGAGTGGAAGATCTATTTTAGTACTTCAGCTTTTTCAGGCAAATCACAGAGCTTTCAAGGGATGCTCTTAGCTTTATTGGGGCAGAGCAGGAGTGGGTTTTTTTAGATTTTTTGATTGCTAGCTTTAAAAATCATTATTTGTTTGGGCTTTTTTTCTTATTATCTTTTACATAAAGTGACAGTTTGTACCAAAGTTATTGACCATTGATGAGGTGCATGAGAACAGCTAAGAGGAGACACTAAGACCTGGGACTTGGTTTGCTTTCTCTTGCAACCTTTTTTATTCTGTTTCTGATGAATACTTGCTCCCAATTTCTTTTCTTGAATTTGGAATAATAAAACTGGGGTGGTTTTCCCGTTGCCCCTTTCTGGTATTACAGTATCAAGGAAAGCAGAGTGAAAGCAACCAGGGAGCTGCCTGGTCAGGCAAAATGGAAAGTTGCATGCCACCACCTCTCCAGGCTGCAGTGCTGCTCTGAGATGGCCAGGGTCACTGGGAGAGCTTGCCCTGCCACTTGCTGGCTTGTGGGAAGGAGTTTTCCCACCAGTCCCTCCTGTGTTGTCTCTGAGAGGAGCCAGCAGTGCTGCCCCACTGTGTGGAAGCTGTGCTGATGCCACCTGAGTACTTGCAGGGCAGGAGCAAGGGTTGTTATAGGCCAGTAAGTTTTGGGAGGGTTTTTTTTTACCTTTCTCTTGTTTTATGCTGTTGTTTTTCTGATGCTGTTTCCTGCTGAGGCTTGGTGTGGCCTGTAGATCGATTCCAAAGCTGGTGATGAATGGAGGAAGAGCCTCCAGCAGAGGAGCAATCCTCACAGCTCCCAAGAGGGGAGCATCAAGAACAGGTAACAGGGAGGGGAGCAGCCTTGCTGCAGGTTGTGTCTGTTGGAGGTGGTTTGGGACCAGGCTGCACATGTAACTGTTCATTTCCCCAAAGCAAACATCCAGCACAGCCCTGGAAAAGCTGTCCTTTGCTTGAGAAAGTTGCTGTGAGCTGGAATACATTAAGGACTGTGAGTTTCTCAGGTATAGTGGCAATGGGAAACATGCATGAGCTATAAATAGCATCAACATCCATTCTCTCTAATGCCTGGCATCCCAAGCAGTCTTTTTTTGCTGGTGCTAGTGAAAATAAACAAAGCTTTGTCCAGCTTTTATTTGTGTTCTCTTATGCAGGCTAGAATTCTGTGAGTAGTTTTTCTCACTGACTCTGGATTTTGAGTTTGTTTTAGGCAAAAATATTGATATTTTCTCCTTTGGCATGTTTTGTTTTTTAAATTACCATCTATTACCTTCATATTTTAGCAAAACTACGTGGGAGAAGCTATTGTGACAGGAGAATGAGGATTATCAGTAGTCATTTACAAAAAGTCTTTGTGTGACTGCAGGAAAAGGAGGGGAAAAAAAGCAGAAGCCATAATGTAATCTTATCTAAATCTTCCATACTATTTTAACAAAATACTGGCAGTGTTCTGGTTTAGAATTAAGCAAATAATTCAAGGTACTTTAGCATGGTGTTTACATGTATGGATCAGAAACAAAGAGTTGTTGCAATGGAAGGGAAAGCTTTCCATGCCTATTGGATAAGACCTTCCTGTGGTTTTATATTGTCAAGGAGCTATGAAGAGCTGAGAGCAAAATGAACAAGTACGGTCTTCAAAATATTTAGAGTCTCTCTTCAAAATGCTTAGGGTACACTCCTTGAAGTCCTGTTATGAAACGAGCATGAGAGGGTTGTTCAGCCTGGAGAAGGGAAGGCTCCAGTGAGACCTTAGAGCAGTCTCCAGTACTGGAAGGGGTTCCAGGAAAGTTGAGGAGGGGCTTTTGATCAGGAAGGGCAGGGGGAACGGTTTTGAGCTGAAAGAGGGGAGATAGAGATTAGATCTCTGGGAGAAATGTTTTTCTGTGAGGGTGGAGAGGCCCTGGCCCAGGCTATCCAGAGAAGTTCCCCATCCCTGGAGGTATTCAAGGCCAGTTTGCATGGGGCTTTGAGTGACCTGATCCAGTGGGAGGTGTCCCTACCCATGGCAGGTGTGGAACTGGATAAGCTTTAAGGTACCTTCCAACCCAACCCATCCTATGATTGTATTATTCAACTCTCCTTTGCTGTGCCAAACATTAGAGAAACGAGAGGATTACGGAGCAGACATTTTGTCCTTTGATAACCACCAAGTCATTCCTCCTACATCAGCTGGGAGAGCTGGAATAATTAGGTAAGCATTTGAATAAGCAAGAAGGACTAAATTTTTCTGCAGTTATACCAGCTGATCTGATTTTGCACTGCCCGTACTGACAGCCCTTTCCCGAGCAGCGTTGCTGGGCTGGTCTGTTCCTGAGACACTGTGTTTTTTCATATTGCCAGAAGATGGCAGAAGAAAGCAACCTTTAATGCTTTCAAAATCCACAGTATCCTCCTAACTAGCTCTGAGAGGGAGCTATTACTGATGTACAAGAACTGTGCTGGTTGGATGGATAAAAATGTGAAATGTCCTGGATGAATTAAATTGGTATTGACCTGAGTGCATACATCAAATAATCTACGCTGCATCCTTGCCCTTGCAGGATTTCTATATAAGAAGAGCCTATAACAGGGCTCATTTTTCCTACACACAGCACAATTTAGCCTGGTTTAGCTCCACCAGCAAAATTTGCTGTACAAACCAGGCCAGAACATAATGGAATGGTGATTCTTTTAGTCTGTCATTCTCTTTCCCATCCTGGAGGTGTTCAAGGCCAGGTTGGATGAGGCTTTGAGCAACCTGATCCAGTGGGAGGTGTCCCTGCCCATGGCAGGGTGTGGAACTGGATGGGCTTTGAGGTCCCTTCCAACCCAAACCATTCTATGGTTTTATGAAAATAGATAACAGCAAACAGTGTTTATCCCCAAACCAGAGACTAATCAGGGCTGTTCAGGAACTGAAAAGCTCTGAGTGGAAATGATTTTGTGTTTGTGATATATTGAATGAAGTGTATATACCTTAGAGGGAAAAAACATGCATGCAGGTGAGCTCAGAAGGGATGCAGCTCCTGCACAGCTGAGACAATTGCAGTTGTGGTACTGGGTCAGGTCTTGAGAGTCCTATACTGAACCCTGCTCTTCTGCCACCAGAAGATCGAATCTGATCTGCAATGCTGGAGCTCAGAGCTGGGTCAGCTCAGTTGGGCCCAGTGCTCTATTTCTGAGACTGTCAGATGTAAGAAGGTGGTTACTGGTTTGCTGACTGTTCAAAGAATGTACCACAGAGCTGAAATGCTTTCTTACCCTGACTTACTAAATGCCTGTCCCACTTCCTTCATCTGCAGCGACAGCAAAGTGTGGTAGAGTCTGCTGCTCACACCTGATTTTCTGCTCTCCTAGGGTCATAAACAATTGTGATTACCAAGGAATTCCATCTCATCCCTCTGTTAACTTAAGCATCCTGTTGATGAATTAAAAATCAGGTGCTGACAGGCAAGACCTCTATGGTTAAAATTCAAACTCCCTCTGCTAGCAGAGATCCTGACACAGTGATTGGGCTCTCTTTGCACACACACAGCCTCCCTTCTGGCTGGTTACATCTCCATGCTGGATGTTGCATCCTGACAGCTACACGTGCTGTCCCAGCAGGATCTGTCAGCACCAACCAGCCCCACTTGCCGAGCTCTTCTTTTGGCACAGGAATAAAGACAAAATCCTGGCCAAAGTGGGAGTCATGAGAACAGAGCTAAGGCTGTGCCTTTCTAAATGTTTATCTTCAGTCTGCATTTGATGGCTGGATAATAAGGTGACCGGTCTCTTAGAGAAACCTAAGGCTGGTTAAACACAGGACAACAGTGGTTTTCCTGAGCAGCAGGGAAGAGGATGTGCAGGAACTCACCATTCCCCACTCACAGCCTTTGTAGCTGAGGCTTCCATGCAGTGTCTCTTCCCAAGCCCTTCAATCCCATCTTTAATTGTGGCCAATTAAGCTGGGCTGCTTTTTTATTTCTAAAAGGAATGGTTTTCCCTTTGTACCATTTGCATTTTGTCGTGCTGCTTGATTCACTCACCATTTTCCTGAGGTTGTTAAGGAAGCAGCCTGTGAAAACAAGGATGGAAAATCAGAAAATCATCCCAGACTTTTTATCTATACGTCTGTATATATATATATATGGGGGACAGATTTTTCAAAGGCAGCAAAGGGGAGTGTATCAGATTATGCACCTAAGTACTATTTATGCCCTTGAAAGTCTTTCGCTTACAGTGCTTAATTGGTTTGTGCAAATCCATTGCCAGGAGAGGTAATTGGCCATTTTTATGGAAGAATCAGTAACAAAAACACTCCAAGCTATTGTTTGAGAAATTAAAAAAGAATTAGGAATTATGGAAAGAATATGTTTGAGGGCATCAGCCAGCCTTTCCTGGAACGATGCAAATTCACTCAGTGAACACAACAGCAGACACAATGAAATGAGTTGTATATGAAGAACTGAGATCTCCAATGTGATATTATGCAGAAGGTAAAGAGTCGGCAGTAGATAAGTAACAGCTCAATGTGTTACCAAGGGTGCACTTTGATTTTGATGAATGTTAAAAGAACCTTTAGCCTTGAAAATAAAGAGGATAATTTCTCTCTAGGCAATGGCTGCTCATGAAAGTCATAAAATAAGAGCACTGAAGCCCTAATTTTATAGTGCTTTTTAAATGATTTTCAAATGGTCCAGCTGCTTTGTGCCACAATAACACAAGTCAGAGATATTTACGCTGGTGATAACAAGCATACACCAGCCTGCCTGCACTGCACTCCGCAGGCAGCCTGCATGAGGCAGAACACACAGAGAAAGCTGGTACTTGCCACTATGGATTGATCACGATTACACTGTGGGTAGAGCGATCCTGGGAAGTTGCTGTTTCCAACAGGCAACCTGATTGTTTTGCTTGTTTGTGTCCTGCCTGTGAAGCACAGGATGTACACAGATAGCTATTCTGGTGTTATTTTGACACTTGAGAGCCTGCCAGCTCTGTGTGCCTCTCATAGTGTCCTTGGCAGACTACTCTTTTCAGAAACAGGAGGATGAATTCAGCCATGGGTTGTACTGCTCAGTTTTGGTGGGAGTTTCCCCATGAATTAGTTTTTCCCCAGTGTTGATGTCATGATGTTGCATGAGTTCTGGGCAAATGCTAGGTGCTTCTGCTGAGATGCTGGAACTGCCACCAGCAGCTTTCCCCAGGGATTTTACCTCTAGATGTATCTAGGACTTCAGTCTAAAACTATAGTTTGTTTTTCAGGACCTGCTCTAAGACTGAACTGGGCAGAGAGCATGGTGGGAGGAAGGTCCCTCTGGGAGGTTTTTGGCCATGGAGCATCTCTTGTCACCAGGGTGGGAAAATTCTGTCTTCCATATGTGTGACTTCTTGTACATGTTGGACTACATTTTTATCTCTTCATTTGCTGATCCAAATGCAGCAAAACAGATTAGTTTCTTTTTATGTCCAGGGATACGAGATTCAGAAACCTTCTATGCACTGAAGAGAGAGGAAAGATAGATTTGATGCCAGAGCTTTAGGTCATGTTCCTTTCATCTTTATCTCATCTTTGGATTGTCTGTCTGACATTTACCCCTGTTGCTTTGATCTTTTTTTATTTCATAAGAGTTTAGATTTTACATAGTTGTATATTGTATCTCAGTTGAATATGTAAATCCTGCAGCTTGATGAAATTGCTGCCTACTGGGTGACTTTTTGGATAGCATTGCCTAGAGGGAAGTGACAGGCAATCATAAGGTAAGCCAGCACAAAGGAAGTAGGTCTGCTTTTTCTAAGAAGGCAGTGAACAATGCTTTTCTCTTCAAAACAGAAATGAGTGCATGTAGCGGTGCTCCAGGCCGCACAGAATAGTGCCATGGTCACAGATTGCATGAGTTCATATTTCTGCCTCACTTGCATCTCATCTCATCTTTGAGAGATCCAATTTGCAGCAGAGAAGATAAAGTAGCCACCAGGGCATTACATTCATCTCTTTCATCAATCAAGAACCATTTTTTGTTACTGAAGATCCAAGTCCAGGAAGACAGAAAATCATGTGGCATGAGGCTTTGTAAGTGGCCAACTGGCATGTCTCTATGACAGCTCTTTGCAGCTTTTGGCTGTTTCTCAAACCAGAAAATTACAATTTTTGTGTTGTGTATTCTGATAAATCAGTATCAAAAACTTAAAAATCAGTGGTTTCTGACTGAGAACTCAGAACTTGCTCCCCACTCACCAAGATACAGGATCATTCCCTTTTGTAATAGCTTTTTGTTCATCTCCTGCTATAGAAGATGCATTCTGACAATTACAGTGAGACCACGTGTGATCTTTGCCACTGATTTGGACATAGTTTTGCTGGTTACTCCTAATCTTTTGGGATCCTGCTGTCCTCCCACATGCCAATGGAGACAATGTTGTTAAGTAGATAACTAGGCTTACCCAAGAGGTTGAGTGAGGTTCAGTTAATGCTGCTAAAGTGACCTGTGATTGCTGAATCAAAGTGCTGCATTAGAGGGACTCACCACTAGAGGCGATACAGAAATGTGTGCCGTGGTAAAAGTCAACCGAGCCCTCTGTAGGTATTCCATAATAATACATTTCCTGGCCACAGACAGTTTGGTCACTTTTGCTTCCCCATGCAAAATGTGCAGCATTTGTTGCATGGAAGACACGAGCCCTCCTCGGGTCTTCTGGTTATGGGCTATGGAGCTTTGCAGAAGTTTGGTTTACAAAAGCTCGTGACAGAAAGCAACTCAACATGTTTTAGAATCACAGAATCACAGACTTGTGAAATGGTTTGGATTGGAAGGGAATTTAAAGCCCATGCAGTTCCACCCCCTGCTATGGGCAGGGACACCTCTGACTGGTCCAGTGCTCCAAGCCCCATCCAACCTGCCCTGGAAGAACACCTCCAGGGATGGGGCAGCCACAGCGTCCCCAGGCAACCTGGGCCAGGGCCTCCCCGCCCTCACAGGAAAACATTTCTTCCTAAGATCTCACCTCATTCTTCCCTCTTTCAGCTTCTTGTTGCCTTGTAATGTGTTTCTGTTTGCAGTGCCCAGTGTTCACCACACTTCAAGACTACTTACATTGTAGAAAAGAAGGCATAAGTTTATGATTACTGAAAACACTCAAAATAGAGGCAGATAATGCAGAATTCCAAATAATTTCAGTTTTGCGAAGTTTCCTGACGATAACTTCCTATAAATTCAACAAGTATTATAGCCTCTGTTTTGACTACAAAGGCAAGCAGTTACTGGCCCAAACAAAGTACAAAATTTCCCATCACAGAATTATTTAGGCTTGAAAAGACCTTTAAGATCATCAAGTCCAGCCCTTAACCTAACACTACTAAGTCCACTACTAAATCATGTCCTTAGGCAATGAGGTGGCTCAGGTCCTCCTATAATGGACTTGAAATACATGTTGAAAGAGCACGCTGAAGTTTTAGCATAGCCTGCAGCCGTCTTGCAAGACTACGATGCATCTTTGCTGGGGTGGTATTAGCCTTGCTAATCTGCCTGAACTCCAGGGGCTAAACTTGCCTGCTTAAAATCCACAGGAAAGTTGATTTCTGCAGGATATGTTACATCTCGTGCCCTCAGCTGTTTATTATGTAGCACTTGAAAAAATATTTTACCCTTCAGCCCAAAGGGTCTTGGCCTTGGCCTTACGTATCAGTAGTGGCTGAAAGCCAGACAAATATTTAATAATCAGTTTGTTGACCACTTCAGAGTCCTCTGGGATGAAAGACATCATGTAAAGTCAACTATCTGTACTTCATTTTACTGGAAAGATTTGACTCATTTAAAGAGTTTTCCAAATTTCTGATAAGGAAAAATATTTCTTGTAAAATGCAGCTTTAATTCTAGATTGCCCTTTAATTCCCAAGTCCCTCCTCAGAAACTGCATGTAACTGGCCCCATAGAAACAAGCAGTGACAATGGATGGTACTGCTCCAGGTTATTTTAGCACTGGCACAAGCCCTGATGCCAGCACAGGTTTGCTTGGTGACAGAATCATCCTGTTTATTGACTTCACCGAGTATTGGGTTGGGCCCTAAGGGCAAATCCTTTCTCTGATCCTCAGTTCCTCCTCAGGGAGGTCCCATGAAACCTTATTCTCAGATGTTGTTCAGATTTGTCTTGTTGATGTTGGCAGGATAAAGAAAATTCCATCTCTAGCATTTAATAAATTCTAGTTTCAATGGTGGCACTCTGCAACTCTTTGTACTTAACCTCAATATTAGCAATCACGTGTTGCACTATCAAACCAGCCTGTTTACATTTCTATTCCTGGTACCTGAATGTTCTCAAAGTTCATCTTTCCCTTACTATATGTACACATTGTTGTTACCTATACATTTTTTCCCCATCATTCATTACAGAGACAGAATGTGATTGAAAATAAACATACAAGAAGAATCTGGAGCGTATATACCCGCAGGCATCACAATGAGGTCTTAAAACTGCACTTAGAAGAATGTCTAACATCAAATGATGGTGTTAAGGTAATACAATTTCAGTGATTTTTATAGAGTCCTAGATCTTTGGTTTTACTTCTTCTTGAGCTCATTTCTGCAAATCTTTATTTCTCCAAATGGTTCTACTAAAGTAAAAAAAGTTAATTTCCAAGTATAGTAACAAGGTTTAACTGGAAAGGCTAAGGTTGGGTTCTCCACCTCATCACCACAGAAGTTCAGTGAAGTGCTTGCATGTTGGGCAGGTTTCTGCCTTTCCCCACCCAGGGCCAGACCTGCACCATTGCGTTTCTGGATGCCCACCAGTCCCTGTCAGAGGGCAGCCACTCACTCTGCTCAGGGCTTTTCCACAGGGTGTCACATTCCTGATTGGAAATGCAGTGAGATTAGGAAGGCTGCAGTTCAGCCCAGGATGGCTCTGTTGCCAGAGAAGTCCTGGCTGTCCCACCCCTGGAGATGTTCAGGGCCAGGTTGGATAAGGCTTGAAGCAACTTGATCCCGTGGGAGGTGTCCCTGCCTATGGCAGGGGGTTGGAAATGGATGGGCTTTGAGATCATCTTCCAAACCAAAGCATTCTATGGTTCTATGATGATTTGTAATCTGCCTTTGCAAAACCTAGTTTTATTTCCTCCAAGTCATCTAGCTCATTTTTAGGCTTTGCTTTTCCATAGCTAAAAGAATTCCTAGATTTAGCTGTAATCAGTGGGCAATTAGAATCATAGAATCACTAGGTTGGAAAGGACCCACTGGATCATCGGTCCAACCATTCCCATCAATCACTAAACTATGTCCTTCAGCACCTCATCCACCCTACCTTTAAACATCTCCAGGGAAGGTGACTCAATCCTCTCCCTAGGCAGCCTGTTCCAGTGCCCAATGACCCTTTCTGTGAAATATTTTTTTCCTGATGTCCAGCCTGAACCTCCCCTGGTGGAGGTTGAGGCCATTCCCTCTCGTCCTGTCCCCTGTCCCTTGGGAGAAGAGCCCAGCTCCCTCCTCTCCCCAACCTCCTTTCAGGTAGTGGCAGAGAGAAATATGCAACAGGAATCCCTCTCCCTTGGAAACAGCAAACAAGGTCAGAACAGGACAACTCTGTATCTCATCTGTGCTGCTCTGCTAGGAATTAGCACTAACGCTGCCTACAATGCCAACCAACACCTCCCCAAGAGCCCCCGCTGAAGCCCCAAGCAGGCCCTACCGCCCCGTCCCAGCTCAGGTTCGTTAGTTCTTCCTGCTTCTGTCATTTAGGAATTATTGTAATTGTACTTTCCAGATACCTCAACAACTTTGCAACCTGCTGGTGGTGAGAAGAACTTGTTTTGGCCTAACAATGGGCACCAGGTACATTGAGTGTAGATGACTGCATGCTGTCTCCATGCTCCAGAGTGGAACAAGCATCCACACAAGCTTGAGAAATAAACAGTGAAACCTATTGTTATTCTGAATATCCATATTTTAACTGCAAATCAGGCTGCAAATAGCAATTTTTAGAACATTTCTTTTTATGTAAACTTTCCCACTTAGTAAAATGTAAAGTGAAAAAGGTAAAACCCAATCATAGTTCAATGTTAAGGCTACTCAGAATGATGAGTATGTCTTGTGGTATTTTATAAGGTAAATCTTTGCAGCATTTATAAAATCAATTTGTTGAATAATTATAAGATAATGCAAAGCCATAAAGAGAGTGATTCTCTTTTTGATTAATTTTACCCTCTTCTGTAAGTTTTTTCTTTATTGGATATTCCTTTTGCTTTCTTCTGTGCTAATCTTAAGTCTATTTTAAGGCAATGAAGTTTAATAGCTCTAACTAAATAAAGCAGTTGGGCAGCATATGTTAACAAGTTCCCTATTCCCCACCCTTCCAAACAGCTCAGACTCAAGTAACACTCACATATCGCCTGTGCAGAGATTAGCCCACCCTTCACCACGTGGTTTAATTCCACCTTCCAGCTGCCCAAACTGTCTGGTGGTTCCTGGGCAGAAGGGGTGCCAGGCTCAGAGCATTCCTGGGCTGAGGGGTTCCGAGCCCTTCGGTGGCCTCAGGCAGATTTAGGCAGGAGCAGCAGAAGCCTGAGGGGAGGGGTTTTTTTTGCTGAAGCTTGCTCTTTGCTGCCCTTGATGTTCCCAAGCAGGTGGCTGTCTCTAAATAAAGCATGCGCCTTGACACCTCCCTGGATTAGCTCAGTGCTGCATCCCTGATGGAACAGGGAAGAACCACAAGAAGGCAAAGTCCACATTAAGGGAATCTTATTCAAAAGCCTGCTCCTTCCCTCCCCACATGAGCTGTATCACTGTGCCTGCTAGCACTGAGCTCTCCCCAGCAAAGAAATGTCGGTCAGTGCAACTGAGACATGGTCCTGAATACCTCATGTGAACCAGTTCTAATAATAAGCTACTGGGAAAGAGGGGACAGCTTATTCTAGGGGTGAGTTCAAAATAAAGAGCAAGAGAGCAGCTGTGCTGGATGTCACTAAAGATCCACTGAGCCTGCTGTCCTGCATCCAACAGGGGCTATGAGGGAATGCCTACAGAAAATAAGAATATGAATACATGAATTACACTGCTTTGTAACAGTCTTCCTACTTCAAGCTGGCTGCAGCTCATAAGCTTCCAGATCTGGTTGGAGTCTCTAAATAAGGACTCTATGTAATGGACTTCTGTTCCATAAAGTTTTCCAGTTAACCCTGTGAATATTTACAGGCTTTTACCTTCCACAGCATCTCATGGCAAGGCACTACACAGCTCATGTAAACCCCTCTTTTCTTTTCAGACCTGGCTTCTACTCACTTCACCTGATGCTCTCAGTTCTTGTACCAGAAAGTAAAATTAAGAGCAAGATACCTTTTAAATACCTTTTAAAATGGGACCTTCCCTCAATTAAGAGTTAACATTCCATGCCTTCAGTCTCCTGGGATGTGTAGAGCCTGCTGATAGATGTGCATTTTCTGAACAGAGTCCTCCTGGTGAGGCAGTATTTTTCTTTTGTTTCAGTTCTTTAGTGTATATTTCAGTATCTGAAATAAAATTTTCCTGCTGATAGCGTAAAACAGGGAAATACTAATGCCACATCACATCATGGCCTGAACTATGGACTTTGAGTGACGGACGAGAAGGTCTCTTTTCCTCCTAGCGTACCACAGCAGCTGGTGTTTTCTGTTATTGGAAGTTACAGGACTAATTCTACCACTTTTCATAGAATCTGAGAATGGTTTAGGTTCAAAGGGATCATCCAGTTTCAACCCTTGCCATGGGCAGGGTCACCTTCCACTGGACTAGGTTGCTCCAAGCCCCATCCAGCCTGGTCTTGGACACCTCCAGGGATGGGGCAGCCACAACTTCTCCGGGCAGCCTGTGCCAGTGTCTTACTGTTCCACAGGAAAAAACTTTGCTCATGCTTAGTGGAATCTTATCCTGAGCAGACCTGGAGCCAAAGTTCAGCTATATATTATGAAGGGAGCGGTACAGGCAGGCAGGAAATATAGGCAACACTAACACTGCAGACTAAAGACATTTTAGTGGTTTGCCAGTGCCCTTGAAAGGAGTTTCTAATGAATTCGTTTCCTCCACTGGGGTCAGTCACTCTTGCTGTACAAAATCACTGCTGTGGCATGGATGCCATCCTGACTCAGCTTCTCCCTATGCTCTTCTTTTCTCTACTGTGGTGAAGCAACACTCTCCCAGAATGAGCAATGTCTCCTAGAGCAGGTACTAATTTAAATCTGGAGTAGCATTCACAGCTGTGGCTTTGTGGGACAGATGTTCTGGGGCACGCAAAGCAGAATCCTGATGGGAGGTTCCATCAATCTAGCTCACATGACTCTAATTTTGCCCAGCCTAAAGCCATTAAGATGCATTATTTCACTCACATGAATTTCAGCTTTTTCAATGCTGTGTCTTCAAAAGATTTCCAGACTAAAATGTACTGTAATGTGAATGAAGTATAAACTCTAATGAAATATTAACTCGTATAAATCCCTATTAATGCTAATGGAGAACTTCAAATCAAACCCAGCTCCTCCTCCACCCCTCTGCTTCTTTGTTAGGTATCAAGATTGTCCAAGCACTTCTGGGTTTTAAATGTGATTTTCTATTTGATTTTTTTATGTTGCAATGTCTTCTCTTTCTCTCGTCAGTGGAGCTCTTTGGCAAGACTTGGGAAAATCTTAACAGATGGTCATGTAGATCTTTGAAAAGATCTTCAGTATGCTTATTTTGCCAAGCATGTGTGTGCACTGAAATAGGGAGGGATTGAGGGATTTCTCCATCCCCATAAGTGCTAGACAGAGTCAGCATCCAAGTTATGACCTCTCAAAAAATTACAGAGGGCAGGGGGTCTGGGAAGGAAGAGGTTCTACTCACAAGTCACCACTATTTAAGTTTTCTAATAACCTTGTGAGTCTCTTTCAGCAGAGAAGAAAATGATCAGAACTGATGCTTCAAATGCAAACAAACGAGTAGAAATGTATTTACTTAATCTTGCAGGGAAGGTTTATAAGGTCAGCTAATCAATAAATCAAACCAGCAGCAGAGACCAAAAATAGATTTGATTATTGCTTCATGGTTCACTGCAAGGTAACAAGCTAATTTTCAGGCAGAGTGGCAGTGTGAATTTCAAAAGCTGTTTCTGTATTAAAAATCACATTGGTTTAACTACTAATTAACTGGTGATAGGAAAAGTGACATCCTCAAAACAGCATAAAACTAATTTGTACCAATTAAACTTCGTCATTGATGTCAGCTAAATGATTTCCTACCCATCGTTAAACCAAGGATGATTCAGAGCCAGAAGTGCTTTGGGATAATTTGGAGGGAGAGTGAACTGATGAGTCCAAGCTGACAAAATGCTTTGAAGATCTGACATCTTTGTTTTTAATGCCTTCAATACACTACATTACATAAGATATCTTGTTGAAAACATTTGCACAAGAAAAGGTTTGTGGGTTTGCTGAACCAGTGCTGCAGAGAAGTTTATTCTGCTGGTGTGGGTCTTCAGGCTGTCATAGTTTTTAGTCGCACTGCATTACTCAGCAGAAGGAGGAATGTACCTGTAGCAGTGTCTGGGCTCTTCACAAATTGCCAATGCCACATCACCAGGCCTGGAAGACAAAAAACTTTTTGTACAAGAACATGTACGTGAGAACTGTAACCAAACTAAGGATGCTGGTTATGTCACACTCCTGAGTAAGAGAAGTAAACATACTGCACAGCCAGATGCCATTGTTGAACTTGCCTCTGACCTGAGCGCAAACCAGAACAAACTCTGTCCATCTTCACCACCTCTGTGGACTCGTCTGGTAGCACCACACTAGGCACAGCTGCTGCAGAGCACACATTGTTCACTGTACTGATGTTGGCTCTGCTTGATTTGGAGGAAACAAGGTGTTAGAATGAATCCATTTACAGTTTTGTTGATTTTTCTCTTTGATGCATAATTTTGTTTATTCTTTCATCATGCATTGATCCTAGGAAGCTGTAAGTGCACTGTGGTTATGAAGGGTGAGACTAGAAAAACACATGTCAATAGCATTGCCCTTTCAGCAGACCTTCTGTTGCCGTAGCTGAGCATCCAAATTCCGCAGATGCTTCAGAAAGCCACGATTGGGGAAAATCCATCGATGCTGCTTCACTGTTTTGATGGCTTCAACCAATGGGAGGTGGTGATTGATCATGAGATATGCCAGGACTAGGGATGCTGACCTGCTCACTCCAACTGCACAGTGTACCAAAATTTTAGCTGGTTAAAACAAAACAAAAAAATTATAACTGTAGAAGAGAAACAGTACAATGGATAAAATTTAATTTAAAGTGATGGCAAACCTCTTCTGGCTTTCTCTAGCCTGGGCAGAGTTAACAGTGCAAATATGATGTATTCCTTATCCATCTAATAGAACATGTGAACTGCTAACAATCAAGTTTATTTGCATGTGCTACACTCACTTGTGCCATGAGGTTACAATCTGCTCTTAGAATTACTGATAAATCAAAGAAAACCCTGTTGAAGCAATGACATGGTTTTGTTGTAAGCAAGAGGAACGCCACATCCACTGATTTCAGGGACTTACTTAGGTGAAGAACGCTAAAATCCAGCCTGAATGGATGGCACTAACACATTAGCCACTGAGAAAAATGACTGGCTCAGGACCATTGCATAGTCAGGCAATGTACTGAAACTATAATTCTCTTCTGAAGGCAGAACTTGCGATACAGACTGAGACAGCTCCATTAATGCCAGTTTACTGATACTAAGGAATGGTCTTTTATGTAACACAGGTTAATTAGTATTTTATTGCACTAGTGCCAAGCAGCTCAGTCTCTTGTGCAACATGCTATAAATCTCCTTGGCTAAAGGTAAATCTCTTCATGGGCACAGCCCTGCAGGTCCTATTCACACAAGAAGCTCATCTACAATCTGTGATCCTCTGCATGTGGCTGGTGGCTGAAGAAATCAAGACTTTTGTCTCTTTCTTCATTTGCTCTTAGACAGTTACTATAGGAGGGTCTCAAAGAGGGTGGCCATTTTAAATGCATGAGTTTGCTTTTCCCCTTTTGAACCAGCCTTTCCCTCAGACTTTTTGCTCTTTACTCAGCCTCCTTTCTTCTCTGCCCTGGTCTCTCTCCTGCATTGTTCATCCTTTTTCTCATGTCACCTATTTGGGACCTGGCTAGAGCTACACACAGGTACCCAGCACTCCCACCACCCACTGCACAGGTGACCAGCAGCTGGCAGGAGACTTGTCCACCACTGAGCTAATGGAGCTGTCCTATTAACAGAGGCTGCCAACTCGCATAAAAAGATGACCAGTGATAATTTCATACCTCCTGGTGTGTTCAAAGCGTTGTGAATAAATTGTGCCGCAGAGAAAAAGAACTGGCTTATATCAAAGCTTGGGAGGTCATGGGCTGGTACACCGTAGTAATCAATGGTCGCTCCATAAAAGTCCTGCCCTCCATGGCTGTATGCTGTGCCGTGGGCAGCATTTAAAACATGGGTCACACCCATCTTCCACAAAACAAACCTGTTGTGAGCTGTTACTCTAAGGAAAAGACAAACAAGTTGAGATGGGTGCAGAGATATTCCCAGAGCACAAGCACCGGGATTGTATCTCGTGAGCCATTTGCTGAAGCACAAGCTGGAGCATGAGCCCATACATTCCTTCCAAATGCTAACCAAGAAGCAAAAGCCAACTTAGTCATAATTTTGTCTCAGAAACTATGCTGACTGCAGTGCGAATGACAACAATTAGCAAAGCTATGAGCTGTGTAAAGCTGCACCTGTGAAGCGTGCAAATAGAGAGAATGGAGGTGTGTCCAGAAAGTTGTACTTACAGATCTCCTAAGAATAGATTGGGCCATACTTCATCAACATGGTTGCAAGAGGGCCGCCCAGTGTGCAGAAGTTGCTCAATTTCTTTAAGGGAGGGGACGTCCCCCATGCATGCCCCAGCGCCTTCAGGTCCCTGAGTGCCCAGCGCCTCCACTTCAGCCATGCTGTCACCAGCCAGAGGCATGTCGCTGAGCACTGGGGTGCTGCCAGCTGCTGGGTCAGTCACGGGGGAGGCCAGAAGATGGGCTAGGGCAGGTGCCAGGCAGCAGCTCCTGCTGCTGAGCCATGTCATCCCACATCTCAGCGCCCCCTGAACCGCCCCCCATGTTGGCCACTCGCCTGGGCCAGAACCACACAGCTCTGCCCCACAGCAGCCTCAGCACCTGGAGCATCAGTCCCTGCACAAAAGATGCCCTCCAAGACATAGCTGTGACTGCCCTCAGCGGTGTCCTCGATGTGGCAGTGGCAGTCAGTGAGATCTGGCCACTCATTACAAGCGATTAAAAGCCCAATATAAGAAAACAGAAACCTGTCCAGTTCAAGAAGAGTGGCAACTATCCTCTGTTAACAACAGTGTTCCAGTCACTATAAGGTGCTTAGAAACCCAGCAGCAAATGAGTCAAAAATGCACCACTGAGTCCTACAAACACAATCACCAGGAGGTTAAACACCAAGCAGATGATGACTTGCCTACTACCAGTAATTTAGAGAACTGTATTTCTCGATGCTACCATTTTGTCATCAAGTAAAATAACCTAAGTATTGCAGTCACTGCTTTCACCAAGATGTTAATACAACACACCTGACATACTGTATGGTACCTCCCTCTGCTGAAGACAGAACTAAGGATGTGAGCTTAAAGGGTGACAGGTGGAACTGGGAAGCCACTGATGAGTTCATAAAGGAAGATCTGCTGAGTTACAGGTTAATGGTTCATTGTGTCAAACTGCAGTGTTTGTGCTCTAGGGCTGCAGGCTATGGGATTCCTCACAAGGGGCTGCAAAACTGGCAGTGACAGAGCTACAGGGCAAAACATGTGGAATACTGATACACCTTGCAAGCCTGGTTGGTGAAATGCACTACGCTGCTCCTTTACGAAAGGAGTCCAGGAGAGAAGATGGCCCAAGATAAGAAACTTGCTGCGGATATTATCCTTGATCAGGTCTGAACCACCTTTATTCTACGTGTATTGATTCATTGTGATGGAGTGAGTGCATGCTTTATTTTATTTTATCAAGAGATGTTATCACTGAGAGCTGTTTGCAACCAGGTATTAAAGTCTGGACTGATAGCCTATGCTTAGGTGTACTCTGGGTGAGAGATCACCCTAATACAACGCAATAGTTTCCAGCATCACAGGGTGGATGTCATATGCAAGAAAAAAAAGTGACCTTGTGCAGAGTCTGTCATGAAATGGAAATTGTTAAAATTCTGTGAATTTAAGAGAAGAAACTGTTCAAGAGCCTGCTAAATACAAAGAAGCTGTTACTTCCCATTGCATATGTGTTCCTGCCTGAAAGGTGATAAAGAAAAAATGGAAGCACTAGGGCTGCTGGGCTTATTTCAAGGGGATAGTGGAATGTGCAGCCAGGCTGGGCTAGGAATAAGGCAACCAGTGGGTCCTATCCAGCAGAGACCTACGAAAAGGGTTACAATTAAACTTCAAGCACTACCCAACTGTCCTTAGTATATGACCTTGTTTTTCTGCTTCATCCTTCTTTTATCCTTTGGTAAACTAGTGCTCTTTCAGCTGATTGATTTGTGCTTATGAGTAAGAAAATCTGACTGACTGAGCAGCTTAAGTTGTTTAATTTGTTTTACTTTTCTCAGACGTCTGGGTACAGTCTCAAGCTGAGACTTCACTGTGAGTTTTTTTAAATGTAAGCCCAGCCCTTTTGTTGCCAATCAAGTTCTGTCAGAAACGTGACTCACCTGTTTAATTCTGTTCCTTTTCAGCTGTAAAGCTTTTATTGGACTCTGCCTCAAATGCACTAAGAATTCAGAGTTCATACACAAAAACTTCTGAGCAGGAAGACATGAAATGCAGAAGAATGATATTCAAGTCCTGTGTGTCTCCAACATCAGCATGGCATAGGTGTGTGACTTCAGAACTGTGCCTTTCCACAGCTACCATCTTCTACACATTTAAGAGTTTGTAAACATGGCTTTGGTAAAGCTGTGTTGCTGACTTTTTTGAGGAGCTGCCTTTCAAATGGAAAGGAGACAGAAATCTGGCTTTCGGACCACCTCCACAGAACATAACCTCACTGGAGAGGACAAGATTATCTTTTCCTGTTCTGTGTTCTCCCTGTCCTCCTGCCCAGCAGTGGGCCAGGATGGTTGAGAATGTAGCTGTCCTTCCGTGTATTTACACAAGACCTGGCCATGATTCTGACTTTGTAAGGAATTGTGGTAATTTAGTTACTATAAAGGTAGCCTGAATTCAAATGCTGAAAAACTATGGAAAGCATGAATTTAGCTTTGTCCTCAAGCTTGGCAGGACATTCCTTCCAGGTGTAACCTTAATATCCAGATGGGTTTAGCTCTCTGCAGCTTTGCTTCTTTCCTGACTCTTTTAAAGCTACTAAAGATGGATGTGAAAAGCAACAAACTGATATGTGGTCATACTGTATGACCAAGGCGCAAAATCACCTTTCTGTCAGTAGGGAATTTTTGAGATTCCAAGAATTTGGCTGTTCTCCTGACTGTTGGGTTGGGCAGTTCTATATGATCCTAATGTAGCTGCTGTTTTGGTTGAAATTAATGCATGATTAAGGTCAAAACACCCAACAGAAGGCATCTTTTAAATGAGTGGGCTACACCTTTGTGTGATTACTTTGTAGGCAATACATGGTGCAGTAATCTAAATCACAGAACAACCAGGTTGGAAGGGACCCATCGGATCTTCTAGTCCAACCATTCCTATCTAACACTAAACCAAGTCCCTCAAGACCTCATCCACCCGTGTCTTAAACACCTCCAGGGAAGGTGACTCAACCACCTCCCTGGGCAGCCTATTCCAATGCCCAATGACCCTTTCTGTGAAAATTAAACATTCTCTGGCTAATAATGTATGAGGTGGCCACAGTGCAAACTACCATGAAGTGTTCCAGCAGCAACAGCGATGTTGGACTGGATGATCTTAGAGGTCTTTTCCAATCTTAATGATTCTATGTATTTTTGTTGTATGGAACAATTTTGTCTGCTTAGCACTTGGAATTTACTCTGGTTTTTCTTTTCCCTCCCTCTAATAAGCTTATTTTTTTGCCTTGAAAAATAATTTATATTTTGCAGATTTGATTCGTTCTTAGGCATTCAGTCCCTTTTTCTTCCATTACAAAAGAAATTTGAAAATTAAATAGACGCTTAAATGTTCACACATGACTAAGTATGCTTCAATTCAAGCACGGAGATTATGAAAAAATTATAAGGTGGGATCTGGTCTATACAAAAATGAGATTATCAAAAACCCCATCCCAAAATCCAGAAAAAGAAAACATCAAGATTTAGATCAGTTAGCACATCTTAGTGAAAGATTCCCCCTTGCCATGTTGTACTTTCTGCTTGAAGAGAGTTTTCATAAGCAATTCATTTTCTATTCAGCTGGGGCCTTTCTCTTCTGCATATGAGTTTGAGATTTATTTGAGATAGGTTATTTCAAATTATTAAATGCTAAGAGCATTATCTAATGACAGATTTATCTTTTTTAAAAAAACCCAAACAACCCATTACATTAGCATGTCTCATTTTCGTTCGCTATATAATATATTGTAACTGGAGCTAGTTGGGAAATTTCAATATAAATTTCCTCTCTTTTTTTTTTTTTCCAAGTGTCAGCTTGAACGTTGAATCAATACAACTATGTGAATTGAATAAATTGTTTTCCATCCAAAGATCCACCTAGTGTAATTACACATTTTAAAGTCCCTCTTTCTTGGCAATCTGCAATAGCTTTAAATATATCTGTAGCTTATAATTTGTCATAAATTCTCAGGCTGACATGTCAGCTTTGGCAGTGTCTGTCAAACTGATACCAATGCCTTTGTGTCACACAGCATGAAGTGACATAACTCAAAGTGATAGAATGAGTTTTATTGGAAATTTCTGTTAAATAAAGCACAAACTATTTAGATAATTCACTCTTTAAAAGAACATCCAATTTTAGCAAGAACAAGTAGTTTTCAGCTTTGAAGTGTGGTGGCTGAGCAGCTTTTACATGTCTATGCTTATTTAAGAGTTACAGATGTTCAGTTGTGCACTTTTCTGTGCAAGATAATTTGACCTTTTTAAAAATATTTGTTAGGTGATGAAAAAAGACAGAGCAGAAAAATGCCATTAGTAGTGATAACTTCAGATAAAAGTCAAACATCGAGACTTTCTCCAGTGTTGAAGCTGGCAAATTGCTGCTGTAAAGTAGCCCAGGAGACCCAAGGCCTGGCAAGGGGCCATCTCCACCGACACACAGCCAGCCTGGGTATGTCTGTCTGCTCTATTTCTGTCATGGATGCAACTTTTGGCCAGGAGATCCCAGGATGGAAATCTATTGCTGATACAATATAAGGGGCCTGAAAGCTTCAGACAGTCCTGAATTCATATTTGTATATAACTATGGCTCATCTTCCAACCTGGATTTCTGAAGTCTGGAGACTGAATTTGGGAAGTTGTTTGCAGGTGGACTCCTGGTCTGGCTATAAACAGTGTAGGGAAAACAGGACAAGGAAACATCTGCTTTTGTTTTTATTTCCTTCCTGCAGTCGGGTGAGCTGGTGGACTCCCGTGCATGTTTGTATTAAAAACCACCCAAAAAAGCCATGGCGCTCTGGACACAGCAGCACTGTCACCTCCTATAAAAAGGGTGAGAATGAGATTCTAAAGGTGAGTTAGCCCCTGGACTGTGTGCAAGGCACTGACATGTTGACCTGAACTGTTATGAGACAGCTCTGTAGCCTGCTATTGCCATTTTTGCAACCATTTTTAATTTCAGTTTTTACTTATTTTTATATTTTTAGCTCAAACCAGTTTTTTAGATACAAGCAAATGTGATAAAGGATTGTAAATTGTACCAGCCTGGCACCTGGAAGTGTACAGAAAGCTGTGATAGACTGGCAGCTGATGAAGAAAAGTTCATGGCAGAACAAGCAAAGGATACTCTACGTATTTTAACTGAATTGCCTTGCTCTTCTATAATTCTCTTCTTTCTCAGAGAACTGCTAGGTATTTAGAATTAGAATATGTAGACCTGGAGTAAGTCAACTTTATTAATGGGTCCATTATGAGCAGGAAGACAAGTTCCATTTGATTAGTTACATGTGTTTATTTCAGATTCGTATGTGTATGTCTGCGAACTCGGAAATCGTATTTGTCAGTTTTTCACCAAGTGCAGGTAAAGGGAAAGAAGGTGAACACTGTTATGTGTTTGCAGAGGCTGCTAAACTGGCAGATGAAATGGCAAATTCACTCCAACTGCAGTAACTCATCTGGGAAATTGCATGTCATTTGGTGTGAACAATAAAAGCAAGATGGAACAGACTGCTTAGAATTAAGTGTCTCTGAACCAGTATCTGGGAGTAGGGTGATGAGCAGAAGTTCTTACAGCTTGTTTCTGTTCTGGATATCCAGTATTTGCTCTGTTTAAAATGCATGTAGTCCATTACAATTGAGATTGTGCAATGGTGGACATTTGTGTTGGACTGCTTGATGACTTGACAACTTGATGTAGCTGTGAAGCATTTAGAAATCCAGAATTTCTGTGTTTTGCTGTTGTAGCACAGGGGTAAGGACTGCAAAAGATCCTTTTGTCTCTGTGAATAAACAATACCAGGCCAAATTAACTGAAAACGCTTGTGTAATTAAATTTATGGAGCGACCTTCTTTTTACTTCAACTGAAGCCATATCTTAGGTCACTTGGACCTCATAGTACTTATATCATTGACAAAGCAAGTTCTGACTGTTCTTTGGACTGCATCCTTTTGCTGTAAAGGACTGGCTGCTACCACAGTCTGTTGATCTACAAAATAAATTTATTTCTGGACCTGTTTGTTTGTAGTTTGTCTCCTTCCATCCCTGCCTTTTGTATTATTTACGAAGGTTCTTAAGTGAAGGTGTCCTGTTGAAACTTACACAAGTTGTCCGTGCTGTTCACATCGGTGCTGTGGATTACTCTGGATGAATGTCTGCCAGTTTCCAGATTGATTTCTTCTACAGACATCAGAAAAGAGTAGTGGTGCAAAACCCAGCACATCTACAGAGAAGAAAAATGTTTCATAACAATTGTTTGATGGGAGACTTGACAGTATGAAGGTCCTGCAAGTTTTCTCTCCTATGTTCTCCTCTAAGTGAAGGATGGGAATATCTTCATGACATTAGTGACTTCAGCATTGCTCTGTGTTTATTAATTTCTCATTAAAAAAAAATCAACAAAAATTCCACTTAGTGTGCTCAAACTTCTACTTCTTTCTCCCCTTCACGCTATACTAAGATCCTTCCAAATGGTGGACAGAAAGATCATACTGGAAAAAAACCCACAAACATTATATTATCTTCCAAGTGTTGGGTTTTATACCCTTATCCTGGTTTAAGTGTGTTCTGTTGGCCTTCAATGAGGAAAGCAAGGCACTCACTTTTCAGCTGATGACTGTTGGGATAATGAAAGGTTTAGGCATGTGCCTCATTACCTCTAAAAAAACACCCCACCAAACAGCTGTGGATTTTCAGTGTGTTACACAGCTCAAGGGAGTTGTGACTATACTTCCATGTATGTCAGACTTGCATTCCCACAAATCCAGGGCCAAGGCAGTCCCATAAGACATTGCCACAGTGGGAAGGCTGAGAAAGAGGCATCATACGTTAGTTTGATCTTACATGGTTGGACTGGATGATCTTGGAGGTCTTTTCCAACTGTAATAATTCTATGATTGTGATTGCTCTTCTGTATTCTGCATTGCTGATGCTGCAGAACATTGCTGCTGGAGAACAGACCCTATGAGGAGCGGCTGAGAGAGCTGGGGTTGTTTAGCCTGGAGAAGAGGAGGCTGAGAGGAGACCTCATTACTCTCTACAAGTACCTGAAAGGAGGTTGTAGAGAGGAGGGAGCTGGCCTCTTCTCCCAAGTGATGGGGACAGGACGAGAGGGAATGGCCTCAAGCTCCGCCAGGGGAGACTTAGGCTGGAGATTAGGAGGAGGTTTTTCACAGAAAGGGTCATTGGGCATTGGAATAGGCTGCCCAGGGAGGTGGTTGAGTCACCTTCCCTGGAGGTGTTTAAGGCACGGGTAGATGAGGTCTTGAGGGACTTGGTTTAGTGTTAGATAGGAATGGTTGGACTAGAAGATCCGATGGGTCCCTTCCAACCTGGTTGTTCTGTGATTCTGTGACAGGGGACAGGACAAGAGGGAACGGCCTCAAGCTCTGCCAGGGGAGGTTCAGGCTAGACATTAGGAAAAAATTTTTCATGGAAAGGGTCACTGGGCACTGGAAGAGGCTGCCCAGGGCGGTGTTTGAGTCACCTTCCCTGGAGGTGTTTAAGGGACCGGTGGACAAGACGCTAAGGGGTATGGTTTAGTGTTTGATAGGAATGGTTGGAACTAATGATCCAGTGAGTCTTTTCCAACCTGGTGATTCTATGACTCTATGTCTGGGCCTGGCTGGGATCCAAGCAGCCTCCGTGCCTGCCTTACTGCCCTGCCAGTCCCTGTGCCTCAGCGGCCGCAGGGCGGAGCGCGGTGCTCGCCGTTCCCGCCCCTCGGAAGCCACCGCCCCGCGCGCCCCGCCCCTTCCTGCCCGCGCGGGGGCCGCGGCGCCGCTGGGTCGGCGCTGGCCGCGGTGAGCCGGTGCGGGGCGTGCGGGGAGGGCTGCGGAGAGCCCCAGCGGCCTCCGGCGCTGGGAGGGGCTGCGGGAAAACTGGGCAGGGGCGCTCGGGCAGGGAGGGCAGGGACAGGACAAGGGGAAGGGTTTAAGCCGAAAAACGGAAAAGTGAGATGAGAGGTTAGGAAGAAATTGTTTACTGTGAGGCGCTGGCACAGGTTGCCCGGGGAAGCCGTGGCTGCCCCATCCCTGCGGTTGTTCAGAGCCGGGCTGGATGGGGCTTGGAGCCCCCGATCCCGTGGGAGGTGTCCCTGCCCGTGGCAGGGGTGGAACTGGGTGGGCTTGGAGGTCCCTTTCAACCCAAACCGTTCCATGATTTATGCTCTTGGGAACACAGGCAAAGTAAGCAAAAAAGGCTTTGAGCTGGTGCAAGCCTGTTGCAAATGGAGCTGTTGCAGTGAGCCTAGAGGAGGCCGCGGAGATGATCTGAGGGCTGGAGCTCCTCCTGTGTGAGAACGGGCCGAGAGAGCTGGGGTTGTTCAGCCTGGAGAAAAGAAGGGTCTGGGAGCGACCTCAAAGCAGCTTCCAGGACTGAAAGGGGCTACAGGAAAGCTGGGGAGGGGCTCTTGTTCAGCAAGTGCAAAGATACGATGAAGGGGAACGGGTTTAAGCTGGAGGAGGGGAGATTGAGATGAGATGTTTTCTTCTGAGGATGGTGAGGCACAGATATTCAAGGCCAGGTTGGATGGGGCTTTGAGCTCCCTGATGCAGTGGGAGGTGTCCCTGCCCATAATAGGGGGGTGGAACTGGATGGGCTTTAAAGTCCCTTCCAGCCCAAACCATTCCATGATTCTAAGAAACTTGGTAAGTAGGAGGCAGGGTGTTTAAGGATGGTGAGATCTGGGCTGTGCCTTCATGTCACAGCAGGTCGGAAGAAGAGGGAAATCTTTTGGTGTCTCTCACCTGTGCCGGACTTGGCTGGAAACAAATTGCTTCTGGAAGTGATGCCAGGTACTTGTGCTATGTGTTAGGCTCATTTGAGGATGCCAGGTGCAGTAGTTAATGAGGCAGCATGGAAGACTGCTGTTCTTGGTTTGCATGTATGCTGTTCATATTTCAGGTTTAGGTGGAGGAGGCTGCCCATGTGGGATGGATTTTGTGGGACTTAAGGCCTGTGTGTGTATATAAAGTTGTAACAGCAGGAGCTGTCATCCACTGGATCTCTTGTGTCCACAATGCCGGAGCATCAGGCAGCCTCTGGCAGGCTCTCGGACTGCTCAGCTTATTGTTGTTCATTGTTGAATAGTTCAAAAGGGCAGGCTTTCTTCAGCTCTGTAAGTTAATTGAAGAAGAGGTGCAAATGGGAGGCAGTTGTAATGTTCATGTGTTTACTGTTTTCTAACTGGAGTTGAAATGCTGTTACAGTTTTGTGTTGGATGCTTCAGTTTACAGAATTCCTTTTGTAAAACCCCAACACACGTTTTGTGTTGGAAGATGACTTGATGGAAGATTCCACTGGCACTCAGTGTGATGCTTCTCCCCATAGCTCCCATGCAGCTGGATGCAGAGTCTATGCCACCTCCACAGAGCAGCTGACTGCGATGTGCTCTGGAGTGACAGCAGTTCCACAAGGCATTCCCTGGCATTTAAATATCCCTTGGATTTGGCAGAGAGACCTGTTGCTGGATATCAGTTAAGGAAACACTGGTGGTCTTACTTTCTGTGGTGTAGAAAAGAGGTGGAATTAACTTGAAGGATTGGGGCAAAGTGTTTTTTAGACCCACTGGGAGAAAATTGTTTGACAAGTTTGGTAAGGTTTTGTTACAAAAGTACTACTTAGATGTGGAGGAACCACTCTGTAGGTTTGTCAAGAACAAGAATTTTAAATTATCCCATTTGCTGTTTTATGTGGCCTTCTATTTGCTCACTTGTTGGGGTTTTCTTTTTGATATTCTACAATTCAAAACACAGATTGCCCTAGGAGCTGCAGTCTTTCAGGCTTTATACTATCACTTCTGTTTGTACCGAGCTAGGTTTTGCAGCTCACTGAGCTGCTTAAGTAATCATGTAAAGCATATGACATTGTTAATGTTCATTTGAAAATAATGAAACTTTAAAAGTTTTTTATTTCTTACTTATTTTAATGCATCTAAAATGAGGAAGGCTCTGGGATTTTCACTAGACCAGAAAGATTGGGTTGTAAATGATTGTGGGAAGTAGGAACAAAACCAATTTAACTTCAGATATTATTTTGGCATTAATTTGGATGGGAAGTTTGTTCATGTTTTCTTCTTTTTCCATCCTAAGATGAATGTGCAGGAAAAAAAGAAATAAAGGAGAAAACCAAACCTGGATTTTTTTATTGCTAAGTTGTATAAGAAAGAAGAGCAGTGAATATGCTGTTACAAGATGGATATACTCTTACTTGAAGTTGAGGGGAAAAATACTTGACATTTGGCATGTGGAATGTTCAAGATCTTGTACAAATATTAATAGAGTACTGTGAATTACATCCTGAGATAAAGTGGTGGAGTACTTGATTGGTTGTTTTAAAAACACTTTAAAATCACTGTGCCTTGAATTATGGTGGTATGATAAAAAAACATCTTGTTGGCTGGTTGGTAGATGAGGAGTTGAGCCATTCTGAGCATTCACTTGAGTGTAGTACAACCTGTTTGATTTGAAGAGGTGTACAAGTTAGGGAGCAGTATGCATTCTGCTCAGCTTGCTTCAATCTGTAACCACACTTAGTGGTTCTCAAGACAAATACATTCAGTTTTCAGGGCTGCTGTTGGTTTCGCGTGGAGGCATTCCAGCAGAAAGGCTCCTCTAAGCATACAGAGCTGATCTTTGGCTTTACAGTGTCAGTTCTGTATTTTCCACAATGCAGCACTTCAGTAAATAATTCTTGAAAAATACATCTTCCTTGATGGTTTAAATCCTCGAACTAAAGTGTTACTTTATGAGATTTCTTATCTTGCCTTCATAAATAGCAGAAAGACCTCTGTGTACAGTTAAGATACTGCTAATCATCTCACTTAATTGGAAATGTTTATGAAGCAACTCGATAGCAGAGCCACAAAGTATAACTGAGTGTTGGCTTTACAGGAATATTTCTACATCTGCTTCCTTCAGGCAAATACTTACACAGTTATTTGTTCTTGTGGTGGGCAGTATGCTGTGTTTGATCAGTTTTATATACAACGTGGTAGCTGTTGTGCTAAAACAAAAAAAACACATGAAAAATCCCTTAATTGTTTTTGCAAGTGTTGTTTATCTCCCTTTGTTTACAAGATACTGTATTTAGAAGGCAATTAGAAGGTAAGGATTAAGTCACTGTCTACTATGTGGCAATAAAACCTTTGGTGCTATTTGCTTTAAATAAGCCCTGAAGAATTTAAAGTTCTCAGGAGGAGTGAGTGACAAGCTTGCAAGTCAGCAGAGTACTGGAGACGTTTAGTGCCTAACAAGGCGGGGCTGTGTGTTCTTTTCCCAGCACAGCATTACTGAGTTGGTGTGTGACAGTAGTTTTATTGTCACAGGCTGGCTCAGTGCATGATTTTGTGTGTGTGGCTTTTTTATGCTGAGGAGCCTCAAATTCAGGTCTAGTCCACATTCCAAACCAGCAGCTGTTGTACAGAAAAAAACTTCTCTTGATGTTGTGCTCCTAGCCCAGCAAACCAAGTGAAGGAGGGGCTGGGTTGGAGTTACCTATATTCAGCTTGAAACCTTCCAGAAAGAAATGTAGGTTAAATCACTTGAGATCTGATAGCTCTTCAGTACCCTTTTGAAAAATCTTCTCAAGGACAGTGAGAATCGAACCTAGCTGTGAAAAAAATCCAGAGGTATGTTCAGCAAGGAGAGCCATGGGCAGGTAGGGAAGCAGGGAAGGTGCTGGTAGGGTTTTGCTTGCAGGTCCAGAATAAACAAATGCAGTCATTGCTCCATTCACTGCTGTGGACCTCGCTAGGATCCTGTTTAACCCTTCAGCTATGGTTCTGGTGTAACTGAGTTTTGTTTCTGTGACAAGACTGCAGCATGATGTTAGTGTGATATTAGTGTTGCTTTTTGTTGCCTAGAGCAATGATAATCGTATTCAACTTTCAATGTTTTCTCCTCAGTATAAAATCATGGAATTGTTTGTGTTGGAAGGGACCTTAAGGCACATCCAGTTCCAACCCCCTGCCATGCGCAGGGACACCTCCCACAGGTCGCTCAGAGCCCTTTCCAACCTGGCCTTGAACACCTCCAGAGTATGGGGCAGCCACAGCTTCTCTGGGCAACCTGTGCCAGTGCCTCCCCACCCTCATAGGAAAACACTTCTTCCTAAGATCTCATCTCAATCTCTCCTCTTTCAGTTGGAAACTGTTCCCCCTCATCCTATCCCTGCACTCCCTGACCAAGAGCCCCACCTCAGCTTTCCTGGAGCCCCTTTCAGTACTGGAAGCTGCTCTAAGGTCTACCCCAGAGCTTCACATTCAGTTCACATTCAGTTGTGTTCATGCTGCTAACTGGAAGACTGGGGGAAAACGGGAAATGGGACACGTGATATGTGCTGGTGGTGTGCTGACTAAATATTGAGTCTCACAGCAGCAGGAAAGTCATTGGCGAGTGAGCTCCAGACATTGCTGATCTCAGTCAAAAGGAATATTTTACCCTTTGACGTTTAAGCCTGTGTTATTCATGCATGTTATTCACCATTTGATAACACTATCCATTATCTGGCTTCAGCAATGTTTCATACCAGTAGTGTAGAAGGCAAAGTAGTTAGTGGTGGTGTTTTCTTTCAGATTTAAGTGCAGTTATTTAGGGAACCTGGTCTCTTTGTTAGTCTGGTATTGTAGGCTGGTAGCATTGCAAAAGTTGTTACTAAACTCAAAATGGAATAAGTGCAGCTGGGAACAGAGATCTGGATTGTATTCCTGGTGCTGTGATTGTTAGGGAAAATGCTTTTTACCCCTTAAACTACAAAAGTGTTACTAAACGAGTCATCTGAAGGACATGGCAGCTTCTGAGTTTAAAGAAACTGCTTTGTCATCAAAACTGAACTGAACATCAAAACAAAATTGTTGCCGTTGTGGGGAAATTAGCTGTGTGGAGTGGTTTAAGTTTGTGTTTTGTGTAAATGCTCCCTTCTTTTGCTAATTTCCTTGTCTTTTCGAGTTGCTAAATGTCTGATCTTTAACAACATTTAAAAACAGAAGCAAGTCAGGTGCTTGGTAGGGTGTATGCAGACTTTCTCCCAGGTCCAGATGTTCAGCAGTGCTCTTTGGGTGGGTATTGCTTACTCAGTGTTGGAAGGTCACTTCTATTGCATTTAACGTAAGGATTGGTTTTTATTCCTGCAGTGCCTGATGAAGAAACACTTGGATGGTGTGGGGCCGCTTGACAAATGAACGGGATTCCTATAGGTTAAAGAGGGCTTGCTGCTGTTGTCCTTGGAAGTTGCTTGGGTTGGAAGACAAAGCGGTAAGTTGAGTGTATTTTCGGTGAGTCTAAATTCACTGCATTAAAAAAACCTCATGGTATTTGCAGTGTTATAAAACCCCCTGTGATTAATAGAAGGTTTTTTTTCAGTATTTCATCTGTATTTCTGAGTAAGGGGACCTAGAATTCTAGATAAGCAGCTCACGTTTGTTTGTTTTATTGAAGTAAGATAAAAGGTAGTACAGAAGAAGTCAATTAACAGATCATTAATTACAAATTAAATGTCATTTTTTTGGAGAGGTTTGTGAGCAAAGTAATTGTTACTATTGTTTTGAGCAAGACTTTCAACAATAGTAAGATAACATAAAAATAAGCAAATACACTTTTATGTGGAAAAGAAAGAATATAGTGAATGCAGAGGCCAAGTTAGTGATTTATGGCTGGTTTGGCAACTTTTGAGAAGTTAATGCTGAGCATTAAGTACATGTTGTTAATCAATAAGCACCAGAGAGAATATCTTTGCAGGTTTGACTCCCTTCAATCTTTCAGAAGGGCAGCTTTGATTTGTGTGCTTTTTTTCCTTCTGTACTGTTTCTTTTGCACTGCTGGGAAATCTCGTTGGACAAACTGCATCTTCTCTGCTATAGAATAAATTCATATGTCCTGTTAGATGTAAGCTGGAAGAAGAGGTTGCATCCAATAATTATGATAAGAGCTATTTCTGACAGCACCTCTTTGAAAAGAGAAGGGATAAGGAAAGAGCTGCTTTTTGTCAAAGAGCTGTGAAGGTGGTTTAAAACTTTGTGTTGAATGATGGATTTGAGTACCTGTTTACCAGATACAGAAGCTAAATAATAGATTAAATAGACTGTTTATATTATATTTATATTTATATTTAATAGACTTCAGTTCCAGTGAGTGATGGATGTGGCACAAGTGTGTTTACTGTCCTGTATCTGCTGCAATTTGGTTGGCATGATTGGAACATTCCAGTTAATTAGGCTGTGTTTTCAGGTTCAAAAGAGCTGTAAAGTTATAGCTACTTCTTAGACTGTAGCCATACATCAGCCACCAAATATATTATTATATTATATATAACATAATATATATATAAAATATATTATGCACAAATCCATTATGTGCTGCTCTGGATCTTCAGTACTGGATAAGCTTTTAATTACTTTGCATGGCAGTGGTAGACTTTGAGAGTTTGTTCATGTATTCCATGTAACATTCTTTGTGGTGGTTGTTTTAAGCTGTTCTGGTGACTTGTCACCTTCCTATGAATGAAACATTGCTGAGATGCTATGCCTTCCTCCAAACAATATTCTTGAGTCAAGAAAACATCACTGAGAAATCTGAAGTCTAAAGAGAACACATCTTTTCCGATTTTGGTATGGTTTTGTGTTATCTGTTACCATGTCTTTCTTGAAGATGCTTTGGAATTATGGCTAATGCTTGATCTCTAGTTACTTTAAAAGCTGAATATTTTCATAGAATTGTAGAACAGTTTGGGTTGGAAGGGGCCTCAAAGCCCATCCAGTTCCACCCTCCTGCCATGGGCAGGGACACCTCCTGCTGAATCAGGTTGCTCCAGGCCCCATGCAACTTGGCCTTGAACACCTCCAGGGATGGGGCACCCACAATGTATCTGGGCAACCTGTCACCCTGTCAACCCACCCGCATTGTGAAGAATTTCTTTCTAATGTCTAATCTAAATCTTCCCTCTCCTATTTAAAACCATTCCCCCTTGTCCTTTCGCTCCATGCCCTTGTAAAAAGCCCTTCCTTAGCTTACCTGTAGCCCCTTTCAGTACTGTAAGGCCACTGTAAGGTCCTCCTGGAGCCTTCTCTTCTCCAGGCCAAACAACCCAAACTCTCTCAACCTGTCCTCACAGCAGAGGTGCTCCAGATCTTGGATCATCTTCATGGCCTCCTCCTGGACCCATTCCAACAGTTCCATATCCTTCTTATATTGGGGTTCCAGAACTGGACATGGGACCCTAGGTATGGTCTCACAAGAGAGGAGTAGAGGGGGAGAGAATCACCTCCCTTGCCCTGCTGGCCTCAAGAATTTTGAAGGATTTGCAGTGTAATAAGCATATAAGTTACTGAGATCAAAGATAAAATCATGATGCCTGCATCATCAACGTATAACTAAGATGTTTTGGGTCAATATTATTGTAGATAACTACTCTTAGTTTTATTTGGGATGGGTTGGAGGGAATGTTGTGCCACCAAAGCTTCATTCGATGTTTTAAAACAGTGGGCTGAATTGGACCTGTGATATATTATTTTAGCTTTAATTAAGTTTTACATGATGGTTGTCTGTACTTTATGGCTTAGTTCATGAACTGCATACAGTGGGCAAAACTAATGATTAAGCTGAGACTCAAAAACCAGACTAATCTGTTTTTAATTATGTGATGTAATTAACAAACCCAGATTTGTTTGTTTTTATTAAACTAAGGAATAAAAGTAGACTGAGTACATCTAGGAAATATCCTGCTGTTTGGTAGCTTTACATTTCTGTTTAGGAACAAATGAGATAATTATTTAGTTTTGCTTGTATAAAAATATTTTTAAAGCATTTTTATGTTACCTAATAAATTATATGTCTGGTTTTTAGCTGGCTCTTACATAAAATGCATTTGGCTAATAAAGCATCTAAAACTGCACAGAATACACGGGTATTTCATTAATCTTTGTTAAACATTCAAGTCTCTTTCTCCACTATCTAACAGGTTAGTTCTGTTGGCGGCTAGAGAAGGAGAATGGCAGGCAATACCCAACTCTGTATCCGACGCTGGACTACCAAAAATGTGGCGAAGTGGCTGAAGGAAGAAGGATTCTGTGAATACGTGGATGTTTTGTGCAACAGACACAGGCTGGATGGAATCACTCTGCTGACTCTCACAGAATATGATTTACGGTCACCTCCTTTGGAAATCAAAATCCTGGGGGACATCAAGAGGCTTATGTTGTCAATACGCAAGCTACAAAAGCAGCATCTGGATGTCCTAGAAGAGCTGGGTTACAGCAGCGATGGTCATGTTGGCACGGTGTGCCCGAGTGTTGGCTCGCTGCAGGGTGCAGACTGGTTTTGTAATGGTGAAGTACCTCGGGACTGTGATGGACCAGTTACAGACCTGAATGGTGATCAGTATCAGTATGCGAATGGGAAAAACAAACACTTGACACGGAGGCTGGACCCAGAGTATTGGAAGACAATTTTAAGTTGTGTATATGTCTTTATAGTGTTTGGTTTCACATCATTCGTTATGGTTATAGTGCACGAGCGAGTACCTGACATGCAAACATATCCACCTCTACCAGACATATTTCTAGATAGGTAAGAAAGTGTCTTAAAAAAAATAGTAATGTGATGTTTTACATGTGGGCTGTCTTATTTTCATTCCCAGAGTTTCATATGAAGATGCCTCTCTGGAATAGTAATTTTAGGATCATAAACTCTTCTGCTAAGGTGAAATGCACATAGAATCATAGCATGGTTTGAGTTGTAAGGGGCCTTAAAGCCCATCCCCCTAAAGTTCCACACCCCTGCCATGGGGAGAGACACCTCCCACTGGATCAGGCTGCTCAAACCCCCATCCAACCTGGCCTTGAACACCTCCAGGGAGGGAGCAGCCACACCTTCCCTGGGCAACCTGTGCCAGTGCCTCCCCACCCTCATTGTGAAGAATCTCTTCCTAATGTTCAATCTGAATCTTCCTCATTTCAATTTAAAATCATTCCCCCCCCATCTTGTCACTCCATGTCCTTGTAAAAAATCCCTCCTCAGCTTTCTTGGAGCCCCTTTCAATACTAGGAGGCTGCTTTAAAGATCTCTGTGGAGCCTTCTGCAGGCTGAACAACTCTAACTCTCTCAGCCTGTCCTCATAGCTGATACATGCACCCATTAGATGTGGAGATTTAGTCTTCTCAGGGAGAATAAATGGAGCTGTTCTACCCAGTTTATATTTGATTCTGCACCTTTAGCCCATGACACCACAGGGATTTAGCTCATCCATCCTCTTATTCTAGTACAAACAGTGATGGTCAGCTGGCATAGATAAGCAACTGTATGCATTTTCTGAAATCCAGATGCTGCTGTGAAGCTTAATGTATTGTGGTGTAGAATCGTTTTTGTTGGAGGAGTACTTTGGCCTGCCAATGAGCAAGGAAATGGAAAAGGAATGGCCCTGATACTGCATATTTGCAGTCAGCTTGTGAAAGATGGTTTAGGGGAACTCTGATGTGACTGAATAGACCATCTTCATTTTTTAGTGATGTGGTATTTGTGTATGTAAATGGTGTTTGTGACTTCAACAATACCTGCTCATTTCTTAAAGAAAATATTGCCAATTGGGGCAGCGCAGATACAAAATAGCAAAGGTGAAATTCCAGTTATTGATTAGAGATTTAAAAGAGGATAAGCTCTCCCGCTGAGCAAGTGCACTTGCAGCATAGAGAACTTATTACTTGAAGAGTTTTAAAAGACAGAATAAACTGTTTAAGAGGTCGATCTTTGTGATCTCCTTATTCTTGCCAGTGATTTCTGTTTTCATGAAGTCAGCAGGAGTCTAATCTTGTGTTAGTGTGCAGAATCCCTGCTTAAATTCAGAAATAACCAGGATAGACCACATCCAGGAGACTGGAAGAGGGGAGAGAGAGTGGGAACTATGGCATTACTGGATTTAGCTCCTAGGGCAGTACCTCATGGTGTTCAGAGGGCAGGAGGATGAGGATTTCCGAAAGCAGCAAAACCATGTGAGGTGATTACCACATTTGAGCAGCGCTTTGCTGCTCCTGCGTTTCAGGGGGAATACAAACTGTGGGGAGCAACCTCTCTGGAAATCTGTCGATCAGTTTTTTCCTGAAATCACAGAGTGGAAATAGTTACTGCTGCCACATGTGTGCAAGGAAGTTTTAAATCTTTGGACAAGCAAGGCTAAAAGGTTTGTATATAGTGATTATCACTGAAATCTAGCTTTGAAAAGCATTGTTTTTTTCCTAATGCTTTTCTGTCCAGTTCTGCTTCATTACAAGTATTTAGCACTTTAGGCTTTGCAGCATTGCACTGATTGTGTTGACATGCTGTTCTTAGAAGCATAAGCAGCATAATTGACATGATGCAAGCTTGTGTCAGAATGAAAAAGGTTATTGGGAAACAGGGGCAGAAGGAGACATCCTGTTAGGAAATCACATGTGTGAATTAGGTGAGCATACTAGGGATGTTCTTTGGCTTACTGAATTGTACGTAAATTTCTGCTGAAATCCATTATTAGAAAGGAGGTAATAATAAAAAAAAATACAAATTCTATTTTGTTCAGTCTCACAAAACACTTCTTGGTTGTAGTTTAAACCACTGTCAGATTAATTTAAGTTAGTTTTGTAACTAGAACTTTGTATGACTTCATTGTGAGTACTGAGACTAGAAAGAGAAATTAAGCCATTGAACTCTTAAGTTAACTGTCTTGCTTCATCCTTTTTAGTGTCCCTAGGATACCGTGGGCTTTTGCTATGACTGAAGTATGCGGCGTAATTCTTTGCTATATTTGGCTGTTGGTTCTTCTGCTTCACAAACACAGGTGTAGTACACATAACTGGTACTTTGATGCAGAGAAGGGACTGTAACAAAAAATTATGATGATTGTTTAAGACTTTACATTCAATAAGTATCTTCTAAGCTTCTGATATGGGGATTTGGTCAAGAATGGTGACCTGTGAATCTTACCCAGGAGTAAGAATTTGTTTTTCTACCAGATTTGTATGTGATGTCCTTCAGAACATCTGCGCTTCAGAGAGCTGCCAGTTCATAGACTCATACTGTAATAAATTGGTATATAAAGGAGTCCTACAAGAAAGGTATTTTGCAGGATGACTGAGCCAGCATAGCAGCTTGCAGTCACTGAAGGGCAGAAAACCCCTTTTGTCTGTGTGCATGTGTGTTTTAAGTTAAATTTTCACCAGCTTGTTGATTTTTATGAGATTGCCAGCAGCATGTATGAGTGCCAGAGCTCGTACAAGTGTACCTGCAGAGTATGGAGCTGCACTGTGTGGTGGGAGTTAGCGTGCTGCCATGTGGAACCAGGCCTTTACAGGGCTACTTACATTAAAAAAAAAAGAGTTTTTTACTGTGGAAGTCGTAGCAATGAGGAAGTGACTTCATGGGATTAAGTTGGGGTGCAGGGATATGTTTTTATTGTAGCTGTACTGATTTAAGAATGCAATATGTTAGGATTCTTGTATTCAATTCCTATGTACTTTCTGCAGATCCATACTTTTGCGAAGGATGTGCAGCCTCATGGGAACAGTATTCTTACTACGCTGCATTACCATGTTTGTCACCTCACTTTCTGTGCCCGGCCAGCACTTGCAATGCACCGGAAAGGTAAAAACTGAAAATGCTTTAAATTAGTGGTTTTATTTCCTTTTTTCAAAATTCTATTTAAGGCATGGTTAAGGTTGTTGTGATTATAATGTCAGATGTTTGTTTCTTAGAACAATGTTGTTTCTCTCCTAATTCCCCACCACACCCCTTTGTTAACTGCCGTTATGCAGCCAAGCATCCTGAGGGATTTTGAAAGTATTTTCTGCTTGGGAGAGGAGACAGTTGAGGGAGGGTGGGTGTTTGGAATATTTCTCAATCTAAACCAGAGTGAATGCATGAGAGGATATGCATTCAAAGTACTGCATTCATGAAGAATGACTGAAAGTGGAGCAGTTGCTGCTTTGTCTTGTTGGATGGGTGATTTTGGTAAAACAAAGCTCCGAACTATTATTTCACCCTTTCTAATCAGGGATATTCCATAGAACTTTATTTTTTTTACCCTAACTTTGAGTTAGAAGAGGTTTGAGCTGAACATACTGGAACCTTGACAATGACACGTTGTGACGTTGATTGTCTTCAAGAAAAGGTGGCATCATTTCTCTGTAAACCACTTGCAACAAAATACTTGCTCTGAATTCCAGTATTCATCGGAGCTATGATGAAAACAATTAGTAGTTGAAGTTACTAACATGACTCACTGCCACAGTAAAATCGAGACATGTGCTAACCTGTATTTGAATAGAAGAGCCAACATGGTAAATTGTGCTGTACAGCTGACGTTAAGGATGTGCTGTTTAGGCAGTGGGGTTGGATGTTACTAAGGGTTAATGTCACTGTCTTTTAGTTGTATGGCAGTGTGTGGGCAAAGCTCCAGCGGGCGTTTGCAATATGGAGTGGCTTTGGAATGACTCTGACTGGAGTTCACACTTGTGGAGATTACATGTTCAGTGGCCACACTGTTGTCCTGACCATGCTGAACTTCTTTGTCACAGAATGTAAGTATGGTGACAATATTTAAATGCCCTTAGGGGTTAAGAGTATCTGCTGCTCACTGTCAGCCAAGGGTGTGAGAGTGCAGGTACTTAAATGTCCTTAAGAATATCTGCTACTTGACCTCCTCAAAAAGTTCAGTGTGTAACTTTTAAGCAAACAAATATAAATTCGAATTGCTGTGCTGTCGCTCAGGTTTGTGACAGTTGCAGGCAGGAGAGGAACAGCACGGTCTAGATGAGCAGTAGGATGAGTAGGCACATTTGAAAGAACACATGAACCATGAAAATAGGAGATTTTCTAGCTTGTTGCTGGGAGAACACTAGGGAAGATACCATGGTCATCTGCTACTGTTCACTTCTATGTCTGCAACAGACCCCTGTCAGTCAGAATACCCAGCTGGGTGGCTGTACGTTCTGTGTAATTCATAAAGTCGAAACACCCAACCTCATAATGTGTGAGAACATGTGAAGCAATAGTGCTTATGCTATAAATACAAATTGTGATTTCATGCAATCGTAGACTGGATTGGGTTGGAAAGGACCTTATAGCCCCCCGAATTCTGCTTTGCATGGTCTGAAACCCTGTTAGGAGGCTCTGTTAATCCAGAAATGCATATTAACTGTATTAGTAATTGAAATCATAAAGTGATAGGCGCTTATAACTTGCACGTTTGCTTTCATTGGATTTGTGGACCAGTAAACAGTATTTCCAGATGAGGATAGTAACTTTGTCAGAGTATGGGTGAAAAACCTGTATAGAAACTTGCAATGTCTAGGCCTGGATCTTGTAATGACCCAGATTTTTGAGACACTCAAGGTCAGTCACTTTCTGTTTTCTTCTAGATACACCAAGGAGCTGGAACTTCTTGCACACTTTGTCCTGGGTCCTGAACCTCTTTGGAATCTTCTTTATCTTGGCTGCACATGAACATTATTCAATAGATGTCTTCATTGCCTTTTATATCACTACAAGACTCTTTTTGTATTACCACACGCTGGCCAATACTAGAGCTTATCAACAGAGTAGGAGAGCAAGGATCTGGTTCCCCATGTTTTCTTTTTTTGAATGCAATGTCAATGGCACTGTTCCCAATGAGTATTGCTGGCCTTTCTCCAAACCTACCATACTGAAAAGATTGATTGGCTGAAGAACACATGGGTTAATTTAGAATTCTTTGAAGCGCTGCAATTAAGATCCTACAGGGCTAGCTGGGAAAAGGGGTGTAAAATAACATCTTTTCACTTGGTGATCTCCTGCTCCTTATCTTGTTTCTTAGACTCTTAGCCATAAAATGGGGTTCCCATACTTCACAAGGATGTGTTTTGTTTTTGTGTTGCTAAAACAGAAAACGGTGCAGGAACTGGTAAAGGCTGCTGGCGAGCCATGAATATGAACCAGAACACTGTTATCCTCAGTGAGGTTCTAGGTGAATGTTTGTGTCTTGAACCTCAAAGATGTGCTTTTACTAAGTATAGTACACCCTTTACAGGTCCAAATCTCCACTACCTGACATGCCAGCCCTTATATAAACTGACTAAAAGATGAGAAATTGATGAAGACTTCCTTTTAAAACAGTCATGAATGGAAATTTCAAAACAAATTGTGTATACTTAAAGATTGGGGAGTACTGTGTCATAATGAAGAAAGCAGTATAGTCCCTTGCTAAAAGGGCCTCTTAACTATTAAGTCTTAAAGTACAATTGACAGTATAAATGGTCTGCATACGGGTTGCCAAAAATGAAAGTCTGCCTTGTGGCTATGCAGTGGTGATGATTTTTGTTAACAAGAGCTTATTTAGTCTAGTCTATAAGTTGTCTCTGTGTTTTTTCTAGCACCTGGAAGTTTTCCCTTTTGTGTTTAAATAAATGAGTTCAAGTAAGTGCTACATTCACTGAAAGTAAATTTAATTTAGCTTTAGTGAGTTTAAAGCCACAAAGTAAATTTTGTGTGGTCTTAATTGCTTTACACCCAAACTCGTGCATGCTTTGTAGGAGCAGGATTTTAACACTGGAAAAATGGAACAGTTGTCTTCATACATGTTACTGTTCAATAAATGGATGGGGAAAATGCATGTAGTACCTCTTTCAGGAGAAGTAATATTAGTGAGTATTGGAAATAGTGCTCATATTGATGTATGTTTTAGCACTCTGATGTCAGCAATATGGTGAATATCTCTGGATATATATACACAGTACATTTGTTTATATATAGATATAAACACACAGAGTATATGTTCTCCTAAGAAGTATGAAAGGAGACTAGTTCTTCATTTAAGTTGTTCATTTACTACACTGAAAGATAGAAGTACCATATGCAGTTGAGTTTTCATTGTTTAAAAATAAAAGAACCTGCATCAACTCCCTCTAGGCCCCCAACCCAGCGCTCTGAGGCCATCATGAGTGAGGAGCATGCCGCTGGTCATGTCTGATGCAGTGGTTTCTAAGGGGACAAAGCTAACGCTGGCTGTAGAGACTTGAAAATTGGATTTATGCTAAATGAAAGTTGGTTATTAAAAGATGCAAAAAATAAAAATGGTGTAAACCTTTTAATTTAGTTACTGCCATTTCAGAATAGGTGACAGGTGCACAGAAAGGCAGCTTAAGTCAGCCTTGGAAAGTACCCAGAGCATTTCCAGCTTGGTGCAAGCTGACTCAGTGACCACAGCATACTTAGGTTTACATGGAAAAGAATCCCTTTGGAATTTTGACAACCAGTTTTGTATTTAGAGGTGTGTGCCCTGCGGTCAGCTATTCCTTGCTGTGTCGTGTTCCTCTTACAAATCTGCATTGTACTAACTTGACTGTCTTTTGCTCTCCATAGTCTATTACTGTTGTATCTTAATTTAGGTTCTATTCCACAGAGGAGCTGCACATCCCAGAGTAACTCTGCCAGCTGTATTGAGCACACATCCACTGTACTATTTTGCAGACTTTTGTATCTGTAACATTCCAAGTTTTTAGCAAAACTGCAGGTTTAATACTATATTGTTCAATCTGCCATTGCTTAATGGCTCCTGCCATCAAATATGCTTCCACCTCAGGAAAAGAGGATAAAATATTCAGATTTAAAGACTTCTAATTTGGTGTTCTTAACTTTCTGATTGCAGAAAGGCAATTTGAGCATTCCTCATGGGAGTTGATAATTGAAGAGCTCTATTTGTTAGTTTATATTTACCTCTGCAATGCACACATACTCTGAAATGCTGGGGTTTAACCTCTAAGAAACAACTGGTCTCATGATGTACAGGGTTGTATTCTGAGTTATGACATCTGGAGAGGTGTGCAATTAAACCTGTGAATTCTGGAAAGAACCATGTTGGTGCTAAACTGTAAAGTTATTTAGCAACTTAAACATGCAGGAGAATTTTCCTGTACAACCCAGTGAAACAATGTTTACATAAAGTTATCATTTCAGTACTATTTAAGTCCATAAACTTTGAAACAAAGCTTCTCTTTGTTCTAATTTAATTTTTCAAATTCTCTTAAGTAAAGGGGCTGGAGAACAGGCCTTATGAGGAACGGCTGAGAGAGCTGGGGTTGTTTAGCCTTGAGAAGAGGGGCTGAGGGGAGACCTCATTGCTCTCTATAACTACCTGAAAGGAGGTTGTAGAGAGGAGGGAGCTGGCCTCTTCTCCCAAGTGACAGGGCACAGGACAAGAGGGAATGGCCTCAGGCTCTGCCAGGGGAGATTTAGGCTGGACATTAGGAAAAAAATTTTCACAGAAAGGGTCATTGGGCATTGGAATAGGCTGCCCAGGGAAGTGTTTGATTCACCTTCCCTGGAGGTGTTTAAGGCATGGGTGGATGAAGTTCTAAGGGGCAAGGTTTAGTGTATGATAAGAACGGTTGGATTCAATAATCCGGTGGGTCTCTTCCAACCTGGTTATTCTGTGATTCTGTGATTCTATCTGTGTTTTAAATCAGCATTGCCTGTCTGGTTTTTAAAGGAAATGTATTTTCTGCTGTTTGCTTTGATGCTTAATGTCGAAGATCAGTAACACACAGAGGTTGTTTTAACACACTGAGGTAGGTTAAAAAGATAAGTGTCCTCTTCTGCTTTTTCTTCTGCTCATTTTGTCTGTAAACTCACAAGAAGGCTTGAGGCTGGCAGAAGGCAGAAAACTGATCTCGCATACGAAAGAGCATAGGTCGCCTGTAATGTTGATGATGTAAATGTTGTTTACTAGTTGGAAACAAGTTTCAAGTAATTGACAGGCTTAAAATTCTGTACCTCCTGTGTCTGACAGTGTGAATACATGTGCAGGCTTAGGGCTATAGCTTGATTTTGGATATACAAAAGTCCATCAGGTTTTCAAGCACCAAAACTACCATGAAGCTGAGTCTTTATCATTAAATACATGTTTGAAGAATTAGCAGATGTTTCAGGGGGAAAAAAAAAGTCAGTTTTGTGGACCTCTGAGTATAACAAAAGTCACCTATAACAACTGTGAGTTTTTCATCTTGTCCACACAGTTTCTGCTGAAGAGTTGAGGAGAATTTGCAGTAATCTATAGGCAATATTGATTTTTCTGGTTTTTTTTTTTTTTTTTCACTGATCAAGTTTTCTTAAAATTTGACCCTTAAGTACAAAACCCAACACAATCTTCTCAAGATGGAAATACATTTGGCAGTGTTTTAGTGCTGAGACAGCTTATCTTCCAAAGTGGTTTGTGCATCTATACTTCATCAATCATGGGTTAATTGATAGAGCACTGGTGGTTCATACAGGTTCCTATTTCTGATGCGTCTTTGGTGGTGTCTAATGGAAACAGTATTTTGAGGCGGGGGAAGCCCTTCGCTGTGAACCTACCAATGTTTTGTTCATTCTATGAGGAAGAACACCAAAACCCCTCACAACCCTTTGAAGACACTAGTATTGTGAACACAGAACTTTCCATATAACAGATTCTTGCATATTTATATTGGTATCTTGAGAAGTTTGCAGTGAGTATTATGTTCATTACTCAGTGACGTGCACATTTGTAAAGCCAGGCTGTGATAGGTGTGTAAGAACATAGAATAATAAATGTGGAGCACAATAACCTGACCTGCGAGCCCAGTGACTGTGTAGTTATAAGGATTTAACCATGACTTAGTTGTACTTTTTCAAGTCTGTTTTGTTAAATATGAGAAATTTGTCATATGCGAGAAACCCCAGACTGCATTTTACAAGGTTCTTAACATAGTAGGGATGTAAAAATGTGGCTTTTCACACTTCAATTACTTCAGTTGTGTTCCAACAGAGCAGTGCTACGTAGTGGCTAGAGAGTATCCAGTGCAGTTTAAAGTGAGTACTGTAAATAAGTAAATATTGTTTTGATTTTAAATTTGGATTGAATTAATATATTGTTTTATATCTTTGTTGTATTAAAATATATTTAAAAGTACTAAAATAAAATCTTTGAAAGGTGAAAAATGTTTGATTTATTGTATGTGTAAAATGATGGTGAATTGTCTCTGTTGACATTGAGACCATGGAAATCCACCTGATTAATCTAGATTTTAGAGTTTTCTTCAAAGCTGTTTTACCAGTTTGAAAAGGAGTGCTGCCTATGGTGTGCATCAGCATGCCTGATGGTTTTGCCAGTTGTAAATTGTTTTGACTAATCACTTAAATGTTTTTGTTATTCAAAAGTTAGAAAACATGTTTGATATTGTGAGATCTCTACTCTGCTTTTGTGAGACTCGACCTGGAGTCCTATGTCCAGTTCTGGAATCAACAACATACGAAGGATATGGAACTGTTGCAATGGGTCCAGACAAGGATAGAAAGGTGATCCAAGGGCTGAGAGAGCTGGGGTTGTTAAGCCTGCAGAAGACAAGGCTCCAGGGAGACCGTAGAGCAGCTTCCAGTATTGAAAGAGGCTTCAGGAAAGCTGGGGAGGGACTCTTGATCACAGAGTGTAGGGATAGGATGAAGGGGGATGGTTTTAAATTGAAAGGGTGAAGATTTAGATGTAGACATTTGGAAGAAATTCTGCACAATGAGGGCAGTGAGGCACTGGCCCAGGTTGCCCAGAGAAGTTGTGGCTGCCCCATCCCTGGAGGTGTTCAGGCCCAGGTGGATGGAGCAACCTGATCTAGTGGGAGGTGTCTCCATGGCAGGGGGTTGAAACTGGATGGGCTTCAATGTCTCTTCCAACCCAAACAGTTCTATGATTCTAGATAGGACAAAGGTTCCATCTGGACTAGCTTTAGTGTCTTTAGGTGTTGGTGGTGAATAGTGTTACAGTGAACCGACAACCTAAAAAAGCTGTGAAAGAGTGAAGTTCTGAAAATTTATTCTTCTAATGGGTTGAGTGTTTGGCTTGTGGGTACTTGCACTCAGGGGTTTCAGTCATCTAGTAAGTGCAAGTATGGAGAAATCTCAACAGGATACCAGGTGTGCTATGTGGCCTGGAGGTGTGTGTTCGTATTTGTAAATGGCCATTTTGAAATATGTTTTTGTAACCTTAATCCAGCTAAAACACTCTGATTGGTGTGAGACAGGTAAAGGTAATGTAGTGGACTGTTAGAAATTGTTTTATCTCCCTCTGCATTATAAAATCTTAATCAATCTGATCATTTAGGGAAAGAATCCTGGATATGGAGCCCTTCTTCAGTGTGGTGGTGGGGTGGTTTTGTTTTTTGCTTTTTTTTTTTTTTTAAATAAATCAGTTGTTAAAGACTGGATTTAAAAAGGCAAACTGGGGTGGCAATAGGCCTTTCTCAAAAAAACCCACTAATTTACAAGGAAGAAGGTGAAGCAAAAGCAATAAGGTTCTGGGTACATCTTTGAAATAATTTGAGTGATAAACAGTAAATGAGACTGAGAAAAAAATAATTTACAACAGGAAGAAGGGGAAACAAAAGAGATAATTTTACACGGACAAAATAAACAAAAATTATTTACAAGGAAGGAGAAAAAAAAGCAAGGAGGTTCACGGTATCAGTTGCAGAGTGCTTTCCACAGCCTTTGGTCCAATATTCTGGGAAGCAGTAGATTGTGTTCCAAGCAGCTTGAGACAAGTATGCACTTTGCGTGTTGTAAAACTGATTGGGAAAACAGCTGTGTGCTTCTCAGAATATGTGACGATGCTGCTTAAAGATGGGAACTTGGAATAAACTCCTCCCTTCCCCCCAGGATAACTTGCATTTCTCAGTGTTACAGCTACTGCCAGAGTCAGGAAGAGCAACAGTTCCTGTCTGTAATGGAGAAATAAAATGGAATCAATGCAGGTGGGCTGAAGTTTGGTGTTAAAATGCAGCACACTCTTACTTGATACAACTTCAGGATAGTCAACCTCAGATTCTCCTGCTTGGACCACTGTGTTCAGTTACGTTCAAAGCTCTCACAAGGAAATCCGGTTCACAACAGAAGGTACTCTCCTAAGTAATTAAATTACTGACAGTAAAACACATTCAGGATCTGCACACTGTTCTATCATTGCATCCTCTCCCTCTTTTCAGTGATCTCCCCGAGGAAACAGTTTATTCTTACCTATCAAACACGCAGGTCTCAGTCTCATTTACTGTTTGTCACTCAAAATGTCTATTGAATTGTTCATCTTTCACAAAGTTGTCAGTGTCATTCACAGAGACCAAGTGTATTTCACAGCTCACTTTGGACTAACTGAAAGTGATTTCTGAAAGCGCAGCTGTGATGGTGTTATGAGCTCTTCCTCCAGTGTAGGAATCAGTAATGCTTACAAAACCCAGTTGGCACATACAACATGAATCTGTAACAAGTATGTGCATGTAGTTCAAGCTGTTTTGGAGAGATAACTGTTCCGGGTGATGCAGTAATTAAAGGTTACAGCTGTGGTCTTAAGTCTGCCTAGTTTGCTTTTTATTTTGGCACTGATTTATGGCAAATTCTGGTGAATTACTGGTTCCCTCTGGACTGTGAAACAGCTGCCAAATACCAAAATGATTCCCATTGCTGTCAAAAATATAATGAAGTTTGATACAAGGAGAGCTACTCACAGATCAGAGTAATCTTTTACCTTGGGCGAAGTATTGACAGCCAATTCACTAACAGGGTTTTATTCCCTAACAATTTCATTAATTTCTCAAAAGGTTATTTTCAGGCTCTGGTTTCTAGCATACTACAGTATACAGGATCAGTTGGAAAGGATAAAGAATGCTTATTTTTAAAGAAACAATCCAATTTAATGTAAAAAGCAAGTAACTACACCCCCACCAAACCCTCCCCTGCCCTACTGCCCCTAGAAGTCCTCATAAGTGAATCTCTGTCTCTTAACCAGAGGTAGATTCTCAAATGCTGTAATTGGAGGCCATAACCCTGAAAAGAAATGGGCAGAGAGGAAGAGGAGAGGAGCATCAGGCAACGAGTTTGCTATTCTTACTGAGGAAGGATCCTCAGTAAATATAGGGAAAAGCAATTTGTTTCACAAGTCCTGCAAAAAGAGAGAATGAAGGTTATAATTATAAAAAAAAAAAGTCAAGGGATGCCTGTGTCCACTCAGGAATCTCTTCTGTGCACAAATGGAAGCACGGAAAGGACTGATAAACCTCTACCCGATGATTCTGGTAGCCTTTGTGACTTCATTACATTTCTCATCACAAAGGCTCCCTCTAGAGTTTAAGGGTTTGGCTTCAAATTATTTCATGGTGTCCAGGGGGTTGATTTTTTTTTTCTTAAGAAGTTAAGACTTGTGTCTCCTAATGGCACTTTGCAAAAGGTTCCTCAGTGGTTTTTATTGTAATACTGGGGTCTTGTTGTACTGAATATGTACAGAACAATAACCTGATATGGTTACTGTTTACACAGGCATAAAACCTGTTATACATCACAAATTCTATATTGTGCCTGCTTCTTCCAGCATTAAGGTAAGGGATGTCTTCCTGTTCTCCTATGGAAACACAAGCTGTGCTCCATGTTCTGATGGAAGCAAAGGTGAGCGGATCTGCTCAAGGAGCAGGGTTATGGCTGCCCTGGGCTCCAGGAAGCCTTTGAAGGCACATTTGAATTGTTTGCATGAAGTGATGGTTTGACCTAGAAGAGTTATGGAGAGAGAAGGTAATAAAAACATAAAGCACTGGCTGCAGTTCCTATTAAACCCACAACTGTTATTTTGCCCCAGATCGCAGTTCAGGCCAAACTAAATTGTAGTTGATGCCTGAATGAGGCTGAGGTTCTTGCAAATCCTTTAGCATCTCAGCAGGTTTTGGTGGATCTTAGCATGCTCTGCCTTCTCATGCTCTTAGCAAGATGCTAACATGGCTTTGGGGGAATCACTCAGAGAATAACTTGGCAAGGCATGCCCGCCTGCTCCCCACACTGGGATCAAACAGGACTTCACTGTGTTACAGAGGAATTGTTTGTTGTACAGGTGTTTAAGAAGAGGAAAGCAAAGACTTTGTTAGCCAAACGTTCTAAAGAGGGTGCCAAAGCATGATTCACTCTGTGTAACAGAGGGCTGTGGTGTACTTGGCTGAAGACTCTGCCTCCATTTCTGTCCTGCCTACTAAAAATAGGCCCATGGCTCATACCGAGGGGCGTGACAGCAATCGAAGCCATCAGTCATGAGACTGGAAATACCTAGAGAAGTGTCTGCTCTCTTGCATGCTCCTCTAAATAAGCAAAAGGAGACAGCAGAGGGAGAGGAAGAGTGGTTGGCCAGGGGCTCTGGTGAACACATCTTGCTGGAAGCCTCTGGCCATTCCTGAGGTGACTCCTTTGCCCAGGTCTTTCACAATGTTGTTCTTCTGTTCAGTTGTTCTGTTTTTTTCTTAACCAGGCTGTTTCTTTGAGCTGTGGGTTGCAGTAATTGGAAACCAGAGCATTAGCAGAAAGCTAGTGTCTGCTTCTGGCCAGCTGGCAGTGTGAAAGACTGCTTGGGTGCCATCCCTGTCCCAGCACTGAAGAGATAGTGCTTCAGGTTGAAATAGTCAAGACAGAGATGGGCTGGTGTGGTGGCACTGAATGTCCTGAGTTGGAAGGGACCCACAAGGATCATCAAGTCTAACTCCTGTCTTTGTATAGAAGAGCCCCAACATTCACACCGTGTGTCTGAGGGTATTGTCCAAATGCTTCTGGAATATTGACAGCTTTCCTGGGCAGTTGTCCCAGCGCTCCACCACCCTCTGGGTGAAGAATCTTTTCTTAATGTCCAACCTAACCCTTCCCTGGCACATCTTTCTGCCATGTCCTTGATCCTGTCACTGGTTACTAGAGAGAATAGATCAACACCTGCTCCTTATTCTCCCTTGTGTGGAAGATGTAGACTGTGATGAGGTCTGAGTTACAACAGCACTGCTCCACCAATGTGGTGTGCACACTGACCAGGAATGGTCTGGGGTTTATACACCAGAATTAACTTATTGTATTCCAGAAATTGTTGCCCACAAGACAGGTTAATATCAGGAGCTGAATCCATAGATAGGCTCCTACTCAGGCATTACTTCTACCACATTTAAATGCATCCAAATTCAATTCAAACCCCTGCTGGTTGGTGTGGTTGATGGATGGTTCACTACTTGTGTCATTTTCACTTTGGCTCTTCCATGGGGATGTAGAATTATGTCATCTGATGGCTATTGATTTGCCCTTGATTTTCTACATGCTATGTATATGCACAAATCTTTCCTCTGCTTTTCCTGTGGCATGGGGGAATAGATGAGGAGCGACAGAAAATTTCAACCAAAGCTTTTGAAAAGACACTCAGGCTGACACAAATTTTTGTACTAGAACGTCCACTTTGAGTAAATAAAAAGGAGTCAATGAAGTAATGTATTAATAAAATATGACATTTTACTCAGGGTCATTAGGTAAACCTAATTATATGAATTACTGCAGTCAGTTCTGTGGCAATGAGACCTTCACAGAACACCTGGCAACTACCTAGAACATGACCATACATGTACACAGCTAAATTGCTGTGAAATAGGGAAAATCTGCTGAAGAGAGAGAGCAGAATATCCCATGGAACTTTTTCTGTGTTCTGTTATCTTGTATTCATACAGAAAGACAAATCCTTCAATGACTGAAGAATCCACGACCTTCATACATGCACATGCCACATGAGGGTGCGGTCTCTGCAGTTTTCCAAGGAAATAACACTGGCAGAAAAAGTGACTCATTAACAACTTTTGCTAATATGAGAGCTGTCAAAATAGGTCTGTAGATAAACTATTTCCTGTAGGTTTTATAACAGGTTTGTCCTATCAAGATATCCAGGCAACCAGCTGTGTCAGATTGCATTGGTGAAAATCGAGGTGTTCACAGATCAATTGGGTTCAGGTCAAATCTGTCTACGTTTCCTGTTTCCCTGTGGGATTTGCTGCTGCGTGATGCAGGAGCTACTCACAAATGCTAGATGCCAGTTTGATTTTACAAATGGTGGTAGAAACTTCCCTGCTCCTTACCTTCCCCATTTTCCCCAGCTCTCTTTTTTTTGAAAGTCTTGGCTCTATCCCAGCATCCTTAACTCAGTTTTGCTTGTACAACCCAAGTCTGCTGTGCTCAACCAGCCAGGCAAGCCTGCCCTCCACTGCCTGTATTCCTGAAAGGCAGCAGCTGGGGAATTTTTCATTAAAGTGTCCTGGCTGCTTGGGCTGAAGAACAGAGCAGATGCATACAGCAGGCACTTTACTCCTATATGCATATAGGATAAGGCTTTGGATGGGGCTCTGAGCAACCTGATCCAGAAGGAGGTGTCCCTGCTCATGGCAGGGAAGATAGAACTGGATGATCCCTTAAGGTCCCTTCCAAACCAAACCACTCTATGATTCTATGGTAATGTTGAGGCCACCCTCTGCTCTTTCAAGCTGAGTGACGGCTGGTTTTGAGCTCACTCAGGGGTCACTGACGTGGCATCCAGCCACTGCAGCCAAACGGTGCACCCAGACTCAAAGTGCGACCATCACAGTATGGTGTGGGACCATGCTGACCAGCTCAGCCTCACCAACACACCTCTAACCCATCTGCTTCCAGAAATCTGCTGGTTTCCACTTGTTTAAAGGCTCATGTCCCTCGAGTCAACCTCCTTTACCTTCTCGGAAGAACTGGTGGCATTCACCACCAAGAGCCAAGGCACGCACCAGTGTGAGACCTCAGCCAGCCTGTCCCCAGCTGCCGCTTCCTCAAAGGCTGAGGCCATTTGGGGCACGAGGTTAGGTTACAGCAGCCTGAAACTGCTGCAGCTTGACTACAGCAAACAGCCTCCTTGCTATGCTGGTAAAGCCCGCTACAACCAGAAATCCTAGAAAGAGAGATGACCTTAAGGAAGGTTTACCTTCAGGAAGAAATTGCCTGAAGTGCAGGTTGGAATGACAGCAAATACTATTAAGATTTTTATGCTCTTCATTTGTTGAAAAAGAAACTTTGGTCCTGGAAAATAAAATTACCACCAAGAGGGGCTGTTACTGTAGAGATGCTTTCAGGTTTGAAGCTGTGCCTCCAGAGCAGTTTATAGTAAAGACCACCATCAGAACACTCTGAATGTAAAAATGACACCCTATAAATCATGTAAAAGATTGTGATGTCAGAGAAGCACATTTTTTTTCTGGGGAAAGGATTTGCCTTGTAGCAAACTGCTGTCTGTTCTTCCTCCCATAACTTGCAATAGCTTAGGCACGGCCCTCCCAGTGCTCCTCCTTAGCTCAGTTTTGCTTTATTCCCCCCACCTTCACAGTGTTAATTACAGAATTTTGTCTTAACCGCAGAGTGGTATCAGTGAAAGATGTGCCATAAAACCATTGTTCAGCATCCTAGCCACCTGTGTCTCTCACCGGTCAAGCTTCACAAGCAGAAAAGCAATCAGTCCCCCGAAGGTGACTAAAATGTTTCCAGCTGGGTGAGCAAAGTCTTGCAGGCTCTGTTGCTCTGAGATGTAATTCCTTTGGTGTAAAATGCACTGAGTTTTCTATGGCATGAAACCCTCATTCATCTTCTTGTGAACAACTTGAGATAATTGATAAAGTTGTCATCTCTCCAACCAAGTGCCATGCATCCATCTGACACAGGAACAGCTACGCTCTGCACCAGAAGCACAAATGTCACCAGCACAGCAGAAATGAGTCATCAGTCTCATATTTTCTTCAGGTGAGAACTGTTGCATCAATCACTCAAACCTATTGCTCCCCATAAGTGATTTAGGAACACTGGAATTACCTCTCTGAGTTGCTCAGTGAGTTTTGTGAGAACGATTGTGTTTTGCTTTCAAATCAGCATTTGATTACTCAATTGCTCCTCCTTTTCAAGGAGGTATCTCCCCAAAGAACAAAGCCTATTAATTTATGGATTTCATAGTGTCAGGAGACATGATGGTTTGTGGGTCTGTCAGGTAGTAGGTAGCTTTACTAAAAAGTTGCTTGTTTCTTGGTCTACTGAGGATAACAAAAAAAAACCCCAAACAACCAAACTCTGAGGCAATGGACAATTCAACAGGAAGAAAAAAGAAGAAAAAGAGTTTACATTCAAGCAAAGATAAATCCAGAAGATGGAATAAGCATGGGCTCTTCTCCAGGGGTTGGTTTTCATTTCAGTTTCTCTTAGAGCTTAAACAGAATTTTTTCTGCATTTTTCCTGTTTATTTGGAAATAGGCTGTTTTGGCTTTGACCATATACTAGAAGAGTATGTAGTATCTCTGTGGGCCATAACAACAAGGACTGAGTTTTTAGTCTGTTTTGGCTGTAAGGCTATGGGCAATCACCTTCTATTAGCTATGCAGCCGTAAGGTTATCTGTGGCTCTGTTAGCCTGGGAAAGGCCTTCAAACAAATTGGTTCCCTTGTCAGCTTTCTCAAATTTGCCTTTTATTTGCCTTCTCAGCTTGGAAATTGCAGCCTAATATTTGTTGGTGTTTCTCTGGGCTAAGGGTTTCTCTGTACATGTGTCTCTATCAGATGATGATTTAATTAGTTTGGCTTCTGTGTGGACCTGTTCTTCTCGGTGTATCTTACAATCCGGTTTGAGCTAAACCTCCTCCTAATTGTTTAAGCTAAACTGAAGGCTGCCTAAATCTGCTTGAGGGGGCGTGGGAAATGAGGAGGCATTGATTCTGTCACCCTAAGGAACTCCGACAGCACAGGCCTCTTCTGCTCAGGTTGCTCTATTAGGGCTTCCCAGGTGCCTGGTTTGCATAAGGGCAGTTGTATGGTATCGGAAAAAAAGGTGTAGCTAGCCTGATATTCTTGCCTTTGAGATAATTAATTAAGCAATGGCTTAGGCAACATACATTAAAAAAAAAAAAAAAGTGTGAGAACAGAGTAAGCTTAAATGATATTTTCAGGTACAGCTTAAGGATTTTCTGAGCCTGAAGAGGCCATACCGACACATGCAATCCCCTAGAGCCCACAGAAACATTTAGCTTCTTGTGGCTCTTAATGCCACTGAATTGCACTCCTGGGTTGAAAAAGAACCTTTGACTTTGCTGGTTCTGAACTTGTTTCCTTCCAGCTTCAACTATTTTCTGGTTTTACTTTTGCAAACTCTGCTATATCCCTTGGGTTAAATGGTTTCAGAATGAGGAGTCCTGATTCACTTGTTCATTGCTAGACATCCACTAAAGTTTCTTCTCCACCTAAACTTCAGTCTGAAGGTCTGCATCTGGAGGCAAGAGCAGACAATGACTTCAGGCTGGTGTTAGAAGTGAACATAAAATTATCTAAGCTGTTTGGACACTGATAGGCACTGTGGCCACTTATTCTCTTTTTGTTGGTCGCATTCATTACTTCAGTAATTGTGAGTGTAATATATGGAGACATAAGCAAAATTTGTGTTCAAATACAGTAAACTTCTGTACTGAAGGGAGGTGTCTTATTTTCACAAGTGGTACTGGTAAATCATACGACTGTCATGTTGGTTGTGGATGTGCACGGCTGTATTCATACAAAGTTGTAATATTAAACTCCAAGTGGTATAAAAGCTGAGAGCTGTTAGTTTCAGTGCAAACCCAGCCCACTTAGAGTGAGTGGGCCTGCACAAGAGATACCTGCACTGAATGATAAGAAGAGAGCACCGAGAAGAAAGGTCTGGAATCATTTGGATGACTTACTCTTGTAGGCCTGAAGGCGTGCTCTTCTTAGTGCTCTAAGCTCTAGGAGATCTGCTGTGAGGAATGAGGCATGGCTGCAAGAGTGACAAAAGGTCAGAGTGAGAGCAAAAAAACAGTGGCAGACAGAGTCTGTCACTACAGAAGCCTGGAATGTTAATGCAGAGGGGTTTGTGCACTGTTGTCTGTTTCGGATTATGTCTCTGCTTTGTCTCACAAAGCAAGTGATTCACTGCATTATTTTGCTTAGGGTGGGGCAGTAATTCCTTTCCTGAATTGCTAAAAATAAAGCCAAGCCATGACTAAAATTTTAATCTTTAAAAGGAAGAAAAAAAAAAAAGGCAAAAAGCTGATTTCTTATAAGTAACTGAATTTCTATTCAAACTGAATTTACACTGTGGATATGAATAATAAATGCATGCCTTTAAATAATGGACAAATTCTGCCATCTACTTGTACTTAATCAGCTCTCTATTTATTCCTAATATGTTCCTCTGCACAATCAGATACAACAGTGTTCTTTTTTACTGCTATTTATTCTTCCAGCATATAGTTTTCCTTTATCAATATAAAACCCTCTGGGGAAAGCTAAGCTGTCCTATTCAAAGGTATCAAAATGAAACCGCCTAACATGTTGGGTCTTCGAATGTGCAAGTATTGGACTTACATGAAGAAAAAAAATCATAAGCTCATCCTTTAATATGAATGATCAGGTGTTGACTGGCCTTGTTCTCTTTGTACTGAGCACTGGTGAGGCCACACCTCAGATACTGTGTTCAGTTTGGGCCCCTCACAACAAGAAAGACATTGAGGTGCTGGAACGTGTTCAGAGAAGAGCGGTGAAGTTGAAGGGGCTGAAGAACAAGTCTTGTGAGGAGCAGCTGAGGGACCTGGGGTTGCTTAGCCTAGAGAAGAAGAGGCTGAGGGGAGACCTCATCACTGTCTACTATTGCCTGATAGGAGGCTGCAGAGATGGGTGTTGGTCTCTTCCCCCAGGTGATGGGTGACAAGACAAGAGGGAAGGGCCCTGAGCTGTGCCAGGAGATGTTCAGACTGGACTTCTTCACTGAAAGGTTTCTCAAGCACTGGCAGAGGCTGCCCAGGGAGGTGGTTGAGTCACCACCCCTGGAGGTATTTAAAGGATGAGTAGATGAAGTTCTTAAGGGTGTGATTTAGTAGTAGTCATGTATGGTTCAATTTGATGATCTCAAAGGTCGTTTCCAACCTAAGGGTTCTATGATTTAATAACCTGGAAAAGTGCTGTTGTACCACAGTGAACTGGTAGATTTGGATGAGAGTATCTATTTCCCATACTATGCAAATACAATATGTATTTGTAAATCACTTTTACTTTCTTGAGAAATTTTGACCATATCATAATTGAAGTAAGCAGGGAGAAGTGTCAGAAATGCCAGTCCTGCAGTGCCTTGGTCTGATAGGCACTGGTGACACAGGGATCCTTGCTGCTAAGCATCACAGCAACTACTGCAGAACAGTCGTCTGACTTTCTTCTCCAAGAGGTCTCACTGGGTTGTTCAACCTGGAGGACTTTAAAGCAGCCCTCCAGTACTGAAACGGGCTTCAGTAAAGCTGGGGAGGTGCTCTTGATCAGGGAGTGCTGGGATAGGATGAAGAAGAACAGTTTTAAGCTGCAGGAGGGAAGACTGAGATGACATCTTAGGGAGAAATGTTTTCCTGCGAGGGTGGGGAGGCCCTGGCCCAGGTTGCCCAGAGCAGTGGTGGCTGCCCCATCCCTGCAGGTGTTCAAGGCCAGGCTGGATGAAGCTTGGAGCACCCTCATCCACTGGAAGATGTCCCTGCCCATGGCGGGGGGTGGAATTGGATGGGCCTTATGGTCTCTCCAAGCCCAAACCATTCTGTGACTCCTAAAGAGAAAAGCTCCTTGGGTGTGACGCTGGGAACCCGGTACCAGGGCTCCCCTGCCCCTCCGTGCAGCTCCACAGGCCACCGCCCCCTCCATACCGCTTCGTATCCCGCCACCGCCCTTCCCGCAGGACCCCTCGGGGCTGCCACGCAAAGCGCCTGCCTCCCCGCTGGAGTCCCCTGTCCCTCCAACTGCGCCCGCCCCGCTTCGAGGCGCCTGGAGTGTCGAGTTAGGCATTGCGCGAGGCAGCCTGAGCGCGTAGGGGTCCTTGGCTACTGGGGCGGGAGGGTCTGTTTCTCCTTCACTTCGCCCTCCCCGCAGGACCCCACGGGGCTGGCGCCGATCGACGCCTGTGTCCCCGCGCTCCCCCATCTCGGTGGGTGCCCTCGGTACCTGCCCCAGCGTGCCTCGCGGTTGACAGCGCCGGGTGGTGGCGAGGCGGGGCGGCGGGTCAGGCATTGCGCAGGGCAGCCCCGACGCGTAGGGGTCCTGCGCGACTAGGGCGGGCGGGCCGGTGTCTCCTTCACTTCGCCCTCCACCGCCGGCGGTCGCAGCAGCGCGGCCTTCGCCTCGCCACGCCCGGCACCGCTCCTCCCTGCCTCCCGCCCGCCACAGCCAGGTGCCTCCCGCGCCGCCGCTGGCCCTGCGGGAGCAGGGGAACGGGAGCTGGGGGCGCCGTTTTCCCGGGATCTCGGCAGAGCGGGGTTCTCCCCGTGCGCTCCCCGCTCCCCTCGCCGCCGCGGCCTCAGCGGGCATTGAGTGAGGCGAGGGCCCAGGGAAGGAGGCAGGGGTCGGGCTGACGCCACAAGATGGCCGCGAGGCCGCGTTCACCTTGCAGAGAGGCCTTGGCGTGCGGCCTTGCGGGAACGGCGGCGAGGGGAGGGCCTGGGCGCCGCCCGGCCCGGGGAAGGGACGGGGGGAGGGCTGTGTCTGTGTGGGTCTGTCTGTGTGTGCGGGGGGGAGAGGCTATGTGTCTGTGCGTGCGGGGACGGGGCGGCTGTGTGTCTGTATGCTTGCAGGGTGGGGGTGGTTGTGCGTCTGTCTGGGTGTGGGGAGGGGGCGATGTGTCTGTCCGTGTGTGCGGGGACCAGGGCGGTGTGTCTTTGTATGGGGGGGTAGTCTTGGCGGGGGAATCTCTCCGCGCGTGGATCTGTGTGTGGTATCTGCGTGGGGAGAGTGAATGTGTGTGTCTCTGTGCCATCTCCCAACCTGCCTTCGCACATCCCCAGTGCCCTCCGTTTCCGGGAGGTGCCGCTTGCCCCCTGCTGTCAGTGTCGGAACACGGGATTTCAGATGTTTCGAGTTCCTCCCTTCTTCGTGGGGCCTCTGAACCAGCTTCGTGCGGGGTGGAAACAGGGAGGGAGTCGGGAGGTGGTTTAGGCCCTAGTAGCAGCATGAGTCTAAAGGTCACTGCTGTGTCCGATATGTTTTTTGAGTAATAGCAGTTTTTCTATTGTGATTTACATCAGTGGAACACAGTTTCAGTGGAGGTAGTGCCAGTTTTTTTTAAACTGCATTGAGACCTTGAGTTTTTTTCAGGCCCCTGGCCTGCTCCTTAATATCCTGAGGTCTAACAATTGCTAGAAATCTTTATAGAACTCCTCACTGTTCCTGTAATTACAGGGCGTGAGAGAGTTTTGAAATGCTACCTCGAAGAAAAGCTGTGATGTAATAGCTCTGGGAACATTAATATGTTTTTCTGTTCTAGGACTGATTTTCTTTAATTTTTGCAGGAGCAGCCAGTGTGTCTGTGGCTTGGGAGTGCCAGATTAATTACACTTTTTTTATATTTTTTTTATAGGATGGCCTGAAACAAAGATTAGAGTGGAAATCTTACATGATTCAAGTAGATTCTGTGTGTTTTGAAATGAGGAATAACTTTATCTGATGGTTGTTTTCACAAAAAAACCCCTCTTGTTGCAAAATGTTACTTATATTTCAGTCACTTATAATTAGTAGTTTTTAAGTGAAAGCCCTCAAAATAGAGTTGAAGAAAATAGATTTTAAGAGTTTGGAAGCCTAGCTAACCTCCAAATGTTGGAGGACACAAGAATGATTATTTTTGGGGGTCTCCATTTAATGAGCATTCTGATGAAGTGCTCACCTTTTGCACCCCTCTGTCACTGTTAGTGCAGGATTAGGACAGCAGAGTGACAGTGGTGCTGTTTCAACTGTTATCACAGAAGACGCATCTGTTGGCAGCAATCTGGACAAATACTGGTTGGTTTCCTTTCAGTGGGCCAGGTAAAAAGGCAGCATCCTGCTTACAACAGTAATCCTTTGAATTTAGCCACAGGTACCAGTTCATTAACGTCTCTGGACTTTCCTGCTTAGCATAACTCTCTTGCCTATAACGGTCAACAAACTGGAAGCACTGAAAATGAACGTGAAAAGATAGCTTGTTTCCATTGTGAAAGTCTGTTAGTGCTAAAGGCCAGTATAAACCTTTAAAACTAGAAATAATCTTCTGAAGGGGGTGGTTAGAAGTGAGAAGTGCTTGTTAAAGGAAAAATACATACCGAACTTGTCTAAATTTTTGTAAACTGCTAACGAACTGTTGTACAGTGGAAATTTAGGGAGGAAAGAGCAGTGTTCCCACACTTGCTTGGAATTTGGTCTGCCACCTGCTTCTCTTTATTGAAAAAATAATAGGAAATGTGATTGTATTGATTCTATTGGTTCTAGAATTGTTGGGTTTTTTTTCTTAAAGAGAAAAGATTGTTGGTTTTTTGGTTTTGATTTTTTTTAACATTTTTTATAACCTTGAACTTGGGCTGAACCTTTATAAACTTCAGATGCTCTCGAGTTGTTTTCATAGCTCTTTATTTTTAAGAGACAGGTTTTTTTCACAGTTAAAAGAAGTTTCGTTTTATGGTTTTGGGCAAGCAGTGGGTGTCTTACTACAGTGACCTTGTAGAGTTTGGAATTCTGTTCTTCACTGAAGAACAGGAGGGGGTATTATTTTTTAGGTAAACTGTGAACTTGCTCAGAGGAGAGGTTTAAATTTTCTTGTGGCTAAAGTACTTGGGAAAACTGCATCAGAAATGGTAGAAAGATAAGATACAGTATTGTGTGTAACCATTGCTGCTAAAATAGTTTTGTTTTTTTTTTAATACTAGCAGTTTGTGCAATTAGGCTTTATAAGGCAGGGGTAATTAGTGTTGGTCTGTTGGGTTTGTTTTAATGTGAATGCTATTCTGAAACAACAGTTTGTTCAGCAGAGTTGTGCCCTAAAGGAAATTCTTCTGAATCAAGTGTTCCAGGAAAGCTTTCCCTTTTTGTAGATAAGGCCATTAAAAGGTGGAAAGAAACCTTCTTGAGAGAAAAAAGAAAAAGTTTACCTTGCTCTTGTGTTATTCAATAGACTCGTGAGCTTGCAGAGATCTGCAGAAGACAAGCAATTCTGTAGCCAAGTGCTGAAAACTTCAGTATTGGTTAAAAGTGCCTGAAAACTGAACTATTTTTTCTGTTTGAATGAAAGTGAGCATATGAGAGCAATACCCTCATTATTTTTGAGGTTCTGAAAGTATTTTTCTATTTACTTAAAAAAAAAAAACAACCAGAAAAAGCCTATAAGGAAGATAAGCAGTCAGTTTTGTTAATTTGACTTTCCCTGCAAAACAAATGTGGTTAATCACCTTGGAAAGATAAGAGAAGATTTTTGTTTGCTTCTGTTATTTAAGCCTTTTTATGGTGCATATCTAGTTTATTTCATTGTCCCCCTGCCTTCCACAGGGTGAGGGGAGTTGGGAACTTCAGTTCTCTCTATTCTGAAACTTCAAAGTAGGGTGCCTCCAGCAGTGGCCTTTTGCTATGGAAGTCATAGGAGAGCAGTCAGGGAGGGAAGGTACAGATATTGTCTATCTTTACAGGGAGGAGGTCCTTGCAGGCTGACTAGACCCTAGGCTGTATCCCTCCATCAGGCTCTGGGGAGGTGTCACAGCCAGTCTTGACTGACAGGTTTTGGAAGAGCAAGATTGCCAGAGGCTCCCAGCTGAGAACGGGACTTAGATGTCTAAGAGAGCTTTTTTTGCTGACCCAGCACTCCCCAACTACTTCAAGTCAACAAAGCAACCATCCCAAACTTAAACTCTTGTACCTTTTAAGGTGGAGAAACCTCATCAGATGGCTTGTTAGTTAATGGCATTAGATGCTGCTGCTTAAGTTGTAAGACAGTCATTTAAAATACGGGGCAAATGATGTTGCAGAGCAGGTTTGCACTCTTTTTGCATTGTGAAAATTAAACTTCGTAGGGCCTTTTGGGTAGTTTTCATAAGCATCCATCAAATTTGACTTGAAACTTGAGGAAGTAGCTATCTGCATAGTAGTTTTTTTAGATTTCCAGTTTCCTGGTGTTTGGTGGTAGCTGCTAACTCTGGAAATGTGAGCTATTAGTTAATTTCTGATGATTAAATAGTGGAAAAATCTATGTGAAACTTGGGTGGTCTTGTAATAACTCTTCTCTACAAGCGGATTACTAAGAAAACATTCAATGTTCCCAGTGGCCATCAACCAAAAACCTGTGGGTGTTTGAGTGTCATTATCGTTTGAGCCATCTGTCGGTTACCTGCCTTCTTATATGAATATGCCTCGAAGAGTGTCTGTAAAGAGTTGTGGTAGGAATTTTTGTGTGTACAGTGGGAAAGGTTCATTATTAATTGCCCTATTACCTTTCAGCTCCGATGGCGATTCCTCCATCCTACGTAGACCTTGGCAAATCTGCCAGAGATATCTTCAATAAAGGCTATGGTAAGAACAGCATCTTCTATAAAATGTGGTGTTTGGTGCAGCAGTGAATTGCTTTTTAAAGCTTGTGTGTAAAATTCTGAAATGCCTGTGTTTCTGGGGAGGGGCAAGGTGCATTGGTTTTATATTATATTTATATTATATTTATATTTATATTGGTTTAAGGCACGGGTGGGTGAGGTCTTGAGGGACTTGGTTTAGTGTTTGATAGGAATGGTTGGACTAGAAGATCCGATGGGTCCCTTTCAACCTGGTTGTTTTATGATTCTATGATTCTATATCATTATTGTTGGCTAACAGACCATTGGAGGCTTTTTGTGGGCTGTTTCAATGTGAAGTCTGTTAAATCTTGCTGCTTTAGCCATTTCTGGACTTTCGGGGGCTCTTTTACCAAGAGTGTCGCTCAACTCTAAGGGTAAAAATGTGAATGGATGCTCCTGTAAAACCTACTTAATGTGACAGTTCCAGTGGCTGTGGTTTTCCCAGCAACTTCACTTTCAGAGGTTTTTTTTTTTTACCTTGAGATTTCTTCTTGGTGCTGAGAGACAAATTTTATGTGTTGAGATAGCTCTTCAAATGGCATAGCCATCCTGGGAACAGAATGTATGTCACTGAATTTGCTCTTGGAGGTCATTGTTTGATAGTTAAATGTATGGTGTACAACTGAGGCTGCTTCCCACTTCCTATGTGGTGATGATAAAACAGAACTCCTGGTTTCTTCTAGAGGGGCCTCCTCTTCCTGCTGTGGCATTTGAAATTTGACTGTTAATGAAGTCAATCTATGGTTTGGTCTATACATGCATGTATGTGGCAACTGCTGAGCCTTCCTGGGAAAACAGCTTCCTGGGAAATGTGCATGATCTTAGTTAGAGCCTACTTTGTAACCGTGACTTCTGTTTGTTAAGGTTTTGGGTTGGTGAAGCTGGATGTGAAAACAAAATCTGCCAGCGGAGTGGTGAGTATAAATACCTTTTATTGATTACATTTTTTTCTGGCTATGTTCTGATAGTAAAGATACCTTCCAGATGCTGTTAAGTAGTTTGTAGGTCATATGAGTGTTAAACTACTGGTGTAAAATAATTTCAGAAGTCCCTAAACATCTGGCTTTATTCTGAATGTCTCAGGGTACCACACTGTTTAGTAATCTTAGTAAAAAATAAATGTTTACTTGTTGTACCTTGTCCTAGGTGTGAAGGTGAACAAATAGCTGATAAATCTTTGAAGTATTTTACTATACTAATTCTACCACACAGAATTTGCTTCTAAAGTACCTTATGATACTATTTGTGTTTGGTGGGGATGTTTATGTGAGGTGGTTGGCAGTGAATTAGCACTTTGAATCTTTGGTTCCTCTTTAAAGGTTTTGAATTGTTGTAGTCATGTTCCATGCAAGTCTCCTTTGTCATGCCAGCAGTGCCTCCTGTAACTTATCTATTTCTCGAGCAGACTTGGCAAGATACAAAGTTAGATTTTTATTTTTTTTTTTTTTTTTGGTTTATAACTAGAAGCTTTAACAGTGTAACTGGCTGTGAGAAACGAGGTGTCTGGGTTATACCCTATGTTTTCTGTAGGCCTGTACCCTGACTGAAGCAGTTTGCAAGAGCACTATCATAGACACAGTTGTTATTTTAAGCTTGTTTCTTTTGAGGGATACCAGTTATACTGGTAAAAAAGAAAAATCTAAACCTGCTTGTGAATCCCCTATCAATTTTAAGCCATCCTTCCTGGGAAGCAAAAGTGCTGGCATGTATGCACTGCAGATATGTGAAGCAGAGATAAGAGAACACAATAACTTGCTGCTCTTGAAGCTGTTACCACAATGGTTGCAGTCACATAAACACTGTGTGGCAAGAAAAGCACAGAGTCAAAGGTGAAGATATTTGGACTTGCAGTTGTGCAGTCCCTGTCAGTAGCCAAGAAGTAGGCCTTACTAGAGTTATGCAGCTGTGTGGATAGTTCAGTGATTCACTAATATAGAACAGATAAATATATTTGGTCACGCGCAATTAAAGAACAGACTTGTGCGCATGCTTGTGATGTGCAAGAGGTCTTGGGCTGTGAGAATTCAAATGCTTAAGGACTGGTGATTTCAAATTCGTGTTTCCTTCTGGGAGAGGTGAGTGTGAGGAATTGATTTGAAAAGAATACTGTGCGTGGAGGAAATTACAAGTCAGAGTTTTGATATATATGTTCTAAAAACTTCAATACATTTTTCCAAACCTTAAGGGCAATAATATTTCAGTGGAAGGAGCTCCTTAGTATATATATATTTGCAAACCAGGCTTCCATTTCCACTAGGTATTGCCTATGGTTTCTAGATAGTGGTGCATGGACTTTATTCTTTCTGTTCTTTATGAGAATCCAAATAGCGAGAGACATGAGGAACTGCTTAGCTTAATAAGGAGATGTAAGTGATGTTGCTAACTTTTAAATATTTTCAAGAATTCCAAGTAAGACTGTACAAAAACCATAAAATTACCCTTGCCTTAGCTCACAATTCAACCATGAATGTTCTTCCTGGCTGTCATTAAACGAAAGTGTCAGGGGACTAGGAATGTTATGGATGTTGGTAAAAACAGGAATGCCTATGGCTTGCGTGAAAGGCTGGTGTGCTGGTTAGATTGGGAACCCTCTTAAACAGCAACAGTAAACCCCAAACAAACCACCACCCACTGCATTGTGAATTTGAAAATTATGGCGTTTTGCAACATTTGGCAGTTGTACTCAATTTGTCTTTGGATGTGGTTGACTGGAGTAATGAAAATGCATGTGATCCTTAATGGATTTTACTGAGTTGGACTAAGTGCCTTATAGTGTTCTCATCTCGGTGTTTGATTTGTTCATTAGGATGATCAGACTTAACCATGCACGTCAAGAACTTCTTTCTGCTCTTAAGGAGAGTACTGGTGGTAGCTACTGTCTTGCTCTGAGTTCTGTTGCAAACCTGTCCTTTTTGTTGTAGAGGCAGAGATGATGCAGCTGAGAAGGGGAGTGTGGGGAGGCTTCCATGTGGGCACAAATTGTCTGGTTCCTGCCCATGTTGTTCCCTCTTCTCTGCAAGCTGTCTGATGCCATTGAATTTGCTGCATTGAATAACAGTATCTTAGTGTTTTCTAAGAAGTCATCTCATCTCTTTTATCACTGTATAATGCTTTCAGGATCACATGTGTCTTCTGTATAACATGTACACTGTCCCTTTTAGGAATTCACAACATCTGGTTCATCGAACACGGACACTGGAAAAGTGAATGGGAGCTTGGAGACCAAATACAAGTGGGCTGAGTACGGGCTGACTTTCACAGAGAAGTGGAACACAGATAACACTCTGGGAACAGAAATTGCAATTGAAGATCAGGTAATAGATTAGGACAGTATTTATTTGTGTTACCTCACTAGCAGAACTGAATTTTTGTAGCTTTATCCTATCTTCTCTCCATTCTATTAGATTGCCAAAGGCTTGAAGTTGACATTTGATACAACTTTCTCACCAAATACAGGGTAAGAATCATTAGCCTTTTTACCATCTTGAGGGCAGTAATGCCACACGTGGTCACTAAATGTTCATCTGGGCTGTTGCACTGGCAGGTGTTTGGGTGGTTTACTGTTAATGCAAGTTTCGATGCTGAAGGCTTCTGCTCTATAGCATCACTACTTAGTCTACAGGGTTAGTGTTGGACATTTTGCATAAACCCACTTTGCTTAATTTCTGGGATAGAAATACTTGGAAGATTGCAGGATGTATGAAAGTGCCTCAGTGTTCATTCCAAAATGCCTGTTGGCATTAGCCCTGTGCTTTCTTGATGGGTAGACCATGCTTTGGCCTTGTCTGTAGGAGGCATTCACTTGGCATTTAGGTACATCGTATAGAGTCACATAGCTTGAGTTCAGCAGTCCTTTGAGGAAGTGCAAGCGTTGTCTTAACTTGTTTTTCTGTTTCAGAAAGAAAAGCGGTAAAATCAAGTCAGCTTATAAACGTGAATGCCTAAACCTAGGCTGTGATGTTGACTTTGATTTTGCTGGGCCTGCCATCCATGGTTCAGGTGTCTTTGGTTATGAAGGCTGGCTTGCTGGCTATCAGATGACGTTTGATAGTGCCAAATCAAAATTGACAAGAAATAACTTCTCTGTTGGTTACAAGACTGGAGACTTCCAACTACACACTAACGTGTAAGTACTGGGAATCAGGTCTGGATTAAGTAGGCTTTCTCTACCTGTTCTTCAAGTCAGAATTACAAAGGCTTGAAATACTAAGAGATGTTTGCAGGGCCATGAAGAGGGGAGCATTTATCAGTAGGAAAGTAAATTATGTTACTTTGTACGTATCTTACAAAAGTAGCTTGTTACCACTGGCAGTTATCTGTGCAACAGCTTACCAGCTACTGATTAGCAGGGCAGTACTTGAGTCATGCAGAATTCATGATTATGCTTTTTTCCAGCTTTCCCATTATATTGAATTGTATCTGATTGTAGTTTAAGGACAGTAGATTTGTTAATAATTAATTACTTAATTAATTAATTAGAGTTAGTAATTAGCACTGTTCAGTTCAAGTAGGCCAGCTGTAGTTTCTGGAGCAAGGTTAGAGCTCTGCTTTTGAACTTAGGCCTGTCCAGGATGGAGAGTGCATGAAAGAGAGTAACTAAACAAGTATAAGGCATCTTGTCTATAGCTGCCTTCAGATCTTAAACGTGCTTCAGAGCAAGCAGATCACAACTTCGTGAAGTACGTAGTTGTTTTCAATCCAAGCTAATAAAAATTGGCATTTTTCTAGCATATTTAGTGAGAAAATAACTTGATTTTTGAGGTAGAAGTTTGCCATTTGGAAGGAGATGGTGGGGATTCTGCCTGTCTGGGTTTACTGAAGTTGAGGGATATAGGAGGAAGTTACGAAACGCTTCAGTCTGTAGGAATTCCATTTCAGTTTACTGATGTCAAACACAGATTTTTAAAAAGGTCATTAAATCTTTAGGAATATCATATGTATTCAATGGTCGTAGCATTTGGAATGCCTGTTTCCAAATTAACATTTGTTTTTTAAGGATGTGAAGGTCTGGAATAACATTCATGCATATAGCTCAACATTAGTGTGAGAATTAACTGAGTCCTCTGAAGTATCTTCCCCTCCAGAGTAATTGCAGTTTAGTTTTACTCTGAAGCCTTCGTTTATCCCCTCTTCTGCCAAAAAATGTGAAAAAGCTTAAATATCTGGAATTTTTATTGGAATAAAAATTTGAAGTAGGTAAAAAAAAAATCAACTTGGGATTATGTAAATACAGGAATCTTGACTTTTTTTCTTACTTTGTGTAGAAATGATGGCTCAGAATTTGGTGGGTCAATTTATCAGAAAGTGAGTGACAATCTTGAAACCGCTGTAAACCTGGCTTGGACAGCAGGCAGCAACAGCACTCGCTTCGGCATTGCAGCTAAATACAAGTTGGATTCCACTGCTTCTATCTCTGTAAGTACGGCTCCAACCATGAGGGTTCTGACAAGCACAGGGTACCTTCAGCTTTTGTGGATCTGTGTGTTACTGATACAGAAAAAAGGAAGTTTTATAGGAATCACTCTGACAATCCAGGCAGTTATAAAGTGGCAGTTTTAAACTTCTGTAAAGTCGCATACAGCAAAGTCTTTTAGATTCTGACTGTCAAGTGTTTAGGTTGGGTATTAGGAGGCATTTCTTTACTGAAAGTGTTGTCAAGGGCTGACAGAGGCTGCTCACAGAGGTGTTTGAATCACCATCCCTGGGGGTGTTTAAAAGAAGAGCATATGTCATACTTGAGTACATGGTCTAGTGGTGGAGTAAGCAGGGCTGGATCAATGGTTGGACTCTTACAGGTCTCTTCCAACTGAAACCATTATGTGAATCTGTGACTTAATGTATTTATTTTTAAATTAAAAATTTTATTTTTATTATTAGGAGGGAGCTGGGCTTTTCTCCCAAGGGACAGGACAAGAGGGAATGGCCTCAAGCTCTGCCAGGGGAGATTAAGGCTAGACATCAGGAGGAACTTTTTCACAGAAAGGGTCATTGGGCATTGGAACATACTGCCCAGGGAGGGGGTTGATTCACCTTCCCTGGAGGTATTAAAGGCACAGATGGACAAGGTCCTGAGGGACATGGTTTAGTGTTTGATAGGAATGGTTGGATTCGATAATCCGGTGGGTCTCTTCCAACCTGGTGATTCTATGATTCTTTTTAAAAAACATTGAAACCCCCTCTTTGTGTCTGGCTCTATAAGGTTTTCAGAATTGTTTTTAAAACTGTTTTTTGAGGAACTTTGTTTTCATGGTGAGAAATCTGTCAGTCCTGACTAAAAAGAGGATGCACAGAAAAGTTGTATGTAAAGTCAGGATTGAACCTGGATTGTTGGAATCAACCTACAAAGGAAGTGAAGACAAGTGAGATCAATTATTTCACATGTGATTATGATACTGTTATGATTGCTGTTTGACTGGACCCACAAGATCCTAGTTTTTTTTTGTACTAATATGAAGATGGAGGATTCTCCTTGAAGGGGCTTGTTTGGAGAGACTGGTAGTAAATTGCTCTGGCCTTATAAAAGGGAGAAGGGGAACAATTCTCCTGCCTAACCACATGGCATCAACAGTTTTCCCTGGCACTGCATTCTGTCTGCTTTTAAATGTTTCTGCTTCAGTTGTAAGCTGAGAGCAAGGGCACAGCTAGTAAGAGACCATCCAGTAAGTCTAGAGAGATTGAAAGAACAAGTAAAATGTGGTTAAGTTGGTAATGGCACTATTACATTTATTCTAGCTACTAAATAATAACAAATTACTTTTGTCTTGATTTTTTTTTCAGGCAAAAGTGAACAATTCTAGTCTAGTCGGAGTGGGTTATACCCAGACTCTGAGGCCAGGTAAGGGTTATTGCATGAATTACACTGTATGCATATCATCTGTGCATCACAGAGAGAATCTGTGTTTTTATGCAGCTGTGCCCCTTCTTCAGGACAGTTCTGTCTTGAAGGCAAAGTAGATGTTTTACAGTATCTGAAGTTGCACATCAAACCTTTAAATCAGACAAATTCTATTGAATGTAAAGGTATTTCTGCATTATCTTCCTCACTGACTTGTGTTGGAGAGGACTGTGTTGTGTTTGGGATCTTAGGCTGTGGACAGCAGTCTTCTAGCATTGTTTTTTTCTAGTCATATTGTACTGAAGAATAGCAGATCTTGAAATAATGATTAATCATCAAAGGAACCCACTTACTGCTCTTCATACTTAGTGAAAAACCCTCCAGAGCTTAACTTGTTATGCTTAAATATGAAAGAACCTGTTAATGCTATGTTGCCATCAGTTAGTTCCTTGTTTGAAACCCAGTACAAATTGTAGCTTCGTTCTATCCCTTCTTTGGTACAAGTGTCTGTCCAGGGATAGTTTTCCTCTTTTTCGCACACCTTAATATAAACAAGGAGAGCTCTTGTTTACCTAACAACTGGAGACTCAGGATATCCATTGTATAACACTGTATAGATAAAAAATGTGTTTGATTCACACACATAGTTTCCAAAAGGTTTCATGAACTAATGGATTCTCCTGTAGAAATCTTTAGAGCAAAGTGATTTAGAAGAGCTGCACCTGGGGCTTGTGATACCAGAGGCTTAGTTGCTTGAAAGCTGCTCTGATGTTACTGTTTAAAAACGCTGATTAAAAATCTTACAGGTGTGAAGCTGACGCTGTCTGCCCTGATAGATGGAAAGAGCATCAATGCTGGTGGCCACAAACTTGGTCTTGGCCTGGAATTGGAGGCTTAAAAAGGTGAAGAAAATGCTGCAGAGAAGGGATATCAGAAGAATTTGGCCTTAAAATGTATTTCCAATGTGACCAGCAGGCTTTTTTTCCCAAGAAGGATGACCTAGAACAAGAGCTGTATTTGAAGTATGTAGACAGTTACTTGTTAGCTGGTTTCTAGTAAATTGGTTACCCATCTAGTTGAAATTCTGCATTAGTGCAGTCACTTAAACATTATTTAAATGTATTTAACTGTTTAATGCGCTACCCACAAAATACTGAAATAGACATTTATGAAACCTGTACGATTGTGTGCATGTTTGTTTTTATGTTCCTTTTAACATTTGATATTGCCAGTGAATGAAAAAATGGTTCGGTGGATGTTTTGAAATGAGGTCAACAACTCTGTTAAATCACCTGAAGTAGAAATACATTTGGTATCCCGAATCAAATCATTAATAAAAAAGTACACACACATACTTATGCCTCAGATATTTTTAGATATGAGGGTAGTGCTCAGTTAATGCTTTAACTTTTAACCCAAGAAGTAGTGCTCTGTCCCTTTGTGCAATCGAGGACCCACACCCACTCATGACAACACTGAATATAGTCGGCTTTCACTGAACCATTGGATTCCTCAAGCCAGTTGAATGTGCTTTTCTGTCAGGTAAGATTTGTCACAGCAGTTTAATTCCTGCTGTGTTCCACGGATGACATTTGCTGCATTGCTAGTTGGCCTCAAAGAGTGCAGAATGATGTACTTGGCGCGCACTGAGATGTTTAAGAACTGTTCCTTGATGCTTCTGCCCAAGAGGTGAAAAACCTCCCCACATACACACCTTTTGCTTCTATTTGTATGAAGTGAGACGTATCTCTGCAACTGAATGTACCGGTGTCATGGTGTAACAGCCTGCTTACCCCAACTGCTGTGAGAGGTTTCTGCTTCAAATGACTGAAATAAAGGCTTGATTTAAAATGGAGATGGAGGAAAATGCATCCAGTTTTGCTTTCCCTTTGACTAAGAAATCATGGCATTTTAAGTCCAGAAACATACAAAATAATGGAAAAACTCATGTCTTTCTAGGGTAGAATTAAAACAGAATAAAAGTAGGAGGGTTATTTGGTCTGTAAACATAACATCCTTTCAAAGGTCAAAAATAACTTGCTGTGAATGCTTTTAATGCGGATTATATTCAATCTCTGTACAAGAACAGGGATTTATTTAGTTTGGGGATGTCCTGCAGCCTACTTCTTACAGTCTGTCATAGCTGAGAAAGGTGTCTGAATCCTGAGTCTTGCAGTCTGCAGTTCGGAGCCGCTTCCTTTGCTGGGCAGGTGGCCAGCTTGTGGCTGGGAAGCTTTATATCTGGTTTGCAAGCTGTGTTTGGTTTAATGGACCAAACTTCTTTGGTTTTGGTTTAATTGGACTCAGCCCCCATAAATTCCAAGCAATTTGCTCAAGGTCTTGCTCCATCCTGTACTTGGATTCTCAAGTGCTCTGTTGTAGACTGCCTGTTTGGGCTTTAGCTGTGAAATAGCTGAGCCGCCCTCTGCAGATTGCAGAATTTAATCTTCCAGTTTAGGCCTTTGAGCATCTTGCCAGTGATTTGACTTTCTTCACAGGATAAAGAGAAAGTTTGGCAGTGTTTGTTCTTTGGAGACCTTTACTGCTGTGTCATTACTTGCCCTTTTCTGAGGAGCACTGCCACCACTTGGTGATGAAAGGAGCATATAAGGAGCTCTTTATTGTTCTCTTATTACATGTTCACGTTTGTAAACTGCGTCTTTATTTTGAAGTGTTTTTACATGCTGGACCACCTAAACCTAGAGGTGGTGCAACCAGAAGTATGATTTTTAGTATTGATTCTCAACCTTTGGTGCCTCACAAACTGCTTACAGGCTTCTGAAGTAAAACAGTGCTGCACCGTCCAGCTCAAGCACCTGAGCAGGTAAAGGACTTTGTCTTCTGCTTATGAATGATGCCTTGTTTTCATCCATAAACCAGCAGGGCTGCAACAGTGATGCTGCTCCATTTTTGGAAGTGTTTGATCACGTTATAGTAGTCTGATGTTTTTTTTTGTGGTGGCAATGGTTTGTTCTGGTGGTTGTTTTTTTTAGAAAAAACACCTTTTGCCCTTCTCTTTATTGCCTGCTCACTTTGAGCTGTTTTTCCTCAGATCACAAACTGGGCAAGTGAAATAAAAGCAGCTCTTGCAGAGTTTCTCTGACAAAATTTGTACAAATGAGTAATGGAAACCTTGAACCTATTATTTTACCCTGTTTTCATGTGTGTTACTTCACTGGTTCTCAGCCTTTAAACCTTAAGTCGTTTCATGTGTTATAGTGCTGACAGGCAACTGGAGAATCAAAAGGGCCCTACAGTAGTTATGACAACTGTGAAAATGTGAGTTTTCCTAAAGTATTGTCAGAAATCACTGCTTTAAGCATGAAAAGAAAGTTCATTGTCAACCTCTTGACGTCCCTGAAATGAGGTCTATAAAAATGGCTTTCAAACTTTCAAGTGTGCTGCCAAAGCTGGTGGTGTGATCAGAGTTACATGGTAAGGAATGTTGGTATTTTAAAGAGCTCCATTTTGATAGAACATGTGAAAAGCCTTATCTTTTAGTGCTAACCAGCCCCTCCTCAGGTGTTGTTCTGAATAAGCTAAACCCATGTGAGATTACTGATGACCTGAGTATGGCTGTGCATCTGTCTGTAAGCTAGAGCATTGCATTTTCCCCCTGGGACAGCCAGAGCAGGCGTTGTTTGTGTGCATGTTGTGAGGAGACTTAACTATGCTTCCATAAATAATCCTTTCACATGGGATTGTGATGTCCTGGATTTTGCAAGTTACTGTCCGAATAACTTAGATGCTTACATTCTCACTTCACTGTGCTGTGGGGATCCCCAAGGTTGCTTCCATTCCTACTGTTCACTCTTCATGTGGTTCAGCTTCATGTGGCGTAGTGTTATATCTGTCTGGGCACAATGAAACTGTTCAGAATCAGCAGCCTTGTTTGGAACTACTTGAAATGGGCCTGCAAACCTTTCACTCCCCAGCAGTGAGGCACAGGGTTTTACCTCTCCCTTGGCTATCCCTAGGGTATAGCAAATTGGGAACAGTGTGCGTTACTGCCCTCTAACGTCCTGTTTGGTATGTGGTTTATTGCTGCAATCTGGCTGCCGAGCACAATGATTTGGTTAAATCTACAGCGACCGCATTTCTGTAAGGAGTGGAACAGAGCAAATGGAAGATAGCCCACACGTGGGTCATTCTGCCATGCTTATGTCTAAGGTCCTTGTTTCTTTATCTCACCAGTCTGCAAAGACAAAGCAATTCTAGGTAAGGAAAGCCACTGATGATGGCACATTCTGGGTTGCATCCATGGCTGCAGTGTTGGAATTGCAGGTACGAATACTTTGAGTGAGCTGGCAGAAGAGAAAACTGCCAGGGGAAAAAGCTGCTCAAGCTGTTTTGTGCTGTGAAAGGAGGGCTGTCTGTTGCAAGTAATTTTCTCATTTGTCACCTTCCTGTGCAAGTGGGGTAGTTCTGTTCCTGACTGGGCATAGGAATAAAAATACCGATTATATCAATTATTTAAGTGTGCATTTTTTTGTAATTTAGTGCTACTTCCCTAGTCATGATTAATCCTAGTCCTGTATTTTGCTTCCCTGTTGTGCCTGTGTTTACCACGTGCTGCTGGGTCTATTGGAAAGCATTAAACAACTGAATTAACTTTTGTGAGTCTAAAGTACAGCATCTTCTAATTCACCTTCAAGTTTGATACTGGTGCTCCTGTAAAAAAAGGCAAGCTTATTTTGTACACTGATTACTGACAAAGAATATGCAATTAAACCTTAAAAATGCAGTGAAGTAGCATGTGGAATGTTAAACACAGATTTGGTTCATATCTACACTTATTTATCTGCTGGTGTTAGGATGAGCATGATAGACCTTTGTGAAGGGCAAGCAGTAGAACTGTTCCACCTCTGAACATCTGACCTTTACAACAGTGTGTTTTTTAATGAGAGTTTCCTGCTGAAGCCAACGTTGTGGTGATACTTGTAGTGCAGTTACCACTGGCAGTGCACATGTGAGAAGTCTTTCAGGGGTTTGTGGGCGTTTCCATGGAACATTTTCTGTCCTGGATCTGCTGGGGAAGATCTTAGACCATTCCATGATTGGGTTGGAAGGGAGCTCAAAGCCCCTCCAGTTCCAACCCCCTGCCATGGGCAGGGACACCTACCACTGGATCAGGTTGCTCCAAGCCCCATCCAACCTGGCCTTGAACACCCTGATCCAGTGTGAGTTGTCCCTGCCCGTAGCAGGGGTGGTGTTTGGAGCTGGATGGGCTTTGAGGTCCCTTCCAACCCTAACCGTTCCGTGATTCTGATCTAAGATTTCATCTCCGTGTCCCCTCTCTCGGCCTAAAATCGTTCTTCCTCATCCTATCCCAGCACTCCCTGATCAAAAGTCCCTCCCCAACTTTCCTGCAGCCCCTTTCAGTGCTGAACGCTGCTCTAAGGTCTCCCAGGAAACTTCTGCTGAACACCCCCGGCTCTCTCAGCCCGCCCTGGGCAGGTCGGGGCTCCCCTCCGGCCCCGTGTTCCGTGCCGAGCGCTGTGCTGCAGGGCGCCCCCTGGCGGCGAGCGGCGCCCCTTCCCCCTGGAGCGCCGTGGAGGGCGGGGCTGCCCGGCCTGGAGAAGAGACCCAGAGCAGCTTCCAGCTCTGAAGCTGCTCTAGGAAAGCTAGGAACGAGCTCTTTGTCGGGGAGTTCAGGGATAGAACGGTTTCCAGCTGAAAGAGAGGAGATTGAGGTGATCTGTGAGGGCGAAATGTCTTCTTTTGAGGGTGATGAGGCCCTGACCCAGGTTGCCCAGAAGAGTGATGGCTGCCCCATCCCTGGAGGCGTTAAAGGCCAGGTTGGATGGGGCTTGGAGTCCCTGATCCAGTCAGAGGTGCCCCTGCCCATGGCAGGGGAGCTGGAACTGGATAGGATTTGAGGTCCCTTCCAACCCCAGACATTTAGGGTTTATGCTCATGGGAGCACACGCAAAGTAAGCAAAAAAGGTTCTGAGCTGCTAACACTGCAAACCCAGTGCACATGTAGCTGTTGGAGCAAGTCCAGAGGAGGCCATGAAGATGATCTGAGGGCTGGAGCAGCACCTGTACGAGGACAGGCTCAGGGAGCTGGGGTTGTTCAGCTTGGAGAAGAGAAGGATCTGTAGAGACGTTAGAGTAGCTTCTGGTACTGAAAAGGAAAGCTGAGGAGGGGCTCTTGATCAGGGAGCACAGGGACAGGATAAGAGGGAATGGGTTTTCAACTGAAAGCGATTTAGATAAGAACTTAGAAGAAATGGTTTTAAACTAGGTGAGGGTGGATTTAGACTGGATATTGGGAAGAATTTTTTTCCTGTGAGGGTGGTGAAACACTGGCATAGGTTGCCCAGAAAGGTGGTGGATGTCTGGTCCCTAGGAACATTCATCATCAGAGAAACCTGGTGTCATTTTTCCCTTCTCTGATTGGTAGTATGTGCTTGGGCAGCTGGGCAGGGAGTGTTTCTGCCTTCCCTTATTGTTGTTAGACCTCCACCTGTGTCCTTTAGCCTGGACGAAAGCCTGCTTGTGGCAGAGGAGGGTCTAGTGGTGTTTACTGTAGTAGTGTTTGGATACTGTCATCCCTGTAACATTCCTCAGTCAGGCTCAATGGGACCAGCTCTGAAGGACATCATCTTGCATGTGGCAAGCAGAGGTGGTGGTCATCCACACTACCAGCTATGGAGTCTTCACTGGCAGAGATGGCACCAGGTGAGTTGGAAAGGGCATCTCTGTTATTTTGTGGGTCAATATTTCATGAAATGATTTTAACTGAACTGTAATTCACAAATACCTCTTTGGGGTGCTGCAATTTAATGTGGTTGTAGGCTGGTGTTGTAGCCTCTTAATGGAAGGGTGAACTTCCTCTGTTGAGTTTGAGAAAATGTTTTACTTTGATTTTAGTTTTTGTGAAGCTCCTTGGGAAATGTGATGCAGCATTCATTCCTGGTGCAAGAGTGCTAGGCTTTCAGGTGAGCCCTAATGCTGTGTAGCAAAGGTTCCCTCTCTATTTAGGGTCCATTAGCAAGCTGTTGTTATTGTTTACAGCCCACTTGTGTAGTCTGGAGCTAGCCTAGTTTAACTTTATCTTGCCCATCAGAAGGTGAGTCCAGGAGTTTGCATAAATGTTGGTGTTGCGGTAGGTCTCATTGCCAAACAAGCACAATCCAGCCTACTCTCCTTCTGCTCCAAAATGTGTTCCTTTTGTGAGCTATCTAAATAGTCTGGTCCAAGTTCCATTTCCATTTCTTGTGTGTGAAGCTGGTAGGTGCACCTTGCAGCCTCACTGCAGTCATTCGCAATGGCATCTCCTCCTAAGTCGTAGCACATCCCTATCCCAAAAGGAGTGTCAGGAGTTGCACTTGGTTCCCTTTATGCTTAGCAAAACATCACTCACCACTGAACCCAGAGAGCAATGCTATGTGGGATGCACAAGTCCACTACCTTGAAAAGCTTTTGCATTAATTCAGTTTCTTCTTCCGGAAATGAGAGTGCTCTCACATTTCTGTCTGGGATTTCTGGAATTAAAACTGTAGTGTGTCGCTGTAAGACATGTGCTGAGTTTGGTGGGGCTGGGGCATGCTGCAGAGCACAGCTGCGTTGGTGTTTGTTGTGAGTGGGTCTGTGCCTGCCTTGCTGTATAAGCTGCAAATGGGTTCCTGATGGGCACGGAGAACTCTGCCTAGCAGCAATGGAGAGAAGGAAAGAGAAGTGGAGAAATACACAAAATGTATATTTCCAGGGAATAGAAGGACTTTAATGTTATTGTTTTCCTTTTCCTTTTTACAGGATAACTTTGCTTTTGCACAGGAAAACCCATTCTTCCCCTCTCCCCTGTTTTTCCTTCCCTTTAATTGATAGCTTTGTACTTTTCATGGGGGAAAAATACAGGGAATTGGTTGAAATGATTTGGTATAGCTGTTACAGCCTGATTTCTTTTTATGGAGATGAAGTAAGATAAGAATAAGGCAGAAAGAAAATAGAAATCTCACTCTGCTGTTCAAAGGAAACCAAGGAAGGCTCTGTGATTTCTTTCAGGACATGCACAGAAGTTGCACAATTAACCATGTCTTTCTACTTTGGAATGACCCCGCTAATTACCATACATTGAAAAGATGGATTGAATGTCTTGGGAGAGCATTTCATATCAGTTGATGTGTAGATGGTATGGGGACGTTGAAGGTGACACCGTGGAAGCGGCACAATAATACGTTGCTCATGTGCCCAGGAGGCTGAGGAGATGTAGATTCATGGAATCATTGAGGTTGGAAAAGACCTCTTAGATGAACCAGTCCACCTGTCAGTCCATCCCTACTGTGCTTGCTAAGCCATGTCTGTAAATGTCACGTCTACATTTTTTTAACACCTCCAGGGATGGGGACTCCAACACTGCCACGGGCAGCCTCTTTTAATGCTTCCCCACTCTTTCTGTTAATATATTTTTCTAACATCCAGTCTAAACCTGCACTGCCACAACTTGAGGCCGTTTCTTTTCATCTTGTCCCTTGTTACTTGGGAGAAGAGCCCAGCACCCACCTCATTACAACCTCCTTTGGGGGAACTGCAGAGTGCCATGAGATCTCCTGTCTGTCTCCTTTTCTTCAGACTAAACTATCCTAGTTTACAGCAGCAAGTAGCTCGGTGCAAAGTGTGCATGAAGACACCTGAGGGATCATTTCTCACCTCCATTCATGGAGCTGGATCCCTCTGAGGTGGTGGCAGATATAGCTCCCCTTGCACAGAGCAGTGTGCAGATCTTGGTGTCTGCTCCCCAACCCCACTTAACACTTGCAGCTCTGCCTGGATTCAAACGTGTCCATTGCTGTTCAGCAAATGCTCCATTTCTGCTGGTTGCAGCTGTGACTCCTCCTTCTGTCCTCCAGATCTTGACCTGCAGCAGGCAACAGCAATGCAGCCTTGTAGTAGGCAAATACAAAAACACATATTTTATAAAGAAATGAAGTATTAAGTTCTATGAGTAACAGCCTTTGTGAATTTAGCTGTTTTAGGGCAAAGGGCAAGACTGGCATGATAAGTAATAATGCTTTAAAAAATGAGCCTTTGGATCTCTCTATATATTCTCCTAAGTTTTTTGATTTTTCCCTTTTTTTAATTTTCATTTTTTAGTAGTTAGTCTGAAGAGATGCACGTTTTACTTACCTTTAGACGTAAATCCCTAATGTTGCAGGGGGCGGGTAGGGGGGGCTTTTTATTCGTTGATTGATTTAGTTGGTTTGTTCTCATACTTTTAGCTGGAGTCCATTACTAGGCCATAACTGTAGGGACTCCCGTGGCTGTGCCACACAAGGTGGCTTGTGGGGGTGTTATGGGAGCCCATCCTTCCCACACAGAACTTTTTTGTGGACTTGATTCAAACTCTTGCTGTTGTGAACGTACCAGTAGGTTTTACCCTGGGTAACAGACACACACCATGGCTTGTGCGTACGCAGTAGTGAGGTGTTGCATTTACTTGTAACAGCAGCAATGACACTCTGTCATTACCTGCCGTCCACAAATCCAATTTCACAGCATCGAAAAGTTACTACTTGCACTCCCCAGCACAACCCATGTCACTACCTCAGCAAAGCTCAAAAGGTTGCTGTAAAAATGCCAAATCTCTTGGTTGTTCAGTAGGTGAATAGGACAAAAATACGAGCCTTTAAACTAAATAATAATTTTTTCCTTGTAGCTCAAGATCTGTTCAATCAATAATCTTTCTGCTAACTTGAGGGAGAATTTTAGTTGCCTCTATAAAATGTTTTAATTATTTAAAATCATAAAATAGAAGTAGGCACAATTTGCTTGGAACTCATTAGGGAAAAATATGAATAATAAGAAAAGATAATGTTTGCTTCTGCATTAATTTAAAGCAGTCTGACATATGAAATCTAATCCCGCAAAGCAGTGACTTATCAGAGATGTTTACTTTTCCTATAATAGGAATAAATATTAAAGCAGCTAGTTACATGCTTATCCCTACAGTATTGCACCAAGGCAAAAAGGAAGATAAATAACTTGTCTGAAATCCTGCATTAATTTCCCTCTTTTACAGGTTTTATGTTTGTTCATTTCCTTTTTGAAAACATTGCTTTTAAAATTATTATAAAACAGGTGATTTGGAAAACATGAGTAGCTGCAAATGCATGAGAGCAATTTGTGTGTGGTAAGAATTATGCAGAGGTAATACAGAGCCTTTCATCTCAGTGCAAATCCCTGGGCAGAGCTTGGAGTAGCAGCGGGGAATGGCACTGCCCTGGAACAGAGCTTGGCAGGGCAGAGAGCAGAGCAACCCATGGGTGAAGAAGCAAGAAAAACTTATTACTTTGAAGTTGCTCTGAAGAAACTTCATGCTCACTGTTGCAGGAAACGTGCTTCTGCAGATCTTTGGTGTGCAAGCAGGGAAGAACCATCTTTACTATTCCCCGCTCAGCATTTCTTGTTTGGGATCTCATCAGGAATCCCTCCCTAAAAGACCCTTGCCATTTTTATCCACATTTTCATTCTGGGAAAGATGTGGCAGTGCTGCTGCTGTGAAAATTAAATGAGAGGTAAAATCAAACATGCTGCCAGCTACCCAGAGCTGGGGTGGAGATCTCTTGTGTACAGGGAGCTTCTAGGTTATCCAAATGTCTTGATGCACCTGCTGTTTGGGAGAACAGATGGAGCTGCTCAGCACAGTTGTGTTCCTTGTGGTAGTGAGAGGGTGGTGCGAGGAGATGTGTTAAATAAAACCAAACTGTATTCACCCCAGCTAGTAGGGAGAAGGGCTTCTTAAAGCAGGACTGACCTCTTGGCTTACTGTTCCTTCTTGTGGCCATTTTGGATAGCTCTCTCCAAGTGACAAGGAGAATACGGCAGGGATACAGCGAACTATGCCTCTATGCCATCAAAGGAGGCAGCTTTAAGTTGATGCCACTTGCTGCTGTTGCCACCTGAATATCATCAAGACTGCAGTGCCTGAGACACAGCATGTGCCTTGGGTCTGAGCTGCAAGGTTTCTGGGCACGTTGGAGCTGTTCGCGCTTCAAAGGAGAGGGTTGGATGAGACATGTGCCTTTCTCTGTACCCTCAGGGCTTTATCACAAAATGTTTGCTAATTGTCTTCCATGAGCAGCAGTTCCCTGTGTGTTACATTGCTAAATTTAAATAGCTTGACATAGTGTCATGTGTTTACCTAGAAGGAGGGGTAGCCATGCCAGAGGTTCAAACAAATGCCTCTGAGTTACACTACACCCAGCAGGCTGGTTTCCTTGTAAGCCTGCAACAAGAGACCAGTGTTGGTCTTTTCTCTCAAGTAACAAGTGATAGGACAAGAGGGAGGGGCTCAAGTAGCGCCAGAGGAGGTTTAGATTGGATCTCAGGAAAAATTTCTTCACTGAAAGGGTTGTCATAGAATTGGAAGAAATGATTCTATGCTCCCTGGAAGAGACCCACCTGATGATTCTGTGATTCTATGTGGTGGACAAAGCAGGGAGCATAGAATCATTAAGGGTGGAAAAGATCTCCAAGGCCATTCACTCCTAACATCAGCTCTACACCACTGTGCCTACTAAACCATGTCCTGACATACCATGTCTACCTGCTTTTTGAATCCTGCCACGGATGGAGGCTCCACCTGGGAAGCTTCTTCCAATTCTGACAACCCTTTCAGTGAAGAAATTTTTCCTGAGATCCATGTCCTGGTGGGATCAAAAGCTGCAGGGTTAAAGATGCTGAAGTGAGCCTTGAACATTTAGGAACCTCTGTGTCAACCCCTGGATGGAGAGTTGTTTCTTTTTTGGGGGGCAGCCATCTCTAGATTTCTGAGCATCCATCTGAGTCCTGAGCACTTTCCACACTGTAGACAATTCCAAGCTCTATCTTTCCGCTGGGTATTTCGGAGAGGGCCAGCACAGAGGGGGAGTGTGGCAGCACTGCTGTGTGCATGTTGTCAGCTCATTTAAATAGCTAGTAGAGATGAAAAGTCTGCTCTGAAACAGCCTTCTGTTTCTTTCCTTGTCACCCACCCAAATATCACACCACACTGTTTCTAATGTGACATTTTTTGGAGCAGGGATTGAGGTACCCAACCATGAGCTAGGATTACATGCTTTCATTCTCGTGGTGGTTCTGGAGGCGTTACTGCACAAGGGAATGTTTTCTTTTTTTTTTTTTTTTTTTTAATGCACTATTCATCAGCCCCACTTGCTTCTGAGCAAGTCGCAGCTGTATGTTTTTCACCTGTGTTGGCATCTCTGGTGTCAACCTTTACAACTCAGAGATTTTGGTGTTGTGATCGAGTTTGAGCAGCAGCTCTGCTCTCAGATCAGCTTCACTTAAGGGGTTGAAAACTCTCTATGGTATGATTTGTATCTCAGGACAGTGCATTACTTGGGCGGTGGGAACAGGCCCATGAGCTCCCATACGCGTCATGAGAGACAAATAGTTGTGCTGCTTTACCATGTGGCCCTCTTTTACCACCTACTGAAAACCTAAATTCCCATTGTCCCCACAAATTCCCCAAAATTGATTCACCACTTGAATTAAACCATAATTATATATTACCCTTAGTCACTTTATGGTAAGGTTGAAGGATTAAATGCAGTTAGTGGTGATGATTTCCAGGCATGCAGGACAGAAGCCTGAAGAGGCGGCCAGCCTCTGAGTAACTGCAAGATCAAGTGTAATGTATTCTAAATATCTGATTCAATTAATCTTCCTTCTGCTCTTTGTTTCAGCTTACAGATGGCTCATCAATCTATAGTTTAGGGACATATTGCTATTCTTTCTAATGGTAATTACGTGATCAGGATGGAGACAGGTTTGATTAAATGCCCATGCTGTGCTCTGCGTGTTTAAAATGGAGCAGAGGCAAAACGGGAGCTCGCTGTGCACAGCTTCAGACTTGCGTCTTCCTCGTGCGTAGGTGACCTTGCCAGCACCTACCATTCAAGGAACTGACGTTTTTGAAGCTGGAACTGGATGATCTTCAAGGTCCCTCCCAACCCAAACCATTCTATGAACATTGTTTAACCATTATTTGACAGTTTATTGCAAAAATCCTCCTGATGCTCACTCATTTTTGGCTCAGTCTTACTAATAGGATTCTTCCAACTTTGAAATTAGTAGTGAAACAGTTAGAGGTCAGTGATCAGTCCTCCAGTGACTTCTGTATGTTTGGGGTGTGACATCACAGTATTTTTAGGCCAGGTTATATATTCTTGACAACTTGTAGGTCACTTGTGATTGTCACCCTACAGCTTCTGAAAGCAGGAATATTTGAGAGGATGTTCCAGCTGTTTTGTGTCCTGTTTTGTGTTTGTAACCTTAACAATCTTTTGTTAATGCATATACTGTCCAGAAGCTTTGCAAGCAAATAAATAACGATCTCCTATATTCCTTTAGCCACTCAATCTGAGAACTGTTATAGTCATTAAGACTTTGATAAGGTGTAATTTCTTTCATGCAGATAAGAAAATTGAGGCATGCATTGGTTTGAAGCTGTGAGGGTAAAACTGTGTACCCAAGAGAAGGAAGCTGGGAAAGCTTCATGTCCTATATAAAATCTTATTTAAGGGCTGTACAGACCTTGTCCTGGCCTTCTCCCAGAGATGGATTTTACTTTACAGCAACTAGTCCTCAATTCAGCAAAGTACTTAAGCGTATCCTGACGTGCTCTGCTGAATCAGGGTTTTAAGTGGAAGTGACAGAAATAGAACTGAGATCTCCTCCCTCACTTGTAGTTCCCCTCTGAAGCCATCAGGCAATACTTCCTTTATTTATTACTCTCCCATTGCAATGTCTTACCCCCAGTGCCTGAGACAGGTAGAGCTGTGCCCTGAACATCAGGCCCTTCTCAGAACCCACGCTCACAGCTGAAATCTCAAAAAACATGAGCTGAGTAGCTAGTTCTAAAAATTTTGACACTTCAAAACTTTGTTCCCTTGTGCCTTGAGTCATTCAAGTTCATTCTTTAAGCAAATGCAAAGATTCTCTTAGCTGTGATATCGCTTCCCTACAGGAGACCAGCAAATCTAAGTGGCCTTTTCCCCCTCAGTGTACAGCAGCCATGGGACCTTTGGTCTGTAACCATTGTTTCAGTTTCTTGTTTAATTAAGTTTGGCCTGAAATAAGAATATCAGGCCGAAACAGAAAGCCCTAGATATTAATTACTATTTGTAATTCACTATGAAAAGAAGGCATTAGCATAATCTCTGTCATAGTCTCTGCTTTCAGTAATTATGTGAATAGCCAGTCTTGCATCCTCATACAATCATGCTTTTCCTTCTGCAGGCTTGTCACCAGTGCTCCGTGCTTGCAGCTTTCTAGGAAACAAGCACCTAGCAAGCTGCTTCTTTGGTGGGCAGGTGGGAGACAGAGAGAGTAAGGAGGAAGAACTATTTGGGTTTGCTTCTTGCCCACCTGCTCTTCCCATTTTTGACCTGAAAAACATCTACCTGTCCTGTTATCTAGGTGAAAGAAACCCTGTCCTTGCACACAACTGTTTTAGGGAGGTCTCTTTTTTTGGCAATCCTGTTTGTCTTTTGACAAGCTTTTAAACACAACTTTGTTTTCTCTCCTCAGATGGTGTATATTTGAGGCTCCTTATGTAGCACCCTCCATAGATTACCTGTGATTTTCAACATCATTAGTTTGAGAAGGCTAGCAGTTACTTTAATGTCATGTACATTTAATTAAAAATCCACTTTCTATTATGGCTTTTAACATTAGTGAACTCCACTTCTTTTGATTATTCTGCTACTCTGAAGCCTCTTTTAGGGGATAAAATGACTTTGTACTGACTCTCCTGGAACTCATTCATTTTACAGAGGGAGATTTTCTTTAACCACTGGCTTACAAGGACTACTTCAAGAAAGTTAACTTGCTTTATTACAATTAAAATAAGAAACTATTATAGATCTCAAAATAAGTCTCTGTTCTCAACTTAGCTGTCCTTAGGATTCTGCTGCTCCTAACGTCTGCTTTCCCAGGCTATGCTATCCAGTAGAGATACAGGTTAAATAACTATTTTTTGATACTGCTCCACCTGGATTTTTCTTGATGACTTGATGCTGCTGATTGTTCTCCATGCACAGGACTTCCTCCAGTTACAGCTTGAATGCTAATGTGAGTCCATCCCCCATTGGAAGCATGCTGATATTGACTCGTGCGTCTCTGAGAAGCTTCTCATTGAGGTGGTGGATGCTCTGGGTTTCAAAGTCATCCTTCCTTGGTTTCAGCACCCTTCCACTCCAAAGGACCTAATGAAAAAGGAAACAGCATGCACCTTGTTGTTCCAATACATTCCTTGGGCCACAAAGGAAGGTTTAGCAAAGGTCCTGCATATTTTCTAGAAACTGATTGTATTTATTGTGTGGCAGGTTTCTAGTGGCCTTTGGCATGGAGCCCTCATAAGCAGGTGGGAGGGCGTGCCCACAGAATTAAAAAAAATTTAAAAAGTGTTTAAACATAAGTATTTTTAAAAGCTCCCATTTGTTCTTTGTTTCTACTAAGAGCTATTAATTGGTAACTTATTAGTAGTTACTGATGACAAGTGCTACCTTTGATCTTGGCTAAGAACACAGTGGAAAATGTGCTACAAGACAGATTGGAACACTGAGCATTCCTTGTGATGAATTACAGATTCTGTTATCACATTCTGTTCATATACTCACAGATACTTAACTCATTACTTCTTACTTCCATAGAGTTTTACTCCTTGCATGTATGAGTGTTCTATACAGCTTGCTTTAGGAATTGATGTCAAATTTTAAGAGCCTCTGTTATATAACACAGAACAATCATGCTGCAATTGGCAACCGAGCTGCAGGTCAGAAATCACATTACTACAATCCCACTGTGACATTTGTTCTTCTCCCAGAGGTAAAACCAGTGCTACTACGAGTACAACTGTGGTACTTACGTTATCAATAGCGATTATTCCCCCTTTCCTTATGAGGCGCAAACATTTTTCATAGTACTCATTGTAGCTTTCTTTATCCGCATCAATGAAAGCAAAGTCAAAGGTTTCCGCTTCTCCACTGGCCAGTAGCTCATCTAGATGAGTGACAAAGTGAGCCATCACACCCTGGTTGATGCTGTGTAGGAGGAAGTCATCCTTTTCTGTCAAAGTTCTCATTAAATACTGTTATTGGTGCCTTGACCAGGCAGCCTATTCCTCTACAGCTAATTACTAGAAAAGCTTATCCCACAGAAACCAATCTAGTCACGATGTATGCCATAAACCCCTCATTTACCGAGTTCTGCCTGCTTGGAAGTTTATGGAGGAGTTCTAAACCTGCAGGATACGGCTGTGATTGCTGAAAGTTACAGTCAAAACAAGGCAAGCAGTTTGAAACTGGATGTGCTGTGCAACTTCAGCTGATTTTAAGCTAATGGAGAACTATTTTCTTTATTGGATGAGGATTTTTCTCATATTTATACTAAGCTCTCATTGATAATCAAGTTCCGTGATACAGGTAAAGAACAAATTCTGTCAGATTTTTAACACACCAAAAGATTGCTGTAAGTATTCCCTCTCTGGCAAGAGGAATTCATGTTTGAGGTCTCCTAAATAGGCTTCTTGATGGGGAACCAAAATCATCCATAGCAGAGGTGCTGACGGCTGCCTTCGCAAGGCTCTCGGTTACCCATCTTGCCTGCGATCACGCTCTGATACCAGGGATCTTTGTGTCTGAAGCACTGCTAGACAAAGCTGCCCGTCAGGTGCCAAGGACAGGGCATCCTAACAGCCTGCCAATATTTGCCTCCTGAAAAAGGACTGAAGAATTTGGTAGCAATACAAGGTGATGTATGGACCTGGACCTGTGGATCCATCAGACACCTTTGCTGGAAACCTTCTTCTGCCTCCTACATTCCTAGCAAATCTCTCGCATTTTCAGAATATTTATTAGTACCCTCTCTGCCCTGCCTCTCCTTTTTTCAGGAATAAGACAAGTAATTTGCTTTCTAATGTTTTTGACAGACCCTAAATATGAACTTCTCTAGGCACAATTCAGCTGTTAGACTCTTAAGTTTTATACTGGCTTCTGTATTTTTGCTGCATTTCAACCCTTTCAGAAAACTTTTCCTGTCTGTAACAAAAAAATACTTGCTTAGAGTAAACAATAGGAGAATTTGGCTTTGTCTAATTGATCTCTTTTAATCAGCTTTTCCAGAAGCAGCTGACAATTGTACTTCACAGATTAAACTAGGCAGCGGACAGGACAGGTGACCAGCACAGAACGAGGATTTTGTTCCTCTCTGCTAGCACGAAGGAAAACAACTTAGGAAGCTGTGAAGTTTTCAGTTTGTTCATCGTGTTTGGTTAGGTTTGGGTTTGGTTTTTTTTGTTTTTTTTAATGTAAGAAGCTGTCTCACTATTAGCAAAGGGATCACGTCCACAAGTATATTTAGTTCTAGATTTCATCATTATATCCATATTTCTAAGGGAGGCAAAAATAACAGCATTTTTGGCTACTTACCAAGTGTTTGGATTGCTGGCTTAATCCGCAGGTCAATTTTATGCTCTACTCCTGCCTAGAATGAAAAAAAGCAAAGAATTGATGGAAGTGGTCAAGAAGTCACCTGACAGGAGGTTGCACTACAGGGTGGTGGCGTTGGTGTTCAAATATTTTTCCTGTTGTTTCTAGGTTTCAGACAGTACTTGTCTTTCCTAGTTGAACTGTTTCAGCCTCCTCGAATGATAGGAATGCTTCAGTATGAATGTGTAAGTCTAAGGTACCAAAATCCCTTGACACGCAAGTACAACTGCAACATATAATGGAAGAGATGCTACTTGCCTCTTTCCACAGCGGCTTTCCAATTTTGGCATATTCCTCGTTTATATCACAGGCAATAACTCTGCCGTTATCTGGCAGGACGAGGGCCATATTCAAGGTATTATAACCCGTGAAAACACCTGGGAAAATTGTAAGAGTCATTAACACTTAACATACTGTGAACAACAGGGCTCCTTTTAGGAATAAAAACTCCAACAGAGTCAAGGATGGCAATTTGGTAATAGACACAAAAGCCTTTCCACTTTAATGTAATGGGGAGTTGAGAGGAGTTTTTGATTTTCATCAATCTTTTAGCAAAGCTTAATGTTGGCTTTTTTCCCCCAAACGTCCTGGACAGACAGGGCAGAGTCTGTTCCTGCTTCTGAGGGAACAGCCTTATTTAAAAGTGGAGCTAAATCCTGAGTCAAAGGCACTAGAGGAGCAGCAAACCACATTATAACAAAGGCATCCTAACAGCCAGGCCAAGAACGAAGACTGTGGTAACCCCTACCTGACTGCTCAGCAACAGCCTGGCCCTGGGACATCCTGCAAACACTGGTGCATTAAGGAAAGTGGATTGGATCATGGGCCTGTGAAGCAAAACACTTTCTTCTGGCAAGAAACTGATACAGGAAGGGAAGAACACACCCTGTCCTGCAACTGCTGTCTGACACTGGAGACCCAAGCGATCTGTTGAGCTTAATTTTACAGGCTGCCTCTGAGCTGATAAGACATCCATGATGATGCCAGAGTTACTGAATGCAAAGACTATATCAAAGTGGTAAGTAAGTGCAAATCAGATGCTATTTTTCATGCTGTAGTGTGCTCACCTAATTGATGCAAACAGGGATGCTGTGCCTTGCTATGTTTAGATATCTTAAGTAAACATGGCTATATTTGGAGAAGCACAGCCAACTTGATTCTGCTACAGGGAGGACAAAGTGACACTCTTACCTATTTCAATAACTTTCTTGGCCTTAATGAGTCTGACCAAATTTGCCATGAGCTGAGCCTCGTCACAGGACACCACCATTCTACCATGGGGAAGATCAGCAGTGAGCTAGAAAGGGGAAAAAATAACACATCATGACAAACAACCCCCAAAGCTTCCAAAACAATATTCTAGGGAAAAGAAAACCCAGAGAAATCCCAGGGAAAACAGATACTCCCACCGTTCTCTTTTTGGATGGCTTTGTGCTCCACTTAGGAGCTAGAAACTGGTCTGAATTGAACAATAACTAAGGAGGGTGGGGTGTGTGTTATATGCAGTGGCTAATCACTAAAAGCAGTGACACATCCTGAAGTTACCATAGTTGCAGCAAACACAACAATAGCTATAACTGATTAAGAACCAGTGAGGAACCTTGGCTGTTGTGTATTTACATAAATGGATGCATCTTTTTGTTTTAAATCACAGAATCACAGAACAACCAGGTTGGAAGGGACCCATCGGATCTTCTAGTCCAACCATTCCTATCTAACACTAAACCAAGTCCCTCAAGACCTCATCACTCCAGAACACAGCCTCAGGCAGCTGCTTCAGGCATTCTGACCTGACACTTCAGCTGAATTAAGCTAAATTATACATTTTGTATTTGTGCCCTTATTCCTCCATGGTGTCGGATGTTTTTAGTGAACTGCACGGTTAAAGTCTGTTGCCAAAGGTCATACTGCACTGTTCTGGCTACACAGAGCAATGTGTAGTCAGAGCACAGAGCTGGAGAAGCTGTGCCCATGCCAGGGTGGAAGCAGCAGAAGCAAGGCTGTGCTATGGCAGTACAGTGGAAAAGATAGTCCTCCCATTTCCCTTCTTCCTCTAGGGCTTGTTCCAATCAACCAGCTCCAGTAATTAACATTTAATTCCTTTTACACAGGGGCAGTTTGTCTCACTTGAAATGACTCAGTTGAGTCAGGAGGTCTGTTCTGAGCTGGAGAACATCACTTCCCTGAGCTACAGTTTCCCTATATGCTAACTAAAAGGAACAGAAGTCATCTGTTCACACTAGAATCATGCGCAGTCCAAGCACACAGGCTAGAGAGCCATGGATAAAAATACATGCCTAAACCATACAATAGTACTATTAAATACTTATTTGGGCAGTCAAGAACATTGAAGAATCAGGGCAATACCAGCTTAAAATAAATTCTCGTATATGTTTTAGGATTTAACAGATTGGACAACTTTGTGTTGGCTCTCTTGTGTTGGAAGAATATCCAAGGGAAGTGGATGTAACCTGGATTTCCTCTGGATCAGATACCATCAACAAGTCTAAATATGCATACAGAGTGGTCTCTAAGGACTGGAAATTCTGGGAAGTGCAAGGAGTGAGAAAAGAGGATTCAAGCTTTCTTTCCATGTACATTAAATAATGGTCTCTAACAGTAAGTAGGTAATTAGGATTTTGGTCTTCTCCTCAAGGTATGGGGTTATAAAACTAGCAGAGAAACCTTAAGGGGCTGGGAATGTCCTTAGGAATGTCCACAAGGAACTGACAGCCATACAGCTGAGGGTGCCTGTAGCCCCTCCTGGATGATCTAGTAATTTTGTGCACTGCCACCCAGGACTGTGCAACAAGATGAAGGAATGGATGTCACAAAGAGTCTAGCAGTTCAGGACGAAGTGTGGGCAATACCAAAACATCCTAGTGGAGTACTAAACAGAAAACTTGTGTTTAGGGGTAAAATACTGACCAGTCGCAACTTCTTTAGAATCGGGTGTTCCCGCAAGGAGTGATCCAGTATGTACTGCCAGAGAGGACTGCTTTTCCCCATAATAGTCTTTGATGATCTGGGTGTCCCAAAAACTAAAGAAGGGCATCTTTTACCTACAGAGAGATAGGGAATAATATCCTTTTGACAGTTACTGCCTGCTTAAATAAAAGTGATTCAGTGTTACTAAAGGTTCAAAAGTTCATGTCTGCAAAATCCAGTGAAAAAGAAAAATGCAGTGTAGCTGAGGAGCTCTTTTTTTTTTTATCTTTCCCCCCCCCCCTTCTTTTTAAACTGTGAGATGTCTAAGCAATGAGCAAACGTAAGGCGAGAGGCATGACTGAGGCACGCTATTTTCTTCATCTGAGGACCTTGTTTTGCACATGGATGGAGGCTATGGATGGAGGCTGCTGGTCTTCAGGGCCATCAGCTGATGCATTTTCTCAAACCCTCTGTCCTAATGACTGTCTCTTGCCCTTCAGCCAGGGGAAATCTGGCATTGCTCAATGGCTTCTTCAGCATGAAACCAATATGCAAAAACATAGGTTCTGAAAGCTGAAGTTTAAGGACTATTGCCTGTCTACTAAAAGACAGAATCAATTACAGAACTATAGAATGGTCTGGGTTCGAAGGGATCTTAAAGCCCCTCCAGTTCCAATCCCCTGCCATGGGCAGGGACACCTCCCACTGGATCAGGTTACTCCAAGCCCCATCCAAACTGGCCTTGAACACCTTCAGGGATGGGGCAGCCACGACTTCCCTGGGAAACCTATGCCAGTGACTCCTCACCTTCACAGGAAAATATTTCTTGTAAGATCTTATCTAAATCTCTCTCAGTTGAAAACTGTTCCCTCTTGTCCTGTCCCTTCACTCCCTAATCAAGAGCCCCTTTCAGAACTGGACGCTGCTCTAAGGTCTCTGCAGAGCCTTCTCCTTTCCAGGCTGAACAACCCAACTCTCTCAGCCTGTCCTCATATGGGAAGAGCTCCAGCACTTTGATCATCTCTGTATCTTGCTCTGGACTCACTTGAACAGATCCACGTCCTTACTGTGCAGGGGGCTCCAGAACTGAATGCAGGGCTTCAGGTGAGGTCTCATGAGAGCAGAGGGGCAGAATCCCCTCCCTCACTCTGCTGGCTACACTTCTGATGCAGCCCAGGACACAGTTGGCTTTCTGGCCTATGAGCACACTTTGCTGGCTCATGTTGAGCTTCCCATCCACCAGCACCCAAAGTCCTTCTCTTCAGGGCTGCTGCCAATCCATTCTCCGCCCAGCCTGTAATTGTGCTTGGGATTGCCATGAGCCAGGCATGCAGGACTTTGCATCTCCTGATAGTTGTTTGCTATTAAACCCCATCTTATTTCATTTTTTTTTACTTATTTTCTGTTACTGGCTCTCTTTTACAGATTATAAGGACGAGTGGATGATTGTGGCAAATTCCTGAAGCCAAAGGGTAAGAACAGACCCAACCCCAGCTTCCATTCCTGCCTGACCCAGGGCTTGAGCTTCCCCTAGGCCCAAGGAATGAAAGTGAAACCGTTTCTAGAATAAAGCTGTGACCAGGACATCACACAGCTTTTCCTGGCTGCCCAGATGACTGCGTCCCCACTCTTGCTGGGATCCTGGCCCAGGAGTACCTGGATTACCGGGAAGGGTGATACAAGAAGTAGCTGTTATTACAGAAATTGGAATTTTTTAATTTAAGCTAAAATAGAGTTAAGTTTCACCTAAGTAACTCTATTTTTTTCTACAAGTTAGACAGAATGATCTTCTTATAGCATGTTTTTTTAATTGCATGTTTTCATTCAAAGTGTTTCTCTAGACCTGTTTGTTCTTTGGCAATGATAATGTCCTGTGTTCAGCGTGATGTGAGCTGAGTAGAGGCGTCTTCTATGATCACCTCTGTTTGCTGCCTTTCCTCATCTCCTGTGCGAGGTCAGACAGAGCTGGAGCCAAAGATCCAAATTAGCAGGAGATTTGACTGTTGTGAAGCTCACAATACATTAAAACGAGTCCTTGGAAAGTAACATAAACACATAAAACTTCGGCGAAAATTTATACACATGTGTGAGCGGGGAATCCGCTGTGTCCCAGCTCTTGTCTGGCTGCACACGGAGATCGCTGCCTCGTGTGCCCAGCTCCGACAAAAGCTCCATAAGGAGCCTCGGAGGGTCGCTTTTTCGGCCCCAGCATCCCCGGCCCTGCCCCCGCGCTCACCTGCCAGCACCCCGGTGGCGAAGGCTACCCCCAGCATCGCCGTCCCGACGGCCACTTCTTTGGGCACGCTGAAAAGAGGCATCTCGACCCCTTCCACCTCTGCTTCTTCCTCCGCCTGGCTGGGAGGCTCCGGCCAGCCTCCTCCTCCCGGCGGGGCGGCCCCGTCCCGCTGTCTCCACCTCTTTCTCCTCCTCTTATTCTTTTTCCTCCTTCTTTCTTCTCCTTCTTCTTCCTTCTCCTCCTTCCTCCTCCTCCTCCCTCCTCCTCCTCCTTCCTCCTCCTCCTTCCTCCTCCTCCTTCCTCCTCCCTCCTCCTCCCCCCTCCTCCTCCCCCCTCCTCCTCCCTCCTCCTCCCTCCTCCTCCCTCCTCCTCCCTCCTCCCTCCTCCCTCCTCCTCCTCCCTCCTCCTCCCTCCTCCTCCCTCCTCCTTCCTCCTTCCTCCTCCTTCCTCCTCCTTCCTCCTCCTTCCTCCTCCTTCCTCCTCCTTCCTCCTCCTTCCTCCTCCTTCCTCCTCCTTCTCCTTTTTTCTCCTTCCTCCTCCTTCTTCTTTCTCCTCCTTTTTTTCTCCCTCCTCCTTCTTCCTTCTTCTTGACAAGCTTAAGAAGACCATGTGCAAGGTCTTGCACTTGGGTTGGGGCTGGGAAATGAAGGGGTTGAGAGCAGCCCAGTGGAGAAGGGTGGTGTTGACAGCTGAAAAGCTGGACATGAGTCGGCAATGAGCACTAACAGCCCAGAAAGCCAGCTGCGTCCTGGGCTGCATCCAAAGCAGTGGGACCAGCAGGGCGAGGGAGGGAGATGCTGAACCTCTGCTCTGGGTAGACCCCACCTGGAGCCCTGCGTTCAGTTCTGGAGTCCTTAGCACACATAGGACATGTAGCTGTTGGAGCGAGTGCAAAGGAGGCCACAAAAATGATCAGAGGGATGGAACACGTCTCCTGTGAAGAAAGGCAGAGAGAATCAGGGTGGTTCTGCCTGGAGAACAGAAGGCTCTGGGATTAGAGCAGCCTTCCATTACTGAAAGGGGCCTACAAGAATGATGGGGACAAGCTCTTTAGCAGGGCCTCTTGCAATAGGACAAGGGATGGTGGTTTTAAACTGTGTGAGGGTGGATTTAGACTGAGTATTAGGAAGAAATTTTTTACAATGAGATTGGTGAAACACTGGCACAGGCTGTCCAGAGAGGTGGTGGATGCCCCATCCCTCGAAGCTTTCATGGTCAGGTTGGCTGGGACTCAGAGCAGCCTGACTGAGTTGAAGATGTCCCTGCTCCTGCAGGGTGTTTGAACTGGATGGCCTGTAAATGTCCTTTCCAACCCAAACTATTTTATGACTGTTCTGCAGCATGTCAAACTCTAAGGAGTATGCTAGGCTTTATGACTTGCTGAACAAAGCAAGACATCTTATGTGTTTTGTCAGATACCATGTCTTTCAGTTAATTTTAAAAAAAATATTTGGCTTGGAAAGTTGTTAGTGTTGTTGGTGTCTCCTTTTTTTGTGTGTTTTTTTTTTTTTCCTCTTGTTTATTTTCCCCAGCCAGTATCTCATCACTTTTTCTGTTTACATTTTGATTTTGTGAAGAAAAACATTTCATTATGTGTTTCAAAAGCTGAGTTATTAGCAAATACTGGATTGTGTCAGTTTTAGGCCAAACAGAACAGTGGGAAATGAACTCCTCTCGCAGCCATAAATCAGATTTGTGACTGTGTAGCACCATCTGGTGATTATTTGCTACAACTGCAGAGTCACTGCGGGATGCACTGTATTTTCCATGAAACACTCTACATTTGTAAACTTCCGATATTCTGTTGGTATCAAGTCACCAAGCTGCCCCACTTGAATTTCTCTGGAAACTGGGGAGGGACAGGACGAGGGGAAATGGTTTACAGCTGAAAGAGGGGAGATTGAGATGAGATCTTAAGGAGAAATGTTTTCCTGTGAGGGTGGGGAGGTACTGGCATAGGTGCCAATCTCGTTCCAACCCCCTTGCCATGGGTAGAATACCTTCCATGGGATCAGGTTGCTCAAAGCTCCCTTCAGTCTGGCCTTGAACACCTTTAAGTACTGGAAGCTGCTCTAAGGTCTTCCCAGAGCCTTCTTTTCTCCAGGCTGAACAAACCCAACTCTCTTAGCCTATCCTCATATGGGAGGTGCTCCAGCCCTCAAATCATCTCTGTGGCCTCCTCTGGACTCGTTTCAACAGATCCATGTCCTTCCTGCGCTGAGGGGTCCAGGACTGAATGCAGGGCTCTAGGTAAAGAAGTATATATCTATAGGTATACATAACTCTTGAAATTTATATTCATTAAATGGTGGAAAACAACTGTACACCACAAACACCCTAGAGGAAATGTGTACAGGCATGTTTGAGCAGCACTCCTCACTGGAAAAGAACCTTTCATGTGATGAAGCTATATTGGCCCATGACTGTGGACATTGGAGTCGCATGTTGTGTCTGCTTCATTCAGGCTACAAGGTTGTTAGCGTGGCTCCAAGCATAATTTAAATGGTACTCACTTCAAATCTTGGTTACCCATGCATTATTCTTCTCTGTTGAACTTCATTTTTCTACCCGCATGTTGCTCTTCTCTGTTTACAATGAGGATATTAGTCATCCAGTCATCTAAAACACGGCAGCATTTGCATAAAGTGTTGAGAAGTGAGTGTAAATACTGCATGTTTTTAGTTCAGGGAGTAAAGCAGAAATGTGTTTGGAACTTGTGTAGAGTCAAAAGAAGAGGAGACTGGTCTTTTTCCCTGGAAGCTCACAATATGGATGTAAAACAATGTTTGTGGGCAGGAAGCATAAGAAGGAGTTGGATTGTGTTGATTGGTGTGCTTGGCAATAGCCTGATTGCCATGTTTCTCAGGACAAATTAGAGCAGACAAGTTTTAAGGAGAATTTGAGAGGGAGTGAACTGTTGATGAGGAGGCTACCTCAAATAGGTGTGTGCAGAATGGGTAAAAGCCCAAATACACGAGGTAACTAAGCAAGAATACATTCTAGCATTAACATGGTCAGGCTAATTGCTGAAAATGCTGATTGAGGTGGTACTCTGGATAGATGGGACTGGAATGAGCTGGGGAGAGAAGCTGCAGTAATCAAGATGATGAGAGCTTGGACAAATGTTTTTGGTTGTGAAGATGAACATACAGAAATAATCTTGGAAATATGTCAAAATCTTTCTGATTGTTTTTGAATGGTTGAATGTGAGGACCTGGAGACAAATTAGAGTTGAAATAGAAGAGTTATGAGTTGAGTGATAGGCAAAATAGTAATTTTTATCTATACTGAGGGAGAAGAAGGGTTGGCAAGCCGAGGCTGACATGATTCCAGCTATCCTCAGAGAGCCATTTGAAACATATGGGGGTTTTATTCTGGCTGCAAAGAGATAGGAGTGAAGAGGGAGGTCTGCAAGTGGTCTGCATCGATGAATGAATGTACAGATGTGGACAGTTACGCAGAAACAGCAGGAAGCTGTGAATTCTCATACTTTTAAGCTCTTCAAAGATAAACAAATCTTTAAGCACTTATTACTTTTATTTGTTTCATTTTAATGTATTTTCATAATCTCTCTGGTTAAAACTGTAACAGAACCTATTTAGCATATTTATGTGTTTCTTCATCTATCTTACGCATTGTAGACAGAAAATGTATATATTTTATATTTTACACTCTGTAGTGTGTATCCCCATGGAAGACTTAGATAAATCAATTGATGGTGTCATATTTTAGAGAAGAGTATATGGATTTATTATTTTTTTATTCATAGTTGAGATTTCTTTTTTCTTCCCATTGGTTCTGCTATTGTATTTGTCTCTTCCACCCCTGTTGTCTCTCTAGTATAGAGTACACTTAATGCTTTTTTTTACAGTTCTGTAATGCAGTGTTTGTCATTTACTGGCATAACATCCTTGACCTCATTCCACGTGCTGTTGCTGCTGCTGTTGCAGCACTTTTTTTGCAATGAATGTTCATATGTTTTCCCAGCTGAAAATCTCAGGATTGTAAGGATGGTACAATCTATTTTCCTTTTTAATCTGTGATAAATAGAATTGCTCTCGAAAATTTTCTCCTGATAGTTGAATTTAGTAATTTGAAAAAAGACTAATGGTTTCCCAAATACTTATCATTGCTTCTAAAGTAATCTGGATTTTTATCAGACAAACTGTAAGTATCAAAGCTCCCTTTAATATGATTCATTGTCCAACTGGAGAGTAATCACTAAAATGGAATGCGGACATGAAGAATGAGTTTAACTAAGTTGGTTCAGTTACTTTCATCCTGCTCGGCTACTTCTATCGCATTCAGTCTTCTGTGGGAGCTTTTAAAGTATGTGTTTCGATAACAGCTTGTAAAGGCTGTGGTACCTTCACATCTATTTCAAGGCTAAGGTATCAACATTTCAAATGCTGCTGCTAAGAAAGCTGGTGATTCATGAGCCCATAAGCCTTAAGCCATTAAACTTGCAAACAGCGAATGGTTTAGAAATGGTTTTCAGCTAGAAGCATTTTGACATATTGGTAAATATTTTCAGGCCTTACTGGCTTACAGGCCAACATTTTGAATATATATATGACTACTTTTTGCCATCTCATTGCACAACTGGGTTCAATTTTGGACATGCAGGTATCGTGAGGAGGGATAGCCCCTGCCAGGCAGCATAATTCCTAGTGCAAAGTAAGATAATGGCTTCTATGAAAATATCCCACAAATATCAAGGACTGTAAAAGTCCAATTGAGCTTGACTAGAGGAGACCCAGTGAAATAGCTCATGTGGTGGCTCAGCTTGACAGATCCAATGATAGAAGCAGTTCTCCTGACAAAGAGAGTTTGTTGTTGAAGGATGTGGTGTGATGGCATGTTGAATTTCTACAACCAGGTGACAGACTGTTCTGAACGATCTCTTTCTGGGTGGTGGCCCAGCCTCACACTTGGAAGCACTGCCTGGACAGCTGGGCAATGAGTGCCAGCCACTAAGGAATAATGCTTGGTATTAATTTGCATCTGCAAATGATCCCCATGTGATGGAAATGGGCACACCTTGAGCAGAACATTCTGTTTCACCTGCGAAGCCTGCTGTAAGTGTCATGATGCTGGTCCACTTAAGCTTTCAGCTGTATAGTGCATAAAGAAAATGTGAAAAATTTTGCTCCTTATCAGTGCGATACATCTATAAAATGAAAGAAGCAGTGACCAAATGAACCACAGCCACGACACCTAAGTAACCAGTCTGTCCTATGCCATTGTTTTTTCTCTTATTTTTTGACAACTGAAGGACTCCATGTCAAAGGTCAGCAGACTGGTTTTATTTCATACCAACTGCGTGAGTGGATGGCTAGTTTTGCAAGTCTAGTGTTTTTTTTCCTTTCCCTTAAGGGTATGTGTTCTAGGCTTTCCAGTGCAGAAAAGCAACAGATGCAGTGTGACAGTTGGAGAGGTGCAGGACTGGGGTGTTCTTAGATAGTCTGCCCCAAGCATGTTAAAGAACAATGAAGGATCACTAGGTCAGGTTCTTATAGAGCTCTAGGTGCTGTTTAATGAGTGAGAATTTGTCGCAAACATGTGAAAGCCAGGCCAAACTGTTTACTTTGTGACTTCAAATCAAGAATTCCTCTAGATTGTTATCAGGTGCAAAGAAAGGACTCTCTATGTAAGTCAGCTGTGGCTTGCTAATATGCTGCAGGTGTGAAGAAGGTGGTCCTGGCTGAAGCAGGTAAAATACATTTGCAATTAGCAGCATCACCTCAAAACCCTTGTGTGGTGTATTACCCTGAAGAGGTCAAGAGTGGATTTCTGGGATGACTCCCAGGAAAGAGGTGAGGTGTAGAGAACAGTGGCTGACATTGTGGAGGGCTGATTGCTTGGAGGAGGATGACGACAAAGGCAAATGTAGACAAGAACTTCTTTATTTGTGTGTAATTCTCCTATTTCCTTATTCTTTTTTAATTGTAATTGAGGATGTACTTTTTGTAATTGCAATGAACTGAGCTCACATTTTGCCTGTATATATTCTTAAGATTATTGTTACAATTTTGAGGGGAATGGTTTAGTATTTAATAGGAATGGTTTGACTTGATGATCTGATCGGTCTTTTCCAACATGGTGATTCTGTGGTTCTAATTTCATAGTGTTTTGCTCTTGATTATTGTTTTTATTTCTTTACTGTTGTGTTTCTTTGAGTTTGAATGTTAACAAAGGGCTGTATAGACTTATAATCCTCCTCTGGCTTCATTTTGTATTATACATATTTTAAATAACCTTGGCTCCTTTTCATAAAAAAGTTGCAACATTTTTGTTAGGAGGTTTTTTTTAAATAACCTGTAACAGGTGAACTTTGAATTCAGTGCAAATCCTCCCTTTGATAAGAGTGAGGCTTTCTTTGCATAATGTTTTAAAACTATGTTTTTACTGCTTCCTTTTAGTGTTTTGACGATCAGGAGATCCTTTTGCTGTAGTATACTTAACTCATGTTTTCACATTTTAATTGAGCTTTCTATCTGTTTTGTTTTTAAGTCATCCCTTTCTTTCCCTTTCTTTATAGCCTGGGCCTGACTTTGTAAGAATCTCTAACTGAACCATAAACTACCTTTATATATATCATTTTTCCTTGAAAGCTATATCTTACTGCAATGACCGAAGTTTTGTCGTGTGTTAGATTAAGATGTCTGCCTAAAATCAATAATGCTGAGGTAACGACATTGGTTTCTGCTTGGCTTTCAATTACTTTCTCAGTTGTTTGTCATAGTAAGAATATACGATCAGTTGTTTCCCCTGCAGGCTATAAACCAGCCTGTTCTCCTTTGATCACTTCTGCATACTTCACTTTTACTCTCCTAAGTGTAACACAGATTTTTAGAGCCTTGGACCTGTGAAGTGGCAAAATGATTCTTCTGTAGCCCATTCTCAGGGATAATAGCCTTGCCGAATAAAGCATCATAAATATCCATGTACAACAGCTGGCTTTTTTGGGTTACACTGCATGATTGCTGTGGAATCTGTTCCTGTATTTGCCATGTTCTTTAAAGAAATGGCTGGGAAAAAGATTTGTTTTGTGGTCTTTTCTTTGCACCTTGCGCCCCTGTAGTTCTTTGCAGCTTCTGGTATTGGATAAATTATTGACATTATGACATCCCAGATAATGCAGTCTAATTTCTATAGATGCTGAGCTCTTGAATTACACAGAAATTGAAAGATTGTGTTTGCAGTTTTAATAATTAATTATTGGATGGGGTCTTGGGCAGCCTAATCTAGTGGGACATGTCCCTGCCCATTGCAGGGGGGTTGGAACTAAATCTTTAAGGTCCCTTCCAACCCAAACTATTCTATGATTCTGCTCCTTATTGTGCTTCCTTTCTTTTGTAGTAGTCCCTTATTCTCTGTGTTAGTTTATGTAACAAGTACATCTGTAAGACTGCTAATCATTTTGTCTTTCTGTTTTCTTTTTTCTCTCCCTCCCCTCACACATTTGTGGTTTTAAGATGGTTTCTGGTGCCATTTTGTTCTTGAAGTTGCTGTGTTTTGTCACGGAGGAGAAACTCTGTAACACTGTGCTCTTTGCTGAGAGCTATGGGTTTGTTCTCTCTCCATCTCCTTTATCTGAAGTGAATTACATTCTACCTACACAATGTTAGTAAAGGCTTTGCTAGGCAAAGGAATACTTGGAATCTGTAGTCTCTTCAGGAAGGTGGGAGTAGCTATACAGGGGCAGTCAATGCAGTGACTGCCTGTTATTTTAAGGTTTTACCTCAAAAATAGGCAAGCGCGGCTCTGAAGGAGGCTCAGAGGCAGTGGGAACTTGGAGAAAGCAAGTTGGAGTTTTGGTCCCATTGCGCTGCTGGAGAGAAGCTACCCTTACCTCTGGATTTTCACATGTCCTGTGTTGTAAGGACAGAAGGTAAAGATGCAGAACACTGAACACGCTATTTGGATTTGAAATTAAAAAAATAGCCACAAAGTTAAAAATGAATCTCTTCTGCTTCCATTTCCTGTGTGGGAGCATGTGTGAGGGGCCAGTTAGGCTTGGTGGCGTGAACATTTGGATTTCAAGAACATGCAGAGTGCTTCCCATTGCTGTACCCTGGCAAAGCCCTGCTGATGTGTTTCACAGCACAGAGCAGCTCTGCAGTTAGAGAGCCATTATGTTTCCTAGCAGGGTATTTGTAGCATGTTGTAAACAGTAACTGTTATAACTGAATCCTAGGCTGAGGTCCTTAAAACCTGAAGTGCTACCCAACTGGCAGAAGCCTTATTGCAGTTTGCCTTTGTCTTCTGTTTGATTTGTTTACGCGACAGTGGAAAATGCCAGAGTGCTTGGGAGCTGGGCCAGGAGGAGGATAGGTATGCCGCTGGCTGTCTGTCTCACAGCTTTTGAGAACGTAGGTAATTACTATGTGCCATGCATGTTCCTGATGAAGTGCCATTTGGAAAGTCAAAGCTATTCGTCTGGCTCCAAGGGAGAGATGGTTTCTCTGACCAAATTGGGTTTAGTAACTCTTCCAGCCTAGTTGCAGTGTCTTTAATGGACTGTTCAGCTTCTTGATGTTTATTCACCCACAGACTTGTTGTAGATGTGAAATAATGGTTGGACTAGAAGATCCGATGGGTCCCTTCCAACCTGGTTGTTCTGTGATTCTGTGATAAGGACTGAAATGCGGACTTGGTGTTTATTGTGCAATCAACTTGGACTTAGAAAGGTCAAGTGGCAGAACTGATGGAATGTTGTGTGTCCCGTAACAGTCTTAAGAAATATGAGGCTGATTGTGCCTTCCCTGTGGGTTTCTGTATTGGCACGTTCTGTATTGGCCCCTTCTGAGACTGCGAAAACCATTTAGACTATGGAGTGTGGTTCCCTTTTTGTCTGTTCTAACGTAATGCAGTGAATGGTGGTGGCTAAATCCTGGATCAGACTCAGAATGACCAGAAATGAATTGTTTGAGATTCTTGGGCAAAGAAATGCAATTGTTTTTTCAAGACTGTACTCTAAGATTAGATACTGAAGCAGTGAACTGTGTTTGATCTTTAGTTCAAACTCGGAAGATGGCCTGAAAATTAAGACTGGAGACTTGACGTGTTCATAGAAAATGCAAGGAAGTTTGCATGTGTGGGATAGCCACGGAATAGCCTAGTCTTTCACTCTGAGCTGAGCCCAGACTGCACAACTATGGTGAGTAAATTGAATTCGAAAAGTAATGTGGAACTTTCTAATGTTCTTTGCAGGTGTATGGTACCATCTAAGAAATTATTGTTATCTTTGCTCCAACTACCATTTGTCTCTGAAGTGCTCTGTAAACCTGAGTTTAAAGTGATTCAACCTAATATCTTAGGGTGCTTGCATCTGAGCAGGTTGTCTAGAGTCTTGTTTGTGATCAGTGAAGAGGAACAGGCATTTATGAGCTGTGCTCCCAGCAGTGTAGGTATCTGAGATTCTACAAAGGTGAGTGATTTGTTCTATAAATGCCTGTTTCTCTCTGACTTTGTGTTACTGGGTCAGGTGTAGGTGTCAGGGTTGTAATGACCGAAACTTCCATGGATTTTGGAAGCCTGAAGAAAGGATAGGCATTAGATACTTAAGCATTGTTGTAAGAGACCGAGTCTCAAATATTGGGATGTTTTTTGAGCTGCCCTACTTTGGTACAGAGACAGCAGGTAGGGGAGCTACTGGTAGAAGTGCAATGCTATCAGTCTTCATCTGTTATGGGAGGAAGACGTTCCTTTCTCTATGATTAGTGTAAAACTGTATCTTTTAGCTCAGTCCTACATGTTCAGTGTCTCCACATGCTGGTCAGCATTCATCCTAATCCTGTCAGCACAAACCCTGCTTGCTGCTGTTGATAACTGTCTTTTTGTTTAATCTGAATGTTTTTGGCTTGTTGGGTTTTCTTATGCAAGAGATTAATATTAAAGGGATTGTATTTTCTTGACAAATGTCTGGTGGAAAGACATATGGTCAGAATAGTGTCAAAAAACAGAACTTTGAGAAAATCTGCTAGTTTTGCTGACCTATTATTTCCTCCTCTGGAGCTGCTTTTGCTGTCCTTGAGGAGGTCAGAGAAAGGAAAGGATGCCCATTTCACATCTGCTGCATTGATAAGCACCAAATGTACTTTTTGGCTAGTGGCTGGCATTTTGGCAGCACAAAGCTTCCACTTCCTACCCTTCCACAATCAGATGGGATGAACAGCAGAGCTCTGCTCTATTGCTTGTTGGCATATGGGTTAAGTACATGGGCTGTGTGCTAGTCTATTGATTTGAAGTTATCCTTTCAGAGATCACTGCCCAGTTTCCTAGCATAATCTTCTCCAAGAAGAGCTTGGCGTGTACATCTCCTTTTCTCTTGGCACATGGTTGGGTGGATTTTTTGTGGTGTGTGTGAGGCTTTTTTCTCTCTAATAATTTCCTAGTGTGCAGTATTCATCCTAAGCAGCAGCACTGGAATCTGACAACGAATGGGCATGTCGCAATCTGGAGATGTTTTGCCCTTCTGGTGTGGATTCTGAGTGATTCAGGCTGTGGAGGGGTGTGTGTATAGTGACCATGCTATAAATTCAATATTGTCTTTGCAGGCCAAGGATAAGGAGAGGGATGCTCCCACACTTTCTCTCTTGTCCTTTTTAGGCTTCAGAGAATGGAATAAGCCAGATATAAAAAGCAGAGCCAGGTCAGGGTAGATAAGCACCTTCACCTACTGTAAAATTCAGAGCAGCATTTAAATCCCTGCCTCCCCTAACACTCTAAAGAATCACCCTATTGCTTGTAATTGCTTGCTTGAAAGTGTATTGGAACAGCTGAACTCCCCTTTATTAGAACAGCATCATACTATATTTCTGTCCACTTTTGGACCAAAAAAACCCACTCAAACACCAATTCATGGTATAGTGTGTTGATTGTAGGCGACTAAGTTCTGTGAAAAATAGGAAAGGGGGAGTAGAGATGGACAATGAGAACTTGTTCATTTAACAGCTTCTCCATCCTCTTACCTTGTCCTCTGTATTTGGTTTCCCCCTCATTGTACCTTATTTTGAATTGGGACCACTTTGGGGGGGGCAGGGAGAGGGCATGAACTGTTTCCTGTTATGCTTGTGTGATGCTGTTGTTGTCATGGGGCCGTCCTCTCATTGGAGCCATCAGTTACCTCAGTGGTACAAATGCAGATATGCTTGGAGGGCAAGGCAAATGCATCCTTCAAAGCATAGGGAGCTGTGAAGTTATGTGGCTCCAGCAGCATCGTGGAATATAGGAGCATGTAGCTGGTGCTAACAGAGTAGCCAAAAGGCTGATAGATCTCCTCAGTTCTTTCTTTATCTCTGCATTGGATCATGTACAAGTGGAAATTAAGCTCCACCAGGAGGAAAACAAAATAATAAAACCCTGCCAAAAATCCACTATAACTTGAGTTATGAGATCTTGTGTAGAACTCTCTGCTGAAGGCTTAGAAAAAGCGAAGCTTGGGAGAGGGATGATAGCATCTGGATATGTGCTGTGGATCTGGTGGTCATGTCTTCACCTATACTGCGCCAACCTGTATAGATAATGGAGCCAGTGCAGGGCCTGGCAGCAGCTTAGGAGCATTAGCATGAACATTTGGATTGCTATTTTGACAACTGCTGTCTTAGAGCTTCCCTGTTGATCTTCGTTCTTAATGGCTCTGTTGGGCTGCTGGAGACCTTGCATTCAAGTGGTCCATTCTTCCTTGGTCTGATGCTGGTCAGTGTTGAAGGAGATAAAAAATCCTGTTTTTCCTTTTGTGACCTCAATTGGGTCACGTAGCCATTGAATTAATGGGTTCTAGAACCAGAAATATGAAATCTCTTGCCTGGCTCCTGTACTGCGGCTTTTTTACCCCGAGCCAGAGTTTTGGTATGTATAGATTCTGTCTGTAAAAGTGTTGATCACCTCTGTCTTCTGTAATGAAAATTACTGATGAGTTTGTCTTCTTTCTCTCCCTTCCTTTTTTTACCACTAGCCAAATTGGCCATGGCAGCAGTGGCTTTGTCTGCAGGCTTTTCCATTATGCCCTGAAGGCTTACATGTGTGGAAGTTGCTCATCTGTTGAGGGGCGCTTGGGTGTGAGGACAGGGAAATTTATCGATGAATAGTGATGGGCATGTGGGACTGACAGTTTTAGTGGCTTTTCCTGTTGGGGTGAAGAGTGCTGCTGTGTGGGGGTGAAAGCCTGGTTTCTCTGGCATTAGGCAGACAGCAGTGCAGCTCAAGGGTATGCAAAAGAACAAGAGGGAAGAGTGGAGTAGCATTCTTGGTGGACTATTATCTTGTTCCTAAAGCAGCTAGAAGGTGGAGACAGTATGTAAATGTAATAGCCTGCATATTTTTTTATTGGTAGGGACTGTAAAAGGTGCACTTGGTACAGAGCAAGGATCTGAGAGAGAATTCGCAGCACCTAGTGACTACACATAACAGACTTGTCTCCTGTCACAGCAGCCCAGAGTCTTCCTGTAATTCCCCTCCAAAAACCTTGTTTGGGCTGTGACTGATGAGATCTTGAGTATATGGAAACTTTGGGTGCTGCAGGAGGTGAGGTGATGGTTTAGTAGGTGACTTGTTCTTTTTTAGCTAGTGGGGTTCCAGCCACCTCCATGTTGCTTTGTGGCTCACAATAAATTTCTAAGGAAAGGACCTGTCACATGGCCTCTAACAAGTGATGTTAATTCTCACCACTGTGTGCAGCTGGGGTTATCTCCACTACCTGGCTGTTTTCCAGCTGTAGACTGTTTCCTTCAGTTCACTGATCTCTGCAGTTTGCTTCAAACTGGCTGCAGTGTGGAGTTAAATTTTTTGCTGTTGAATCCCTCCTGTGTCTTGTTCCAGAGGAGATTGTGTCCCAGTGCTGAATCATAGAATCATAGAACAACCAGGTTGGAAGAGACCCACTGAATCATCAAGTCCAACCATTCCTATCAACCACTAAACCATGGCCCTTAGCACCTCATCCACCCATGCCTTAAACACCTCCAGGGAAAGTGAATCAACCACCTCCCTGGGCAGCCTGTTCCAGTGCCCAATGACCCTTTCCTTGAAAATTTTTTTTCCTAATGTCCAGCCTAAACCTTCCATGGCAGAGCTTGAGGCCATTCCCTCTCGTCCTGTTCCCTGTCACTTGGGAGAAGAGGCCGGCTCCTTCCTCTCCACAAGCTCCCTTCAGGTAGTTGTAGAGAGCAATGAGGTCTCCTCTTAGCCTCCTCTTCTCCAGGCTAAACATCCCCAGCTCTCTCAGCCGTTCCTCATAAGGCCTGTTCTCCAGCCCCTTCACCATTTGCCGCTGGTTATGCACACCTCAAGAGGCAATGGGCAATGGAAAGGAAATAGCTCTTGTGCTTGGTTTGTCTGCTGATTCAAAGCTGTGAAGAGCTTCATTTGTCTGTGGCGTATCTTGGTGCTCTATGAGAGGCATACTGCCTCCCTCAACAGAGGCACTGAATTTGCAGTGTTAATTCCTTTTGCTGCTTACCTACGCAGCTGGGCTGGGCAGGTAACACACAGGAGATGCTGGTTTTTGTCAGTTTCTTTTTCATATGTATGCTGTTAGCTTCTTCCATGTGAAGCATCAGTTGTGATCTCTGTGTTAGCACTCCTGGATCAATTTGCTGCCCCACTGTGTGCTCTGGGACTATATCCCAAGCTGTGACATATGTTGCTCAAACACTGCTACATCCATATCCCTTCCAAGTTGACCAATTTTTCCATTATACCCCAGCTTTTTGTTAGCTTATGAAGATACCCTGCCTAAAAGCATGTGATACTTCAGCAGCACAGCCATTTTCTGGCTCTGTGGGAAGAGGAAATGTTGATGTAATTAACAGCAGAACTGCTGTTGGATATAGGAACAGTTTATTTGATGTTGTGGCTGCTTCAGCCTGGTCTTTGGTGTGTTTTTTTCCCCTTTCTTTTATATAATACCATGATTCTACTTTAAGTCTCAGGTAGGTTGTGACCTAAAAATATACAGAAATATTTCACTCCACTTTGCTTTGAATATTGGTGAAGGGAAGAGACCTGTGCACTCTTTTTTTTTTTTTTTTTTTTTGATGTGGGGAAAAATTAGAGATGAAGCTGACAGATTTTTAATTATGTATATGGCAAGATGTGCTTGTTTGCAGGACAACCAGAGTCTCTGGGTTTCAGCAGGTGAAAAAGCTGTTGATCATAACCCAACAGCTTGTTCTGAATCATATAAAGATGATCCAAGTGTCTCCTGTACAGGGCAGAGGACAGGCTGAGAGAGTTGGGGTTGCTTGGCCTGGAGAATGAAGGCTCCAGAGAGATCTTAGAGCAGCTTCCAGTACTGAATGGGGCTCCAGGAACACTGGGGAGGGTCTTTTGATCAGGGAGTGCAGGAACAGGATGAGAGGGAATGGTTTCTAGCTGAAAGGGGAGAATGAGATGAGATCTTAGGAAGAAATGTTTTCTTGTGAGGATGAGGAGACCCTGGCCCAGTCTGTCCAGAGAAGTTATGGCTGCCTCATCCCTGGAGGTGTTCGAGGCCAGGTTGGGTGGGGTTCTGAGATGGGGGTTGCAGCTGTGTGTGCTTCAAGGTCCCTTCCAACCCCAAACATTCAATGTCTGGTATGTCTTTTAATGGGATCCTCCTTACTTGACTTTAAGGAACACTGTGGTCCATAGCCAGTATAATTGGTGTGTAAAGGAGTACCTGTGTGCTATGTCTCAAGGAGAGTGACACCACTAACTGCTGTCAGTGTGGAGTGCTTTGGAAATCTCACCTGGGTAATGATACTCTCGGAAGGACTGCTGAAGCGGAGCTAATATTAGTCACTGCAACCTGAACTACTGTGTGTTTAATATTGATTTACATGCACCTGCAGAACGCATAGCTCAAGCCTTTGCTGACAAAGCATTTTGGGGCAGGGAGTGGGAAGATGGGTACAAGGCACAGGCTGTGGCTGATTTATAATGCTGTTTTACTGCGTTGCACATGTACTAGGAATTTGTAAAGTGCAAAACACAATGTGTATGTTACTGGATGAGAAACTAGCCTGAATATGGAAATAAAACCTCTCCAGTATGTAGTGTTTGAAACACATGCAGGGGCATGTGAGTAAGGATGTTATATGTCAGCCAAATGTTACTGATCCTTGTAGGAGTAGTGAGGTTACTACTCATTTGGCTTTAAACTTGAGAAGTAGGCTTTGTAGTTATTTTGAATCACTACTTATGAAGCCTTAACAAATTGCAGAGACCGATGCTTTGGCAGAAATGTGGAGAAACTGAAATGAGCAGAGAGTGGCACACTGCCTCCTGTGGACCATATTGGGAGTGGAGAGAGAGGCAGAGGTGTAGAGACAGGTAAAGGGCTGGAATATTCTAGGATATTAAATCATGTGAAGTAATAAGTGTCCTTAAAGATATCATGGATGCTTGATGGCAAAGGTTGGAAGATTGAGATGAGATCTTAAGAAGAAATGTTTTCCTTTGAGGGTGGTGAGACCTCAGCACATGTTGCCCAAAGAAGTAGTGCCTGCTCCATCCCTGGAGGTGTTCAAGGCCAGGAGCAACCTGATCCAGTGGGAGGTGTTTCTGCCCATTGCAGGGCATTCAAGGTCCCCTCCAACCCAAACCATTCTAAGATTCTGTGGTCTAGTTGTGCTTCCTTGTTCCTTGGCTTGCAGTCTAAACTGCTTTGTCCTTTCAAAAAGGAAAGTTTTTTTGCTGGTGTGGCTTTTCCTTAGGTTTTGGGTCTGTATCAGCCATTCTTGGTGAGTCTTGCAAACTATTTCTTGTTCATGGTGCTACATGAACAAAAAAACATTACTAACTTTTGATTCCAGAGCCTCTAATTGTTCTAGGGATAGGGTAGCTAATTTGGATTTACCTTGCATGTTGCACAAAAACCCAAGGAGGGATGAAGCTTTTAAAAAGTGGAATGAGGTACTGCAGTACCTCTTTCTTTCTGCAAAGTAAAGGAATAATGGAATACCTTTTCAATTGTCCTCATGTTTGTATTAAACTCTGTAAAATTCTCTCTGCAAGACAATTGTCATCGGGCAGCTGTTGTTATCTCAGCTTGGAGTAAAGATGTTCAGGGAGCAGAAATGACTTGGCAAGAAACCAGAAGGTCTCCTGAAGCTTCCCTGGGCTTTATTCCCAATGCATTTAACTAACAGAAGTGCTTATTGCAGTGTGTGACAGGGTTTTTAGCGTGGAATGCAGCATCAGTGTTCTAATATCTCGGTTTCTCTTAGATGCTTAATGCTTTACATAGGTTTATGTGTTGCTCAAAGGTAACTTGAGGCAGGTCTTTGTTTTCTTATGGTCTTTGGGTAAGAGGTGAATGAACTAGTAATGAGGAAACAAATATTCTTTAAGAAAGCAACAGCCAGGCAAATTCCAACTGCAGAAAGCATACTTTAACCCTTGCCAGAAATATTGCAGTATCTAGCTGAGCAGCAGTTAGTCTGCAGCCAAGCTGGCTCTGGAGGAAAGATGGAAGTGTTTGATCTCAGCTGTGTTACCACCTGTATCACGCCAGGGAAGTTAAATGCACTGGAAAAGCTCTGCCTACCATTGATTTTATTTCTCCAAATGAAGAATGTGTTGATAAATGGCTGATGAAATGAGGTAACAGTGGGTAAATGGGCACCCTACCATAATCCCTTTTTTGCTGTCTGGAGCCATTAACCCTGGCACCATTAAAAGTGATGCTGCTTTGCAGTAATGGCATTGCTGTGAAAGCAAGTGGTGAGCCATTTCCTGCCATTTGAGATAATGGGATGAAAATCTGAGATACAATAAAATTATTTAGAACTAGGAGAAAAATACATTGCTTCAAGAGCTTTAGGACTTGATATTATGTTCCTTCTCTCCCTCGTGCCAGTGTTCATTTCCAAGAGCCCTCCTTACATAAAATGGCTTAGAAGGCAAAATATGGTTGTGTGGCTCTGACGCAGTAAAGCGGGAAGAAGCCCTGCAGGTACAGGCCATTGTGAAAAGAGGATACATAGTACCTCCAGGCTTCTGTAAGTAGTTTGTAAAAGCATCAAAACACCAAAAGGGTGGAACATGAGCAGGCTGCTTCATCACTGTCTGTTGTCACTGAGTGTAGAGACATCTCCCTTTGTGTCCTTTAAGCAAACTTGTGTCCTGGTATGCCAGTTACCTGCTGCCTAACATCTTGGGAATGCCCTGTACTGGAACTGTTCTCATTGAAGCTGTGGCACCTTGATTCATGGAGTGATTAAGTGGAGCTTGTTTTAATGGGAATCTGGACTTCAATAAAGATTGTCTCTTGAGTTGACTCCCTGAGGTCTCTGGCTACAAATACAGTATAGAATCTCAAAATTGTTTAGGTTAGAAAAGACCTTAAACATCATCAACTCCAGCTCTTAACCTAATGCTGTCAAATCTGCCCCAAACCATGTCCCTGAGCACCACGTCCATAGAATCACCAGGCTGGAAAATACCCACAGGATCATTGAGTCCAGCCATTCCAATCTATCACTAAACCATGCCCCTCAGCACCTCATCTACCTGTCCCTTAAACACCTCCAGGGAAGGTGGACACCTTCCCTGGGCAGCCTGGTCTAGTGTCCAATGATCCTTTCCATGAAAAACTTTTTCCTAATGTCCAGCCTAGACCTCCCCTGGTGGAGCTTGAGGCCATTCCCTCTTGTCCTGCCCCCTGTCACTTGGGAAAGTGTCTTTTAAATCTCTCCAGGAATGAGGACTACACCACTACCCTGGGAAGCCTCTGCCAGTGCCTGAAAACCATTTTTGTTAAGTAATACATCGTAATAACCGATCTAAACCTCCTTTGGCACAAAGTGAGACCATTTCCTCTCATTCCATCAATTCTTACTTGGGAAAAAAATCCAGCATCACCCTCACTACAACCTTCTTTTCAGGATCTGCAGAGAGTGATGATGTCTCCCCTCAGCCTTCTCTTCTTCAGGTTAAGCAGCCTCAGATACCTCCACTGGCAAGTATGACTCAAGTTTAGAGTTAATTGATTTCAGCCTGAAAGAGGGTTGAAAAGAAAACAGAAGAGGCTAATCTAGCATGTGGAAGTTAAGAACTCAAAATTAATGAGCAGCATTGAAGTAAATTGAGTTAATAATGCTGGGCTGTTCAATGAGATATTAAAATCTATAGCTTCAGAGCTGTTCTGTATCAGCTTAGATGATGCATGCTGACAAACTGATTTATGTATTCTCTCATTGTTGAAGGTGGTTGGCACTGAAATAAAAAGGAAGTGAACAGTGTTAAATGACGGGAATAATATACCTAAATCCTTAATTGTAAAGTGTGATGTACCTGTGAAAACTCAGTGGTGGCCCAGCAGGACCTCAGTGGGAGATACCATGTGTAGATGTGTTAAGTGGCAACTCTGGGTGATTTGGGAGGACTGGGAATGAGCTGGTTAGAAACATCATATAGTCATGCCAAAGCAGTGCTCCAGCAGAAAAAGGGCTTTTCAATTAAATGTCATTCTCCATTAAAAAGGTAGCTGTGAAATGCCATACTCCTCAGTGGAAAGCCTTTGAGGGGAAAGAGGAGAAAAGGAAAATGAGGCCAAGGTGACTCTCTAAAATGACTCTGAGAAGCAGTAACAGTATATTATATCAAACCTTTCTTATATCTGATACCTTACATTGTTATCAGTTCTGCTGGCATCTGGATTCTATAAAGACTGCTTTCTCTATCATTCCAGGAATCTTAGATGGTTTCTGAAGTGAATTGCAGGTATTAAGCATCCAACTCTCTTGGATTTAATTCCTTTGGACCTTTCAGAAATTCCAGACAAGGCCTTTACTTGGCTTCCACTACTTCCTCACAGGCATGTTTAAGATATTTAAGTGGTTTTTGTGACCTGGACCCAGAGAGGTTAAGTACAAAAGTTGGGAATTACTATTATTTTCCATAAATAATTCCCAAATGCCTATTTTTGATTTTTACTATTGTTTCAGTTTGGTTGGAGTGGGGTGATGAGTAATGCCTTGGCTGGTGCAGACAACTTGCTGTGCACAATGGTGCTTTGCTTTACGCATCTATCAAAGAAGTGACTGGTGTGTTGGAAATGACGCATGGATTTATCTGGCAATAAAGGACCTGACTGGCTGTGTTATATTACAGTGATGGGTGCAGTATAACAACATTGATAGATAAAACAGTAGCCAACCTTTGGGCTGGGATGTCTAGGTCACCAGTTTAAAATTGGAGACCATCAATATCGGCTTATATTTCTATCCCTGTCATCTAACACTCAGCTTCTGTTCTGTATGTCTCATTTTCCACATGCTGCAAAAGTTGCCTATTTACTGTGCAAATGGCACAGTGTTTCCCCTGATTTGCCACATTTGCTTTGTGTTCCTCTTTGCACTCATCCTCTTCTCTGAGAGCCTATATTTCATGTTCTTAGCTGCGGTTAAGACAAGCATTTGAACTTGATGGCCAGTGAGTGATTGACAAGGTGCAAGTATTTCTGTGTCAAGGCTGTGACATGTCATTTGTTGAAGAAGCTATTCAGCTGGATGCACTACTCATCGGGAGGCTGGGAGAGAGGAATGTGCCATGTTCTCAAAAGGATGCTGCTTGATATCTAGTGGCACCACTAGTGACGTTTTGATCATAATGAAGAAAGGAGCACTTTCTGCTCTGGAAATCGTGCTTTTTAAGCATAGAGGATGCTTCATGAAGTCTGTGCTATGCTGTCGCAATCCATATAGGCATCTAGCTTTGCCGTAGATAATGAAGTTACAGGATGTGGGTTGTTGTGGTCCATAGAGTATTTGCTGACACACTGTGTTGAAAACAGCATGAAAGACAGCTGAAATGGTGCCTTGCTGTGCAAGCAATTGCTCAAGGTGCCACAGGGATTTTAGAGATTTAATGGGAGAAGGGAAAGATGATGGGGAAGTTATGTCTTTACTAAATTGTGTTCTGGAATGTGAAGGAAGCCTTAAGAACTGGGGAAAGCTTGACCTGAGTTACGATGTAACTCCCTAGTGTGAAAACCTAAAATGTTGCCAATATTGGGTACAACTCCTCAGAAGTCAGGAGCACTGCTGTTGATTAGCAGCTGCTTCCCTGTTTTGTGTGATTTATAGGTTGCAAATGACAGAGCTATTATAACGAGTCAACATGAACTTATTAATCTAAAACTACAGCCTTCCTGAGGCAGGGAGCATCTTCAGAAGATACTTAGAATGAATCAGCTGTGTCAATTGACCACTTACCCCAATGTTGCTTTAGTGAATTGGTAGAAGTGAGTGATGAAAAGTCATTCCTACTGTATGATTTGTAAGACTTTCCCCCTCTAAGTCTAATATGGGCTTAAGAATTTTAACATAGGTCTCTTGCCTAGATGTTCTACAGCTTCTCTTCAAGTGTGTTTCCTAATATTGTATAGGAGTGACTGCTGGAGCCCTAAGTAAATTCTGTTTAAGGAAATATAAAAATTGTCTCTTAAATCATTCTTTAACAAATGATGTTGTTTCTTCACAAGATAAGAAAAAGATCCCCCTCCCCACCTCTTTCATAACACTTAAAAGACTTTCTGGAAAAAAAAAAAAAGGAATGAGTTTTGGTGGAAAGGTTTTCTGGAGACCAGTCTGTCCTGGGAGCGGAAGTCTGCTACCTTGTGTCTCTGGCTGTGCTCATTCCATCAAACTCATTTCTTATGCATTCTGAGGAGCTGCTGCATCTCTTGCTCTTTGATATTCTAGAGCCACAAGTGGTCTGATGAAAAACAGCAATACTACCTGAAAGACCTGTGTGTTGAGTGTGCACAACCATGGCTATTGTTGTTCCATTTGATGAATACACCATATGCTGGTTGCTTTGCTTTGAGGATTTTGGGAGTAAAATTCATTAAAGTCTCTTTCTGAGACAAGGCTGGGGAGGCAGGCAGAGGAGTGCACTCTGCTTTACTGTCTCCATGAAATTACTGGCACAGATGCTGCCTTGGCTGCTGGTAGCAGTGTCAAAAATGGCAGCAGCCTTCTGCAGAAGTGATTTAAAAATAACCCTATTTGGTTATGCTTGTTCCCTTAAAGGGACATTGTCAGTTTGAATCAGTCCCAGCATTTTAACTCTGTTGCTGTCAGATATGCCATCTCTTCTGAGCTGTCAGCCAATTTGGCCGGCTTTGCAATGGGTTTGATATTGTTTTACATACAGGCAAATATGCTTTGAACATGGTGCAATGAAGTTTTACTAAACCTTGTAAATTGATGATACTTTTTTTTTTTCCCTGCCTGGGTCTGTTACTGTGAAAGCAAGGTACAACTCCCATTCCCTTGCTAGTGTTGTCACTTTTACGCCTACAATGTTTGTGCTGCGAGATTACTGGCATTCATTGTCCTTGTATTTGCAAAATATGTTTCTCTTCTGTTCTTCATCGTACTGTCTCACTGCTCAGGATTCTGCTCTTTTGGAGTCAGGAATGTCATTTCTTCTTGGAAGGGGGAAGATTTAGATTAGACATTAAGAAGAAATTTTTCACAATAAGGGTGGTGAAGCCCTGGTACAGGTTGCCCAGGGAAGCTGTGGAGCACTGGAGGTCTTCAAGGCCAGGTTAGATGGGGCTTTGATCCAGTGGGAGGTGTCCCTTCCTGTGGCAGGAGTGTGGAACTGGATGATCTTCAAACTCAAACCATCTAAGATTCTATGAAAACTAATTCAGGTGATGTAATGTGGTAAGATTTGAAACACACAGTCTCCACCTCCAACCTGTCTTCTGTGTTCTTAAAGACCAGTGTTGCTTTTAAGGGCAAATGATTCTTTGAAATCATAGTTTATTGGATTTTTGCCTTTTGTGACTTCTGCTCTTCAGATCAAGATGACACCTTGCTGCTGTTGGCAGGAGGGAAATATCAAATTTGGCCTGCAACACTTCTGCCAGCAAGTCTGCTGTTGTCCACCACTTTTGTCACAGCCAAATGTCCCAATTCTACCACCCTTTGTGTTATACCCCTAGAGGGCAGGGTAGCTACAGTCGCAGAATGGCAGTGGGTGGCAAGAAGATCCAGGCCGCAGTCCTGGAAGTTCTCTGTTTCATTTTTATCACTGCGGTGCTTGTCCTCCTCCATGCTTGGTAGTGCTGAGCAAAGGCTGTGAGGGCTGACTGGAGCAGACTAGTAGGGGGTTGTTGAAACATGATCTTAAGCAATCACATCTGGCTTTGCAGTGGTACTGTCGATTTAATTTCTTACTCTTCCACAGTCTTCTCTGTTAATGGCTTTTCCTCCTTTGCCCTGTTGCCCTTCTGCAATGCCTCTGTTACTCTTTGACATGTCCCCATCTCTTACATCAACTATTGCTTCTATCTAGGCCTTCTAGCCTCTTCCTAGCCTGGTTTCCACTTGTCTAATCTTTTTTCATTAAGCATTGCATTTTGCTGACACGTCTAAGCTTCCCTACCTCCTGACTTTGAGAATTCAGCATTGATTTCAATTAGAGTCTGTGCCTGGAAGGCTTGAGCAAACAGAGATCTTCTCTACTGATAATGAGTTATTCCCATCTTCCCAAATGTGCTTCCTTGTGCCCAGTCTCACAGTTGCTCTAATCTTCAATATTTATCAAACCACGCAGCATGGCAGCATTCAGGGGGTCTTCTCCCTGCTTCTGTTGAATGGGTGGGTCAAGGGACATCTGCAGAGGGATTCCATGTAAAATCTCAGAATGCTGTAGTGGTAATTTAAATCCCTGAAAGTGCGCTAGACTGAGGCACCTGCCATCTAGGATTGTTACTATCCCTTCTCCATGTTTGCTCTTGGTTTAGTTGTGATTTCATGACATGCTTGATGGACATCCAGTGCCAGGTAAGTAAGTATGGAGCCAGCTTGCCCCCTACATGCATAAATAGTCCTTAAAATGATGGTGTGTCCATTGCTCTGGGACAGTGATTGTTCCAGAGTCTGTGGGGAGATTCCAGATGCCTGGAAGAAATCTAATGATTTGCCAATGTAGAAAAATGTTAAACAAGACAAACTCTGTAATGATAACCCTATCGACTTGATGTTTGTCCTGAACAAAATAAAGAAAAAGCTGGTGCAGGAAACTGAGTAGCAAGCAAGGAGTTAAAAAGAGTCATATAACTAAAAGCTGTCAAGACAGGTTTATGGAAAATAGTTCCTGTCAAACTAACCTGATATTGCTTCTTTGATAAATTTAGCTGATTAAAAAAATACTCTAGATATCTTTAAAGCAGTCAGCTTCCTATGACAGGAGGCTTTGGGGTAAAAAGTGATACAGAATTAGTCTGGCACACGCTACTGTTGTTACCAACTGGTCAGCTGGGACAGGTCTATCAATGTGATAGTTAACAAGGAATCCTTGCTGATCAAGCGTGTTCCTAGCAAGGTCCTGCAGCACTTAGTTCGTAAGATCTATATTGTTTAATAGTTTTAGATGAAAATCCCATATTATTAGTGATTCAATTCTGAAGATATGCTCTCCCTCCCTAGTCTTGAGTCAACAAGAAGTATGGATGGTGCTTTGCGATACCGGGCTTTCTAGCACCAGGTTTTCTTTTTGGATCCCCCCAACAGGGCTGAAAGTTGATTTTGGTATCTAGGAAGTACCAAAAGAGGTCATGTTTGCAGAGTGAGAGACCCTTCAGGGAAGAAGAGAACTCTGATAGAGACTTGGGGCACCTGCTGAATAACCCATTTTCTAGTGACCATAAGGCTTAGCGAGGTCTATCGATGTGGAAAGGAGGGATTATTAAATGGGAAATAGGAAGTAATGCCTTTGTCACTGGTGCTATTGTTTTTGAAATAGGATGCCTGGGTCTCAAAAGGGCTAGAAGGATGCCGATAAATTAGAGGAGGATCAGAAGCGATCTGTTAGAATTATTAACGGGTCTGAAAAACGTCCTTTAGTGACATGCACTAAGAGCATAATTTGCTTTACCTTATTCAGTGGAGGTTGAAAGGTGACTTGACCGGTCTATAAGTACCTCTATAAGGACCAGAAATGTTCTCCTATCTAGCTTACAAGTGTATTGTGTTTGTTGTCTGGGAGTTGCAGCTGAACAAATTCAGGGTAGAAGAAGGAAGTGTGTTTGAGAAGGGTGGGGGTAGTTAATTGCTGGAGTGTTTTGCTAAGGGCTGTCATAGATTCTCTTTCACTAGCAATTTCATCCTCTCTTGATGGTGTGCTCTGGCTGAAGCTTGTGGGGGGTTCATTTAGGGAATGGTATGACCTATGTTTTGTAAGAGGTCAGAGAAGGTGATTGATTGGGTGCCTTCTAGCTGCAAGATCTCTTAAGGAGGTGCTGGGTAGTTTGCCCCATCCAGGATTGTTCCCATGCGTTAGTATTTCAGGCAGTGTGTCTCTCTTGTTTTAACTTGTGTAAAATGGATGCAATTTAAGAAAATTAGACATTAGCTCGCATAATGAATAACCTTCATTTTATCAATTTGCAACTCTATTTTCTGCAGTTTGACAAGTTTAAATGTCATTCAAGTAGCTTTTCATGTAAGGTGTCACTCTGTTTCCTTACTAATGCCTGAGCAAGTACCTTGCCTATTGTCAGATCGTTAATTCTCTGTTATTAAGTACTCCAGGTGTTTCTTCATTGAAAGGACTGTCAGTTGCCACGTGGAATTCTTCAGATTAGGAAGCTGGCCTGTCAGAAGCTCCTCTGCTTCTCCACGCTAGAAAGTGACAGTATGAAAGTCTCCTCCAGAAGCTCAACTTTGGGTTTCTTAATGTTCCTTCCCCTCCACAAAAGAAAGCTGTTTGAGCTATCACTAGAGAAGAATCTACATCCCACTGTGGTGTGCAACATCTGCAAGTGGAGCACCACCCCTCTGAGCACAGGCTGAGAGAGTTGGGATTGTTTAGCCTGGAGAAGAGAAGGCTCTGCAGAGACCTTATAGCAGCTTTCTGGTACCACAAGGTGCTACAGGAAAGCTGAGGACAGACATATTGGCAGGGCTTGTTGTGACAGGACAAAGAATAATGTTTTTAAACTCGGAGAGAGTGGATTCATACTGAGTATAAAGACGAAATCATTTACAATGAGAGTGGTTTCCCCCGTGAACAAAATTTCAGAACTGCTGCTGTTAGCGCTGCCTCGTATTGCTCACCAGAGACTCCCAGGCTTCTCTCTCCAGATCAGTTGAATTATTTTCTTTGTTGACTAGCTCTCAACTTCAGCCTAGATGAATGTGGATTAATACAGAGGCTAACCTCCCAGTGTTATTTAACTCTAGTTAAAGAAACTTGGAGTGGGGCACATTGAAGTCCATTCCTCAGTCCTACTAGGAGAGACTTGAATGGCCTCTAAACATCAATTGTGGTTTTTTGATATGGAGTTCATGTAAGCATATGCTGCAACCTTCAGTCTTTAAAAATAAGTTGGCTAATATTGAATACCAAAGATAAATTTGACCCTTGCAGTGTGATCCAACAGTTTATCTGATTTCCTGGGGAATGATGGTCAAGGAAGAATGGCTGAGGCAGTTATGCAATGCAGGGAGTCTGGAGAGATTAAGTAGAAGCTGGCAGGGAAATAATAAAAGTGGAGAAAATAAGTGAATGATTTATTTCCTTTCTTCCAAAGTAGAAGTGAACTGATTGCAGAACCTGGATGAAATTGCTCTCAACTTTGGGAAACCTGGATCTGAATGTAATGTTCATGTCTTAATCCTGCCTATGATAAGCTTGCTTTCAGCCCAGCGACTTGATAAAGGTGCTGATCTGTGTTCTCTGTGGTAGGTGATGTGAATGTCATCAGTAAGCAGCACATAGCCAGGGAGGTTAGTGGGACCTTGTAAGATGTCTTGTGGCTTTTGAACACCCTTCTGCTGGACACTGCTGTCAAAGTGGAGCTTGGTCACGGTATAAACAATGCAAGTACTGTGCTGCCACAGAGCTTTTGTTCATTCTTGTTGTTCCCCTCAAATAAAAATCATAATCATTCAGGTAGAAAGCTGAGGAGTGGAGAAAAATAAATAAGATAAATTACATTTCTTACTTTGGCAGAACGAAATGCTAGTTTATGAGTTTGAATGAGGTGGCTTGTGAAGGGGTGTGTCTAATGGTATAGTATTTAAGCTTGATCTTGGCTCAAGAAACTGTTGTTTCATATGTTGGGGATTTTGTCTAAGAGAATTGTGAAAAATGTTTTTGAAGTATTGTTTCTTGATTTGCTTAGCTCCCTTATAAATTCTTATTTTTCAGTTTATTTTTTCGTTCTGGAAATGCTGGCAGGCAGCACTACTTGTTACCAGAAAATAGTTGATTAAAAAAAAAAAAAACAGAAGGAAAAGAAACTTTTATGTTAGACATGAAAAAAAAATGGCATAAGCACAAACCCCTTTATCTATTAAAAATGCTACTGGGAGAAGTAGGCAGTTATGGTTAGATGAATCTCAAAGTATGTTGTTCTCTTCCACAAGGGACTTTGCTTGTTTCGAGATGAATTCATGTACGATCACTTTCAAGTCTGCAAATCCTGGTGCCTTCTGCAAGAATGTGGAGCTAGGAGTATAGGATGTTGCAGTTAAGTCCTTGGTTTGTATTGAGGTACATAAGCAGCAGTATCTGAATCTGAGCACTGAGTCTGAACAGTGGTGTAGTTTTAGGAGAAACTTATTAATTTGGACTTTAGTTCATAGGTCACATGGAAGTTTTTTTAATATAGAGGCTGATTTATTTTTCGTACAGTCTCATCCTTTCACTGTGTTGATTCATTAAAATAAAGAAAAAATATTAGTTTTTATCTTGTGTAAACACACTCTTCTGACTTTGAGTTTTGTTTGCATTTCTGATCTGGATGTATTGTCTAGTTTCTCATGGTTTTGTTGCACAGCTATGATCCTGGTATGGTTTTAATACGCTCTGATTTGTCCCTCCAGTATTGCCCAAAAAGACCTCTTCAGAAAGCATGGATTTAAGGGGCTGCAAAACCTGGAGAATCTTACTTTGTTCCTTCCATTTTGAGAAGCTTTATTGCCTTGTTAGCATACAGTACCACTCCAGTGGAATGAAGGGGGAACCAACTCTGAACAGATGTGATGTACAGTATGGTCAACAGTCGGGTCTAGACTCTGAGAAGCCGCTATTGACCTCTTACTGTTGATTGTAGTGGCAGTCTTGCTATATTATGTCCTAACAAAGGAGAATTTCTTCCAGAGGTCCTACAAGGCTGATTCCATCACTGGTGAAGTTATTCTGCTGGGAAGATAGCTCAGATTCAGGTTTGGGATGTGTCCTGTAGTTAAGTGATTAGAGGAGACCTGTGTTACCTGGGGTAAGCTGTTTACATTTCTCAAGTCCAGCTCTATCTGGTGACTGGAGTTAAGGAATGTTGTTTCCTTGAAGATCCAAAGCAAAAATCTCTGTATATAAACCCTTCTCAAGGAGCATTCCTGCTGCTGGACGAGACTTGTACCACTGGTGAAAAGTGTTACAGAAAGTCCTAGATGCTGTTTTTAACGCCTCTTTGTTCTGTAGATCGCTAAGTGAGCTCCAAATCAGATTAAAACTGTTGATAGTTTTGAATTTCTGATGTAGAAGAGCAAGAAGATGAACTTTCTGTTAATGAGGTAATCGTTGGTAGGAAAAAAAACATTCAAAGCAAAGTTACTGATTTTATATTTTAGATCAGTCATCAGGTAGTGGCTTGGTGAGGCTGTTTTTCCTTTTCCTTTCGTTACTGCTGCTGTTGCACAGCACTGAAGTAAAGCTTAATCTTAGAAAATTATTTTTCCTGGTGACTTAAGGAAAGGTTTCTTCAAGCTGTTTGTGTGTAAGTCTTGCTCTGCTATGTAGAATGCCAGTAGGTGGCAATCAAGAATATGCAGGCCAGTGCCTCTGTTTTGCAGGACCAAAAGGCTCCTTGTGTGTGACAAAGCAGCAGCTCGTAATGGACATGTAAAACTGGAGCACGTGGAGTTAGTGTAAACTTGTGCAAAGGTTGGCTTCACCCTCTATTAGTGTGTAGTTAATATCTACTTTTGTGAACTGACAGATAAGGATTAGCTCTTCATAAATGAATGAATCAAAGCTACAAGCTTGCTCCAACTAACTTCTCCCCTTTTTAAGTGATTGAGTGTGATCCAAGCACATGTTGGGAGCTAGAGCATCCCCTCACGTAGCAGGGGAGCTCTGTTCTCAGGCCAGCTATACCTCATGTTGAAATGGTATCTCTGCAGAGTGGCATAAAGAACCTGCATCAGTGCAGCCAGAAGAGAATCCGTAGGTGTTACTCCTTGCAGAGCTTGATTTACCCTTACAGTTTTCCATGACTGTTTTTTTCCAAAGCTACTCCAATACAGTGAGCAAGGAACTCACTCTGGTCATTGTGTGTTGTGAATTGGAAACAACTGTCCTGGAACTGCACTGAAGTCAGGCAGGGGTAGGAATTTTCAAGCTTCCTTTCCCCTTATGGGATAGGAAAAAAAATGACCATTTGCTAATGAAGTTAATGGCTCATAACTTGCTGGTAATTGGATGGACAGGTTTATTTTTGGTACAGTGGGGAAATATTAGTGCTATACATGAAACTTCCAATGAAGCCATTTGTAAGATCAGATTACAACTGACAGTACAGTGTTTGCCTCTGATATTTACCAGCATAGCAAATGACTTTTTCCCACATCTGCTCTCAGCTTGGTCTTTCCTCTTGATAGGAGATTGCAATGAAAGGAATGGGAGAAAGGTGCAAGGTTTTCTCTCTGCAGAGGCCTTTTTTCCAAAAGAAATGGCTGTGGTGCGAGGTCATTTGAAACATTGACTGCTTTGTATTGGTATTGTTAAAGCATTGTGACCTACATTGCCTGAGCACTGTGATCTGCTCCAATTAATGCATCTGTCAGCATAGATTAATTATAACACTGACAGCCACTTCTAGATATGGTGGGTGCTGCTGACCTCTAATGCAGAGAGGAAGATACTGGCTTCCACTTTGTGTGTGATAATGTGGTTTGTATGAAGGCTGCATTGTGTAAACTCCTTTTTAAAGGACAAATCCCCCGTGTACTGTATCAGAATTATTTTGAATAGATTTTAGTTTCTCAAGATGCTGGAAGTTTGTAATGCCAAAGTGATTTACATCTCTGAAATTTGCTTCTAGTCTTGTGTTTTGCTCTTCTTCAAAAGAACATGTCAATGTAATCATCGTGTTAGCTGTCATTAACTTCATTAGTGAACCTTTCCTGCTGTAAGATCCTTAGTTTAGATAGAAGAGCTTTACAGAGGATAACTTGAATTTTTCCAAACTGTAGCTGCTTACAAAGAAGACATGTTAGCACTTCATCCTATTCCCACTGAATATCTGTCGAGTAGGGTGATTGATACACGCTTCCCATCCACAATTGCTGCACAGTGTTTGTGAGTGATAAGGCTGTTTTGTATGAAGTGCTGTTTAAACACAGCATAGCAGAGTTTCTAACCTGAGAGGAGATAAAGTGCAGAAAAATGGGAAGTAGGGAGAGGTGAAGGAAAGCCCTACTTGTGGGGGTGGATAGTGTGTCTTGGCAGCAAACATGCCTTCTGGCTGTTCCTTAACCAGTGCTCCCCATGATCTACTTCCTGACTCTCCCACATAGGCTCTGCTGCTTTAAATTCCTTGTTTTGTCACATTGCTTCAAGGTGTGGTGTACTTTTAGTACACCATCATTGTCTCCTTCCAACCTTCAGCTTGTGCTCTTTTTTTGGGAAACAAAGTTGTGTGTAGGTGCATGTGGCACCTTCCCCTCTGTCCCTTGCTTGAGAAATGTTACTTCAGCAAGCAGAAGAGGATCATCTCCTCTTCGCTCTTTAGCCTTGCTTACAGTAACAAGAATGGGCTTAAAGGGAGCGGTGTTTGTGCCTGTGCAAAGTAGGGGACTGTTGTTCAACCATTGCATGAAATGTACACTGAAATAAAGGATATTGTTTGAGCCCCTGCTTGTGCACTTCTGTGGTGGCAGAGAGCAGACTACTCTATAACAGAAATAATGTTTCTGGTTCCTTTGCAGCCCTTTCTTGATTCCACTCCTCTGCGCAGATCTGCTTTCAATTCTCTTGGTTCCTCTTTTGTGTTTCCAGATGGAAGATTAAGTGAGGTATTTCGGATGACAGTTTGATTTACAAGTCTTCTATCTGTTTGTGGGTAGTTTCTAAGCTTCGCTAAGCAGAGCCAAGAAAGAGGGAAGCTGTCTGCTTTATTAACTCATCTGGATGGGAAGAGGGCAGGCAACTTCACTGTGATTTTCAGGTTGGCTTCTCTGCCTTTATTCCTCAGAGAGGCCTCCTTCTTTGCAACTCATCAGTGTACATGAAAAGTTAAAATTGTTTTTGCCAGTGTACATTAGTTTAAATATATGCAAGTTGGATTTCATCTGCCAGCATGTTTCTTGGTCCCCTAACATGTTTCAGGACAACTGGAGTGACTCAGATTTCAGAGCTGTCATCAGCTGAAAAGATTTATTCTTGCTGGAAAACTTTGCCTACTCCGTGTCCGCCTCTCCTGTTATGCAAATGTCCAGAAGATGATGAACTCTCAAAACCAGGCTGTGGCTTTTCTGAAGGCCCAGGCAGCAGGGAAATGAAGAGGGTAAGAATGTGACATGAATGTCATGTCACTTAGCTGTGGAATGTTTCTGTAGGGGAGAGGAATGTTTGTACTGACACGTTCCCTTCTGACGGCTGGTCTTTAATATTTCATGAAACCAAACTGGTTCAGAAACATAAAGAAACCTTTTACTAAAGTGATTTTCTAGAACAGACTTGGCGTAACACACATACACTGGGTCCAGCCAGAAAACTGTCAGGCCTCTTCCTCCATTTTCACTTCTTTAATAAGCTCAGACACGTTGCTCTTATGCTTGAAGGCATCTCAGGAAGCTGGAGATCCCGTGCTTCTCAACTGGTACAACTGCAGACGTTTTTTTCCCCTAGAATTTATCTACAGTCTTTCAGCTGGTCTAGAAAAAAACTTCCTGTGCTTCAGTGCACAGAAGGAAAACTGTCCAAAACTATTTGGAAATATCTGTGTATTAAAATACTTTATTTAAATAATATTTGTATAAGACTGAAATTGCCCAATGATATGGAACTTGAGCACACTGCAGGCAAATTTATTCCCCACAGTTGGTACCATAAACCACTTTCTGTGGAGTATGTCAGTTCTATCTTCCTTTTAAGACTGTTTTCCTAAGACCCTGTAGCTGCTGGGCACAAATTACAGTTATTCTTTCTTAGTAATGAGGAAGAAAACTTAAACTGGGGGTTGGAAATCTGATCCTCTTGCATATGGACTGCAGAATAGCTATGTTAAACACTCGAAGCTTCACAGGTCCAGATGGAGCAGAAAACCTGGATCAGTTGGTCTATCCATCTGTTTCTTATCCTGTTGCCCAAAAGAGTCCAGATATCTTTCTTTTTTTTCCCTTATTATACACCTCTCTGATGCTTGTATTGCATGTCAGTGTGTGTTACAAACTTTTTTACACTGTGTAAAGTACAACTTCCCCTCGGCAAAGAATTCCAACTGTAGGTTTCCACTTTGGGTAAGAGCATTCGTAATAGGATAATTGCAACCCTGTTTAAACAACCTGAAAACATTTGTTAAGCGGAAGTGGTAATGGAGAGAGAGGGTGAAATGTCCTTAAACTTACTGCTGCTGCTCTCATCCCCCGCTTTATCTATGAATGAGTCTGGTACACAGAGCTGGAGGGTAAGTGGGCATCAATGATGGCTATGGTGATGTGAAGAATGCTGGTTGACTTTGCAAGGGGCAGTTCATTCTGTTCTTCTACATCTGGATGTTTCATTGATTGTCTGTAGAACCAAACAAGGCTTTCTGTTGTATCCTGTAAAAACATCTGTAGGTTCTCTGCCTTCTAAACAGCACAACAGGAACTGGTTGAAAGGAGTTGCATGTTCCCCAGTTAATAGAATCATAGAACAGTTGGGGTCAGAAGGGACCTTTAAGCTCATACAATTCCACTGCTGTCGACAGAGACACCTTTCACTGAATCATGTTGCTCAATTGCAACTGGTCCTATTGGTTTGGATGTGTATGTGACCTAGACGCTTGCCCTCTTCTGGGAGGAAGCTGCTGTTTCCAGTTACGTGTCTGTTTTCAGATCTTTTAGGCTGCCTTTCTCACTCTGTTTTTACCAGGTACTGCTTGAGTAGTCAACAGCTCTTGTGGGGGATGCTGCCTAGATTTGATTCCTTTTATAGTTTCTCAAAATGATTCTACCATCTAGGTCTTCAAAAAGCAGTGGCTTGCTGAAAAAGCATACATTTGTTTATCCCAGATAAATGCTACAAGCAGAGAAAAGTAGATTGAAAATAATAACACCTTATGTGCCTGTGAAATAACCTTACTTTTGGACAGTTATACCAGTTACCACTTTGGGCACTTGTGGAACTGTTGACACAAATGGAGCCCTGCAATTATTGTCACTCCAGCACTTCTCCCACTTCTAGTTACTGTGTCCCAATAGCACATAGTCTACTTTTTAAATAATTTCCAGATATTCCAAAATTCTTTTCACTTGCAGTCCTACATTGGGTCTGATGGTTTGTGTGTTTACACAGGTGCCAGCCGGAGCCTTCTGGTAGTGAGCTCAGGCTTTGTTCCTTAAAGAACCTGACTGTTGAAGGAAAGATACTGCCTTCATTCCTCAAACTCTTTAGAGATCAAACTAGGTTTAACCTTAGGATTTCCTAGAACCAGGCACTAGATTATCCCTAAATTCCCAAATATGTATCCTGTTGATAACAGCTACATTCATTCCATCTTTCAATGTAATTACTTCTTTGAGGGGTATAAAATTGCTTCTGGTCCTCCAGGCTTTTTGCAGCAGTTAAACCATTGACTTTATTACAATCATCTGAGTCTAGCTCTGCAACTTTAAAGAAACAAATGCATGTGGGTTTTTTTCCCCTCTTTCTTTAAACTAGTAATGAGTCTATACTCTAGATATGAATGTGTATGCCCTTCTAATATGTTTAGTTTGTGTCATGAATAAAACTTTGTCAAGTGGCTGCAGCAGTATCTGCTGTTGGTGTGTTGTGGCTGGCAACAACCATCTGAGCTCTGCCATCCATCCAGTTCCTAATCCACCTCCTTGTCCGCTCATCTACCCCATGCTTCTTAAGCCTACCTAGGAGTATGTTGTGGGAGACAGTGTCCTAAACCTTGCTGAAGTTGTGTTCCAGGATGTTTCAGGTAAAGCTGTCCGAGTGGAGAGTCAGAGAAGCTTATGTATTTCTGCTTTGCAACTCAGGGCATGATGCATTTGGTAAGATGTTTTTTATTATTTCTGGACAAATAGAGGTCAACAAATAGAAATTTATCTGCAGCCAAATTCTCTCCTTGGTTTGTGCGTATAAACAGAAGTAATTCCTGCTTATAAACAGAAGTAATGCTCACTCAGGGGATTTTAGTGTAGAGTTTAACATAAAGAGATTTAAAGCTTCTTATCAACCTCAAGTGAGAAGTGATGGAGACACAGTGCTTACTTGTAAGATTCATGCAAACTCACTGGAAATGAGAGAATGAATCTGGATAAACTTTCAAAAATTGTTTAGAAATATCCAACTCTAACTTATGACTGAAATCCTGGAATCTCAGAAGCCTTTTTCTATGCCTTATTCATAACATATAAGTTAAAGGGTAGTACTGGAATTGTATTAAGTAGCTTCTGGAAATGGACCATCTTAGGTCTTCACAGAATTGTTCTGAATTTTTAGCTTCATAGGCCTAGGTCACAGTAAGCTCTAAGGAGTGTATGGTATGGCATCTCCTGCTCCCATTTTGCCTTGGCAAGGATTTCTTGTCCCTTGTTGTGACTTGAGATTCTTTTTGTCTTAGTGGCAAGTAGCAAACACTGTCTCAGTGTGTGTTGCTGACTCAGTTTCGTCTATAACTTTGCAAAAAGTTAGTCAAAATACTCTTAATACTCTTAGCATCATGGATCTTTAAAGCAGATGCTGAGGAAGGATAAGTCTCCTTTCTGCTACGTCTAAGAGCAAGGGAGTGACCAGTTCCTCCAACCAGGAAATGACTTAGTATTGTTCTTTTACACTGTGGTAGATACAAGTTGTGTAGTCCTGACTTACTGTGGAGTGTTCTACTGCTAGTGTGTGTCTTTCTCTGGAGAAAGCGCGGCATCTTCATCTGTAGCCCTGTCAGTCTGTCACAAGCTGAGGAGTCCTGATGGAGATGGCTCTTAACAGAAAGAAGCAATAGAGTGTGAGGAGAATGAGGAGACCACAGGGACTGATCTTGCTTTGCACAAAGTCATTTAAGGCTTTGTCAGCAGGCAACAGACAGAGCTGGATTTCCTGAAAAGGAGCATGTTAAGGAATTGCTTAGTACCCTGGGCTGTGGACTATTGCAGTGCAAACTCACTTCATTAAAGCCGAAGTGTACAGAAAGTGATTAAATGTTTATCCTTTTTATTAAAAAAAAAGCTTCAAAAACACCCAAGAAACTGCAAGCGCTGCAATATTTTTTTTAAAGAAGTGTAACTAAATGAAAACCTTGTCTCCTTGCCCTCCAGAAAAGCAAACAAATCTCAAGAAATGAAAATTAATTTAGGATCACTTTGTTTCCTACTCCTCGTGACCGCTTATGTTATCATGTAAATATTCCCATCATAATCTTCATATCCAGCCATTTAGGTAAGAGAGTACATGAATGATTCATGGTAGCCCTACACAGAATACATAATTAAATCACAGCCTGATGGAGTGGAATTTATTAATTGTGAAGACACATGTGTTACCATGATACTAATTTATTTCTTTCAATTTTATTGGCATATTGCTCACTCATCTGTGATTGCCTGCTTTGTTGCATTACCCAGGAACAGTAACATGTTGTTAAAACAAATTATATGGACATTTGGATAGGCTGTTTGTTCAGTGATGGGAACAATATGTATTTAGCAAAAAGATTTAATGTAAATTATTATACATCGAGTATTATCTTAGTGCAGGCCCATCACGTTGAAGCTGCTCTGATAAGCAAGATTAATTTCTGATAAAACCAAAGAAAACTAGTAGAAAAATAACTGCAGAGGCTCATGTAGGAGGGAAAAGTAGAATTTCATGGAAAACTATCTTGGCAAAGTTCTATGGTGACTTAATAGATTTTAAAGGATCTTTGCAATGTTAGATTATAAAATAGAACAGGTATTTTATCCCTGTGTGCCTATGTAAGTCTTTTATGTCTGATTCCTGTCATATCTTGGTGGCATCTTTGGAAAGAGGTGTTTGTGTGTCTAGCAGGGTCTACTTTCACTAAATAAGTGTTTCATGTTTTAATGGTGGGCCATCCTTTGGAAGTGAGTGTTACCTTTGAGTTTTGGTGTGGACATGATGTGTTATTTGTTTGAAAGCTAGTATCCGAATGAATATTAGGCACTTGTGTTCAGGGAACTTCAGGCAGTCTCCTTTTCTGTGTCTCTACACTTGGCAGATCAACATGGAAACTGGAATTGCAGCATTCAAAATTGAAGTAACTGGATTTGTATGAATTTAGTGGAAGGAGTCAAGTGTCTCACTTGGAAAAGAGACCACAGGCTTATCGGCATGCACCTCTTCAATAATACTGGGATGAGTAGCTTTTGCTGTACTGACTCTGTATCCATCAGATAAAGCAGAGTATCTGGAGTGTATTAGTCATCCTGGACAGCTGGAGGAAAGTTACTGGTGCAGAACTGTCTGAAGATAAATATTTTTTTGCTTTAATCAGATAATTTTCCCTCAAGATTTCTTTGACTTTTTTCTTGCAGGAGTATCATTGGTTTCTGTATCAAATTCATGACAAATTGCACTTAAAAAATTGCACTTGAATTAACACCAAGATTGCATGTATTTTTTTTTTCCCTAGAGCTACGGACCAACTCCTTCGTGCCTGCAAGTAGGTCTTGTTCCCATGGGATCTCTGGATATTGTAGAATGGTTTGGGTTGGAAGGGACCTTTAGAGCTCATCCAATTCCACCCCTCTGCCATAGGCAGGGACATCTCCCACTGGATCAGGTCTCTTAGAACCCCATCCAACCTGGCCTTGAACACCTCCAGAGATGGGGCAGCCACGACTTCTCTGGGTAACCTCTGCCAGAGCTTTCAACCCTCACAGGAAAACTTTTTTTTCTTAAGATCTCATCTAAACCTCCCCTCTTTCGGCTGATAAACCTTTACCCCTAGGTACTGGCTTAAATGCTAAACTTTTATCGTGACCTTACTGTATTTGTTTTCATTATCTTCTAGTTTTAGATACAGGATTGGACTGAGATCTCTGTCCCAAAGATCAATGAACTTTGGGTTGTTTGTGTTCTCTTACAATCCCTGCTTTTTCTAGGTCTAGATTTCTAGTTGATATTTCTAAATAATTCCAGAGTGTCAAATAAAAAACATCGAAGCTTGTGTTTCTCTCATTTTTTTGAAATGGGAGCTAAAAGTCTTATTTGAAGCTCATCCAAATGGGTTGACTGTAGTGTATCTTTTATGCATTTAGCCCCAGTAGCTACCTAAGTTACGTGAATGCAATGCATTTAATAAATAAGAAGGTACTTGCTTTGAATACAAGTATAGGAGATGGTTTAGCCTGAGGCAAACCTGCAGGCTACAGATAGTTCAGCTGGCCATGTACTATTTCAGCACGAACTTAAAGCTATGCAAAATAATAAGTTGTGGTCTTTAAACAGATATTTGCAGTCAGGACTGAAATGAGGGCTAATAAGAAGGGATCCAAGCAATGCATTATAGTCATAATTGTTAAATAGGCTACTGCAAGGAGGACAAAAAGGTTGTCCACTCTATATTTAGCATCTGTGTGTGAAGCCAGTGGAACAGCACCATTTTTTACTGAAGATGACCAAGAAACAGTCTTGGATTCCACAGCAAAGGACATTGTTAAAGGGAGTAGAGCAATAGAAGACGACTGATCAAAATATACTGTAATTAAAGCAGATCATGCAGGTTAGAGGTACAGACCCTCTTGAAGACAGATCTTGCAGTCAATGAGGAGGACTCATGTCAGCTGGTGTAAGTCTTCCCTAGAGTGAACTCTTGGCGGGATTCCTGGTAGAATTCTCCTGCCTTCTTTGCTTTATTTCTTAATCACAGGGATGCATCAGTCTTGATCTTGAGCTGGGTTAATAGATCTAGCCAAGAAACATTCGCCCTAATCATGGGGTAGGAATGGTGGCTGAGCTGCATTGACTCCCCTTCCAGGCTGCTGAGTGGACTTGAGCAGCCTCCTAATGCAATGCCAGTGTGGAACTCTTGTAAGGACAGTTTGCTTAAGCCAGGGCTGCTACTACAGAAAAAGATGTGGAGCCACTCCTCAGCCTGTTTAGCAGCTAGAGGTGGTCAGTGCTGTGGGCTGGGTAAGTGGGCTGCTCTGCCTTTAGAGAAATGAAACAGCCCAAAATCTTTCTGTGTTCAAACCACAGATTATGTCCACAGGCTGTGCTCTGGATCTGAGATTGAGTGTTGTACTAAGTGTTTGCTTTAATTACAGCCAATACGTGCATGGTGTGGACAGGCAAGCAGACAACTGCTTGTGTGAGCAAAACTCTGGGTAGTCTACAAAACCCACTAAAAGCAGGAAAACATTTTAAAAATGCTACTAAGAATTACTTTTGTAAAATAATGTTTGTTTGCTTTACAGTAATAGAAATAGATGTCGGTACAGCAAGATCAGGCTTTGATCAGGCTCTTACAGCTTTAGATGCAGCAGGTTCATGGGTTCCTGCTCTATGGCTGTCCTTGTCCCTGACTACTTGCCATAGGGATCCCTCCCTCCGGTCAACTGGCAGAACTGTTCATGTAATTGAATGTGTTTAAAATCACTCAGCTTATTAGAAAATGTCTGACTCAGTGAAATAAATTTGTTTGAAGTGGTTTAGGAAATTATTTCATACTCGATTATGCTGGCAGACCTGAGAGAACATAACTGTGAGGGCAGGTATGGGGTAGTGTCAGAAAGCTGGGTTGATCTACAAGTGGCAACCCCTGAGCCAGGGCATCTGCCTGCTTTGGTGGAAAGGTTGAGGAGAAACCTCAAAGGTGCTTTATGGAAATCAAAACATAGTGTTTGTAGGGAAGCTTCTTGGAGTGTGGGATGCTCTCACCCATTTAAAAATTGGGATTAAATCAGTTGTATCTCTGAGCAGTATTGATTTACCAAGCAGAGTGTGTCTTCCTTTGGGATTTCTTCCCCAATTTAGGCTTCAATTGGTATAATCTCAGAAGGAAAGCCTTGCTTCCCCTTATAAACTGTTCTCACCAGATGTCTTGTAAATCTTTCCCTTTATTCCTTTTAAATGACTGGGCTTTGACCTTAGCTTTCTTAATGTTATTTAGCCCACATGGAATATCTATAAAAATAAGAACTGCAAACTCTATTAAGAAAAGCGCATATGACCTCTGCTTGTAATAACAGAATGCAATTAATGTCAGGCTCATTTTGATGATAAATTGGGGAGTAACAAATGGTTTTCGCTCTTTCAAACAAATCAGTATGAAGGGAAAAGAGAAAATGAGATTTAAACTACTTACTAAAGTTTTAAAAAGATCTCCTCTTCCCCCCTCAACCTGAAAAGTAATTCCTGAGGGAACTGGCTGATGTAGTGGCTAAGCCACACTCCATGATAGTCAGGAGAAGTCCCTGGTGACTGGAAAAAGGGAAACATCACACCCATTTTTTCAAAAGGACAGGAAGGAGGATTCCAGAAACTACCTACCCATCAGCCTTACCTCTGTGCCTGGGAAGATGATGGAACAGGTCTTCCCAGAAGCCATGCTGAGGCACATGGAGGACAGGGTGATATGAGACAACCAGCATGGATTCACTGAAGGTGAGTCCTGCCTGACCAACATAGCAACCTTCTACAATGAATTGATGCTGTCAGGGGACAAGAAAAGAGCTATGGTTGTCATCTATCTGGACTTCTCTAAGGCCTTTTACGTAGTCCTTTACAACATCTTTCCATCTAAACTGGAGAGAGATGGATTTGATGGATTAACTGTTTGGCGGATGAGGAACTGGATGGCCATGTTCAGAGTGTAGTGGGCAATGGCTAAATGTCCAGATGGAGATTGGTGACAAATGGTGTCCTTCAGGGTCCTGTACTGGGTCAAGTACTACTTAATATCTCCCTCATTGATGTAGACAGTGGGGTTGAGTGCACCCTCAGCAAGTCTGCGGATGACACCAAGGTGAGTGGTGCAGCTGTCATGCCAGAAGGCTGGGTTTGTCATCCAGAAGGACCTGGAGATGTGGGTGTGTATGAACCTCTTGAGGTTCAACAAGGCCATGTGCAACTGTTACAGCTGCCATTGAGGGGGGTTGTGAGTGACAGAGTTTGGTTACTGACAGGTTTATATCCAGCATTTGCTCTACAGACAAGACTTTGTCCTGTAACATCATTTATCAAGGAGCTGGCATCAGAAGCTATCTGATTATACATCTCAGTGTCATTGCCAAATGACATCTCTTGCCAAAACACTGGTCCATTGAAGATGGGGAGAAGGTGGCATTTTTCTGCATACAACTCCCTATAAATGTTTGGTGGAGTAATGCACTAGATAACCAAGTTACTTTCCTTTCCCAGAGATGTACTCCTAAGGTATCCTTTATGCAAGCCTCACTGAAAAAAAAGAAGCTGCTTTGATGTTTTCTTTCTTGGAAGCCGTTTGAAATCATGTAATCCCTTGGGAAAAAGCAGAGAGGTATTAGCTTTGTTAACATTTTAAAAAAACCTGAATTTTGGAAAGTTATTAAGGAAAGGAAAACTGCTGCTGTGAATTTGCAGGTGTAACTTGATTTAGACCACTGCTGCCACCAAGTGGAATAGTTTCCTCTAACTTTTCACGGGGTCTTAAGGAAACTTGCACTTGTCTTAAGCCACCAGTTAGTTCACAGAACAGCAATGGGTTAATGTTTTTTAATTATCCAAACAATTAAAAAAAAGCTTCACTCAGTATGGTTTGTATGAGGTAATGCCATTGGTGCCTGATGTGTGTCTTGTCTGAAAGAGTCTTCTAAGTAGCAGTACAGTGCAAAGTGAGTGTGGGAAAATACTTCCTCAGCGTGTGCCAGAATTTGGGGTGGAAGGAAAAGAATGTCATTCATCAGTGATGTTACCTGCGCGTAAGGAGAAGCAGCAGTGATTCACTGAGTGTAATGCAAGGAACTTGCGAATATTAAACAATATACTTTGGGTTACAGCTGTCTCAGTTCTTTCTCTTTAACTTGTTACTGTAGGTGACTTTTATACTTTGCATCCTCCTCTTGCTTTGTAAAAAGACCGCCATGACAGAAAAGTGACCGTTTCACTAGGTCAACAGCTGTTGAAAGCTTCAGTGCAAAGCTGAGGCTACTAAATGGTGGTGAATGTTAATCAAGGGCAGTGTCTGCACAAAGATGTGTGGTGTGGGACTTGGAGAAATGATTTGTTTATTCTTAAGACAGCTTGGTTGGTTGTCTCAGCGATCATGAATCCATGGGGGTTCCTTCAGCCGACACTGATATTCCTCCTGTCTCACAGGCTGTGCTACTGTGTCCCTAGGAAGGTGATTCACAGACTTGTGGATCAAGGGAAGTATCATCAGTGCCATCAATTTACTGTAGCTGACAGCATTGAAATTGAATTTCTATTTTCATAAAATGCACCTTGGCTGGCAACTGGACAATGTTGTTTCTTTTCTGTGAGAGCAGACTGCAACAATGTCTGAATGAACATTTCCAGGCAGAGCCTCTCAATAACATTTTTTGGAAAAAGCTCGCTTTCTCTTGACTTTGAAATTGAATGTGCCAGTAATATTGAAGGGTCCAGTCACCTGAAACAATCATTTATCAGCCTGCCCATGAGGATATGTTACCTGAGTATCTCCTTCCTGAAGAGTCTTGGCTCTATAAGGCTATGAAAAAAGCATGCGGTTGAATAGTTCTGGGTTGGTTTGTGGGGCTTTTTTTTTTTTCCCCATTTCTCATGCTCCCTAATTCTAGTTGCCTAACACATGGTGGTCACCGCATGCGTACTACTGTACCTCCTTCAAATATGCCCTTGAAATGCATCTGTGAGCCTTAATGGAGCAGTTATGCTATCACATCAAAGCCTGGAAGACATAGAATGGGCACTGGTTTCAACAAAAGCATAACGAAGGTCTTTAATTTCCTCAACTGTCAAACTTGCAACGTGCAGATTTGGAAGTGTTTGCCTCCACCATGTTCTGCCTGCAAGGCCGTTCCTTCCCTTATGCTCATAAACCAAAGTTTGCTGTTGGCGGAAGGTGTCGAGTGCGAGATCCTTTCTAGTCGCAGGACTGATCCAAAATTACCGTAGTACTTCACATAATACTTCAAGCCTGCACTGGAAAGAATCATAGAATGGTTTGTATTGGAAGGAACCTCAAAGCCTGTCCAGTTCCACCCCACCTGCCATGGACAGGGACACCTCCCACTGGATCCAGTTGCTCCAAGACCCATCCAACTTGGCCTTGAACACCTGCAGGGATGGGGCAACCATGACTGCTCTGGGCAACCTGTGCCAGGGCCTCCTCACCCTCACAGGAAAACATTTCTTCCTAAGATCTCATCTTAATCTCCCCTCTTTCAGCTGAAAAGCATTGCCATCATCCTATCACTACATTCCCTGATCAAGAGCCTCACCCCAGTGTTCCTGTAGGCCCCCCATTAGGAACTAGAGAGCTAATGCAAACTATTCTTCGTGGATGTATCTGACTGAGAAAATAAATCTGCTGTCCCTCAAGGTAGCTGTGATGTTTTGATTATTTTCTTGCCTTCTTTCCTTCCTTCCTCGGGTATAAAATTAAACATGGTATGAAAAGGTAGAAATACTTTGCTTTAGAGATGTCAGAATGCTTTTACCTTAGAATGTTCCAACTTCACATAAAATGATATATGCCAATAATTTAATAAAATGCAATACAAAATTAAAAGTCAGAATGAAATAGTCTGCCCCAAGAAATTAAGTCAAATATTCCATTTAAATATTCTGTCATAAAAATCAACATTTCAGACAGTTGTGTTGTTGACAAAATTATATTTGCCATCTGGAATTTTTTTCTCTCCTAGTTCAAGTCTTTTAACTGGATCTAATGGTGAATTGCTGTTTTGTGTTCAAGACCATGAATGTGTTTCAACAAAAGCACTGAAAAGCCACTAGATAATGGTGAATTTTCATCAGTGATGTATTCAATTTAAAATAGTCATTTAGAGAATTGCTTTGGTACCTAGCATCAAATTTCCGCCTTAGATGTTTGTATCCTGCTGTGCTTTTCACGAGGATAGATAAGTATTGTCCTTTTCAGGCTGAAATGAATGCAAATAGAATTGTTTCATAGTTTATGAATCTGTTTAGGCAGTGTTAAAACCACAGCAGAACCAGGGTTTCCCCCCTGCCCCTCATTGAAAGACAAGAAGCAACAAATTGCAGCATTACAGCAAGGCTGAGCTTTGCCAGCTGGTGTGTTCAGGACAACTTGTCTGGAGATTGAAGCCTCCTGTTTACTCCTCCTGTTTGCTCCGTGTGCCCCAATTTAAGAGGTTTATGCTCCTCTTATGGTACAAAAGGCCCAACTAGTGGGAATGTAAGAATCTTTTATTCTTGATTAAAAACTTTAATATATCCTTTTCTTTACAAAGTGAATTTAACTACGTTGTTGAGAAATATTATGAATGCTTTAAATTCAGATGCTTCAAAATTCAAGTTACCTTGTAAACCGTAAACAGACCAGAATTTTATTACAGGACAGTTATTGTAAGAAATGACACAGCTATGTGGTTTGCATAGTGAGCAGTTTGTCTGACTCCAACAATTAATATACTAGTTACTTCCATTTATTGAGAGTGGACCCTGCTTTACTCGGCCTGGAAACAAACAGTTAAATAATATTGAGAACTTGGAAGACCGGGTGAACAAAACAGGCCTATTCCCCACTCCCCGCTTTTTTCATGTTTGAGAAATTCCTGTCCGTTTTTAAGGGTCCCAGGAGAGCAATGTTCAAATTAAAAGCTCCAAGTACATGTAAAAGGTGTGGGAGGGTGGGGGTCATATAAAAGGAGATCCAGGTCTGCACGTGGCTTCTCAAAGTATTTTTTGATGAACACAATTACTTAGGAATTTGGCACCTTGGAAAATGTCTATTTTTTGTCACGTGAAAAAGATCTTGATTTCCTTGTCACAGTTCAACTACCTTTTGCAAAAGCTGTCAAATTGAAGTTACTTTTCCATTTAGTATGGATCTTGAGCTCCCGAGTTCCTCTAGTATTAGTGTGTCATGTTTGGAGTCCAGTCTGGGTCATTGTCTGCTTAAGGGATAACATTTCAAAGTTAGTTTAGGGGAGTTGCATGTCCAACTTCCAGTTCTCTTGTACTTTGGAAATCCTGTGCCGGAGTTTGACGTTTTCATTTGTTTTTTCTCCTCTTTTTCTTCTCTGTAATGTTGTGTGTTTCTTCTTGTAGTCTTTACTCGGGCCCAATTTCTTCTGAAGTCAAATGGACCAGTTAGGAGGTGAATATTTGGTTCCCTGTGTAAGGGGTTTTTTAGTAGCTGTTGCAAAATAATGCTGATGATACTTCCCAGAACTTTTTGCTTGCCTGCGTGTGAGCTGATGTACGTTACTGTAGATTGCAGAAACCACTGTCTATGTTCTACTCGTTATGGTGTAGCTGATTGTTTTGATACTTTTCACTTTGCTGCATAGTGTAAGCATCTTTCTTTCAACTCATTTTTAGTTGATTTGGTTGGAACTCCTAATGACAACATGGCTTTTAACCAAAAGTAATGTTTTCTCTGGGTCTCAGTTCTGAATCCTGTCCATTTAGATGACTGCTCTCATTAGAATCTTCCAACGCAAACAGTAGATTTGGGTTTCATTCAAGTAGTAATGTCTTGAAGTTGAATTTATTACAGGACCAGCATTCTGTGCAAAATCAACCCCAAGAATAAAAATATTTATGCTTGGCAAGACTACCAAAGTTTGTTTGTGTTACCTTGTCCTGTGGTGTTAGGTCAATCACCATCTATTTTACAGCTTTGCACTAGCATGCATTGTTTAATGAAAGGAAAACATCAGCCTCCCAGGAACACTGAGCAATATTGGCTTTCTGCCTTAATAAAATGAGTGATAGGCAATTATTAATTAATATCTTGCTGAATATAGAATCATAGAATAACCAGGTTGGAGAACCACCAGATCATTGAGTTCAACCATTCCTATCAAACACTAAACCATGCCCCTCAGCACCTCATCCACCCGTACCTTAAACATCTCCAGGGATGGTGACTCAACCACCTCCCTGGGCAGCCTGTTCCAGTGCCCAATGACCCTTTCTGTGAAAATTCTTTTCCTAATGTCCAGCCTAAATCTCCCCTGGTGGAGCTTGAGGCCATTCCCTCTTGTCCTGTCCCCTGTCACTTGGGAGAAGAGGCCAGCACCCTCCTCTCTACAACCTCCCCTCAGGTAGTTATAGAGAGCAATGAGGTCTCATCTCAGCCACCTCTTCTCCAGGCTAAACAACCCCAGCTCTCTCAGCCATTCCTCAAAAGGCCTGTTCTCCAGCCCCAGCTCTCTCAGCTGTTCCTCATAAGGCCTGTTCTCCAGCCCCAGCTCTCTCAGCTGTTCCTCATAAGGCCTGTTCTCCAGCCCCTTCACCAGCTTTGTTGCTCTTCTCTGGACTCGCTCCAGAGCCTCAACATCCTTCTTGTGGTGAGGGGTCCAGAACTGAACACAGTAGTCAAGGAGTGGTCTCACCAGGGCCGAGTACAGAGGGAGAATATCTAGTGTAATAACACACAGTCTGTATGTCTGAAATATATTACCTTAGATCCTTTTGCAAGACCTACAGTTGTGTCTGTGAAAGAACAACTGGTTTAATTGTTGCATTCCTTATCGTCCCCTGTTGCAATGAAAGTCATAGTCTTGTTGGATGTCAGGTTGTCTGGATTAATTAGTCCAGGGAATCTGTGCTTAGTGTTTGATTGCTGTATCTCATTTCCAAATATTTTGCATGAGAAAGAGCAGTGTTTGCCTGCTGAGAAATATTTACACTCTTAATCTAGAGAACCACCTTCTGCTTTCCTATTTTAAGGTTCTCGTTGACATTTCTCACTGTGTCTCTGACGCTGTGTCATTCACATTGGCACAAATTATACTGTATGCTTCACTGCTCAACTGTTCATGTTTATATCATCTGAGTAAAGACCTACTTGACTGAAGGTCTGTCTTATATTTGAAAGTATTTCATTCCCTTATTGGCGTTAGCTGTAATATCTCAGTACTCGGGAGCTAGAAAATGGATCTAATCAGACAGAACTATGAGACAAGGCCCTCTGACTCTTCTTATAAATAAATTGCCATTCTGAAGAGGATTATTAAGTCACAGGGCTAGCAGAAAAGTTTTAAGTAACTTTTGATTCATGAAAATTATTTCTCACTACCGATAAAGCCTGTGTTACAGAAACTATGAACTTTCATACTAGCGTTCTGTGTTCTTTCTGTTCTCATTTATCATATTGACAGTACTTTGCAGGGGTAGTGGGTTATTTTTGGAGATGTTAAACCTGAATGGCTAAGTAAGTTAAAAAGAAAATAAATTTGAACAAATAGTGTTGTCTCTGACATTGCTTCTTAATCCTTTAAGAGCTTTCCTCCCCAGGAACCCAGGGAATTCTACATAGTTTGAGAGACAGAAGAGTTGTGTTAAGCTAAGCAATCACTTCCAAATTTTTTTTTATGCCCTGCAGCTCATTTTCTGTTTCATAACTCTCTATCTTAGAATACAAGTTAAAAGTCAAGCTTCATCCATAACACACTCTCCACAACACTATCATCACTGGACACCCTTTTATTTAGAATTAAGGGAGGCTTTCCCCCCCAGATTTCAAGGAGTGATTCTTTATATTTGTGTGTCATAAATTCAGGTACCAGAGGAATAACTGAAGATAGATGCAGAAATATTTCTTTGTCTGGGTTCGTGTGGGGATATTCAGTTTGCTAGTAGCAAATAATATCTCCCTCTCCAAGTTCTTTCCTCCGCAAACTCACTAAAGTCTTCTTCTGTGCTCAGTTTCAGTGTCATCAAAATATACCAAATCAACTTTGGAAAGTTAGTCTGGTTTTCTGCTCCAACGGCGAGTAGAGCCATTGTTTCTCAGTGGCATATGTTGAATATTCTGGAATACAAGCTAATGGGGCAGGGGTGAGGTGGCAGCTAGACTGGGTTTCTAATGTTCCTCTATTGATCCATGTCAGGCATATACCAAGCTGTTCTTTTGCATCTGTGTAAACCCGAAGGGGATAATGAAAATATGGTGGAAGTTAATGGAGAGACCAGGCTCGCTCTGTGGGACCTTCACTGAGAAATGAGGAGGAGTTGGGGGTGGGTGTTGGGGGAACAACTCAGCTTGGAGTGAGTTTTCAGACCTGGTGAAAAAATATTTTACTTGCCTTTGTAAACTTGTTGCATTTGATCTGATGTTATTATTGAAAGCCAAGAAATGAGGAACCTCACACCAGCGCTTTCACACTAACTTTGCAGAGCAGACCGACATGGCAAATTGTTAAGGGATGCAAGATTGCTCAGATCCTACCTAAAGCTTTAAAAATATACACATGGCTGCTGCTCCACGGTTTCCTGAAGATAAATATTTTCTTGTCCAGGTAGATTTATGCCTGAACAGCCAATGCACTGACAGGTGGGTTCTAGTCTGAGCTTTACCACAAAACTAGAATAACTCTGGAATCACTGGATTTCTTTCCCTGTCCATAATATGGCTATTGTATCTTTGTCTGAATTTTAAATTTTATGTTTGTGTTGTCATGACCCTTTTGGATAACAATTTAATGGCTGCTTTCTTTTACACTCTTTAGCCCCAGGTATTACATTGATTAGGATAAGCTTAACTTGCAGTCTCCAATTATCTGACAGTTTAATTTCTCTCTGGCCTCTCATCCTGTAAGAGTGGAGTTTGGGATGGGGTGGAGTTCTAGGTGTGGTTTTTACTCTTTTTAAGAGTTTTACTTGCTGTGCAGCATATAAGTACTATTCTGTTGTCTCATGAGGTAGATTCTACTCTTACTTGTGTGAAGTGACCCTTCTGGACAACTTAAATAAGAATAACTAAGGAAAACATCTAGAAAATCTCAATAATTCAGACTTATTTACTGAACTACTGCATCCTTCCTTTTCCCTCTGCTTGTATCACTTAGAACACCCTTTCTGTGTGCATGTGCTTTATGGTTTGTTTATCTTTGTACTGGCTTCTTGTGGTAAATTATAATTAAATCTGAGATTTTTTTTACTATCCAAGTAGGATATGTCTGTCTTAGTGCTGTTATCATCGTTATCTGTAATCTTCAAGAAGAGTTTACTTTGGGGTAATTCAGTGGAATTAATTTGTTTTACTACATTCTTCATGGTGGTCTGTGGTTGTCTTGCTTAGATCTGTAATGATTTCTCTGTTTCTCAGGCTGTAATGCATGAAGCTGACATGCTTCTATTGGTCATTTTCCTGTCACAGTTTTCGTTTCTGTAGATGGAGCAGGAGGTGTGGGCAGCTTGGCAAGTGGTGAAGTAAGAAATATTGAATGTATATCATTTTTATAAATGAAGCTTGTAGTCACATTTGGTTCTGAGGCTGGAAGTAAACCCCTCGTTTGGACCACTGATGACACAGCTCAGCATCACCTTATGGAGAACTGTTGGTTTTGAAATAGATGGCAGCAGAGTAGACGAGAATGGTTGTTTCACAGGCAGATTTATATATACATGTCCTTTTTTACATATTATATTTAGCTACAGCAGTTCATTATTTTTTTACTGCTTGACTTTCTTTCTGTATCTGTAAAATACGTCAAAATCACTTGGTTAGATTTTCTAGTGAGCAGGTATGAATTGAATTGAATTGTGAGATTCTTTACTGAAATAATTGTTGTTGCCGAACTGAAAACAGTCAGGTTGTATCTGGCTTCCTCTGGTACCCTGAAGCCTCTTCTCACTTTTTCTCTGCCTTCTTTGATGCAGCCTTTGAACACCTCCAAGGAAGCTGCCGTCATCTTTCAGGCACTGAGAGTTGCTGTGTATGAAATCAAAATCCTTTGATGAATGAGATCAGTCATTGTTTTTGGCTCTGATGTCAGGAAATGTGATTTGGTGTAGTGTGTATATTTAGCCGTCTTGCTTTTCATCCAATGGTTTCTTAGGGAAAAAGGAAAGTCAACTGACTTTCCTGAGATCTTTCATTTACAGCCCTACCAATTTGAAAGCATATTGCTACATTCTCTTTGCTGTAATATCTCCTAAGAGTGAGTCTTCTAACAGGTTGCATACAACCATGACAGCAGTACTAAACACGACATAATTTGAATACTCAACATTTCAGATTGAATTTTGCATGGTTTATATTGAAATGGTGGCATGATGGCTCTGGGGTAACTCATGAGGAGCAGTTGGAGAACTGTCCAGTAGATCCTTTAAGAATGGGACTTCTGGGTTTTTTTGTGTTGTTGGTTTTTTTTTAAAACTTTCGTTGTTAAGGAATGGAATGTAATTTCCTTTAGTGTCCATAAAGAATATTTTTGGGATTCTTTTGGAATCCTGAAACTTACCGTATGCTGTTCTGTTCCTTTAGTGAGCTCAGAAGTCAAGTGGGATGTGAAATAAATAACAAAAAATGCTGATCATAAACAGAGACACCACAGAGCAGAATGCAGTAAGGTTTGGTAGCAGGTCTGCTGTAGGCTTCTGTAGGTGCACTGAGTTGTCTGTCTTTTGGAGTCCATATCAACATGCTGTGAGTCCTGTCATGGGGGTTTAGGAAAAACCCCTTCCAGGAGGGATTACATGCATTCCTGAGCCACTGCACAGAGGAGTTAATTAGGGTTGGGGGAGGAAAGGAGGAAAGTTGGAATGAGACAAAGACAGTATTGGCCTTCTAACTTGGAAGAAAACTATTGTATCAAATCACAATTATTGCAATCGTTGCATCCTTGATGAATCTTCAGTAAAAGCTAAGTACTCATCCAACTGCATAAATTAGAAGGGAAAAACATTGCGTGAGGTCATGTATTCTGTCCCGCAGGACCAGTCCCTGCAGTACAGTTTCTAATGCTTGTCCAGTCTATTTCTTAACACCTCACGTGATGAGGCTTGCCTTTCTGTGGGGAGCAAGCAGAGGAATAATGTAGGAGTGACTGGGCAAAAATAAGGCGCTGTAGCATTCTTGGAACAGTGGCTGCGAGTGCCTGCGTTGAGTCTGGGCTGCCTAGTTATAAACCCTAATAGACTGAGGAAAATGCTGTGCATCTAGCTGTGGCATGAAACATTCTCTGAGCCCAGCCTGCTGCTGTGTGTTACCAAGGGCTGCACCTACCACTGCCTTCCTGCAGCCAGCCAGGCCTTGCCTGGAAGATTCTCCCTGATGGTTGTGCTAAATGATGTCTTAATTTTATCTCATCACTCCTTGTTGCACTACCTTTTACTGAAGTAAATGATTCTTCTGACTTGCTGATACTTACACCATCAGATATTTGCAGACTCTAATCATGTTCGCTTCCCTCCCATGCCCTTACTTGTCAGTAAAGTTATTTGTATTAGACTCTTTTAAACTTTCCCTATAAATCAGTCCCTCCACTCTCTTTATCATTTCTGGAGCTCATATCTGATCTCCCTCTAATTTATCAGCATTGCTCCATTAATGAGGTGCTCTGCTACGAACATGGGGTTGCAGGTGGGATGTATTGGAGATGTAAAAAATTATCCTAGTGATGACCATCATCCAGAAGGAATAGGAAACAGTGAAAATTAATCTTAATGGCTAACCTGATTTTGATCCATTTCACTGTATTTGTCGTTTAAACATGAGGATCTTTAACATTTCCTCATTGTTTATGTGCTAATCAAACTTATTTACTTTAATAACGCGTATTTGACTTCTGGATCAGGAACTCAAAAAGAGTTGTTGAGTAGAGGAGCATAGAATTTGTCAGCTTCTATGGGTAATGAAAGAACTTCTGCAATCAATTACATAGGAAATTTTCTCTGACAATTTCTGCCAGTAGAGTTCAATGGCATAAATATTGTCAATTAAATGCAAAATCTAGGAGTATATTGAATCCCAGTGTGAACATCCTAAAGAAATTACATCCATGTAGTTAAAGCTTCTACCTCTTTTATCAAAATACATATGAGTCGTGTTGGTCTTGAAATGCCAAACTCATCAATAGATGTTGGTCATGTTGGTCAATGATTCATGTTGGTCTTAGGATGGCAAAGTCAACAATAGATTTTCAGTCATTTGTGACACACAGCAAAGTAAACCAATATCTTTCTTTTCAGGATGAAGAATTCATATGCAAGTATGCTAAGTGACATTCCCAGAACTAAGGCTGCGACATGTGGCTACATGGAGAACTGAACCCAGCTGTCTGATTTTCAGAGGTGTTTTATTGAAATACATTGTTTCTGCAGTTTACTGTTGTTAGTGGGGAAGCAGTAGGTTCCAAAAGATATTTGAGGTTCTCAAAGCATTGAACACTTGATTTCACCTTTGTACAGAGAAAATCTTGCTCTTGCTCCATTAATTTAAAAGGCCAAATATTCTGTCAGCTTCTTAACTGAAAAAGTTTTGTATGTGTAGGATTGTTTTCATGGCTATAATTTTTAATTTTAGCTTTACTATTAGAGCTAAGGTGATCTAAACACTTTGGCTTACTTGAAGAATCAGACTGACCAGTCTAAGACTGAGAAACATTGCCTTCCTCCTTTCTACCTCTTTGTCTTCTAAATCATTTAATTTGACTCTTTTCGAGTGCTCCATTGCCCTTTAGGAAATATGTGTGTGGTGGTTGGAGTGCTGAGCCACTGTGCTGTGTCACGTGAAACCAAGGAGAGGTGTTTCTGCAGTTCTAGTAGGTGTAGCAACTAGAGCAACAAGGCAATTCTGTACAGAATTGGTGGATTTTTGGTCTAGGACTGCAAACTTGAAATGTCTTCATTCTGTTACTGCCAGAGCCAAAAGGCAGAAGCTGTGAAATGCACAAAGGAGTTTTTAAGTTTTTTAATGTAGAGGATAAATGCCTAAATAATAAAGCATATAGGGGACTCATTCAGTTTCTAGATGTAAAAGTCTTAAGTTAAAGCATTGATTTCTCTTAATTCATACTCTTGCAAGTGCTTTTGGCCAACCCAGACACACCTAACCAGAAGACAATGATGCAGAGGTTTTGCTCTGCCCATGTGTTTGTCACTGCTTTGCTCTTGGGAATATATTATTCCTGCAGTTCTGGGCTCTCAGTGCTATTGCAGAGACTGATGGAATTCCTAACAGCTTTCTGAAGAAGGTTGCCTGTCAAGCTTAAGAAGTGGTGGGGGTAGAGAATGGCAGCCGAGGTGTCTTAAGAATCTTTAGGAGTGTGAGACTCCAAAGATTGAGTGGTAGCCCAGAAAAGGCTCAAAGGACGATAGATTAGTCGCAAGCTTTTTGTTAAATCATCAAGTCTCCTGGCTCACTCAACCACATCTTTTTTACATAAATGATATAGTTTTACTGTTCTGTTTCTTGACACCATGAGCCAGTCAGAGCAAGGTCCTGTGTTGCATTTTTGGCTTCCTTTTTCTGTGCCATCTGTTATTTTGGTGTATTGTTGAAAGGTTGCTGTTGCACATGTGAGAATAAAACAGATAGACAGGGCATACTGTTTCAATACAAGATGCCAAAACATGGGTTGCATTTTAAACTGACTTTCAGTAGGTTGAAGCTAATGTTTTTACAATTCTGGATTCAGGGAGTGTCAAAATGATACCTGATGGCTGTCTCACTGGGCAGAGCTGGCTTCCAAGAGTTGTTCAAGGATAAGAGCCCTCTCTGCCCTTTTACTCCTTTTTTTTCTGTCCTCAGCTCAGTCTTTGTTTCTCATGGGACCGAGCTTGCCCATCTCATGTTCTTATTCAGCACGTTTAGCTGGTTACTTCTTGCTCAGCCTTTGTGCTATGTATGTTGGTTTGACGTTGATGTTAGTTTTTCTCTTGTTGTCTAATCAACATGTAATAATATCATAATTTTTATGTATTATTGTGAGCATATGCATTAATTTGAAGATTATTATTAAAAAAATGTCTAACACCAAGAACAAGTGTGTTGCAATTGGAAGACTGTATAGACTTACAAACACCTAACATTCTTCTGATGTAATGTGTCTCAGGTTACCATTTGCATATAAATATAGTAAGTCTTTTGGATATAGCAAGGCTTAAACACTTGGTGTTTACTTTCTCAGCTGAAAAGAAAGCAAGATAACTGTCAAGAATTATTTCCTCCCTTTTTGGCAGTTTTTAGAACGTGTTTTCTCCTGTTACAATATAGGAACTGAAAGAAAGAATGGGGGTGTTTAATATTTGTTGTGAGTTATAGGTGTTGGCTGTCTGTCTCTTTATTATCGCTAATCAGAGCCATGTGGTTAATTTCCTCATGAATCACAATGAATATTTACCCTGGAATGTGTCATTGTCCTGAATGAATTTAAGACTGATGTCTTTTGCCAACAGGATGTGTTTCAGGAGGCAGCTGTTTGTCCTCAGAGTCTGGACAGTAGGAAAAAGAGCCAAGGAAACTTTTCTACACTTTTCTGCAGATGCTGTGTGTAAGCTAGACTTTAAAACTATTGCTACTTCAGAAGTAGCACGTGTGTAAGGATACTGGCACAGCCTACAGCCATTGTCTTTCAAGCTTTATTGACTTTAATGCTGGGTGTATTGGCTGTTGAAATGCCCCTTTTAGTGCTGCTGGCTTTGCTAACTCTAAATAGAGCCACATGGATGTGAACAGTGTTCAGAGGTGTCAGGGTGCAGCATAGATTAAGTCACGCTGCCTTAAGCAGAGCTGGACAATGATGCAAAAAGTTTGGGCTTTTTAAGTTCTATTTTGAATTTTAAAACAAAATAATTTCTGTTATGTTTAGGTCCTTTCTATGATAATGGTGTGTGTGCTCTGTTTTTATTGAAACTACAGCAGTATGTTTGGAGGTATTTTAAACTAGGATACAATGGCTTTGTTATCACTCCACTTGCTTGTGGTCATCTAGCTAGAATGGAAAAGTGAACTGAAGGAGTGGGAAGACCCAGATTGTTCTGAGAATTCAGCAGTTGTGGTGGGCAGTGTGTAACTATGATACTACAGATATTTTGAGCCATTGACATTTATGGAAATAATATTCTGTTCATTATGCCCATAACACTTTATGAACAGGGAAATGCTTTAGTGCATTCATTTTAAGCCATTTTTCCTAGCTCTAGTTTTAACTCTCACTTGGTGAGGCTGTATTTGGGAGATGAGAATGTGAGTTAATTCTGCCCGGTCTGTTCAGCATGCAGTGCCCGCCATGAGACAAAAGAAGGTTAGTAGAGGTGAGCATCACAATGTGGTGGCTCAAGGAATCACATCTGCCTAGGTTTCCCTTGAAACTTGTCTTGTGCATTGTTCTTCCCTATCTAAGTTGTTGTGGACTAACATGATGAGCTGTTTCCAAACATTGCTATAGGTACATTATCACTACACGTGGCTTTCACAGCCAGGAAACTGCTTCTTGGTACTCATTCTGATGAAAAGAATTTCATGTGGAAAATAGCGATGATGAGAGAATGTAGTTATCTTGCATTGAAACTACTAAAGCCTGTGTCAAATACCATGGCATAGTAGGCAGCTAGGACAGATGAATTCGTTGTGGAGCTTGAGGGGGAGATTCTTCCCGTAGTAACATTGATAACAGTTGATAGCCTCAATGAAGGTGAGTTTGTACCCTCGTCATTGAGCGTGGATGTGCTCATATGTATACATATGAGGGATGGGTGGACTGGATAAAGATGTTGGATAAACCAGCCAAAGGTAGATTTGTGCTGTCAGCATAACTTAAAAGAGAAGAGATGTACAGAAAATGATGAATGCCTGTTTCAGGAAGCTTTTTCTACCTTTTTGCATGCTTGTAATATGTTGCTTAAGTGGTGCTCCTATTTGTTTTAACCTACAAAGCCTGCCTCAAAGTAGTAGCTCTTGCTTACTTACTCTCTCACTCCTTCTTTTTTTCCATCTGCCCCCACACCAACATATTATTTATTAATATTTACCCTTTTTAAGGGTCTGGGAAAAGGATACACCCATGCCTATTTATTCTGCTTTGCAGGAAAAAAGCAATAAATGCATAAACTATGTTACTCTGCATTTAGGCACTATAAAGAAGCAAAAAATGGCTTTTTGAGTGACTGCACTGGAATTTGATTGAAAACAATTATCTGTAAACTAAAAACGGAAATAGCCAAAGGTAGAAAATCTTAATTCAAACCTGAGCTTTGAAGTTAAGCATTCACCTAGCGAGGTTGCTTTTCCTGGGATGTATGCTTCCAGGATTGAAGTCTCAAGCGGGGCAAAACAAGTGTGCCCAGTGCGCTCAAAACAGGTTGGCAATGATTTTGCCCACCTCCAGGAAAGTTTTAGGACAAGAGGCTTGTTGGATCATCACATGGTTGTTTTCAATAGGGCAAAGTTAGAGTGAGTCTCTGTAAAAAGACCCTATTTGTGCAAACCGATTGATAAACAAGTCAAAAAGTGGAGTTTCTGTGCCTTTCCCCCCACGTATCAAATATAAGGTATAGAAGTTGTCTTTCAGGGTTGTTTTTCATCATTTTAAAGAGGAAGATATTTGGGCAAGTGGAGAAAGAGGGAACAGTCTCCTGCTTCTTCATTCAATAGGAAAGTCTCTGCTGACCACAGAGTGGTGAGTGAAAATGTAGTTGATGTCATTTCAGTGTAAAGCTGAGGAAAAGATTAGTTTGAAAAAAAGAACAGAGTCAAATAATCTTTGTACATCCCTCAAACTCTGAGGCTGAACATAGGCTCTAGATAACTGGTGTCTACTAAACCTTCATTCATCTCCTGATGTCTGCATAACAATCTGTACTGCATATCTGGGCTCCTGAAAAGGGCTGCTAGGAAGAGCAGTGAATCGTCCAGTGGAAGAACAGGTCTGAAGGATTTCCATTGATATTTCAATGGAAAAGTAAGAAATTGCCCTAATCTAAAAAACTCTTGGGGCTTCACTCTACAGCATGCAAGAAATGGAAGCAGTCTCTTTTTTTGCAGGTCACCTTGGGGAAAATAAAAGGGAGGAGAAATCGATGTTAGACAAGGAATGGGAACTCACTTTAAAAGCCTGATGACATGGCCTGAAGAGCAGGCTGTCATTTTAAGCAGCCTTGTGCCAAGCTCATTTGGGGCTCTGCTCTTTTGCTTTAATTCCCAGAATTTTCACTCTTTTTTCTTAGCAGTATCTGGGCTGTAAACTTTGAACATGTTTTGCCTGATTCCTGTAGGACAGGTGTACAGATAGGGCTGAATAAATGCCGTGAAAATGTTGTAGTCACAAAATGGCTATAGATGTCCTAATTCCAGACACTCAGCATTATATATTAGACAGCAGCTCTGCTCAAACAGTAAAAGAACACGTCACTATATATCCCCGTCAGATTAAAAAACTAATTTGAAAAGATTAATGTATTCCATTCCTGTTAGCCTGGATCAGATACCGCTGTGCCTACAGCAGCACTGCCTCCTGATTATTGAATTTTTATGGCCTTGTAATTAATTGCAGATTCCCTGTTTTGTTCTATTTCTTTTTCTCTGACATTTTAATTTCAACAAAAAGCAGCGGTCTCCGTACAGCCTCTCTCAGGAGATCCTAATGGCCTATAAAACAAAATGACTTATAGATATGGCACCCACTTCAGTTGGCTGGCGATTGTTCGAAACCTTGCTGATCACGCGGAATTTAATTTTTTCCCTTACTCTACTGTACTTATTTCTTGTCTATTAAATTCCAGCTCCTATGTCCTGGCTAACAAATGGCTGTAACAAAGTGCCACCCTTCCCTAATACATTACTGTTGCCACATGCAAATTTTTTTCCTTAAAAAATTGCAATTCGTTTTATCTAATTATAAATGAATAAATGACTCTTGCGCATGAATAGAATATTGTCCTTGACTCTGCATGTGATAATTTTATGTTCTGGTAAATCACTTGGAGTAATTATAAATTTAAAGAATCAAATGTGGTTTAGATTCATTTTGCATTTCCTTTCTCCTCCCTCCTCCTCCTTCTCTGCAAAATACTGGAATGAGCAAAAATTATTTATCTCTGTGCTGTAGAAGGGGAGGATAGCATGACTCGCCGTCTCCCAGTGCAACTCCTGCAGTTACTGAAGGCTGGGAGGAGTGAATTATTGTTATTTATATTACGGTAGCGCCTTGAGATCAAAACCCCATTTTTCTGGGCACTGTACCAACATGTAATAAAAGATCATATTTGCCTGAAAGAGTTTATAACCAAATGAAAGCTTCCTCAACAAGAGGGATGAGGAGTGGTAGATTGGATCTGGGCAGGCAAAAAAGGGCAGTGGAGACTGGCAGTGCCAGCACATTAGAGGATGGTGGGCAAGGCTGGGGCTATGCTGAAGATGCTCTGGCCTGGGAGAGGACAGACTGTGTGGAGAGCACCAGGGATGGCAAGAACCTGGGATTTTTAGGATGCAGTGGAGTAACAGGCTGCTGGAAGCACCATTTCTTCTGTCTGGTCTGTCTGCATCTTCCTTGGGTGAAGCTGAGTCAGTGAATCTTCATCTTCCAACTGCTGGGCTATCTGAGCTGTCATTTCATTAGTGCATTCCTGCGTGTGCTCCCGGGAGCTCCTGGGCAATGTTCCCTCTCTGCTGTGAAGTAGTTGTCAAAGCGAAGGGATGTGAGATGGCTGCTGGAGCAGGAGGGCTGCCCCAGAGCTGCTGGTGAAGAGCTGCTTGCATCACCTGGCTTCAGAGCAGTGAGATGAAACACTTGTAGTTGAACCATGTCAGTGTTAGACTTGGCATCAGGTGTGAAACCTGCTTATGAACCAGAGTAAACTAGCCCCTGTGCTGCTATCTTAAATCACTTTAAGTCTAGCTCTCTGCAGATGTACCTGTGACCATGTGTGAGGGACCACACAGTGTAGTGGTTGTGGTGGGTGCTCAGCTGCGCACACTCTGTTCCAGAGAAAGGACTCATCTCTTCATGCTATACGTGTAGCCACTTTCCCTGTCTTGGCAACTGAAGGACCGTGTGCAGACAACTGAAGTAGAGTGACAAGAAGTCACTGATGTAATTGAGCCTGTAGTCTCTTTTAAGTGTGTGGTTATCTAAGTGGTAGCACTTAGAGGAACAGTTGCTACTGACTGTGTGCTCCCAGTGTTCCCAGGCTGGAAGTGCCCAGATAATACAACAATAAAACGCTGGTTTTGCAGGAATGGAGGCTTGCATGCTGCTGCTTTCAGCTTCCCAACTGAAATGGAGGAAGTAACCTTTTCGAGCTATTGCAAAACTATAGAGAAAATTCTGAACAGGACTTATGTTATCTTATTTTTTTTTCAAGAACAAATATAAACATTTCCCATCATCTTTTCTGTCTGGGGGGGTGGGTAGGATCAAACAGAAACATAAAATCTCAACCCTATCAACACCACACCCTCCCTATTTTAAAAAAGACTAATTAGGACAAAGCAGCCTTTGCAAAGGTTAGTTTGACCTTTATCCCTCTGCTGTGCTTACTTATAATGAGACCTGCGTAAAAGTAATCTTCTGTGGTTGTCTTGCTAAAAAGGATTTTCCCTTCCTTCCATTTCTAATCCTTACCAAACCTGGTTTCATTTACCTGGGAGTCCCATCCGATTGTGTTAGACATCTGAGTGGTGGCAGGAGCCTCGGCTGTCCCATTCCATGGATTCCTGATTGGAGTGTCAGAAAACATGCTACAGCCTTGATGCGTATTAGAAAGATATGTTCAAGAGGTTGCCTGATGTGACCCGGTAAGCACTCAGAGAAGAAGTTCCTAATGAAATTTCATTGTTTGACCAAGGTTAATATCTAATCCAAAGAAGTGATCACTTAGAGAGGGAGGGAGAAAAATGCTATTTTTGTGGTATGATTGGATAGACTGTAACTAGGAACCTCTGGATAATGCAGTTGTACAAACTGGAATCTCTTTACTGCCTACTGACAGATACCTGTCTTCTTTCAGCCCAGGGAAGACAGCCCTCATGACTGGAGGCTGGGCAGGGATTTTTTTCAAGCTGACAGAGTTAAAATCATTTCTTGTGATGCCTATGAAGCTGATTTTCCTGTGTGACTTTATTTTGTCCTTTTGTCTTTATGACTATTTAATTGTAGGTGGGTTTAGCTCTTGAAAATTCACATCAGAGCATGAGAATGTGGTGCAGACTAGAGGAAACATCCTGGCAGCTTATTTCTGCATAGGCGTGACACTCGGATGTTTTCCAAGAGACTCTGAGATGATTTTGCACTGATACTGATACCTTGTTGCTGTAGCCCATTTAAGTGCTGTGGATCAGTGCTGTCTTGGCAGACTGGAAAAAACATTTTTCTAATCAAATCATTTGTGCTTTTCTTTGCAGTCCAGAATGTACAAGATGTTGCTGTGCAGTGTAGTCCTGACCCATGTACATTCCCTCTCTAGCATTTTGCCCCCTGCAACCTCTCCTTCCACCCTGTAAATTCTTCTTCCTAATCAATGAGCTTACCTTCCTTCATCAATGTTATTAGGAGTTTTAATTTCTGTTTGAACCTGAAGTTTTGTAGAGCTTTTATTTCTTCCTTTTGTCTGAATACAGGGCTATAGATGAGGTCTCACCAAAGCAGAATAGAGGGGCAGAATCACCTTCCTTCATGTATACTTTTTTTTAGTTCTCTAGTGCAAAAGGAATATCTATAATATCAGTTGTGAACTGAAAGATGTTCTTTTTCTGTCTTGAAAAACAAAAGACAGCATGCTCAGACCTGAGTACCAAGCTCAATTCAGTGGTTTAAATGAGGTACTTCTATATTTATGCACTGCCTTCCAGCCAGAGGTAGAGAAATATTGTGATTACATTTGCTTCTGGCTGTTTAGATTTTAAGAAATGCTTTATCTTCTGTTGTCACTTTTTCAAGCTTTGTGTCTGCTATTTGGTACTGGGAATGTGCATAGAGGAAAAAAGCTTATAGCATCTGCAGAAGTAGAAGGATCCAGGGGTAGGCTGCTGGGCTGGGAACCACCTGACTGCAGCCGCATGCACTGTTGCTGGAAGGCTTCAAGCAGGTAAGTGCTGCAGAACTGAGCAGATGACAAATGTTTCTGGATCTATAAAGCTTTCATCCTTCAGTGCACTTAAACACCAGTTATTTATTTGTGCAGTTTGCAGCAGAAGTTTTAGCACACTGCGCTGTGTGTAACCAGACCAGAACTGGTATCCGAAGGATTGCATCACATGGAAGGAAGCAGAAACAGCAATTATATTTGTGACTGGAGAAATAGCAGACCTAGATTATGATTTTGATATCTTCAATACTGGCTCTGTTGAAAAAGGGATTTTACAGCGCATCTGAGGGATTTTTGAGTTCTTTTCCTTTATTCTTCTCCTGTCCTTTACATAGAAGTTTGGTATAGCAGAAATAACAAGAGTCTTGGTTAGGAAGTACTTTGGTTTACTCTTGTTTCACCCAGTGTGGTTTCTCCTCTTCATTTTTCAAGAGTAAAGTAAGCTAAAAATTATCACTTTCCTGTGGTATTTGGTGTATTTTTTCAATTTCAAATAGCTTGGCAAATCTTTGCTTGTGAAAAGAAGAAATCCTGGTGCTTTTTCTGCATTAAAGGTAATGGTGCAATTAAGTTCAGGTGGGACAAATCAAAGACTAAGAAGTGTTCAGAGAGAGCAGTTTGGGAAGAATGAAGCATAACTATTCACTTAGTTGTTTATTTCTGGTATTCTTCAACCTCAGTGGCTTTGGGTGAGGTTTTCTGACAACATATAAATGTTGGTGGTTTTTGTCTTCTGAGTCTGAACTCTTTTACAAGGCATACTTAATGCTGGTTTAGACTGAAAAGCTGATGGATGTGGAAGACTTCAGAAGATGTTTCAGTATGAGTTTACAAGAGTTATGTCTCTTTCATCCACACGAGACAGCCAGAAAGGATAAGCAGGAATATAGTAGGACAGGCTTTGGTGTGGCTTCTCAACTAGTGTGAAAGCTATAACCTCCTACCTGAGTCATTATAACTGTGGATCTGCACTGGACATGCAACAGAAACCATAGCGGGTGACGCATTGAAAGACCAGGCTGTGTGAGAAGGAACAGAATAGTGATTATGAAGGGGAGAGAGGAACCTGACCTTCTTCTATCAGATTATTTATTTTAAAGAAAAACTGAAGTTGATATAAAAAGACTGGTAAAGTGGTTTAGACTTTTTTCCAACTGCTGTAACTGAAGGATGCAAATTCTAATTGGTTGGCTTCAGCAAAGTGAATTCGTAATCACTGGGAACAACCAAATGGTTTATGTAGGTTCTTTCAGAGCAGAAATTAGTACTCATTCTGGGGATGAGCAGTGGAGTTAGGAATGGTATCTCAAGTTATGTCTACTAGACCTTATAGATTCTTAAAGCTTGAGCAGGTGTTTCTTTCCTTGGAACAAATCACACTATCACAGACCTGTGCAAAGCTGGAATAATGACTTGCATTGGCTGTTGCCCTGGGGTAAGAAAAAACAGAACTCGTTCCTCCTTGTAAGAGCAGTTCTTGGTTTCCAGCTAACTTAGTATCACAGAGTGGTTTGAGCTGTAAAGAACATTAAAACCCATCCAGTTCCACTCCCTGCCATGGACAGGGGCATCTCCCACTGGATCCAGTTGCTCCAGTCACCGTCCAACCTGGCCTTGAACACCTCCAGGGATGGGGCAGCCACCACTACTCTGGTCAACCTGTGCTAGTGCCTCCTCACCCTGACATGGATATATTTCTTCCCAAGATTGCATCTAAATCTCCTCTCTTTCTGCTGAAAAAAACTGACCTGTGTTTGCATCATGTTTTTTACATATAATTAATTTAAACTGAGGAAGCTGTTTTTTGTTTATGGTGGGAGTTAGTGAATTTGAAATCGCCTGAATTTACTTGGTTTGTGTATTACCAAGGCACTTCATACAGAACCTTTCATCGGACTGATGTTAGTTCTGTGTAAATTCTGGGTGATGTTATTTTTCCTAGTGCAAAGAGTGTGTGAGCAAATTCCAAAAGATAAATGAGCCTTTGCACTCCAACATAATTTCTCTACAATCCCATGTCTTATTTATACGCTTCAAAAATAGACAAAATAGTGATGTTTTGGCTCACAGAGCTTTCAGAGTGTATAAATAACATGTATTATTGTATATAAATTATATTGGAGTGCAGATGCTCATTCATCTTTTGAAATGTATCTGCATAGTTTAGAGTTTTCATCCACAAGTGCTTGAAACCAATCTGGCACCCGCAGAAAGTGATGTTTCTGTGCCAAAAAAATGGCACTGAGGAAAACGTTGCTCAAGGAGTCAGATGTAACATATTGCCTGGTTGCCACCACACCTACAAGCTCAAATTTGCCTGTCACAGGGACTGAATTGTTGCTCTTCTGGTTATTGAGATATACACATATTCCCAGATTTTCATGTCCAGAGCTGTTTGACTTTTACTAGCACCTCAGCAGCTAAAGAAACATCAATTAAACCTTGGGCAGCCAGTTAGGCACAAGTGTGTTTTCTTGGTATAATTTTCTTCTCCTTTGCTAATTCTAATAATTTTATTATTTACATCAGCAGTTCTTGCAGTCTTTGTTGCTCAGGTTTGTTGAGCCCCTCTCCCAATAACAGCTGGAAATATAGAGTAAATGCTGCTGTCTGGCAGCTCTTTGCGTTGCCAGAATGTGGAATGAGTGGGTGTGAATGCTGCATACAGGAGGCGTGCACAGGCAATTTGGTTGGAACTGTGAGGGTGGGCAGCCCAGCAGGATGCATGGGCAGTGGTCTCTATCCTGTTGACTGTGGAGTTCCTGGTACACACAAACCTCAGGAGAGGTCCACCTCTTGGACCTCTTGCTCCAGCACAGGTATCAGGAGATTCCTGCAGGTAGCAAATGGGAGTTCTGCTGTGGGAACTGGAACAGTTCTGAGCTTGTCAGAGCATTGGGTTCATACAGCTTTGTCTCCACTTAGACTCTCCCATAGCTGTGCACTCCACACAGGCTGCCTAGAAATCATGTTCTGCACCCACTGGGGTCTTATATTAGATCTGCTTGAAACATATTGCCTCTTGGAGCTCCTCAAGCTCCTTGTGGCTTCAGCCTTTGATGTAGCTATTTTTATTTTGTGAACAGAGAGAAGTTCATAGTGGCTAAGGATGAGGCTCCTTTTGGGGATCCCACATCTTGTCTTTAGGCAGTTAAATATTCTTAAAAATTGACCTGTAGTGTATCACACAGTACAGGAATGTTGTGAGGACTTTGCTTCTGGTTTTAGCATTTTCCAATAGAAAATACCACTTCTTAGTTTCTTTTATTTTCCCCATCACATTCCAATGATACCAATTATTCATCATTCACTGCTGCCCAAGGTAGAAGGATGAAATTACTTGGAAAATGCATCTCCCAAGTAAACTCTGTGGACTATTTATGTTTTATCTTGTTTTTAAATACTATAAATGCAGATGTGATTCTTACTCCCTCTCCAGTGCGCTGCTCTATTAATAACAAATGCAGCAATATGTTATAAATACTCAGAACACCAATGTGTTAGGTTAAACCCACCAAAAAATTCCCATCCTTTACATAAAAGTGAAAATCCCTAATAGTGTGCTCTGCAATTTGCTCACACTAGGAACAATCAAGAACCGTGCATAATGTAAAGATCCTGCTGCAAGTAGCCAGAACATACAGGATAATTACATTTGCTTTCTGATGAACTGATCTTTGAAAAGGTCCCTAATGAGTTTCTGCTTGGCTCAGTGTAACCTAACAGAAACCTGCTATAGTTTAGCACTGCACCTTGCATGTAATGGTGGGATTTGGAGTAGGAGCCAGTAGTTCTGACTATGTTAATAGGTTTTACTTTCTCTTTCTTATGTTAAGACATGCAGTTTATTCTGTAGCCACATAATGTCTGCTTTAAAAAAGGAGTTACACCAAACATTAAACGTTCTTATTTTACATAAGGATGAGGTGTTCAGTTTAATACTGTAAGTTCTGAATGTGCCTGGTTTTGGACAGTTGAAAGCAGGAATATCAAAATACACTGTGATGAAAGGATGCAATGACAAAAGGGTTTGGAGGATTTGAGTTCATTTGGTCATTTGGCTGAGTGTGACATTGATGTTTCTCAGTCTGAAGTGCTCAGCTCTCCAAACCCTTCCCAGAGTTCAGCTCTGAGACCTTTTTTGTGCTTGGGCATTGCAGTGCTCTCGCCCATGGCTGCACTACAATGAACATCTAGACTGGGATCAGCGTAAGAACCTCAAGTTTTGCCAGGGGAGGTTTAGATTGCATATTAGGAACAATTTCTTTACTGAAAGAGTGCTGAAGCGTTGGAAGAGACTGCCCTGGGAAAGTGGTAGAGTCCTCATCCCTGGAGGTATTCAAAAAGTGTGTAGATGTGGCTCTTCAGGACTTTGGTCATTGGGCACTGGAACAGGCTGCCAGGGAGGTGGTTGAGTCACCTTCCCTGGAGGTGTTTAAGGCACGAGTGGACGAGGTGCTGAAGGGCATGCTTTAGTATTTGATAGGAATGATTTGATGATCTGGTGGGTCTCTTCCAGTCTGGTTATTCTATGATTCTATGAGTCTATGGTTTAGTAGGCACAGTGGTGTTGGGCTGACAATTGGACTGGATGATGTTGGAGGTCTTTTCCAATCTTAATGAATCACTGAGTCTGTTCCCTGAGGTGTGATTTGACTCTGTAAAGCGTTCAGTTGGCTGGTATCAATATACTTTTTCTGGTTTTGTTTGTGTATAAAAGGGTCCTGGATTTTATGCTGGAGATGCCAGGAGATGACCCTTACAGAAGGAAATACTGTTATATATAAAATCTTTGAATTTAGTTTTGTTGTTTAATATCTCTGAAACAGACAGTGTTTGGGATCTGTGGCACACGCATCCACGCTCTGTCAGATATAGCCTGGGAGGCTGTGCAAAGGGACCTAAACAGGCTGGACCGCTGGGCAGTGTCCAACGGCATGAGGTTTAACACGGCCAAATGCCGGGTCCTGCACTTGGGACACAACAACACTATGCAGAGCTACAGACTGGGAGAAACCTGGCTGGAAAACTGCCAGGAGAAGAGGGACCTGGGAGTGTTGGTCGACAGCCGACTGAACATGAGTCAGCAGTGTGCCCAGGTGGCCAAGAAGGCCAATGGCATCCTGGCTTGTATTAGAAACGGTGTGACCAGCAGGTCCAGGGAGGTGATTCTCCCTCTGTATTCAGCACTGGCGAGGCCGCTCCTTGAATATTGTGTCCAGTTCTGGGCCCCTTACCACAAGAAGGATGTTGAGGCTCTGGAGCAAGTCCAGAGAAGAGCAATGAGGCTGGTGAAGGGGCTGGAGAACAGACCCTATGAGGAGCGGCTGAGAGAGCTGGGGTTGTTTAGCCTGGAGAAGAGGAGGCTGAGAGGAGACCTCATTACTCTCTACAAGTACCTGAAAGGAGGTTGTAGAGAGGAGGGAGCTGGCCTCTTCTGCCAAGTGACAGGGGACAGGACGAGAGGGAATGGCCTGAAGCTCCGCCAGGGTAGATTTAGGCTGGAGATTAGGAGGAGGTTTTTCACGCAGAGGGTCATTGGGCATTGGAACAGGCTGCCCAGGGAGGTGGTCGATTCACCTTCCCTGGAGGTGTTTAAGGCACGAGTGGATGAGGTCTTGAGGGACTTGGTTTAGTGTTAGTGGATAGGAATGGTTGGACTAGAAGATCCGATGGGTCCCTTCCAACCTGGTTGTTCTGTGATTCTGTGATTATGGTGATGACGTTTTGGAGCCTTCAGAATTCTTTACAAACCCCTTTAAACCCTTTCCCCCCCATTCTTTAGGTTTATTTCCTTTTTACAGGAAACATAAAACTGTTATTTATTAGAGGTTATGTAAATAGATGGTACCATTACACTTTCAAACCCAGTCACGCTGTTGTTGTTTTGCTGTGGTACCTAAAGACGCTGCAGAGACACAAAGCCTAATTCTGCTGATGCTGGTCCTGGTGTTGGTATTTATGGAGCATTATGAATACAAAACTGGACCCAGACTCTTTCTGAGGTCCTTTGAAAAGAACTCAGACAGAAGTAGCAGGGAAGCAATTTGCTGCATTTTCTGGGTTTACTAAACAGGTGGAACAGAAAAATTTGAGAGCTGGTGTTGAACCAATAGGAAGTGGTACTGAAGAAGTTAAGGAAGGGCTTTATTACTGCTGTGCTGGCAATAGCAGTCTGTGTACTTCAGGTTACATGAGTGCAAAGCTCATCCCCGTGGGGAAGAAATGTGCTCTAAACTACGGCGTGTACCTGAATTGCTGTTGTATAAAAATGCTGCAATAGGGTTACAGGACCTAAAGATCCCCTGTGTCAGGAATGAAACCCTAGAGGAAATGCCTAAATACAAATAATTCTAGCTGTAAGCATACTATTTAAATGGAAATCCAGGTTGACTTCTGTTTTGTGTCTTACTGACCGCAATTACTGCTATGGTATTTTCTACAGCTGTAACAGTATGTTTTTAGTACAACACGCATTAAGTGTTACTGGAAGGCTCTTAAAAAGCACCATACCATTTTCTTTTCAGTTTGAATAGATATTTTAATATAGAAGTGAACAGATTTATAATTATGTTAAAGCAGTCTCTTTAGGACAAGTGTAACTGAAAGCAGCCTTTGACTCAAACCGTTTCTGATGATGTGTGAAAGGGAAAGCATTCAACTCGAGCTGCAATTGTTGTATGGTGATTTTTAGGAGATGCAGTAGTAGAGGTGCAGATCTAAACACAGCATTGTGGAAGTGTTTCTGGACATACTTGAGGTATACCAGCAATGTTTGCTGCAATACCGTGCTGACATGTTTGTGGATACCTTAGTTTTGAGAGTTAATGTCCCTCTTCTCATAAACCGGTATCCCGATGTAATCAAACGTGAAAAGAGACTTGTAAATCTGAGTCCTTGGAAGTCAACTGGGAAGATGGTAAAGTGTACTCTTTTATTTGAAGTGGAATGAGACTGTTGAAACCAGTCCATGTATCAGTCTTATTTCTAAGAACTGCTCACATTTAGACAAATAAAATTGGTGGAAAAGGTTCAAAATGAGAATACAAAAGCAAATGAGATACAAAGCAAAAGGTGAGTCTGAAGTTTTGCATGTTGGGAAAAAATGAAGGATGAGAGAACAAAATTCACCAATGACACAGTAACATTTTTGTTGGGTGCTTGCTTATACCTGAGGGTTTTGTTTAATGTGTTACCAACCATCTAATGGTGGTGAGACACAGCCCTGGCTGCTCCATCCCTGTAGGTGTTCAGGGCCAGGTTGGATGGAGCCTTGAGCAACCTGATGCAGCGGGAGCTGTCCATGGCAGGGGGGTGGAATAGATGGGCTTGAGGTCCCTTCCAATCCAACCCATTCTTTGATAATATGGATGATGGGTAAGGTCAAGTCATGTATCCTGATTTCTAAGTATCAGTTGCATTTGTAGGTTTGACAAATGTGAAGAGGAAGAAAAGATGAGAAATTACTAAAGGCATGGACTCACATTTAGGAAGTATTTTCTACCTGTAAGTAATTTCAGCATTTGTGAATGCACATACAAGTTTTTGCAGAGGAGGTAAAAATGTTTCAGATGGTAGCTGAAAATGCTGTTTAGCTTCCTTTTGTCTTCCTGGGGCTTAGGTTATGGGGTTTATTTGGTTACTTTTTGGTAGTGGTGGTGTGTGCAGCTGCTTTTACCGAAACCACTGTGTGTTTGGTTGACAGTGGTTTACTCTCCCAGGAAGGCTGGGGTGCATATTTTCCATTGATCTGCTTGAACACAGTTAGGAATAGCAGTCTTATAGACAAAGGTCTATCCCACCTGAAGTCCCTGCAGAAGAAAAGAGCACTGTATGCTGCTGTGGAAAGCAGTGGTGTGATCCTCTTTATCCCCAGATTGGTCCAACTATTGCTTATGGTCCTGTCCTCGAATGGAAGGGTGTTTGGTCTGTGTATCCCTTTCTTATTCACCGTGATGGGGGATGTAGGGAGAAAAGCTGCCTTTTCAGTGTCAAAAGGTGTTGATTAGCAAGATTTTCTTGTAAAGGTCATTGTTGTTCTAACCAAAATGTGAGAGAAGGTAGGATCACTTCAGTGTTGCTAGGGGTAGGAGACATCTGAACATCCATGTGCTGTTCCTGGGACTGTACCATGCTGCTAGCATTAGTGTGTTTGTCTCCTTTCTCCCCTCTTCAGCTACTGGGTCAGGCCTAAGTTTGTGTCATATGTCTCTGGTAACTTGCCTTTTATATGTAACAGTAGTTAGAGGAAATATTTCTAATACTTCAAACAGTAGAAGAGCAAGTGGCCCTATCATACTGGCTGTGCAGTCTCTCACCTCTTGGTTTATAGCATACCTGGTTTTTTAGGTTCAGTAGTCTCCGATTCTGTCTCTGAGTGGAATCAGCATTTGATTTTCACTTTGTGATGAGGTGAGATAGTCTGTGGGTTTGGCAGCTCAGCCAAGGGATCTGTAGCAAATGGCCTGGGTTACTGTAGTCTTTACAGGTAGAGGAGAAAAAAATTAAAGATCTGTTGGTGGCAGCTGCTAATGACTTTGACAGGCTGGCATCATGGCTATTCTGCTTGATTTTAGGCATCCTAGAAAAGGAGTACAAGAGAGAACTTTTACCTTGCTTTCTCCAATTCAAATATCACTGCAAAATGGGGACTACTGTAACCTTTCAACTATCAGATAAACTACTCATAGTGATTTTAAAGCACTCCGGGTGAGAGAAAGAAATAGGAACAGAAGAAATTGAAGTCCAGCAATAATATGTGACAGTAGTTATGATGACTTTGCAATATAAATTCTTTCCTCTTTTAAGTACTCATAAATTGCATCAAGATAATGACTGTGTAGTCTCTTAACTTGTCTTTCACATGGTTCAGATGGAAGGCCACAAGAAAGGAAAAAAAGCAGCTCAGGATTAAAGCCAGAATACGTTTTTTTAAAAAAATTATCCTTCTCAAATTTGCCCGAGTCTATATTCAATTAATTTAACTATCCTAAAATGTTTTGTGATATGCGCCATGCTTCTAAACTGTGTAAAGGGAGATGCTCCCTCAGGCTTTCATGGAAATGATGTTTATAGTACATGCTCCTGTTTTCTTCTCATTCCCTTAAGCAGAAAAGTCCTTGCTGGCACATTTTCACTGGCAAAAATGTATACATCACTTAAGTCATTACAGGTCGACCGCTCATTTGTTACAATAAACTATATCATCCTCGCTAGGAGGCCAAAGAGAGCCTGTAGCCATGAATATACATCTTCCTTGGGTAACTCAATTCAAAGCAGCAGCATGCCATGGTAAAGTATTACTTAATTTATACTGCTAATGTTTAACATTGATTCTGTGTGGGAAAATAAAGCCCAACGCATTTTGAGAACCTACATCATTAAGGTTTAATAATTTAGACCTAGTTAATGTGATAATGAATTTACTGACAACTAAAGTGCAGTTTCAATACTTACATTTCTAGAAATACTGACTCTGAAACTAGGTTTTCTAGGCAGAAAATGTATATTGTAGGATTGTTTCTGTAATTTACACGTCCTCACCCTCTTAAACTACAGTGAAAAATATATCTTTAGGTATGTTTACTAACTAGTGGAATGCAAAGCTGCTTTTACTCTCTGCATCAGTACTGTGTGTTAAAGAACTTATTAATTGATAGAAGCTGCTTAATATTTTTAAAATGCAGCAAAAAGAAAGCTGTCACTTTGTTCCCAGCTACAAGATTAACTTGCTATGCGCTCAGGAACCATATAATGGAAGAAGCAAGCACTGTCTGTTGAGCGTTTGCATCCCCCACTGTGCTGTCCTGCTCAGGGCTGCTGTCACAACTATTGTGCTGGCCCATATCACCACAGAAACTGTTTGACAAAATGATGTGTAGGTCATTTCCAAAGCTCTGGGAGAGGGAGGGGTATTTATTTTTTAAACCTGACATAGCGTAGTCCCTCTACCTCCCTCTGACCTTCCCATGTCACTGCGCAGGCTGCAACCATCTCCTACTGCCCCTGTGGGTGCCTTATATCAATCAGGCTCCCTTTCAAATGGCTGAAATAATGGGTGTCCTCCACGTGTCCGAATGTGTCAAGGCTTCTGCGATATAACTTCCAGCAGGAGTTAGGGGCACTCAGCACCTCGTGGGAGGTCCTTACTCAGCAGCTGGCTGAATTTGGCATTGTTGCAGGATGTTTCTAAATATTCTTTGTACAGTCTCCTGATTTGGTTTGTACAATGCTGCTATTGTAGAGCTGCTGTAAGTAGAGCTAGTTGTGCTGTGGTAGGGGTTTCTCAAACGTTTTATCCCCCTGTTTTGCTGGAAGTGGCAGCAGTGGATGTGTTTAGTTGGGGTTTGGGTGCATGTGTTGTGGGATCGCTGTTTAAAGCTTCACAAAGTGTCAGATCTGTGATTGTCCATCACCTACTTAAAGTTTACAGCTCAAAAGCCGTTGTTGTATATAACTATGAAGCGATGGCTCTTGCCTGACAATGTCTTGGATCAGCTTAGAAAGAGTGCAATCCCTAGCATCACGTTTCAGACAGCAGTAATTTCGAATGCTCTTCAGAAGATTCTGTGCCCACCTCCAGAGAATTTCTGCACGTTTAGAACAGTATTATTTTTTTTCCGGGTTGTATGGTTGTGAAACTGGGTTAATGAGATGATAGCGGTGTGTTCCATTTCTGTCCAGAAGAGGGCAGTTTATATTTATACTCAACAGACAATTAGTCTCAGCTCCTTAACATTCTTATTCTTATTCGTAGTACTAGTACTAGTAGTACTAGTATTGTGGCTGGTGGATACAAATTAGGAAAAGTACATGTAATTTCTTTGCACAGCTCTGTATTTCTCCAGATATTCCTGACTCCCGTTTAGGAACAGAAAGTAGCACAAACAGATGGGTTGTAGGCTGTACGATTGTTTCCCTGGTTCTTCTTTTGATCTGGGCTTTGAACAAAGTATTTCATCTCCTGACACGTATTTCATCACCTTTTTCTTTCCACTCCTTGCGTAATTGCAGCATTAAGGTTTTCGGCTCTTGGCTAGAATGCTGTCCCAGCATGTGTTTAGCTTGATAGTTTGATTCATGGTTCTTACAGCAATATAAATAACAAGAATAAAAGTTAAAAGGAGCACCTCAGTCTTGAAAAAATGCCTGTTCACAGGTGCCTTCTGTCCTTGAACTGTGGAGCAAGATAGTCCAACCAAATATATGCAGATCTTGAGGCAGATGGGGTCCAAGCTGAAACATTCTTTTTGTGGCTTGCCTGTCAGTTGTGCTGAAATTCTCACTATGATTGTGTTTGAGTACTGATATCTGTACTTCACCTGTTAAGAAGAAAGGCCAATATGGGAAGCAGATTTTTCAGTGCTGCTAGGTACCCATCAATGACTTAGTATAGCTGAAAGGTTTTACAGATCTCTGGTACTTCAGCAGACAGTGGTAGCAGATAGAATCACAGAATAGTTTAGGTTGGAAGGGACCTTAAAGCCCATCCAGTTCCACCACCCTGTTGAGGGCAGGGACATCTCCCACCAGGATCAGGTTGCTCCCATCCCTATCCTACCTGGCCTTGAACACCTCCAGGGATGACTGCTCTGGACAGCCTGTGCCAGCGTCTCACTGCCCTCACAGGAAAACGTTTCTTCCTAAGAACTCATCCCAATCTCCCCCTTTTCAGCTGAAAACCATCCCTCCTCATCCTACCCCTGCACTCCCCCATAAAGAATCCCTTCCCAGCTCTCCTGGAGCTCCTTTAAGTGCCCTGGATCAGCACTGTCTTAGACTAGGAAACACAACAATTTTTTTAACTAGACCCTTTGTGCTTTTCTTTGCAGTCCAGGCTATGCAGAGTGTTACTGTGCAGTGTTGTCCTGATGATTTAGTTTTCCTCTCCAATATTTTGTCCCCTGCAACCTCTCTTACTGCCCTGTAAAAGCTTCTTCCTCCTGATCACAGAACTTACCTTTCTTCTTCCATACTATTAGGAGTTTTAGTTTCTGTTTGTACGTGAAGTTTTGTAGAGCTTTTAGTTCCTCCTTTTGTCTCTCTCAGTTCGTATTCCCTTTGTAATATGTTCCTTAATAAGTCTAGCATTTTCCTGGCATCAACATAATGTAAGAAAGACCCTTGTGACTTAAACTGCCTGCAGTGGGCCACAGCAATCATTGCCCTGCTAGGAGCTTGTGATGCAGGTAAGCCTTCTTTCCATGTTAGCTTGTAAAATAGTCATATGTGTTCTCTTACTTCCATTCCCAAATCTTGTTAAATGTAATTAAATATTTACTCTATTTTTATTTCATTTCCAAACACAACCTGGGCAAATTTGGAGTGTTTGTTGTCTAGAAGAAGCATTTTTCTCTCCACAAACCCAAAAGACAGAATTACTTTGGAGCTGTCTAGAAGCTCTGGTGAATAGTGATTGTTGAATTTCCTTGGAATAGTTAAAAAGGTTACTCCTTAATCCCGGTGTGTAAGCCCTTTTACTTTTTTTTTTTTTTTTTTCCTGCATTTGGTTCCTAATTCTGCTGGCAGCTTTGTGATGAGTTAAAAAGTGAGCCAGAGACATCTTGGTAGACCAGTACAGTATTTCAAAAGGAGAAATACCATACATTTATTTCACCTAATCTTATATGAGATGAATGTGCTTTCATAATGTTACACAATGTAACCATAATAACGCAGCCAAGACGGTAAATTCATTTTAATTCTGCAAAATTCATAATTGGTGACATCGCCAGTGGGAGCAATTGATCTCTGCTTTCCATTTGTTCTTGACTGTTTCCACTTCAGTGAATTAAAAGAATTGGGCTGCTGGGACCCCACCCTCTGCGTGTTCAGAAGGCGTATTATGCAAGAGCAATAGCCTTCAGAAAATTGCTTGTAATAGACAATGCCTGTGTTAAATAAAAAAGGCAATTGTCCCTGGCCTGACTCAATATTTTAATCCTTTTCAGGTTTTTATTATACCTGGTGCCTTTCTGCTCAGTGGTGGAGCTGAGGAACAGGTGTAATTCAGTGGAGCTAAATTGCATTATTTGAAATTAATTACTTCTGTATTTATTCTTGTAAATTAATACAGTCTAATAAATCAAAAGAGAATGTGCACTTCTGCGTTTGCCTGCCTATTGCCTCAGCGGGGATAGTTAACATCTTGTGGTAGTGAAGTCATACGTCAAATCTACAATTGGATTGCCAGCCTAGTGAAAGAGATGTTGCTGGTGACCTATATCATGACCTTATTGATGCAGTACAATTTGGCTCATTCAAGATGTTCATATCACAGCCTTGCCACTTCACAGTCTTCCCTGTTCTGTAGGAACTGTGTTCAGTTTTAGGCCCTTTGCTACAATAAGGACATTGAGGGGCTGGAAATCAAGTCTTAGAGGCAACTGAAGTAGCTGGAATTGTTTAGCCTGGAGAAACAGAGGCTGAGGGGAGATCTCATCACGGTCTACAAATCCTGGAAAGGAGGTTGAAGCAAGGCAGGTGCTGATATCTTCTCCCAAGTGACAGGCAATAGGGCGAGAGGAAATGGCCTCAAGCTGCATTTGGGGAGGTTCAGATCAGACATCAGGAAAACTTTCTTCACCAAAAGGGTTCTGGCAGAGACTGCCCAGGAAGGTGGTGGAGTCCCCATCCCTGGAGGGACTTAAAAGATGAGCAGACAAGGTGCTTGGGGTTATGATTTAGTGGTGGACAGGTGCAGTTGGACTTAATGATCTCAAAGGTCATTTCCAACCAAACAATTCTATGATAATAATGTATATAAAATAAATTAAAAAATAGAGGTAGTTAATAGGGTAGGCGTGAACATAAAATCTTTTGAAGCATGTATAATTACTGTTCTGCTTTTCTTTCATGTTGGTTTTTTTCTGTTAAAAAGTACCCTATTTGTGTTGATGCTGTTCTTTGATTTTTACTGTAGGGCTAGCTTAAACTACTCACATCTGAAGGAAAAACATCTGAAGGGAAAAAATCATGTTTAAGGTGTAATACCAGTGATACTAGTTAGGCTTGTTCAGCCCAGAGAAGAGAAGGCTCCAGGGAGACCTTAGAGCAGCTTCGAGTACTCAGAGAGGCTCAGAGTACTCAGAGTGCTGGGACAGGACAAGAGGGGAAGGGTGTTCAGCTGAAAGAAGGGAGGTTGAAATGAAGTCTCAGAAAGAAAAGTTTTCCCATGAGGGTGGGGAGGCCCTGGCCTAGGTTGCCCAGAGCAGTGGGGGTTACCCCATCCCTGGAGGTGTTCAAGGCCAGGTTGGCAACCTGATCCACGGCAGGGGATTGGAACTGGATGGGCTTTAAAGTCCCTTCCAAACTATTTTATGATGCTATGAAAAAAGCTTTCCAGTCTCTTAAAGAGTGAAGAACTAGCACGTCTTCACTGAATACAGCCTCTGCCGTTTCAATTAAAGGAATTACTGGGATTTGGAAGGCAAAGGCCCACTTCTGAAATCAGCTTTAGCGGCATTTATGAGGATCAAGTGATCTCTTCAGGTTTCTCATTCTTTTCTAACTGGTTGCTTCTCATGCTCTGAGAATGTTGTGCTGTTTGTACTGAGAACAGAAAAATCTGTTCAGGCTACAGATGGCTGAAACAAACCAAATTGCCTATATAGCTGTGGAAATTTATGTGTCTTTTATCCTTTCCAGCTGCATACAGCAGCGTTCTCTTTTGTATGAGTTTTAAATTAACTTTATTCTTTTTAAAGGAAATTTAATGCAGGGAATAACTTTGATTGCAGAGCCAACGCAATCCTTCCAGTACCTGCATCTCTTGCCGTAACAGCTAACTTTGCTCAGGTTAGCAGAGTCAGCATCATTTCAGTAGACACCAAGTTAAAGTGGAGTCTCTCCTGTTAGTGCAAGAGACAGGAAAAAATCTGGCTTTTAAGCTCAGAACCGATTCCTCTGAGTGAGTCACATCTTTACTGTGTTCAGCTGTTATAATGCTGACCTGCATCTTGCATGTGCTTGCCTCTTCAGCACCAGGCTGTCTAAATCCTTCCATAAACAGGCTAGAGAGATGTGATTTAAAAATCACAGGAGATGGTTCTGTTAAGGGTTGTGGCTATGATGAAACTGAACCTGCATGAGAAAGAGCAAACCAAAACCATGGAACAGTGTCTCCCATCCACCTCAGTTCCTTCAAGCTGCCCATTAGTCACTGCTTGGATATCTCATGTCAAGCGAGGAGTCTGATGGATTGATTTCTAGCTCATCTTTTTGTTGCAGTTTAAGGCATTAGCATGTCTGTCTGTCTACCCCATTCTTCTGCTCAAGGGCTCTTGCACCCACAGCAGTTTGGGCAGACTCTTGCGTATACCTAAACATTTGGCCAGCCCATGTGTTTGGGCTAAGGTAGTAGATGCTAAAGGGGGTTGGATGAGAAGTGAGCATGTGTTTCCCTCAGCTGACTCTTCTTCAGGACCAGGAACATGGGGGATAGGTGGCAGCGTGTTCACTTGGAGCAGCTGATGGCTGGGTGAGCGGCAGCAGGAGCAGGGTGTTATGGCTGCTCCTCCTGGCATTGGGTGCTGCAAGACGACAAGGAAGCTTTGAATTCCTCTTGGAGGCAAAGTTGAGTCATCCTCAGCTGCTGCAGTGTCCAGAGAGCAGTGTCACACTCACTGTTGTTAGTCCTCTGAAGTATTTGTAATTTACACCTCTCGATGGCTTAAACCCAACATGATTACAGCATGTTTTGTTGCTGGCTTCCTTCCAGGGTGAGGTTGTACATACTGTGTGTACTACATTCATGTGCCACAGAAGTTGTTCCCCTTCCTAACGGAAAATGGTGGTCAGGGAATGCTATATTTTTTTATTATTATTATTTTTTTTTCTCTGTCCAGTTCTACCAATATACATAACCACAAGTAGAGCAAAGAGATTCCCTGTCTGTCTATCCTTGTAAACTCTATTTGGTTAATAAAAAATTACAGATGCAAACAATGCCTTAACGTACTTACAATGTAAGATACTTCTTAATGGAGCATTTCTAGATGGAGAGGGTTTGTCAGCAGCAGACTAAAGTCTTCAGAAAAAGGGGTACATGGAATGCCAGGTTGGAAGGGACCTCAAGGATCATCTGGTCTAGCCTTTTTAGGTGATATATAGTTTAAATGAGATAGCCCAGCACCCCATCAAGCTAAACCTTAAAAGCATTTGGTGCACGTATTTAATATACGTTTATCAAACTGGAGATGCCCTCATTCTTGTATTTAATATTCTTGCATTTCATTACAAGAGTAAAAGTGCAAGGGTAAAAATATCTTTATTTTTCTCACGGTGATTTGCAACCCCAAGACCTCATAAGCTGCAGGTTGATGGATCTTAACTTACTGACACTAGCGTGGCACTCCCAGAGAAACGTGTTGTGTAATGCTTTAATCATTAATTACCCTCATTCATCATGCAGCCTTCCTTTTAATGTCCATTAGCATCATGTGCCACTCATGACTGCTTGTAAGTGTATAAATGTGCTGGTAATCCTGCTGAATAGGTTTACATTAACTGTAAATTATCTTCTTCACCAATTGGTTGGCCTTCCTGGCTGGTGGAGTAGTCTTATTTGTAGCATTAGCAGTGAGTTTGGGAAATGAGATATGTAGCAAAAATGTGCGGGGCTGTTTTAAAAGCCAGGCCCAGCTGGTGCTTGTGAATATGTTGGGAAGTGTCAACTCAGTTGTGCCAGCACGTGACGACATCTTTGGAGACAAAAACCTGCGGTCTGTGGTCCACATGGCAACGATCTTATGGAGATCGCCTAACGCTTACAAGCTCCGCTTCATTTAAGCCAGGCCATTTAACATCCCTCAACTCTTTTAAGAACAATCAAAACAAATGTAACTGCAGAAGCTGTTGTGAGACATAGTAATAAAAAAAGAAAATAATGAAAGTAGGTTAAAAATAGGTACATGAAAATGAGCAAGAGGGGCCTTTGTCCACAGCAGCTTGTGAAAATCACGCAAGCGTGCACACATGCCCATTCTTTGGGGTGTGATTTTCCTTCTGTAAGCATTATGTGGGCACACTCTATCTCCAGGAGTGTAATGTGGCTTTGGTGGGAACAACATTATGTTCTGTATTGTTGCATTAATGATTCATGGAAAGCATGCAGATCAAAATATAACACTTGACTACATGTCATTAGGGAGCAATTCAGAGAACCAGGACAGAAACAAACAGGGGTATCAATTTGTATTGCACATATGAAACATTGACTAGAAAATATTGGTTGCTTCTTACCGACAATCAGCTCTTTCTCTTGAATTAGCACTGGTGTGTTTTTTGTCACACAGTTCAAAACTGGACAGCCTTTAAAAAGAACCTCCCACTGCGCACAGAAGTTCTTTCATATAGTAGAAGTCATGCAAGACTTATTTTGCTGGAGCTTCATTTGACAGCTCACCAGCCAACAGAATATTTCCAATGTGGTGCTTACTGTCGTGTCTTTGCTGGTTGGATGGAGCATGTGTTCATTTGCTCCAGGATCTGGTTTGTGATGTAGCTAACCCGCCACAGGCTAGATCATGATTTCTCATATAAGCACACGAGTTGTTCACAGGATGTGCATTTACAGCACATTTTAAATTATAGTGTTGACCATAAATATACCATGGAAGATTTTTTGGTGGTTCTTTGTTGGTTTTTTTTTGTTTGTTTGGTTGGTTGGTTGTTTTTTTTTTTCAGAAGTACTTGTTTTTGTTGATTGACTGCTGGCATGAGGGTAGATTTCCCCCTTTATACAGTGCAGTAGGAATTTTCACTTGACAATCTCTAGAAGACAAGCTGACATGTTGTCACAAACACTCACAAATATTGGAGCAGTTTGATATTTTACTTGCATGCTTGGCATCAAGTTTTACATAAAATTCCACTAAGGGACTGTGTCTCTCAAGTAGTCAAATCCTGGTCCTGCTGAAGTTGACTACAGGGCTTCTACTGACTCAGTGGGAGCAGATGGGTGAAAACATGCTCCGTTGGGTGAGGTCTGTGAGTTTATTGGAAATACAGATGTTGCACCAGCTAAGTCCCCATTCCTTAGCAAATGTTGGTCACAACAACCTAATGCAGCACTCCAGGCTTAGGGAAGAGTGGCTGGAAAACTGCCTGTTAGAGAAGGACCTGCAAGTGCTGATCAGCAGTGGCTGAACATGGCCCAGGTGGCCAAGAAGGCCAAAGGCATCTTGGCTTGTATCAGCAATGGTGTGGACAGCAGGAGCAGTGAAGTGATCCTTCCCTTGTTACTCAGTGCTGGAGAGGCTTCACCTTGAATCTTGTCTTCAATTTGGGGCCTCTCAGTGCAGGAGAGACATTGAGCTGTTGGAGCCTCTGCAGAGGAGGAGAATGGAGCTGGTGAAGGGCCTGAAGCCAGGGGTTATGAGGAGCTGCTGTGGAACTTGGATTGTTTAGCCTGGAGAAGAGGAGACTGAGTGGAGACTTTATTGCTGTCTACAACAACATGAAAGGGAGATTGTAGCCAGGTGGGTACTAGGCTCTTCTAAGTAGCGAGAGATAGGACAAGAGGAAATTGCCTCAAGCTGTCCAAGGGCAGGTTTAGACTGGATAATTAGGAGTAATTCCTTTACTGAAAGAGTGGTGAAGCTCTGGTGGGGGCTGCTGTGGGTGGTGATGGAGTCCCTGTCCCTGGAAGCATTAAAAAATCATGTAGACATGGCACATAAGGCCACAGCTTAATAAACACAGTGGTACTGGGCTGATGATTAGGCTGGATGATCTCAATGAATATTAATAGCAGAACCTTTTTTTAAACAGGTAACGTGAGTTGCAGGATCATTTATAAGTGATTTTGAGGCACCTGTACCATGGCCTGCCTAAGAAGAATCTGTTTGCTCAGATCAGGATCTCTGAGCAGTCCAAACTCCACTGTTACTCCTGTGCATTCTGTTTTCTCTGCACAATCCTCTAGTGTGCTGGGAAGGGAGAATACTGCTCTTTCAACAGGTACAGAGGGAAGTTTGTGCAGAGTTTTTCATCCAGAGCAGAGAATGTACATCTCCTGTTTCATTGATGTGGCAACCATTACTACTACTAAATCCACTGACAGGAGGGGAACACAGGTTTTTAACTTGGGTGCAGAACAATGACTACTGCCTTCGGTTCATCTGAGGTAGAAATGCTAAATTTGCTGTTTCAGCACAAATATGACATAAGAAAAGATGAGCTTTTCCCATCAGCTTTGCTCATTCTCGAGTTTCTGCCATCTGTCATGGCACATCTTTACTGGTGTAGACTCCCTGTCTGTCACATCCTCATTATATCCAAAACAGGGAATCTGGAGCTGCAGCAGGCATGGCCTTTGCAAATCTCATTTTGTCCTAAGAGAGACCTGTGCAGCATGGTGAATTGGTCATCTTCCCACTCACCACCACAGTAGTACAGATTGTGTCTGGTAGCCACACTATGTCAATCCTAGTAAGGAAGTTGCTTTCCTTTCTACAGAGACTTCCAGACACACAGTGCCAAGGAGTCCAGCCACAGTCCCAGGAGCCATGTTAATTACTAATCTAATTCGGGGGTAGAAAGGTCCAACAATGAATTATGATGCTATCCAAACTCTAGTTTTCCAGTTGAAAGCATAAGTGGGACTATGGGACTGTGTCAACAATTACCTTAGGAATGGAAAAACCTGGAGTGTTCACCAGATGTCCTGCCTATCCCCTTCTGGGAGAGAGCAATCCTTCCGCTTCTCTTTAACAGACACTGACTATTTGTTCATGCATCTCTAGGGGCTTATTTAGTGGTTCTGGAAATATTTTAAAAGACATTTAAAGGAAGTTGACAAATGTTTGACCTGTTTCAGTGTCCATGCGCTGAGTTGAATTATGATGGTATCCTTTACGTGCAACCTAGAGGACTGGAGTTTAAAGCTGGGCAAGCCTGTAGGAATGTTAAACCCATTTCAGTGACAGCATCCAACAGATGTGCTGCCTGGTTAAAGCGTAAGGGTGAGGGAGCGGTGGAGTTATGCAAAGGTTTTGGATAAATCCTTCCTTAAGGTTCAGGTATGACCAAAGCTTTCCAATAAATATGCTGTTGCCTGTCAAGGAGTTCCTGCTCTTCCAAATGTCATCTTCCCTGCCACCTGGATCTGCCAGATTGCGGAAGAGAAGCGCCATCACTGTGTATAGAGGAAAAATAGAATGACACTGCGTTCAGTGCTCTCTTTTCTATAGTAGTTGATAAAAATAAAAAAGAATCCCCAAAAATGGTTACTGCTTGGGCTGTGTTTGCTATGCTCTGTAGACTTTGGCCTTCTCAGTTGGATGTCTCTCTCTTTTGGAGCACCATATAGATCTGATGCCAAATTTCCTTCTCTTTCCTGGCAGGTTGTTTTTTCTGTCTCTTGACCTGGGCCATAGTCAACTTGCTGCTTCTGGACCATCTCTGGATCTGGAATATACTGGATGCTTTAATCCCTGCCCCATACTGGCTCTATTTTGCAAACTCCACTGCCATAGGCAGGGACACCTTCTATACGTTGCTCCAAACCTTATCCAACCTGGGCTTCAACACCTCTGGGGACAAGAGCATTTCAGCAGTGTGTGAACAGTGGATATCCATCTCCAGTTTCTCATTTCACTGAACTTTATGGAAAAATGAAAATCTAGTTTATAGTTAGGTTAAGTCTGTCTGTGCCTCCTTATTGTCCTGTTTACCTTAGTTTCTCAAATTCTTCTGCATAAGTTGAAGAACAAACCTTGTGTTAGTCAGAGACCACACAACCTGCAGTTGCTCCTTATAGAAACTCAAGTTCAACTTGTCTAACTACAGGTAATCATATTTAAAGTAATACAATTATACTGAAGTACCTAAATCTCCTGGGTTTTTGGAAATTTGAGAAATTGCAGGTCCAAGGTGAAGGAGACGGGGTAGGAACACATCTCAGGATATCAGAGCACTTGTATTTAAATTCTCTAAATAAGGATTGACATGCTTGTTTTTTATGTTTTCAGGGTTTGCAAGTGTTTGCTGTTGTGGGTAGGTTTTGGTTGACCAGAAAAAAAGTCACTTCTCTCTCCTATTCTCTGTCTTCTGCAAAACAACCCCCTAGTATGACATTTGCACAGTCTGAACCATCTCTGTATTGTTTAACTTCTTAATTTCCTGTCAACGAGGAGAACCATGACCAAAAGGAGTGAAAAGCTGCAAGATAAACTTCTGCATTCAGCTGCCAATTAATCAGGCCTTGAGCCTCACATTGTTTAGGTGAGGATCAGAGGATTATTATCTGAGACTGACCTAAATTGTGAACTTCTAAGATATGCCCTCAAAATTAACGTTCCCTTCCCCAATTTGAGGAACTGAGTAGTACCTTTTCTGAGATGGAGTCTTTTCCTTCTTGCTTCTTGAACCACAGCTTTTTAACATAGAAAAAGAGTTTTGTCTTTTTTCTTTTTTTTTCCCCCTACTGCTTCAGCTGTAACAACACTGGATGTTTGCTTGGCTTGGGTGGGAAGGTGGAAAATTCTTCCAAAATTCTAGAAACAGAGCACTTTCTGATGTGTGCAGTAGTCTTAAGGCAGTAAATTCTTTTTATTTGATTTTAAATGCATAATTTAGTATACAATATAAAAATGTATCCAAGGGGGAAATGAATTTTTTTTTAATAACATGCTTCCCAAGGCGAGGGGCAAAATGTGTGTGTTGATGGGAGAGGGAGGGGATAAATTTATATCCTTGAGGCATGACTTGTGGTTTTGAATAAAATTGAGATCGGTGCTGCTGTTGGCTTCATTTCTCCCAGGCAGAGATGGGTTTTACTGTTCACTGGGAATTCCAGCACAGGCTTTTCTTGCAAGGCTTTGATGATGCAGGCGTTTACTCCACAGTTCACACTATGGAAATTATTGTCTCCTCTGCACCTTAGAAAGATAATCTGTAGATTCGAAATAACTTCTTGCTCATCAGGAAGATAATGTGGTCTTGATTGTGCCATGCTGGTGCCTTTGAGCCACCCCTTGCACTAAGGAGGATCCTTGCACAGTCAGGGGTTACATAAGGTTGATGCATATTTTGCATTGCTAGACATTTCTCCAACATTAAACAGTTATTGAGAGTAAAGGAAATAAAGCATTAGCTAACAACTGTGGTTGTACATCCACTGTGAAAGAACTGTTAGTGTTCTGTCCTGTCTTGCTACAGGCAAGAGGTTTAAAGTGAGCATGTGTCTTCTCACATTCCGGATCAATACATACATGTGTTTACAAGTGTTTGTTTGGGATTTTTTATAGATGTGTTTTCAAACTCGCATGATGCAAACTGAGATAATGGCTTTAATTTAAATTTGATTTATGTTTGTTTAACCTCAATCAGTAAAAAGTTCATGAAATGTTTGACCTGCTCGTTTCCCATTCACATTGTATTAAAAAGAAGTCCATAGTCTTGATTGCCTGGATTTTAAGAAATCTGAAATCTAGACTTGTCTAGAAAATGTGTGTTTCCTTCTAGTGGTATTCATCATTTGGGCCTTTTCTTAGTGTCATTGTGGTGTATAGTCTACATTAATCTTAATTTTAAACTTACTGTTTATACACACAAAACAGAAAAGCTCAGCTGTGTTATCTCTCTTGGGCATCCAAGAGTTTGGGGCTATGACAGCACCTGCTTTCCACAGTGCTGGCTACCTTAAATCCATAGCAATCTGTAGCACATCTTCATACACCGTCTCCAGTATGTGCTGGAGTCAGGGAAATCTACCACTTGTATGAATTTGTTTGGAATAGAATCATGTAATGGGGTGGCTCTCTCTAAAATGACTTAAATACAGCAGCTTCTGGCATTCTTGGTCCTGTGCCAGAACGCAAGGTTTTACAACACAGTGCATAAATGCTGAAGATAAGGGCTCCAATCAAGTGTGCCTCCAGGGGAATGCTGGGGTTGGAGAGCTGCTGGAACTGCACCTGGAGTAAAGGTGATTTCCCCAGCAGTTAAAGCCCACACAGGGATGTGGGAAGAATGAGCTCTGAATGAATCACGCTGTCTTCCAGCTCCTCTAGGCTGCTACGTGCTCTCATGGGAAGCCACTGCAACTCACTAAGGACACGGTCCTGCCAGGGGACTCTGGCTTGTGTTAGGGACAGCTCTGGTTGGGTGAGGCACAGGGCAAGAGGCACGAGTAAACCATTGGCTCACCGCCCCAGCTCTTGTCTATTATATCAATAATTATAAAACTAGTTTACTTCTGTTTTAATTTTGACCCACTGGGGAGTTACGTTGCTCAGACGCACATCCTTGCAAATTAAGGTGATTTGCTGATGGTGACGATATTTGGTCTGAATCTTCTCCCGCTTGGGTGAGGCTCATTCCAGCACCACGGGTTTCACAGCCTGCTCTTCCTTAGCTTCCTGCATCGCATGGTGTGATTGCATGTTCTTCTTAACGTGAAGAGAGTTAATACATGGAGTGGTGTTCTATAGTGTTATATTCAAGTCTTGGTCCACTGTGGGTGAGGTAAATGGTTTGATTTCCCTCCCTTTTGTGTTATTCACCTTTCTTATGGGTTATGCTATATAACAGACCAAATGCCAGATGTGTAACTTCCAGTTGTGCTGCTGAGTAGCCTGAGATTGCCAATACGAGTTTATAGGAATTACATGAAGTAAGGTTTAAATTCTTGGGGGTTTTTTCATTTGTTTGTGAAACGGTTCTCTTACAAACAGTTCCTCTTTTTAAAATAACATCTTGTTACCTTAGAATTTAAAAGTAAAAGGTGATTTAGGTGTAATCACGACTCTGTATGGTTCTCTGAGCTGTCAGTCAGCCATAGCAGGTGAGGGGGAGGGAGAGCCTCATAAGACCAGGAGCCTGGATTATTTTATTTACCACACATTGAGTGTACTTTTGTCATTTTGTTCCATTGAGTCCGTTGATCAGTTTATTCTGAGCTGTAATGAAATCTTACAGCCTAAATGTTTTAAATTGTGCATCAGATGATGTGCTTCAATCAAATAAAGCACCACCCGTCTTGTTCTGCCCCTGGTGGTACACGGGGGGAATCTCTGAAGATGCTGCCATGCAAATTCTCCTCCCTGACGCCCAGCAGAGGGTGATGTTGTACAGCAGGCTGTAAATCTCAGAGGTGCAGCACCTTACACAATTATCTACAGCCATTCCTTAGATTTTTATCATTTTAATCCACCCTTTAGAGCTATTACTTAAATGATATAGACATGGGTGGTATAATTAGAATGTGCTGTATCTGTCATTAATTTATAACATATGATAGGCTTATAGATGTCATAAAAGTGTATCTTGAGAATGCGGTGAACTCTGTTTAACCCTGATGTTTCAGAAAAGTTTGATTTTTATGGCCAAACTGTTTCATCACTGCAACAAGACCTTCCTTCCTTCTAGAAAAGTTGCTTAAAATTAAAATTTCTCTTCAGCTTTGGTGTTCTCCTATGGAATTGGTACATGCAAAGAAACCTCATGTTGTTACTGCAAGCATTAACTGTGGTACTGCAGCTATCCCAGTATGGATCTGAGTATTGCCACATCCAGGAATCCTTTAATTTTAATGCATGGGAAATTAATTAATGAGATCGAAGTTAAGTTTGTGCTTCGTGCCCACATCCGTATTTTCCATAAAACTCTCTCGAAGTGTGGAATCCTGCCCTTCCCTGTGTTTGTCTCCCTCTTGTGGCTAAATTCATTTTTAGGCCTGGTACTTTGAAACAATGGTTCTATTCTTTAGCTAAGATTATTGAAGTATTTCTTTCTACACTTAGTTTTTTTTCTTGTAGCAATTTTCTCATATGCCTTCAATGATGGGTGCACCAGGCTGTCAGCAGGTAGTGCCCATCTTGTTTAGAGCCTCAATTTTAACATTCTCTAAACCAGTCCAATATTGAGTCATGTATTGCTGTTTTTCCAACAAGAACTGTACTTACTTTTCGAATATTACCTTGACCCATTTTTATTTGATGACCCAAAATGCTGGCTAATAAGTTGAATGAACAACCACTGTATGTGCCTTGTGAGGAGGGAAGTGCTGAGGTTTGGAAGTGTCAGGGGTTTGGTGATACTGCACGGGTTCAGAGTAAAAGCAGTGTGAGAGGTACCCTCCCTGCTTCTACACTGTTTGTATACATTTCTTGTTGAACTTTCCTGAAAGAAGGGTTTGTGACACGTTTCTAAACTGCAAGGCCACTAAAACTGTCAGTTCCTTGGAGGAGAGTAACTTCAACTGAAGAAAGTGAAGAGGGGTTAATAAAGGGCCACAAAGATGGCCCAAGGGCTGGAGCATCTCTGCTATGAGGACAGGCTGAAAGAGTTGGACTTGTTCAGCCTGGAGAAGAGAAGACGTTGGGGAGACCTTAGAACAGCTTCCAGTACTGGAAGGGGCTACAGGAAAGCTGTGGAGGGTTTTTTTACAAAGGTATAGAGGGATAGGATGAGGAGGAATGGCTTTATATTGAAAGAGGGGAAGATTTAGACTGAACATCAGGAAGAAATTCTTCACGGTGAGGGTGGGGAGGTGCTGGAACAGGTTGCCCAGGGAAGCTGTGGTTGTCCCATCCCTGGAGGGATTCAAGGCCAGGTTGGATGGGAGCAACGTGATGCAGTGGGAGGTGTTCCTACGCGTGGCAAGGGGGTGGCAGTCGGATGGGCTTTGAGGTCCCTTCCAAACCAAACCATTCTGTGCTTCTCTGAAAAAGAATCCTTTCCTGTAGGTCTCCAGTGAAGCTGGGCAGAAAGTGTGTGAAAGAAACATCAGGCAAAAGAATTGTACTTAAAAAAAAAAATCCTGTGTAATCTTGCAGAACAATCCCTAGCCAGAAGAGATTTGGTGGTTTAATATGGGGCATTTTAATTTGCTGATGCACAGAAAGTTAGTTTTCTCTCAGGTGTTGGAACTGCAGGTTACAATCATCTTCCAGCAACTCTGATGCAACTGCCCTGCTTTGTGCCTTGTTTAACACTCTGATTGCTGGTGGGAAATTTTCCAATGGGCTTGCATCATAGAAAACTACTTTATTTCTATTTGAAGGGTTAGAGATGAGTTGGAAAATGTTTCTTGCAGGCTAATCGCACCAAATGGCTTTGAGAGACAAAAGCCATTAATTAACTACAGATTTCCTTCAGTTCCTATGAAACATGGAGGTAATTCTAAATATTTTGTATGCCTGTAATGACTGAGAAAGCCAGCATCCAAAGCTGAAAGGTCTTTGTTCATTGTGTGGAGGGTTTTCCTATAATACAAAAGGTAGCTTCCACACCTTGACGTGAATATGTTTGTCCTGAAAGAAGAAAAGAGGACTCTGTGTGCCTGAGGGGTTGTCAGTTTTGCGTTAAGACCCAGCGATCAGATGTGTGGGAATACCTTATGGAATCTCTCTCCAACACATCCCTGTGTCTCTCCTGACAGTTGGCTGAGATACCTGTGTTCTCGGTTGTGCAGTCAGGTACTCACATGCACTGAGATTATACTCAGATCCTAGGCTTTGCAGGGAAAATTGGATCCAGTTCGAGCTGCTTCCGGCTCTTGAGTAAGAACCATACCAACCCCCAGACAACCAAACACCTCCCTGCTTTGCACCAGTAAACTCCTGGCAATGGAGTTCCTGTTTCCATCAGTGAAATAGTTCATATCTCCGCAGTTGCCATGCTTGGCTGCTAAACCACTCTGGTTTTCCCCTCTGCTCCACAGCTGCTCTTAACCTGCAGTATTACTCAAGCTCCACAACAGGAGACAAGGCATCTAACAACAAATCTGTTTTTATTTGCCCTCCTATCAAATCCCCCTAAATCAGGCTGTGACCAGACATTGAGTGGAAGTGCCCCAACGTTTTATGGCACTCACTCTGTGAGACAGGGAGGAGGCAAACTCCTGCTCTAAATCTTCCCAGTGCCACCCTTAATGACAGGGAGAGCAGGGTGCCAAAGTCTATTATGTGCTGAAAGGCCCCTAAGTGTTATTGTAAAGGGCTTCTGCACACCCACCATACATTCTCATCTGAAGGTTTTTAGGCTCCCACTGCATGGGAAGAAGCTGGTGGAGTATTTGTAGTGTGTACCTGCCATATTTTATAGTAAAGAGCCCTTTCTGAGCAGCTCTCCTTTTTAATTATACCTTAAAATGGTATTAAATGTTGGCTCTGTTCATGCCAATTGCTGTTTGGTTGTAATCATTGCAAGAGCTCTTGCTTGTTGGGACATCAATTTTCTTTTCATCGATGCTTTGCTTTTATGTTTGGAAGGGAATTTGAAAGCATATAGGCTGAAGCAGAAAATATTGCTGAGGCACATGGAATGATGAATTTCCCTTCTGATACAGGAGAGTCTAAGGAAGAATATACGTTTTGTTCTTTTAAAAAAGTTTTCCATGCTAGTTGATGTTTTGAGGAAGGTGGGGGGAGAACAAATTTGTACTTTTATGTGGTGAGGGAGAGGAGGGTATATGTATGGGTTTGTTTTTTCTCCCTCTTAAAATCTACCTTGAAGTGGATATTTTATTGCCTGCTTCTCCCAACTTCTGTGTATTGGTAATTGAAGGAGAGTGCTGAACTGCTGGCCTAGTGCATTATTTGTGTTTTCTGAGGCTCCAAGATCCTGAAGGAGGTGATTATGCCAACAGCTGCCTCTTGGGGAGTGCAAGGGGAGAGGGGAAATTGGCTGTTTGGGTAGATGGGCTCACCTCTGAAAGGTCATGAAGAGAACAGAATACTGATGTATTGATACCTTATGGACCCTTTCTTCCCACCTTGATACAAAAGGTAGCTTTAAATTGAGAGAAGACTGTGCCATTGCAGAAAACGGGTCACATGTAATTCTGTTCTTCTTTGCAAGCTGTCAGTGATCTCTTCTGTAAATCACCTCCTTCCTCTTCTGGTGTGGCTTCTCTTTGTTCCATCTGCAAATGTGCAAGAGGGAAAACCATTTACTGCAATCAGCTTATCTTGCTTAGCCTTTAAGAATGTTAATTTTGCAATATAATCTGAATAATATACTGGGAGTGTTCTTATTGGTGACGTTTTTCCTGTTTGCCTAACACAGATATCACAAAAGCTGCACTGTGGCCCTGTAGCATGGGGATCAGTCCGAATGGGGATTATACACGACAGAACACATTTTGTGGTATGTATGGTTTTTCTGAGAGTATCTTTCACAATGTACTCAATGTGCAGCCCAGTGTAATCCTTTGGTCTTTAAACTTGAATTATGCACTTAGACTATTCCTTCAGTGTTGGAGACAACTTCGATCCTTTAACAAAAATGTATATTCATTTTGCAAGTTTTAGACATAGTTCTGTGTGTACTGAAATTTAGCAGATTTTCTATGTGTTCTGTAATAAACTGCATCAGTATTTTTGGTGTTATCTGCAGGAACCAAATCTTTGTGGTTTTGACCAACTGTTTTAATTCACATTCATGCTTCACCCTCACCTGTCCCACTTGGATGCGTGCCCTGGACACTAGGCTTTGTCTTGCTGCCTCCTATGTGTTTGGCTGTCGTGTAGGACACTCTCAGGACGAGGTGTGGCCTCACTGAGGACACTTCAGCAGCTTGGTAGGTAGAAGAGGCTCCTGGATGTAAGGTGTGGGGTTAAACCCTGGTCTCCAAGTTCTTTGGTGAGTGCTTTAGCCATAGGGCTACTCTGTAAACAGCTTTCTCAGGTGTTTGTGCTTGGGATGGAAGCAGAGAGATGCCCAAGAACTTAAGAAATGGGAAGATTTCCTTTATCCCTGAACCCCAGCTTCATATAAAGTTCGCTGAGTGTGGGCTGAGTACCAGAGGGCAGTTGCAGAGTGTGAATATCAAACTTGGGATACACACTGGTGTTTCTCCTTGTGCTTTTGACCTTATCCTTGAGGTTCTGCTCCTCAAAGTCAAATAGCAGCTTGCCTCCATGAAACTGAGGGCTAAAATATCTGAACAACAAATTTGAGATAAGGGAAATGGAGAGGAGGAGACACGTGTTTCTTAAAACACCGCGGTATTCCTGTTTGTTCAGAGAGAGGCAGGTGTGTAGTCAGGATGCAGAAAACACCATCAACATAAAATAAGCAAAGAGATGGTCTCTAAAACACAACATTCAGGAATAATTATGAAGATCAGTGTCATCTGGGGGTAAAACTGGTTTTGACAAGCTATGCATTTAAACCAATATAGATTAAACTCTGTTCTCCCTCATGTATATTATATTACTGAAGGAATTTTAGAAGAGGAAAGTAGAGACCTGTGAAGTATAGCAAACCTTAAAGCGTCCTGGGAATGTGGTGATTTATGATGAAAACAAAAGTGATTGATGGAGTTACATGTCAGCTCTAAGTAGGACCCTAAAGCTGCTACTTGTAATTTGCTTGGAGCCAGCTAAAATGCACGTTGATCACATCTCGATAGCTCATGGCCAGGAGTTAAGAAAAGGGAAAACTTCTTTTTTTCTTTTAAACAGCCCCCATTTATTCACAAATTTTTTGCCTGGGAAGGCTTTCATTTAAATCATTTCACTATTTATTTCAATTCATGTTGGTTAATAAGTTTACTTTTTGCTGATATAAAGGGCACAATTGCAATTTTAGCGGCAAAAATATGAGAAGCATGTTAAGTGCTTATTGTTAGCCCTCAGGAACTATGCAGGGATTCTGATGCTTTTTAGCGAGGTCACTGTTGAGTGCGAAGCACTTCCAGTGGAGTTTGTGCTGAGAAACTGTATAAAATGAATTATTCTGTTCATCCAGTTCCAATAAAATCAATGGACCTGGATAGGTTTGCAGTAGTTCAGGATTTTCTGACTTGCTACTGGCAGTCACATCTGCCCGTCTTCCAAAAAACATAGATGAAACATTTCCTAGAGTCCAGTAGATTTCTGTCAAGCAGTGCAATGTCAAAGATGCTTCAAGGAAAAAGGAATCTCATTTTCTCCCTTCAGCAACTCCAAATCAAAAGAATAAATTCCCCTCCCTCATAAATGAAGACAATGTCTCTCTTGGTTGTTACTGCTTTGGCTGCTGCAGGTTCTGAGTTAGTTGTAAGAGTCATGGCTTTCAAGTTTTCCTCTTTAGTTTTTTATATAGTTCACTTAATGCCACCAAGAATTAGTGCTGCATAGAATCATAGAACTGCTTAGTTGGAAAAGGCCTTCGAGGTCATCGAGTCTATCTGTACCTGTCCACTACTAAACTGGATCCCTGAGCACCTAATCTGCCTGTCTTTTAAACACCTCCAGGAATGGGGACTCCACCACCTCCCTGGACAGCCTCTGCCAGTGCCCAAGAACCCTTTTTGTGAACATGACATGGTGTGATTTGTATTGTCACTTGTTTTCACTTGTTTTGTCAAATAAATTTTATTGTGGGACGTAGAAAGGCTAAGAAGACACCAGGGGCTTATAGTGAAACACAGAACTCTTGAAAGTATTCTGGATATTCCAGAGCTTCTGTGTGAGTTCTCCTTTGGATTGGTATCTTTCATTGTTTTAAATGCTGGTCTAGAATAAGTACATCTGTGACTGATTGGTGTCATGTTGTACTTAAAACAAGCTTGTAAGCAAAGAGAAGATTTTCTTCTTTCTTTCTTGGCTTTTTTGATGTTTGCACTAATGTGGGAATTTTTGCAGCCGAAAGCTGAAATTCACTGGGATAGCCATCACTTGGAGATGTGCTGCTTTCCCCCCACTATTTCTAAAAAATGAATATTTGGATATTAGCAGCATCCCATTTCTCTCAGCTGTGGATCTCTGCTTCCACTTTCCCCCAGGATTGTTCAGTGCCAGCGCTCAGGCCTTCGCAGCTCTGGTCTCACTCCAACACCACAAAGCACTGGGAACAGCAGTCAGGATTGCTTGCTGCATCGATCCCTGCACTCTGTGCATTAACTTCTTTTGCTAGAATGGTGTCCGAGCTTCTGGAGTCTATCTTACATGTACCACAAAGTAGATGAGCTGTGAGGGAGGAGGCTACTTTAATTGTTTCCTTTCCTAGGAATGCATTACAGTCTGCTTACAATTTACAAGTGGCATTTTCCCCCTGTAGGACCCCACTTTGTGTTCCATGTAGGGGGAATCATGCAAGACGGCACAATTCAATTTATAGAAGGACTGGTGTGTCCTGTCTCTGAGGACTGGTGTAAAAACCTAAGTAATAGTCTCATGTACCTTGCTCTGGGTTTTGGGGTTTTTTTTAAATGTTGTGTAAAGGGTTCTGCTATAAATCAGCAAGAACCATGGAAGCCAAAAGTGCTGTGCTTGATTTATGGATAACTGAGGTCCCAGGGCAAACTGGGAAGTAAATGAACCATTGGCACCTCCCAGCAATTTTTGACAAATGTGATAAGCAGTTTCTAAGTGTTGCAACTCCATTACTGACTGCTACCAAAACTAATTGTGTTGTATACAATTAGTATATATGCACATACAACTAGTGTTCACAGTTTATGTCCTGAAATTACTACATACCTGGGAGAAAAGATTTGTGTCACTATAAAATAATTTGCTAAATAGTAGAGAGTCTCTACCTAGGCATACAGTTCATATATAAATTGTTTGTTTCGGTGTAAGAATGAAAACACATAGACAGAACCTGAGGGAATGGCAGGAAGATGTGCCAGAGGAGGGTTAGGTAGGATATTAGGAAAAGATTCTTCACCCAGAGAGTGGTGGAGTGCTGGGACAGCTCCCCAAGGAAGCAGTTACGGTGCTAAGCCTGACAGTATTCCAGATGTGTTTGGCCAATACCCTCAGCCACACAGTGTGAATGTTGGGACTGTCCTGTGCAGGAGTTGGACTCAATCTTTGTGGGTCCCTTCCAACTCAAGTTGTTCTGTGATTCTATGTTTTCTCTTCACCACTTGCCTTGTTGGCTTTAAGATTCTCTCTTATTGATTTGGGATTCAAATATTTGGGATTATATTGAATTTTCTCTGAATTTTTTTATGTGATGTGATATATTAGGATGTCAGATTTTGGTTTAATGGATTTGAGGGTACAGTGAGAGATGGAGAAGAAACATTGCATAGGTTTCATGTTTGACCTCTGACTTTCCTGTGCACTCCCCAGCTTTCTTGTAGGCCCCAATACTTTACACAGTTTTCAAATGTGTACAATTCCCAGATATTGCTGTGTTTGGTTTGATCCCATTCTTGCTTTTTGAGTCTTCGGCATGGTCATTCACTTTGCTAAATATTCCACACATAGATTTCCAACATAGGCATTTTTTATACAGATGAGCTGCAAGCTTTGAAGCCAGGCTCATCTGGGAGTGCAAACCCACATCTAAGAATGAGTCTGTGTCCTTCCCCCTGATTATCTATGAGGGCCTCCCTAACAAAGTGCTTGAACCTCTCTTGCTTGAGCAAAGCTACAATGCAGGTGGACCTCTAGAGAGAGGAACAGCAAATGCCCAGTATTCATCTAAGTTTCATCTTAAAGAGGACACTTCTGGCAGGAATAACCTGAGACTTTTACCAACTGAATTCAGCTGGACACATAACAACATGATTGTCTGGAATATCTATTAATTATAAGCCTATTAATAACCATGGCCCACCATACTTTATTAACATTTTGCTGCCTTATGCTCCAAGTCACTTATTTAGATCCACATCTGTTGATCTGCTGGTCTGCCCTAAATACCAGTTTGAAACTATCAGATCCAGAGCCTCTAGTAATTATGGTCCACTGACATTATAATTAGTCTTTCTTAGTTTGCATAGCAGCTTTGTAGTAAAAAGCTTCTAGAGAAAAGATATTTCTGGATGGAAGAGAACTGGTACACTGTTACTTGTAATGTCTAAAAATTAATGCAAATTAATTCCCCCAAACAAATAAAAACCAAACCACAAAATAAGACGAAGAAAACAAAACCCCACTTTGAATATGACTTCAGAAATAGTGTAATTCAGAAGGAGATAACAAATAAAATTGTAAGTAAGAATATAAAAAGAAATACTGTGCAAATAACAATGAATAATGAGGCCCTGGAATGGATTGCTCAGAGAAGCTGTGGATACTTTGTCCCTGGAAGTGTTCAAGGCCAGGTTGGATGGGGATTGGAGCAACCGGATGCAGTGGGAGGTGTCTTTGCCCATGGCAGGAGTGTGAAACTGGATGGGCTTTAAGGTCCCTTCATTCATGAACCATTCTGTGATTCTATGATTGAAGGTTTCTATCCTGCTTAATGGGAGTACAGGCTTGTGTTGTGTTCCCTGCCATCCATAAATCAATCTGTTTCCTGCAAATGAAGTTTGCACTTGAACTTGCCATGCCCAGTGGCACATGTACCATTCAGCACATGGCTCTGTTGGGGCGGCTACAACACTTTGCATTAATTCTCTGACCACGTCTGGCCACTGGTGAGGTGTCAGCCCCTCTAACTGGCTGCAGTTTGAGGTTCCAAAACATGGAAGTAAAAATGTGAAAGTTGCATTCTTAGAGTATAAAACGGTGTAGTGTAACTTACCACTGTAGATGTGGAACTTTCTGTGTGTGTCTTGCATCCACTTGCCACGCTGATTGTTTTATAGAGTGCATTATTTACCCACAGACTGTTTTCAGTATAAATATTTCCATGTTTCCCATTTAACTCCACTGTTTGTTGTGGTCTGCTGTTCTTTGTGATCCCACTCAGCCAAAGAAGTTTTGTTCGCTGTGTAACTTCATGTGGAATAGCTGAATGACCCACATCCATGACGAATCGGCTGTTGTTTCTGTGGGGCCACTAAAGTAGAGAAAGGATTTAGACAACAACTGTAAATAGGAGTGGCAGCAGTGAGATTCTGTCTCCAGTATGGATAGTATTTAGCTTCCTCCTAAGTTGATTGTCTGTGTTAAAGACATGAGCTGTTCTTTTTGTCCCATTGTTTTTCTCTTCCGTGTCATTTTTCTGTGTCATCTCTTCTGTGTTGCCAAGTTAAATTAAGTATTAGCTATTAAAGTTATTCATGTTTCCCTACCAGAGTCCCCTCTGTTAGCATCTCCCATACCTTATCCATGTAACCTGATGCTGTTTCCTGCTGTCTGCTTGCACACACTCTCTCTGCATCTTGCCTTTCTGTCGTTTCTATACTTAACACATCTACAGTGTTTGCTTTATCAGGGAAATCCATCTTCAGTTTAGCATGCTCATTTTTTTTCTCAGAGAAAGGTGGATAAGGCTTCTGTTTGCGAGTCCTCGTAGTGTTGACCTCACCTTTCTGTTAGATTCTTTTGAGTCCTGACTATAGATTTTCTATTGACCATGTTTGGCTTTTCTACCAGTACCTCTCTTGTGCCTTCCTTTTTTACAGTCTAATTATGATTGTATGCAATTGCTGTAGGTGGGTACGGCATCTGTGTCCTTTGGCTCCCTCTGCACTATTCTTTCTCTGATTCCTCTTGGCTTCGCTCTGTGTATCTCTCCTGGCTCCCTCCTACATCTTTCTCCCTCTGGCTTTCATTTGTATTCCAGAGTCACTGAACAGAGGAGAAATAACTGTTCAGTGAGGTTAATGATGCCATAAAAAGGACAAAGATCTGGGTGCATAGGAGGAGAGAAGGCTTTCAGGCTGCCTGCCTGTAGGAAAGGCAGCTGGTATGAGATGTGTGTTGCATGGCTGTTCCATCCTTTGTGACACTGTAGACTTTAGCTGGTACTAGAGCCCAAGTCTGCATGTTTTCTTTTCATACATCTTGTCATTACTAGAATAAATTGTATAGATCAAAGAGCAGAGATCATCCCTATGGCCCTCCTAAAGATTTGCTCAGTTTTTCCCCTACACAAGATCTCTGTAAGATTTCTGAAGTTCTGACATGAAATTGATACTTTTTGAGTGCTTGGATCCACTGAAGGAAGGTCATCTTTTTGACTTAAGATTATTACTCTTGAATATCAGGTCCTACTAGAATGTGCATCGAGGGGATTTCTCTTTGCTTTCTCACAATGATTGGTTTATTTTGGGTTAGGTTGCTTTACCCCATATTAAATCTATTCAGGAATCATTGTGCAGATTTCAACACCTTTGTCCCTGGCGGTGTCCTCTGGGCAGGAGAAAGTTACGTTTATGATAGAAGCTACACAACAGTCTTTGAAGCAATGGTTCAGAAAGTACTGCAGGAAAAAGAAGAGGGAAGAAGCCCCAAATGCAGTACATCAAAAGAATTTGGGGCTTTCAGAAGGCACAGTTGCTGCCCCTATACTCATAAATAATTACAGCAGTTTGTGTCTCTTCTCCATAAGAAAGCAAAAGTGAAGCAAGAGTACTGTTCTCTTCGCTAAGGAGCTAGTTTTCCCTCCATTTTTTTAGCCTTGGTTTCTTTGACTTCACTTTCTAAATTTCTCCTCCTAGGAGACATTCTCCACAATAAATACCGCTCCTGTTAATGAATGTATTCTGAATTAAAATTCCTGGTAATAAAACAAATTAGCAGAGTGCTCTGGCTTTGGATGGCACTTGCCATTCCTGCAAATGTTAGTGGTTACTCAATTTTTCCAGTAATGGTGAGAGAAAATTGCAAAGATTAAATTTGTTCCAATGAGAGAGCAGAGACTGACTTGGTGCACAAAGTCTCAGCAGGTTCTAATCTGGAATTTAAAATATGTCAACTTTGGGAATGTCTTGTAATTCAATACACAAACACACAATGTGCTTGTGATGGAAGATGGTGTCTTTCACCTGACGTCAGCTTGCGAGGGGCTGGTTTACCTGTTAAGTATTCTGTAAGCTATTTTTTTTCTTCAAGATGTATGTATTTCTCTGTATGGTGAAAAGTATTATGCTAAAGGCATGAGAGCTATGCTTTACATGTATTTTTATGTGTGTGAATGTAGAATCATAGAATGCCAGGTTGGAAGATTGCTTTTATTTTGAAGATGAGATGTTTTATCTATCACTATTTGATTATTCACTGTGATGTGTTACCATAATTTTATTTCACAACAATGTATGGATGCAGATGTCTGTCTTGGTGGGTTGATCTGTGTGCAGAGATGCTTCCTAATGTTATTTTGTCTTTATCCACCAATTTTGACAGAGAAACATTACATTCCTTTTATCTGTCAAAATGAAATCATCTTCTCCAAAGAGCTCCTGGATTTCAATCTTAGGAGTAAAGATAAAAGCAAAAACCAAAGTGGGGGTAGTAGTCCAAACCCTTTCTGGCCAGGATTATCGATTACCCAGTCAAGTATTGGACAGGATGATTTGACTTTTGTGAGTGAGATGGCGTTGCCAAAGACTTTGGTACCAAAACAATTTCTTTTAAGTGCTAGAACTGCAGGGGATGAAAGAATCCCCTCAAACAATCTTATGTCTCTGGTTATTCTGACCTCTAATTTTCACTTCAGATGCATGGCTGTGCTAGCACAGCCATGTGACAGCTTACTTGCATTCCTCAGGAAAGGTGTGCATCACTTGTTTGGAAAGTGAAAAGCACTCTGGTGCTTTCAACTGTATTGTAAACATCAGAAAACTGGAACCATTTAGTTAAACTCTTCCAGAGCTACAGGAAGGGTAAATATTAAAACAAATGATAGTGTTGAATGTTATTTTATGCTAAATTGCTATACTACCATAATGAATGAAGGCTGAAGCATGTATAACTGAACACTCTTTGTAAATACACTTGTAAGGATTTTTCTTCATCAGTCTTGGAAATACAGTGTCAGCATCAGAAGAGGCTCTTTGCGAATCATTGGATTCTGAAATCACTTTGGTTGTTGCAGAGGCTCTCCTTGCAGTGGCCCACCTTCTGCAGCAGGCAGAACTTCCTAACTCCTCCCAACCTGCTGCTATTGCTCTTTGTTTAGCCTGAGTATGAAGGAGGTTCTTCCAGAGGAGAGGAGTTGAAAAACAGAGTGATAAAGGTTTAAGATCCAAATGTTTCATGTTCAAACTTATCTACTACACTCCAGATAAAAAGCTAACTAGAAGTAGTAGTCATTTTCTGTTAATGTCCTCCATGTCACAGTTTGAGCAGCAGAACTGCACTTGTGACTATTGTGGAAGTAAGTACCTTTTATGTTGAGGTAGATCTAGAAGAATTCTGGTACCCATGTTTCTTGAGTATTACTATCTTGTGATGAACTTTATCAGCTTTCTTCTTTGGGACTGCATCCCACAGCCAACTGTTATGCAGTACTGGTTCCAAATACAGTTTAAAGACAGTTGACATGGAGATGATTGTACAGGGCAACAGGAGTATGACATTTATTTTACTCTGATTAGGTGGTATTTGTTGGTGTGGGTTTAATATGGTATTGTATGTTTTTAAGCTGAAAGAGGGGAGATGTTAGGGAGAAATGTTTTCCTGTGAGGGTGGTAAGGCCCTGGCACAGGTTACCTGGTGAAGTTGTGGCTGCCCCATCCCTGGACATGCTTAAGACCAGGTGGGATAGGGCTTGGAGCAACCTGGTCCAGTGGGAGGTGTCCCTGCCTGTGGCTGGGTGTTGAAACTGGAAGGGCTTTGAAGTCCCTTCCAATCCAAACCGTTCCATGATTCTGTGTTTGTCTTCTGTCAGGGTGTCACCTTGAGTGCAACTTCTGTATCATTTGTACCGTAACAAACTAATGAGTATATGATCTGTTATTGTTAAAAGTGTAAAATATACCTTGATATTTTAATTTGTATTGCTGATTTGTAACTACAAGGACTGGTGTATCCCTAGCAATTCAGGCTTCATTTATATGTGTTGAGAACTGTGCCTTTTTTGCATGGTGGATAGCGTTGATCATCTCTAGAAATACAAGAGACATGTGAGTTGTGCTTGACCTCCTGCTTAGTAATCTTTAGTTTTAAATCATTCTTAAGTATTCACACACTCTAAAAACTCAAGTCTCATGACATGTGGTATAAATTGGAGATTACAAAGTCATTCTGTAGAACTGACCCTCTTAAATTCTTGTAGTGTTTTCTACCTTAGAAATTCCACTCCGGTCTTTGCAGCGCAGTCTGTCTCTGACACCACTTGCTTTCACCCCATATTACACTTCATGCCTGTAAAGTTTAGCCAGGTCGTTTAACAATGGTTACATCCCTGGGTGACTGTTAGGAATTGTATTGCATTATCAGGATAAAATCAAATAGCATCAGTAGTGGCAAGTGGTGCAATAGCATTACAGATACGGTTATCTATAATTCTCATTATATTTTGGGACCTCCAAATCCTTTCGCAGATCTTTGTAGGCCATTTCCTTTGCAATAAAACTTTCTGCATTGTTGCAGTTAAAAGTATTTGTCTGAAAATGTAGTGATGTCTGATAACTGCACACTGGAAACCCCTTCTAGGATCACATCTCTCTTACATAGACTGTGTTGAAAGGTACAGTGATCGTTCTTCTCTTCATCAATTACTGTTAAAATCTTCCATTTGCTTTTTTGAAACCCTGAAAAAGATAGTATATAATCAATATCCCAATCAAACTGGATAATTATGCTCGAAGAGACCTATTCAGAGTTAGCTGTCTGCACACAACTGAGTGTGCTGAGGCAGGGCTGAATCTGCACGAAATTGTTCACCTGCATGATAGCAGAGTGCTAGTGGAGAATGTTTAGTTCAGCTGTAGCCATCTGGAGTACATCACAGCTTGATTTAGAGTAAGAGTTAGTGTCTAGGCTTTTTGAAGGTAGCTAATGCAAATCAACCATAGTTTGGAAAAGTTTCAGTATCAATTCCATCACCTGCCTTGGAAGGAGAAGGCAGCAGGATTCATCTAGGGATAATCTTAGCTAGGTAAAAATTAAAGTATTTACAGTGTTCAGTCTTCTGTATTACCTTGCAGGTGCAACAACAAGTGGCAATTTAGCAATAAAATAAAAGGCAAGAAAGGAAGAGGGAAAGCTGTGTCTGCTGGCCACCGGTGGGCATCCCAGCATCAGAAGCGCGAAATCCTCTGATTACTTTGGTAATAGAGGAGGCCCACTGCACATCCACCTTTGAAGACCTGCAAGACAAGTCTGGCAGTTTTCCCTCCAGAAGGATTCTTTCCTACAAAGTAGAGTAGATGAAAGCAGACTGGTGATAAAAAGGCTGCTGCTAGACCTTTACCTGAGGTGCAGATAGGGTTTGTTCCTTCTGTATCATTTATGCTGTAGCAAAATTGCCTGCAATTTTCCTCATTCCTGGCTCTTCTCTGCTTCTTTCCCTTTGATGTTGTAGCATCCCTCATTCAGCCTGGCCTTGGACACCTCCAGGGCTGGGGCATCCCCTCACCACCCTCACAGGAAAACATTTCTCCCTAATATCTCATCTAAATCTACTTTCTTTTATATCAAGGCAAAATATAGTTTTTTTCCAGGACAGAACTAGAAAGCCTTAAAGTATATGGCAGGTTAGGCTTGCATGGCTTTTTTTCTTATGCGTTCAACCCCTTTTTAAACCTATGCTATCAAATTGGTAGCAAATGAAAATGAACGTAGGTTTTCCAGCTTCAACAGACACCTACAAATGAAAGGACACAGCAGACAGAGAGCCCAGGCTCCAGCCTTTAGCTGTTGCTCAGCACTGCTCCTGTTTTTGAGCACCTTTAACTTTGCTGTCTTTACACATGTGTACATTTGTTGCAGCTAACATTCAGTCGTCATTTCCTATCATGTATCTGACTGGGGTTCTCTAACCATTCTGTCAGGACCTCCATCTTTCTTTTAAAACATGTTTTGGTGCTGGCTTAAGATGACAGTGAGCAGATTTTAAGGGTGAAATGATTTGCAACCACGTTTCTGTGAAACCTCTAGAGTGATTCCTAACTACCAGTCAGAAATCATGTCCTTTCTCACACTACAATAGTCACTTTAAATAGCATCAGCTTCCGTGGAGCAACTTCAGTGGAAAGTTGGCCCTGTACTAACTTGTGTGGGTGCCTTGTCTGTTTAGGGAAATGAGTATTTTGCCTCCATCAGATCCTGCAAGCCCAGTGTTCAGCAGACTGTTGAAGAGCTTGAAATAAACAATTTGTCTTTGGTTGAGCTACCATGCAAGGGGGTGTCAGGGAAAAACTCCTATAGCACAAATTATACAGTACCTGACACACACACCCTCTGAACAGACCAGTGGGTCAGGCTTCAGTCCATGTTGAGCCTTTGGATAAGAGATCATCTTTATCCAAAACTCTTCCACACAGGGCTATATTGTTACAGGAATTTCCTATGCAGCTAATTGTGCTGTTCCAATGCAAAACCTCTTTAACTTTATATGGTAAAGACCCTGGAGTGTTCAATGCATTAATTTCACTAAACACGTTAATTTACCTCTTCTTTGTTTATAACTTTTATTAACAGCATCTTTTTATTGTTGCAGTTCTTTTGATAGCAGTACTTCATGAAAAGCCTCTGTGACCGTTTTGTGCCTCTTCTCTCCAGGTGAAAGGGGGTAGAGACCATTTTTCTAGCGTATGTTTTACTGTACTTGGAGCAGTAGATCTGTGCTGCATGCACTGCTGCCTCACTTGAAGACTTCAATAGCGATCCCTCATCAATCATTAATATAAACATGATTATCAGACTCTAAAATTCAGGTAATTTTATTTTTTGCTTGGCAAAAACTTTTAATCTTATCCAGTAATCTTTGCATTTTAATGTGCTGCTTTGAAATGATGCATTGTGAAGAATGCAGAATGATTCCTAGAAATTAGCTGCTGTAAAATACATTGAAACTACACCTCAGTTCAGGGTACTGAATGAGAAGTGGAGGTGAAAGCAGTTCAAGTAATTAATAAGGAAAAGAATATCAGTATTTAAAGTGGTGTTGTCGATTGAGCATTGAAGTATAATCTGTGTCTGACTTCATCCCAATCTTGTCTGAGTAACTTCATTTTCTGACAGATCACTGCCTGTGTTTTAGACAGTGTTTCTCTCTAGAAGTGATCACACAGGGCACAACGCTCATTCCTATAGGAACCAAGACCATCCTCGAGCTGATAGAAAGGGGAGGAATAGTGATACGCAGGGAGGAGGGGTGGACAGGAGATGAGACTTCAAACTGACCACCAGAGGATTCCATCTCATAGACCTCATACTCAGGATAAAACTGAGGGATCATGAGGGTCACTGTCTCTTCTTCAATGACTGATGTCCGGTGAGGACCTTGTCTGTCTGTTTGCCCCGATCCTAATCTATGTGTTCCTGAATGCAATTCCAAGTCCAGCTCTCTCCTGCTACTAAACCCAGCCTGGGACGTGTCCCTGTGCCTCACTGCAATGTTGGTGGTGACATAGACATCAGAGGGAGGCAATTTTATATATTTGAATACATTTTGTTGGTTTTTTATTAATATTTTTTTTTCATTAGAGCTGTTATAGTTTACGTTTTCAACCCACAAGTTTTCTTTCATTTCATTTTCCCTGGTGAGGGGGAAGGGAGTTGGGACCATCACAACTGTTTGTGTTTAGCTGCCGATTCAGGCCCGGTGGGTGCGTGCGTGGCTGTCAAGTGGGTGCAGGTATCTGTGTTGGTGTTAAAGTATATGTTTTGGCGTGTATTATCCTGTGGGGCTCTGTCTCCCACTAGTAACAGCAGTCAGTCCTTTGGGTACAGCTGCCTCATCTCCTTCCTCTTCCTTTTCCTTTGCTCACCCTTCACAAATATTTCCAAAGTAACTAAAATGACTTAGCAGCCTCTCAGTTTTCTAATAGAAACTTTCTTTGTCTGCATCAACTGCTCCATAATAATAACCACAAGTAAAAGCAATAGTCTAGGGATCAGAAATTGTGTTGTGAACTCTGGCATACCTTTGCATTCAGAGTGAGCAAATATTACTGTAATTGCTTTACAGAAGGAGCTGAAATAGAGGCAATTGAGGTGGTTTGCTTGGAGTTATCGCAAAAGGAGCTGTTGGGCATGGGCATACATGTCCCCCATCTCCCTTTTCTTATTGTTAACTGCAAAGTTGTGAATTAAAGAAATGCCAGCCTGACCTGCTCTCCTGGTAAGTGTGTGACTAAGGCTTAAATCTGGTTCTCTCCTTCTCCTGAACAAGCAAATGTTAGATATGATTAAACTTGGATGGGAAGTCTTGATTCTGGTTATTTAAGTAATTTGATGAAATAAAATAAATTTCAGTGGTGGGAAGTCATTTGAAGTGAGTTGAATTCACCTGGCAAGTGCCCTCAACTCATAAGGATGTTAGCTTCTCACTGGGACTGCACCTCTGAGCCTGTTTCTGTCCTGTGCCAGCCTGTGTTAGCTACAAACTCAGTGCACTTTCTCCTCACCATCTACACTTCATCTACACCTCCAGCATCTTCCACTTTGATCCGCTCAGTTCTCTCACTCTATCTTTTTGCCTTTCCATTTGTTTCCTCCCAGTTAACATTCCCTCCATCCTAACCGCACAATCACATAGGAATAGAAAATCATAGCTATGGTGATATGTGCAGTCAATATCTAGCTTTAGGTTGCAGAAATTTCCAGCAATGCCTCTTCCCATCTTTTTCTTCCCTATAATACAGAGCTGATGCTATCTACTGCAATGGCTGTAACAGATAATATCTTCTATTATCTGTTGTTTCAAAGCAAAAGATTGGATTGTTAACCTATGGAAGGTAATGTTAAGGTTGGCTCAGTCTTTTCCAGATATATTGTTAAAATAATTTGTAATGAATTGGTATATTCCAAATAATTTGGAGTAGCTGAAGAAACTACATTTACCTTAAAATAGTCCCTCTCTAGTGCATTCTCTGAAAAAAACAGTTTTAAACACCAACTTAAATTATTCTGTGATGCACAGAGTCTTATATGTGAGTTGAAATCAATGAAACTAAAATTCAGATATAGGATATGCTTAATCAGCATCTAAGAATGCACAGTACTTTGTTTACAACCCAGAGTCAGTCTGAAAAGAAATATATCTCCTTCTATCCAATGGGCTCTGATTTCAGGCTTTCACAGGGAAAAGGTATAGAAGCTTACTATTGCCTTTACTTCTGATTGTTTGTAGGGTGCAAAACTCCAGGCTGGAAGAATGCTTTATGTTTACACAGGTTTGCTTGATGTTTCATTATGTGAAAGCTTTTGGGTTTTATTCTTTGGGTCCACTGCAAATTCTCTTTTGCTCCTCTGTGTATGTGTAATACATGATGTTGCAATGTAAATGTTAGTTGCTTTGTTTCTTTTTTCCTCATAACGTTTGATAGGGCTTTGCAAATTAACTTGGGTAATTGAAGCAGACTTGTTTCTTTAACACTAATTACAGCCTATCTTTGGATGCATGATCTATTTCAGAGCCATTTCTGTGACTAAGTGGGCTGTGTGGCAGTAGACTCAAGACTCCAGCTTAATAAATCATTGCCCGCTTGGTCAGCTTTAGGCGTGAAAGAACAAAAGCATAATATAATTTCTGGTTCAAGTAAAAGATTATCAAGAAAGATTTGCGAGTTGTGTGCAACCCCCTAGCCTTCTGGGAAAGAAGGCATTCTAGAACTCACTGATCTTCCACCATGAATAAATAAAGCAGTCTTGCCAATTAGAAGTACTTTATTGATAATCTGCAGATTTATTTTTTGCCATAGCTTGAGTGTGGGTACCACAAGACAAAGTTTAATTCAATTGTGTGGGTCCCCTGGTGAGAGGCAAGCAATGTGTGCAAGAGCCCTTCCTTGCATTGAGGACGCAAGGTGCTGGAAACTGCCCACAGCTTCCCGATCTGGCTAACCCTTCAATGGACTGCAAAGGTAGTAAGGGAACAAACATCTTGCACAAATCCTAATAGAAGCCCAGCTTAGTGGTTTAGGGTCTCAAAAATACAAGAGAGATCTGCAGCATCAAGTGATAATCTCTTTGGAGGTTAAATTAATATCTTGAGTGCATGCAGATGAATGAGGGTGGTTTAACTGTAGATGACTGAAGTTTAACTTATTTCAGTGGCTCTCTCTGTCTCCACTTCTAATTGTACCATATGGCGTCACGTAATAGGAGCCAAGTGCAGATGCCAGTTACATCACAATATGATATATTATAAAGCAATTGAGTCTGAAGTGCAGATTTATGATAGAGCTCTTCTTTGTTAAAATCAAACAAACAAACCCACCATCTGATCTATTACAATCACTGACTAAGCCTCTGTTTTTAAAGCTTGTGTTCCAAAAAGTTGTCCCTTGGCATGCATTCTGGAAGTGTCAGAAGGGGTTAAGAGCAGAGGGAAGGATTCTGGAGGTGAGTCTACCTTTATGGTGACACTAAAATGTTTTGCTAAGGAAGCCAAAGTGCTGAGATCCCTCAGTGAGCCGCGGGTTCCTCCCCACTAATGTACATCTAATGAAGCTAGAGCACCTGTTACCCTGGGGCTTGTGCAAAAGCCCCATTTTAGAATGCATGACCATCAATTTTCTTTCCTCTCCCCACACACCTGTTGCTACAGCTTAAGGATGTGGAAGAGACCATTCTACTCATTCAGTTCTTACCCCCATGTAACTCATCCTGGAAAATTTGATTGGTGTTGTAGACTCTGGGCTTGATCGGATGTGACTGTGACTATCTCTCAGGAGGTACTCAATACCAAAGACCCCAGAGTGATGGAGAATCCTTTGCATACTTTCACCTTTTTCTGGGTGGGATTATATGGTTCTAGGAAACTCAGACAAACTTGGAAGTGAAATTAGGTGCCAGTGAGGTTCCTTCACCTGCTTGTGTGGACATCATCATGAAAAATTAATAACTCGATCAATGAAGCAGTGGGTTTTCCGACATTGTAGTCTCATTATTTACATCTAGAGTTCACAGCTGGCTCTTTGGAAGCTGCCAAACTGTCATTTCTTTCTCTGCTCTGTTAGCAGGACAGGTGGTGAATCATGGAATCACCAGGTTGGAAGAGACCCATCGGATCTTCTAGTCCAACCATTCCTATCAAACACTAAACCATGTCCCTCAGGATCTCGTCCACCCATGCCTTAAACATCTCCAGCGAAGGTGAGTCAACCACCTCCCTGGGCAACCTGTTCTAATGCCCAATGACCCTCTGTGTGAAAAACTTCCTCCTGATGTCTAGCCTTAATCTCCCCTGGCGGAGCTTAAGGCCATTCCCTCTTGTCCTGTCCCCTGGCACTTGGGAGAAGAGGTCAGCACCCTCCTCTCTAGAACCTCCTTTCAGGTAGTTATAGAGAGCAATGAGGTCTCCTCTCAGCCTCCTCTTCTCCAGGCTAAACAACCCCAGCTCTCTCAACCATTCCTCATAAGGCCTGTTCTCCAGTCCCTTCACCAGCTTTGTTGCTCTTCTCTGGACTCGCTCCAGAGCCTCAACATCCTTCTTGTGGTGAGGGGTCCAGAACTGGACACAGTATTCAAGGAGCGGCCTCACCAGTGCTGAGTACAGAGGGAGAATCACCAACCTGGACCTGCTGGTCACACCGTTTCTGGTACAAGCCAGGATGCCATTGGCCTTCTTGGCCACCTGGGTACACTGCTGGCTCATGTTCAGTTGGCTGTCAACCAACACCCCCAGGTCCTTCTCCTCCAGGCAGCTTTCTAGACAGACTTCTCCCAGTCTATAGCTCTGCTTAGAGTTGTTGTGCCCCAAGTGCAGGACCCGGCATTTGGCTGTGTTAAACCTCATCCCATTAGACTCAGCCCAGCGGTCCAGCCTGTTTAGGTCCCTTTGCAGAGCCTTCCTACCCTCCAGCAGATCGACACTTGCACACAGCTTAGTGTCATCTGCAAACTTGCTAAGGATACACTCAATGCCTTCATCCAGGTCATTGATGAAGACATTGAAAAGGGCTGGACCCAGCACTGAGCCCTGGGGAACCCCACTTGCCACTGGCCTCCAGCTGGATTTAACACCATTTACTACCACTCTCTGGGCCCGGCCATCCAACCAGTTTTCTACCCAGGAGAATGTGCGCCTGTCCAGGCCAGAGGCTGACAGTTGCCATAGCAGAATGCTGTGAGAAACTGTGTCAAAGGCTTTACTGAAGTCCAGGAAGACCACATCCACAGCCTTTCCCTCGTCCAGCAGCCGAGTCACTTTGTCATAGAAGGCAATCAGGTTAGTTTGGCAAGACCTGTCTTTGGTAAACCTGTGTTGACTGGGCCTGATCACCCAATTCTCTTGCATGTGCTTCATGGTAGCACTCAAGATCACCTGTTCCATGACTTTCCCTGGCACTGAGGTCAGACTGACTGGCCTGTAGTTCCACGGATCCTCCCTGCGACCCTTCTTGTAGATGGGCACTACATCAGCCAGCCTCCAGTCCAGTGGAACCTCCCCATTCTTCCAGGACTGCTGGAAGATGATGGAAAGGGGTTTGACCAGTACATCCGCCAGCTCCTTCAGTACCCTAGGGTGAATCCCGTCTGGCCCCATAGACTTGTGGGTGTCTAGTTGGGCAAGCAAGGCTCTGGCCACCTCCTCTTGGATCATGGGAGCCTCGTATTGCTCCTCTAGTTCCGGGGTTTGTACACAGAGGGAACAGCTTTCTTTACAATTAAAGACTGAGGCAAAGAAGGCATTAAGTACCTCAGCCTTCTCCTCATCCCCTGTCACTGTTGTTCCTTCTGTGTCCAAAAGGGACTGTATGGTCTTCCTAGTTCTCCTTTTGTTATTTATATATCTATAGAAAGATTTTTTTATTATCTTTCATGAACTTTGCTAACCTGATTTCTAGTTGAGCCTTAGCCCCTCTGATTTTTTTCCCTACACAACCTCACTTCCCTCCTGTAGTCTACACAAGAGGCCTGTCCCCTCTTCCAGAGTCTATAAACACTCCTCTTCTTGTTAATGTCACTTAAGATCTCTCTGCTCAACCAAGCTGTTTTTTCCCTTGCTGTCTTTTTTTCCGGAACACGGGGATGGCTCTCTCCTGAGCTGCTAGGATCTCCTTTTTGAAGAGCTCCCAGCCCTCATGGGTTCCCTTGCCCTTAGGTACTGTCTCCCATGAGACTTTGCCAACCAGCCTTCTAAAGAGTTTAAAGTCTGCCCTCTGGAAATGTAATGCAACTGTCCTGCTGACTACCCTCTTCACTTCGCCTAGAACAGAAAACCCTATCATCTCATGATCACTTAGTCCTAGGCATCCTCCTACTGCCACATCCCCCACCAGGCCTTCTCTATTGACAAACAGCAAGTCCAGGAGGGCACCTTCCCTTGTTGGTTCATTCACCAGCTGTGCAAGGAAGTTGTCTTCCACTCACTCCAGAAACCTCCTAGACTGCTTCCTTTCTGCTCTATTGTACTCCCAGCAGATATCAGGGAGATTGAAGTCTCCCACAAGAACAAGTGGCATTGATTTGGAGATTACCCCCAGCTGTTTATAGAAGAGCTCATCAGCTGCTTCTCCTTGGCTGGGTGGCCTGTAACAGACTCCCATCACAAAATCTACCTTCTTATGTGCTCCTCTGATTTTAACCCACAGGCACTCAATCTCCTCATCGCCACAATCCATCTCAATAGTATCCAATTCCTCCCTTACAAAGAGGGCTACACCACCTCGTCTCCTATCCTTCCTATCCCTCCTGAAGAGTTTATACCCCACCATAGCTGTACTCTAGTTATATGAGTCATCCCACCATGTTTCTGTGATGGCAATGACATCATAGGCTCCTTACCCTATGACAGCTTCCAGTTCTTCCATCTTATTCCCCATGCTGTGTGCATTGGTGTAAATGCACTTCAGCTGAGTAGCCGAGCCTTCAGCCCTCTTAGAGGGGACAGTGTTTGTTCCCAATTGCCTGTTAACTGGAGTAGCTTGCACCAGAGTATCTGTATCTCCTTTACTGCTCCAGGGTGCACTCTCCCCCACTTCCTGTGCGGTGATGTGCTGGTGGTCCTCACCAGCACACCCTCTCCTAGTCTCTAGTGCCCCACATCCAGGCACGCACTTGCCTAGCCTTGACTCAATCCCCTCCCCCTTCGCATCTAGTTTAAAGCTTGATTTATGAGCTTAGCTATGTTTTTAGCAAGGGCCTTAGGCCCGCCAGGAGACCCACGTGAAATTCATGTTGTTTTTATTTTACTTTTACTTTTTTTTATGGAGTAAAAATCAGCATAGCTCTCTGTTTATTTCCTTTTGAATGTCTCCAAATGATTACTGAAACCTTTATGAACAGCAGGAATAATAGCAGAGTATTTGCAGTTGTGCCTGTGGTCAGAAGGAAAAGCATTATTGGTGATACTAATTTGTTTGAGTTTGCCCAAAATTCAAATAGCATAGGGAGAGTCTTGGTTGAAGAAATAGCTCCTTGGAAAAAAAGAATAGTTTTCCCAATGATTTTGAGCTTGAGTGACCTAATCAGTGTATTTAAGAATTTCCTCTTTAGAAAAACTAATCTGATATTCTTTGAAACATTTTAGCATTCAATATCAAAGCAATAGTCCCCTGGAATATGAGGGGAACACCAGCATCCATCTGCGAACGGAAGGATTCAAACAGTCATTTCTGCCATTGCCAGTTAGGGAAGCTTTAAAATAACAGTCAACAGGACTAATCTGCAGGTGAAGAAACTGCAACACATGTGCTTTCTGACTGTCATTTGACCTGTGTGTAAGCATGTCTATCTTCCATTATTCCCAAACTGAATAATCCTTGGATAAAACCAAAGCTGTCAAGTGGAAATTATCGTCAGAGCTATGTAGTCCTGACAGGATGCAGAGCTTACTCCTCTCCTCTGGCTTTTGTTGCATGGCTTACTGAGCGAGGGCTGAAATAAAACAGTTGTACCAGAGTGTGTGAATCTTCAAGTACAACAGAATGATCTGTCCAGACTGAAAATGCAGGGAAAGATGAAACAGGAGAAAGATTAGGGGTGATGTACAGGACCTGAGACAACGCAGTGACACTTCTGCTGAAGAGGAGTATATGGGTTTGATCAGATGGGTCAAGCACTGAACTGAAGGGTTCTCAGTTCCTCCTTACGTCTGCCCTTGGAGACCAGGATATTCATAAAGCTATTTGGTTACAGAAGTAAAGAAGCACCCTGGCAAACTCATGCCATACGTGACAAGAAGCAGATCCTCCCAAGTGGAACAGAGCATACGTTTGCCTTTCAGTTTTACCCAAAAAGAATTTTCATTGTTCCTAGTAATTTAATCCAGGTTCCCTCCCCTCTCTGCATGTTCTTTAACAAGAAGTTCCATGTATAAATTCATTTGTCTGCTCTTCTGCTATTAAAGAGTTTCAGAGGAATGATTAGAAAAAGCTAAGTATGATTATTGTGAAGATTTTGGTCTACCTCTGGCCACTGCCCTCTGTGGTCAAATGGTTCAGCTGTTTTTATTTGGTACCTGGAAGAGTGTTGTTTGAGGAGAGAGTACACTGTTGCACTTTCACTCCCTGGCTGCTCTTGGCTCCTTATACTGTCAGGGGAAGGAGAAGGTTTTCCAGGGGGGAAACTCAAGGCATCTAAATGACCCTCTTCTTCTAGATACCTCTCTAGAAACAGGTCTCTTCAATGGATTATGTAAAGCTTGTGTTGAAAAAAACCACACTGCTGTTTCCCTCAGAAGTTTTTCCATGTCCAGTACAGTTTTAGGTTTGCTCTCATAAGTTGTTTTAGCTGCATCTTTCCAGCTTTAGCTGGGGATATCTCTGGAGATGAGCCTAAGTAGTCCAATAAACCCCAGGGAGTTTTGTTAGGTGGAGTTGCCAGTCAAAAAGCTTTTATTAGGGGTAAAGTGATGAGCCTTTGAGAAAGTCCCTGTGGCAGTGAGGAGCCCCTGGAACAGCTGTGACTCAAGAAGCCAATGATCCAGCTACAGAATTGTGTTGGTTTGTGTTTCTGTGGGACTGGAGTTGGGTTTGTGGATAAAAAGAGGCCTGCAGCCTGAAGGAGGTCCTGTTTGAAAGACCATTCCATCACAGCCAAGCTGTATGTGACAGTCCTGCTGAAGGCACTGGCTCACCAAGAGTAAAAGCTTGAAGAAAGTGTCCTAAGTAAGTGGAAGTCAGTAATAATTTTGTTATTTTTAACAAGAAGGGAGCTACGAGGTTCGTGTTAGCAGATTCTGGTTATGTCACCGAGAGCTGATATTCAAGGTAGATGATTGAGTGTGACTGCAATCTTGCAGCCTCCCAAACTATAACCATCGCAAATTAGGCAGAGCTGTGGTTTGTGGCTATCTCAGCAGACTACTGGGCTTACAGCTGGAGGGGTGTCAGGCCACTTGTGGCTATTTGAGCCCCAGTCTTCCCCTGCAGCTTTCCATGGAAGATGTGTTTCAGCTCCCTGAACACTACCTGCTGTATCCAGCTAGAAAAACAAAATCCCTGTGCCTGAAAAACCTGTATAATGAGCATTGTTCTGACTGACTGAATTTCTTCCTTCCAGTTGGTTTCAAGCATCTCTGGTTAAGTAATTTTCCTCTCATCACCCTGGTGCTGTCACTTACCCCCACACTTTAATTGGAGCACCTTCCCATCATCTACCACATCACCTTTATCACCAGAGCAATCCTCCATCTCATCTTTCAACTCTTTCCAGCCAGCCCATTCCCCATGCACTGCTCTGTCCTCCCCATCTGAATCTCCTGTCTGTATGCATGGCTTAAAAAATTCTGCTCTTCTGTCACCAAAATTGAAGTGATCTCTTACAACATTTTTAAGATACAGGCTACAAATTCTGAAAAAGAAGGGGATATTCAGGCTTTCATAGCAAGAAGATTCAAGCTATAATCTATGTATTTTGGAAAAATCCATGAGTTTTGGGTTAGTCTGGAAAGTTTTACTGACAATAACAAACATTTCAGTGAAATCTTGTTGATGAGAATTTCATTTCGCTCAAAATTAAAATTTTCTCTTATGCTTATATCTGCCATTTATCTGCTGTTTGAAATCACTAGGTATTGAAATCAATAATGTTTGGGTTTGTAGAGGATAATTTGTTTTCAAATTTGAAATGGCATTTTAAAATCTATTGATGTGAACTTTGTTTTCAGACAAAACAAACAGGACAATGACACTAACAGTACCCTTCCTCCTGATAGATCAATAATGGAGGGTATTTTTCTTGGCAGATATTATTCTGAATCCCTTTAATTTCACCTATTCCTCTTCCAGATAATTTTAGTTTCCAAATTATAGGCCAATCCTTTCTTAACTTATCACACAACCAGAATGTTTAAATTATCTATGACGTGCTCTTTGATAGAACAGAAAACACGATGAGGTCCATGTCACTGCACTACCATGAATTATTTGACAGCTCTTTCCAAGGTATGTCAAAAACATTTTGAGGAAAGTTTTCTACTATTTGATCTGTGTTTGGTCAGTATCCGAGTCCTGGAGAAGTGCATTTCATTTTCTTTAAACAGATGTTTAGTCTGTCACATACAATGCCAATGAGATTAGGTAATTCCAGGTGATCTTGAGTTTGTTCTATGTAAGTCTTTACAGGACAGGCGACCCTTACTGAGGCAGTGCAGGAAACTCATTTGTCTCGTGTCTATTGTCTTGCTTGTCACAGAAAATCATTTATCACAATGCCAGATGCGTTGGAACCATTATTCTGCTCTATGCTATATCACTTTTATATTATGTTAACTATGATTCTATGATTCTACGATTTTCACATTTTGGATCACAAGCAAAAATTCCATAACACGCTCTGAAGGTGTTTATCAAATCCACAGCTCTTGCTATAGTACATCTTAGGGAAATCAAAATAAGTGCTGTTGGTGTGCACTCTGAGACCAGGCATTGCCATTTAATACAGGTATCACAACAGTGATTTGTTCATTTTAGGAGAAAAAGGATATCTGTATAGTATGAAACAAGATGGTATTACGTGGGATGAACTAAATTCATTGGAAAATAGGTTAGGAAGAGATAGCTCACCTGCAGTTTGCATTGACTTGAACTGTAGATAGAGTAGGTATTTAAGGGCAGGACTTGACATGCTACCTATAGAAATGACAGGAAGATTATCTTTAAGTGTTAGCTTTCACAATGCATCACAAGCAAGTTTTTAACTCCTGAAAAGTGGCATTCGGTGAGCTCGGGTTCCTGCACAGGCATTAATCTCACTGGGTGAAACTTTTGTGGGTAAAGACTCTTGTGGTCATGTGCTTCAGTGTTAAAGTTGCAGAACCAGACCCTAAGGAGAGAAATGTTTTCCTCTGATACTTCAAATGGTCATCCCTACAACCTGTAGAGATGGGACAAGGGGTAGTGGTTTTAAACTGAGGGGGGATGGATTTAGACTGGATATAAGGAAGAAATTTTTTACCATGAGGGTGGTGGAACCCTGGCATAAGTTGCCCAAGGATGTAGTGGAGGCCTCATTCATGGAAACATTCAAGGTCAGGTTGACTGGGACTCTGAGCAACCTGATGAAGTTGAAGATGTCCCTGCTCACTGCAGGCAGAGCTGAACGAGATGACCTGTAAAGATCCTCTCTGACTCAAAGCATTCTATGATTCTCTATGTCACTTCAGTGTAAGGTCATTTCATCACCTTCAAATTATGTGTTCAAAACCCCTACTTGGTTCCTGAGAACTGCTCAGGGCACTAGTAGGGCATGAGTAACAGCCAGGCTTGCTACTTGAATTTTGCTATTGCAACAGCAACTAAGGATAATTAAGATGGGAAAATAAAATAATCTTAGCCTCAATATGGTTTCTGTTCTTGACTTTTACCATTTGCACTGGATGAGATACATGCCTTTGAAAGAAGAGCTTGCTTTGCTTTGGTGTAGTCCTCTGATAGTACCTGAGCAGGACAGCAGCATCCATGTCGCTCCCTCCAATGCTATATCTGCTTTCCACAAGTTTTTGTCCCCACACATTCTTTCCCTCATGCCCCTCTGCACCATTTAGAACTGTCCTTGTCCATCATCTCTGTGCCCCAGGAGTAGTTGATTCCAACCTTTTGTTAGTGCAATCTCCAAGTTACCTGCATTTCTTTATAGGTCTTGTCACAGTGGATTTAAAGGGAACTTCCTTTGGTGTTTAGGTTGCCAGACCTTTCTAGGTTGCTGGAGGGATTCCCTGACACCTTTTCTCACTAGGAAAGTTGGTAGGGAGTTCCTGCTGTGTGCAGAGATCTAAACTCCTTGCAGGAATGGAATCATTCTAATTCCAGGAGTCATCAGGCAGTGATACAGACAGACGGGTTTTCATAATTTGCCAGACTTTGTTTAGGGCTTCTTCCCTCCTCCCTTCTCACCAATGTACTTACACTTTGAGTCTTGACGTTACGGCTCCTTCTGGCCTGGCTGCCCCTGCATGGCCCCAAGTGAAACTCATGGAAGGATGGTCTGGTAGGGTGTGCAAGGTAAAGTACTCCTCTGGTTTAAGGAATCCTTTGACACTCAGAACACTGTAGGTTGAGAGACTGTACTGTGGTTTACAGTATTTTATGTATGTGTGCATGCATGTGTGCCTGTGCTCATCTTGTTGTTATGCTCATCTCAGGGTTTATGCTCTTGTCCCTTGGTGGACAGCTGTGTAAGCAGCTAAGTCAGGTCTTCATCTGACTCACTACAGATGTTCTCCTGTCCTTATGTGTTACAGCAATGGATTGTGGGCAGACTATGCTCTAAGCATTCCTAAGAGAAGGAACAAAGAGTAAAACAAATCAAAATCTGTGATAAAATCCATCCAGACCTGGTGTTTTAGTAGATTTTCTTCTGCCTTTTTTTGCTATATCAGGTGTCCTGTGAGCCTGCTAGCTCGCAGAGGTGCTCTGGGTGATCTCGAGGGGCTCAGGAAACCATATTTTTTGTTCTTTTCCCCAGACGTGACCCACTTCTGTCTAGGATGATCGCTCCATTCTGTATCGAAGTGCAGGGTTTTGGCTGTTGAAGTATATGCCAAACTGGACTAATGGCTTCGAGCCAAGAATAAATCCAAGAATTTATACCTATGTAAGGAGCCTCTCTGCCTGGTCTGTTCAGCCCTAGCAATTTGATTACCTTTTCAAGTCTTTCTTTGCAAGAAGGAAGTTCTCTTTTTCTTCTTCCCTCCTCTTTCAACAATAATATTCTTTACAAAGTGAAAAACTGTCATGCATTATATGAGGCCCAGGTACATGCCATCAATGCTGGGTGGACTTATGCCAAGGATAAGAAGATATCAAGATCTGTTGCAGGCAGAAGAGCCAAACTTTTAAATTTTCTTAATTTTTTTGTTAATAGAAAGGATTCTAAAAATATTTTTAGAAGATCTGAACTGGCCATCCCTACCTGGTGAGTTTTGTTGCCCAGTGTAGGAGCGTGGGGATCACATTAGGAGACTGTGACCATGGCACATCTCTAGTAAAACAGCAAATGGTATGGATTACAAGAGACCTTGTGACTGGGCATTGCTTAGCAACAACACGTTTAGGTCACAAACTTGGTGACATAATTCATGCTGGGGATGAATACATGGTATCTGACTACATAACATGCATAATGTCCAAAACAAGTCACCCTTTCTCTGCCTTCTGGCTACACCATGACCTTCCTGCATTCCTTTCTTTATAAAGCCGTGCTAAGGATGAGAAATCTAACTTTTTCAGAATTTGGAGAACATCAAAGTCTGTTCTACACAATTTTTTTCAGATGAAATTTCTGTTCTCTATTGTCTGGCTAAAAATGTACAGGATGTGGCAGAGTGAAGTGTTCATGCTGCTGTTGAGATCATGGCTTTTTCTTAATAGTTTTCCTTTTTGTGCATCTTTTACTGTGTTTTTACTTTTTGATACATTAACTTGAATGTTTGGATGTTATAGAAGGAAAGTTAGATTTTAGTTGGTTCACTGCAGTTTAAAGATCCTGTCTCAGAAAGCTGCCTTTCCTGCTGTTGATGTTTTGATACCTTTTGAAACAGATAGGTCAGGCCTGTCTGTATCACCCTTGAGTCACAATGATTGTCCCTTTGCAACACATGTGTGCTGCAGGTGATTTCACATGGTGCCTATTTTATACAGTCTAAGAATTGATTTTCTGAGTGTGTTAGTTTTTCAGTTTTAAATAAGCATGCGCTGTGTTATTTTAGGAAAGGACCAAAAAATGCTGCTTGGTGTTGAGACTGGTGACCCATTCAGAGCTTTGCTTGTATTTAAGCCCACCCAAACTCACAAATCAAGTGTTCATGTGCTATTTCACTGGGCCAATAGGCTTTCTCAGAAGATATGTTGAAGGTAGGACCTATAACCTAGACTGCTGGATCAAAAGTCCTATTCTAGATTGTCTTGGAAAAGACTACAATCTGTCATCGTTTCTGAAAAATGAGGTTGTAATTCCAAGCTTCATGCTCAAGGCTCTGAGCTTAAATGGCAGTTACTAAAGTCAAGGTCTGGAAAGACATCTTTCTAAATTGTGAAGAGAAATGGGAAGTCAGAAGATCTAGTCTCCTCTGAACTCCCAGTTGGCAAGCTCCATTTGTAATCTGCTCAGGGTGCTGGTTTTAAGCACACGCTTCTTGTTGCCTTACTCTTTCCATACTCTCTTAGCAGACGTAACAAATATTCGAATGCAAGATTCCTGCAAGGCCAGGTCTGTCATACTGAGTGCCTCAGTGCTCATGTTCCCTTCCAGGATAAACGCAAGGAGCTTTACTCCTTTCAGCTGTCATTTTTTTTTGCCTCTTAACTTCACTAGCACAGTAGAAATCCAGTGACCTAGTTATAAATTAAGGTCAGAAGTGCTGTGTTAGTACATATGGTTTCTACTATCAGATGAATACGCAGATAAACTTGCAGTAGTGATTTTAATTAATCATCCCCTGGGAGCTTTGCTCATTGTGTTCCTAAAAACAGTGCACAAAATGCAGCAGTCTCCAGAGATTCCACACATTGCTTCAAGTGACCCCTCTCCAAAAGAATGGCTGAGAAAAACTGTAATTTCCTTACTGGAATCACATGTCAGCACCTTGCCAGCTGTATTCTTGAATGCTTTTCAGTTCTTTTCTGCACTTGTTGCCCACAAACACCACACATAAACCCATCTACAGGGTGACTCATGACATTACTCTGTGTCAGACCTCCTTTTCTGAAAAGGCTGTGCTGGAGTTATTTGATGCTGTGTTTGCTAATGCCTCGGAGGCCTCCAAGGCAATCCCCAAGTCAGCTGAGTTCACGTTACCAGGGATAAGTGAGCCATCACTTAGACCACATGCCTGCGCAACTTTCAGTCATGAAGTCATTTCTCTATTTATGTGGAAATTACACCTTGTTCATCAAATATATGAAACTGATCATGTTACAGTCAACATTTTACAAGTGCTGGATGGCCAATTCTGGTTGTGACCCATTCAGAAGTTCCCTTTGGCTTTGGTTCTTCCTTGGTGGGCATGCAGTGTTTGTGTTGGCAGATAACCTTGTTACAAATAGGAGTAAACTCATTATTCACAGGATGGATAACTACCCAAGGGAGCAATGCTCACATGCTTTCCCCTTTCCCCCTTTTCTTACTCTGTCCCTCAATGTCTGGATTTCTGCCTTGGGCAGGAAAGTTCCTCAGGGAGTTAAGGAAGTGGAAAATATTGAGGGGGTCAGGGAAGAAACAGCTTCTGGACATTGGTTTTCAAAACTTTGATGTCTATATTAAAGCTAGAACTTTGCAGAGTGACATTTTTCCCTTTTCACCCTGGATCCAAGCTTACACAGCTCCCTTCATGTTTTAGGGAGATCTAAACTGGGAAAGCCCCTTTTAGATGAGGAATTGGGGCTCTCCAAAGCATAGATCCTCAGTGAGATCTCTCTGAAGAAGAGGTAGAGAACTCTGAATAACAAGTCTGTCTGTCTATGCGGGTCCTTATCATCTCAGCTCACTCGCAGGGTGTCTGTTGTCAGAGAATGCTTTAGTGCTCTTAGTTTGCCTTCCCTGCTCATTGAGTCACGGTCAACCAGGTTCTCCCCTGGTCCTCAGAGGACTCTGTGATAGGTCTCAGCACAAGGAAGCAGACGAAGAGAGTGCATTTGTGGTTCTCACCATGATGAAAGGTGAAATTATGCTATCCAAATGGACTCCGTCCTGCTACTGGAAGTTCAGTGTTCCCAAGTAATTTAATAAAACTGAAGCTGGAAAGTTAATTTGAAATTCATTCTGTCTAAAAGATGCATTTAAATCATGAGTCCTTATCTCTGAATTCTTTGCACTGATCACATGAGAAGGCTTATAACATTAGAATTCACATTTTGTAAAGAGAGAGCTTGACATTTTTGGGGGGATTAGGGCAGTCACAGCAAGAGACATTTTTTAGGGGCATATTTGAGGACAGAAAGTAGAACTTTGGAGACTGAACAACACATTTAAGAGCCATAATTTAGAGCTCAGCAGGAGAGAAGCTATGATTCCAGAAAGATAAAAATTCTTTTGCAAAAGAGAGAAAAGAAAAGATTTAACCCTTTCCAGTTTTTGTTTGGATTTTAGGGGAGAATGCAGGCTGATCACTGAAAACTAATCGTACCTATTCTGAACTGGATATATCAAGTTGCACAACTAGTCTCTGTTATCTGGTGGCTATGCCAGCACACACAGTGGTCACCAGCACGTCTGTTTTCATTTTATTTGTGCACTCCAGTCATCTTTTATGGACATTAGGCTGTGACATCAGCTCTTTAGGTGTTTCATTAAAAACCAAAACATCATAGGGATGGAGTAAGAACCCACAGCAGGAGCTCACCTTCAAGCTGGGAATCCACTCAGCACTGGAGCAGTATCGGGGAGCACTAGAAAAGGATAAAATCCATGTCGACAGATTGCTCAGCTGGAATAGTTCCTGCCTGCTTGAAAGCCCAGTCATTCTTTTGGAGCCACTTTACGTCACTGCCTGTAATCTCAGCAAAGGCAGCCCAAACAGCCAGTGAAATCCTCAATCCGATTGGGTTTCTATACATTTCCTTTGGTGACATCAAGAGAGAATCTGAAGAGAAAGCTGACAGACCTATTCTTACACTGGCACAAGATATGGCTGTGATCTTTCCAGTGCACGCAAAATAAGCCTTATCTTTGAAAATGAATTGCTGTGTGTGTCCGTGGCTCAAGGCCACCCTGCAGGAGATACACAGGATGAAAAAGCCATCATGTGTCTTCCTTCCCTGTTAAGCTATGTTCTGTTCTGAACCCTTCAGTCTGCGTAGGAACAGAAGTCCAAGTCACTAAAGGTGTCAGATCTGTGGTAGGCTGTGAGAATGCCCATGTCAGGTACATGAGGTCTGTGGGGGACTTCTGGATCTCATATGAGACCAGAAATTTTCTAGTTTTTAGCCCATTTTCCTTGTGCTCTTTGAAATGAAGCCACTGCAAAGTAGTATTTCCCAATAAGCAGTCCTATTTTATAAGCGTGAATACAGTTCCTCAGTGTCCTTCTGTATATGAGTAGCCAATTTTGATTTTGCCACCTGCATTTGCCTGTTAAAAACCAAACCCCACCAAAAAAAAAAAAAAAACAAAAACAAAAAAACCAAACCCAAAACAACCAAACAAAAAAACCTCAACAAACCTGCAAACCTTTGCTGGAGCACAAGAGCACAAGGAAGCTCTGCTGTCCCAGCTCACCGACCTCCTTGGCATAGCATAAACTGTGGAAAAGAAACGTCTGTGGCTTGTGAGTGATTACAGGGGGCAAGGAAGGAGCATGGGGAACAACGAGGGCACATGGTGCAGAGTGTGCATAATCCTGGAAAGTAAGAGAGTGAAGTGCTGTTGAAATATTGATAGGGTGGATAGGATCTGGAATGACTGACAGCATGTGTTTGTGTCTTGGTGTGCTTAATTGGATTTGTTGGGGTGGAGGGTGGAAGAATGTGGTGTAATTCCTTTTCATGGGTTTCTTTTAGCTTCCTCTTTTCTCTTCTATAGAACTGACATCCAATACATATCCTTTTCATGGTCTGCAACAAAAACCTGGTCTTTATTCCCCTAAATTTTAAGGTTGAGAGAGCTGTGTAGAGGGGTTGAAAAGAGATGCAAACTAACTTTCATTACATTTTATTTATTACTTGTCTTCATTCTTCAGTGACTGCTCACACCTAGTAAGAATGGTAACTTGGAGGAGAAAAGAGGGGAAAAAAAGAGCATAGAATTGAATAATGGTTAAATGAATTTCAGTGTTATGATGCCAGTTTTAACAGCCTTGAGGACTTATTATGGAGATGCTCTATGTGAGTATTACCATACTTTTCTTTTTGACTTATCAGTAACCAGATCCCTTTCATTTTACCACAAGATTTGAACCTTGGATTTCAGACACAAAACTGTTAGGTTTTACCGAAGTGATAAAGTCCAGATCCTCCACATCACTTATGAGCGCAATGTGTTTAGCCTCCTGACTTTCACCAAAACGAGCAGATGTCTGTGGGGAGCCACCTAATTTGCTTCGGTGGTCATAGCCTGGATTCTGAATAAGTTGCCAGCCATCGGATATGTGGTCTTTCTTCTGCAAAGCTGTCTTTCAGTCTTCCTCTCCTATCTTTCTCCAGCATGAGTATCTTGAGCTTTTAAGCAGAACTGTTTAACCATCTGTTTTCTCCCCAAGTCTGATTTCTACTCAGTCTGGTGTAAATCAGGAGTTCTCCAGGTGTAAAAGGTAGCAAGCAGTAAAATACTCTGGATTTCTGATTCCTCTAAAAAATTTGAGGTTTTTTTTCTTATTTGATAAAACAAACTACTTTTATCAGTTGTTTATTTGATGTTTGTATTGAACTTGCTGTTAGTAAAAAGTCCCAGCATGGGGACTGCATGGACTGCAGTGGTAAAAGTTTTGCCTGCCCTGCTGGGTTTGTACGGTGGGCTCCTGACCTGGAGGAACATATCCATGTCAGACAGGGAGAAGGTTTTTTGGTCTCCCAGTTCGTAGACTTTCACTGTTCCAGGTTAACAAACAAACTAGTTATTTCACATAGGAATGTGGATCTGAAATGGACATTATGTCTACTGTCATGAATGAACTTCTCCAGCTCCATTGGAAAATTAGTTGAGTTCATCAGCGTGACTTCAGTTACAAAGCTACTCCCTCCTCTGACCTTTGTCTGATTTCTGTTTGGGTCTCACAGCTCAGAGAGCTGGTGCTGAGGATGCCAACTTCCAAAGTGTTTCAAGGAGAGAAACCTAGTTACTGCTTCTGGGCTCAGTGGAGAAGAATTGTAGAATCATTGAGGGTGGAAAAGATCTATAAGACTATCCTGTTCAACCATCAGCCAAACATCACTGTGCCTGCTAAACCATGTCCCCAAGTGCCATGTCTGCATGCTTTTTAAACCCCTTCAGGGATGAAGAATCCACCTCTGCCCTGGGCAGCCAATTGCAGTGCTTCACCACTCTTTTGGTAAAGATTTTTTTTCCTAATACCCAATCTAAAACTCCCCTTTTGCTATTTCCTCTTATCTTATTCCTTATTGGTTGGGAGAAGAGACCAACACTCATCTCACCACAACCTCCTTTCAGGTAGCTGTAGAGCATGATGAGGTCTCCCCTCAGCCTCCTCTTCTCCAGGTTAAACAATCCCAGAAGCCTGCCTTCTACAGAGGTGGTGGTGAAGGAGCAGAGAATTGAGAACTTGCTTTGTGTGGGGAAAAGGGAATTACTGACAGAAGACACTGCGTTTCATCAAGAGCAAAAATTTTTACTTGCTCCTGCTCTGAGTTCAGCTTGACTTACTAGCCAAAGCCTTGGTAATCCCTTTGCAAACCTGTGAGCTTTCCAGACCCTTGGGCATGTACTTCAGGGCTACTGGTGTTCCACCTCTTGCCTCTTCCCTACTTTTCCTTTACTCTGTCCCACAAGCAAACTAAACAGGCTGTGAAAACCAGTGGATGGGTAAGTACAGGGAGGGGGAACTTAATGACATGTTCAGTCATCTCTGAGGAGATGATGCCAAAATCATGTCTGATAGCAGAATGTTTTTGGAGCAATTTGCCTGTTTTCAGGTAACAATCTTAATGCAATAATGTCATTACGCAGCTCCAAATCCAAGGATGTGTTTTCACTGAAACACAATAGGAGCTAAGCTATCAGTCAGATATTTCATTTTCGTTGAAGTAACAGCCAACTTCACTGGCATAAGTCTTCCTAAATTCTCCACTCTCACTTACTTAAGGCTGCTTTTGACATGAGATAAACTTATCTTCTTGATACTGATAGGAATGGTTGGACTAGAAGATCCGATGGGTCCCTTCCAACCTGGTTGTTCTGTGATTCTGTGATTCTGTAAAAGACTTCTAGGGGACAGAGAGGCAGAGCAAAAGATGACATTCACTGTCTGCTTGTTTGTCTGATTGGATTTGTTTTTATTAGTATGTGTGTTAAATTCCATTTCTGAGGAAAGTTATTGATGCATGAAATCAAACGTTTTTCTGCTATGGATGCTGTATCTCCTTTCTTATTAAAAACCTGAATTTTTGAAAAAAGCAACAGTGGTTTTCAAGAAGAATCAACTATTGTCTTTATTACTTCAGTAAGCAGCAAACCTCCATCTCCTGCTTGCTTAAATCTGCTCCTGTTGCCCCACATGTTAACTCTATGGTCATTTCTCTTTAATCTTAGCACCCTCTGCTGTGGACAGCTATAACAATGTTGTATTTCACTATTCTTGCTTTATAATTCATATATCTCTTTTTGTACCAAAGGATCTACAATTGCAATGCAGCTTGTGTTGATAGAGCTGTGTGTATCTAATGTCAGAAATGTATTCTCTTCCTCCTGGTAGTCTGGAGCACAGCTTTTCCCAAATGTTTACTGAACCGAAGATACATAGAATACAGGCAGAAGTGTTTAAAATGTTCTAGATTAAGTGGGATCCCAATCCAATGGAGCCTGGAGGCCACCTCCAGGCTGCACAGTTTATAAGAAGGTTTTATTTGCCATGTTCTGATCACACCACTGCTAAGTCCAGTGTCAGATTTTCTACATGAGCAGAGGCACATGGAATTGGCTTTGTTGGCTCTTGCTCATCCAGACATTCTCTCCTGCCAACACAGTCCCTACCTAGCTTTTCAGGTCAAGGCATCACTTGTGCCAGTGTGACTGGACCAGGACATGGCCCATTGCTGCTTCTTATTTTGAAAAAGTTACCACCATGAAAGTGTCAAAATAGATGAGAAGCTAAGTGAGTTTGTCTATCTACCTAATGAATCAAGAGAATTTTGCAGAATTAAAAAAAAAAATCAATCTTTGTTATAGTGTCTTTCCAGTGACCCATTCCATTTTTTAATCTCTTGGTGACAGGAGAGGAGTAGTTTTAATTCTGACAGAGATACAGCCTGAAAGCTGAAGGAAGAAACTTAAACTGTTTCTAGTAGGTAACCTATTGTCAGTTCTTCCACATTTCTTTACAAAGAGAAAAATCTCCTTTTCCTCCTTAATGAAGCTTCTTGCTGTAGATCCTCAGGTGGGAACACCATTTCTAGTGATCCTTCTTGCTCTTTCTTCTTCCTCAGCTCACATTTAGAACCTTTCCTCATCTCTTATCAGGCCAATAAGGTGTCTATACCGAGAGGATGCTTTTGAAAAATGCAGTCATTTCAGATAACACATAAGCAGTTCTCTGTACTTTATGTCTTCCTTTAAATGCACAAGTATTTGTTATCAATCCTCCCTTTGTATTTCCTATTTTGTCTTCTAGAAAGCAGCATGTGTAACAACAATAATGGTATGAGTCAGTGATTTCCCTCCTCACTCCTCCAACTCCATCTGCTGATCATTCAGATGAGAGCTCTAACAGCAGAGCTGCTTCTGAGGGTTGTGGGAGATGAGGAACAGTGAAAGCCTTCTTGTCAAGCCTCCAAGAGTGAAGAGCAGCAGAGATGAGGGTTTCAGTACATTAGTAATAATACTGTATTGATCTCAAAACACTTTACAAACATTAACTAATTAAGCTTCAAAACACTGAAGCAAGTTTGCATTCATAAAGCCTATTTAGGAGATGAAGAAGTGGACATAACCACAGCAGATGAAGTAGTGGAGTAACTTGGCCTGCAGAACCAAGTGGTGTGTGAAGGTTGGAGAAAGGTGCCCTAATTTCCTCTTGTTCTGCCTTTCCTGTAATCTCACTGAGAATTTTTTTTCAGTGAAGCTTGCAGCCATTTTTGATTGAACTACTTGGGATGTATTATTATAAGCCTGAGCATTTCTTACAAGAATCAAGGTGATATAAAAACTCACAAAAGTAATAAACATGTTTAGCCTCTAAGGTTCAGCTTGGATTGACCCAGGGCAACTTCTGAAAGCAAAAAGGAGGCAGCAGTGGCCACAGGGGTTTCTGAGCCTTTGCTTTCTCATCTGTGTTGCTCTGGTGGTGCTAGCTGGATGGAGAACTGCCTTAACCTGCAAAATGGGAATTCACATGGGCTTGACATTGATGTCATGCATCTATCCCACCCTTTCTATGGGAGGAGTAAAGCCTTCTCAAGGGATTGCTCTGCTCCAGCGATCCCAGCCAGTCTGTGATGCTTGGGAGTTCTTATAGAGTAGAGTGGGATGGCTTGGAGTCAGTGGAGAAACTCTGGCTTAAAACCAATGTAACAAACCAGAGGTTCAGGCACACAGTAAGTGAATCATGCAGAGCAGTGCTGACCCAAACAGGAGATGATGACTTATAACAGGTTCCTCAGAGACATTAAGTTATCCTTGGAAAGGCATGTCCCAAAGCCAAGGCTTATACTTTCTTAATGGGTTTCATTAAGAACAAAGGAAAGGAACTGGAAAAACGACATGTAGCTTAAAGGGGAACAGCTTCAGCAGTCTAAAATTTGTTTCACTTTTCAATAAAAACAGCCAATCCTGCCTTGAAATTCATGTCCCTTCAAAGTTCAAGGAGGACTGTGTTGTTGACCTACTCAGTCAGAACACTCCAACCACTTAATGCATGTGGATTGCGCTCCAGAGATCGCCTGAAAAAATATGATTTAGTGAAAGCTTGTACCCAAAACACATCATTGGCCTCTGATCTCTGAACATTTAAATATTTCAAGCTTACAAGCGGACGCTGTCACGAGGACAGACCCTGATCCCTAGCTGATTCTAGAACATCTGTTGAGGCATTTACCAAGTTAATAGATTAGCTATGAGAATCAGGCAGGTGTTTTTCACCAAAGCCAGAAAACATCAAAATCAGATTGCCCTCCAAGTCTTTCAGCACAGGCAATCGAGTTAGAATGACTCATAGAGTCTAACAGATAATAAAACACACATAACATTTGCTTTAAGGTACAGGTGGGGATATTTTGTACTGCACTTAGGAGAAAGAAAAACTAACTCTATTTGGGAATAGAGTAATTGAATACAGATGGGAGGAGGCAAATGAAAGAATTTAGCAAATATCTCAGTGGAATAGCTAATGGGAACGAGACAGAATAGGAAATTAAAAATTATTCGAAGCAGATGGACCATTCTTTGAGTTTTTTAAAATTTATTAGGGCTGCGAAAAAAATGTGTCTGTTTATTTTCCACAGCCATGAAATTAATGACTTGGTGAGTTGTGCTTGTGCAATTTTATGACTGCCATGTCATTTGTCATAATTTGGGTGCTGTTTGATATGGATTTATGAATATTTCCTCCCCCCAACATGATTTATGGGTGTTGGTCATATGTGAATTAGACTGTCACCTTTAGTATGAAAAAGTACAAATGACAGATTATTAAAAAAAAACGTGTTCTATTCCTTAGTGCTGGAAAGCAGAGTTCACAATCCCCTCTTCTGCTTCTTCATTGGAAGTTTTTGTTTGGAGCTGACAATTAAATGTTTGGACTTGAGTCAAGCATATGGGAACATTGAGAGGGCTTGAATAGACCTGAACTCATCTGAACTTCACCTGTGGAACTCAGCTTGAGTCATCCTTTCCTTGTACTGTGCAGCAAAAAACCCAAAAATGTATGCATTACTTGCCATAGAAACATCTGATTTACTCCACCAAAGCAGTAAGTTGGCCTGGCAAATCTGCTGTGTCTGGCTTCCAGTAGTGGTTTGTTCTTGCTGAAGCTTCCATGAGGTGTGAAAATCATCTCACACGATTATGTCCAGTTGTGTAGCACTGCGTAGTAGAAGAAGTGAAGCTAAAATCTGGATTTCTGTAATAATATTAATAGTATCCTAAGTTTAGCTCCACAGCACTGACTTTTATACCGTTAACACTTCCACTAAAACTGAGCATGTTTGCTGTTTGGTTTGCAACATGTGGCAACAGCATGCACTGGTTTATGCCAGGAGAAGCAGCACGATTGTTCCTGGATTCGAGCCACCTGACTTCAAGCATATAAGCAAGGCACCTAAGTTAGTATGTAATCACCTGGGGCTCCACCGTGATTCTAGGAAGTGATATCCAACTCCAGGGAGCAATTCAACCCATGTCTCCACCTGTCGGCCATGTAGGCAGACTAAAACAGTGTCCTGTCCTAATTTAGCTCCCTAGTTTGCTGTAGAAATTCATATGGGAGGAATTAAAGACCAGCATAGGATACAGTTTTAAAAACAAAAACCAATACACCTTGCATGACAACAAAACATTGCTGATCATCTTTCATGCTGAGCTATAAAATGTTTCCTCTATACAGGGGAATATGACTGGTTCATCCTATGGCTCTTGGACAGTCATGTGCTGGAGTCCATTTACTGAGGATCACTTCTCCAGCAGGAGGCTGATAATTCTCAGTAGTATATCTGCATGTATGGGAAAGCAGATTGCTTTGTAGGGTAGTCTGTGTGCCTGGACAGCACCTACTACCTCTGAGGGTAATTATCTCCTCTTTTCTGTGTAGATAGTCAAGCCAGACCTGCATTAACAAACCAGTATCAGGTCTGCTGTGGTGGTGCCACCTGAGATGCTCTGCAGCTTCACAGAACCAGAGTTTCTTGCAAATATAAACCAGGATTACCCGTATTGAATTCAAGAGTGACGTTCCAACTCTCCAGGAAACCTTAATAGCTACAGGAGCAAGTTCATCTCATCCACTGCAGTACATGGATGTCATAAATATCCTGCTACTTGGGCCGGTGAAACTTGTTTCCATCTAGCACATCTAGTCAATATATTCCTAGGCTTCTAAGTTACTTTCCTTGCACAAGAGTAGGTGATTATTAAGTTGTTTGAAATTTCTAATGTGAACATTCTTCAGAACTCAAAAAACTGAAAAAAAAATTCTGTTTCGGTCAAGTAAAATATTTTACTTAAATGAAATTTAAATACTCTGCTTGGGATTTAGTTAAGCTTAAAAAGTCTTTCTTGCTTGAACAATGTTTCCATGCAAGCTCTTCTTGAATTGTTTAGAAATTTTGTTTTAAAATTACCTAATATGAATTGCCTCAGTCCTTTCCAAAAGTTTAGAGTTTTGCTCATTTATGGAAATGAGTGAAAATGAAGCACACTTGTAGAACTTTTTGTTTCACTAAGCCTGCATTAATCCCCAAACCTGTTTTGGTCAAAGCACTAAGCCTAGATTAATTCTTCTGGTTACTTTTCTGTTTTTTCACTTACTGGATGGATTCCTGCTAAGTTTTGTTTTATGTTTTGCCACATTTTTAACTTGGTGAATTCAAGATGAAATCCTTCTCTGTACAAACTGTTATGCTAGGTTTGGGGTGGAGAGAGGGGAGAGTATGTGCTGTTGGATAAAAGTAACATTCTTGCTAGATCAAAGCTGTTTTGACCGTAGCTGGCATTTAAAAGACCAACCTCCTCATACCCTGTTACCATAAAGGAATTTGCCAGGGAGGCAGGTGTCTAACTGTACAGGCAATCAGATTACAGAGCACAGTAATCATGATTTCTGATTTTGAGCATAGCTTGCCACATTAGCGTATGTACTTTGGAAGAGAGGGAGAAGTAATAAGAGAGGGATAAGGACAAGGGTGGAGATCATTTCAGCCAGTCTAACAGGGTAGTAAATGTTATGTTGCTTTTATTAAAGTGTTTTGTTTCTTTTATATAAAAAAAGTCAAAAGCTGTCTGAAAATGAGAAAATCCCTGAGTTTGCTTTCGTTTGTTTTTAATAGTTACCAAAACGTAGCCATGTGTTTCTTGGGAGGCACCATTTGCACACACATGTCTGCAACTCCGAGCAAGTCACAGCTGCACTTTCTTTAAGCATGCATGCTTGACTTTGACAAGCTGAGATTTATGGTGAGATTTAAATTCTTGTACCAATAGTGATGTTTTCTGAATAGTTTTCATCCAGATGGTCTCCTAGAGGATAAGGTTTAACAAGATTTATTCACTGAGAGGGGGCAATGTGAATTAAAATTACAAGGAGTACTGTATATACACAACTTCTTTCCTATTCACTACCTCATGAAATGTAGAAAATGGTCTGTCCAGTCCATCAAGAAGGAAGTTAGATGGAGTTGCTTCTTTCAGCATGTCATTCCATTTTGAGCAAATTACTGCTCTGAGAGATGACTGCTGTTCATTTTGTTGGGGTGGAGGAAGGGGTGACTGCTCTTGATATTTACTCTGCCACTTTGCCCCAGTCTTCCACCCTACTCGTGGAGGCAGCAGATGCATGTAGGTGCCAGTTTATCCACAGTCATGGTCTGCAGGCCATTGGCAGTCAAAATTGATGTGCTGGCTCTGAGCTGTATGGAGGAGGGCTGGCCCATCTTGCTTTCTGATGGCTCTGTTTCAGCTTCTGGTGGGGGACTGCTACAGACAGCTGGGAAAGGTAACGTCTGAAGCCATTACCTCTAAATCCAGTACAACCTCTCTGACTGAGCTCCAAGGCTTCAGCCTTTGAGAGCTGTTAGGACTAACAGCACTGTTTGGGGTCCTAAGCCTGTATCTTCCACAAGATGTAGGCTCAAAGTCAGTGGAGCACTAGCGATTTGAACAGGCTAAGGGTCTAAGCATGGTAATTCAGATTATGAGGGCTGAACCTCGATTATCTGGAAATTTCAGGTATTTTGCAAGCAACATTAAGATGAAAGAGGGGAGATTGAGATGAGATCTTAGGAACAAATATTTTCCTGTGAGGGTTGCTGAGGCACTGACGTAGGTTGCCCAGAGGAGTCGTGCCTGCCCCCTCCCTGGAGGTGTTCAAGACCAGGTTGGATGGGGCTTGAGCACCCTGATCCAGTGGAAGGTAAGGAGTTGGAACTGGATGGGCTTTAAGGTCCCTTCTAACTCAAACCATTCTGTGGTTCTATGAAAAGAACTGATGTTATTTCATATAAAAGCCTTATAGGTTTTGATGAGGTTATTGATGCACAGTGAAACAATTAAGCACATGCTTTACTACTGGGTTGTCAGTTGGACTGGATGATCTTAGAGGTCTTTTCCAACATTAATAATGCTATGATTCTATAAGCTGCTGCCAGATAATTATCTTCACCAAAGAAAACTAAAGGGTATTGCTCCCATGCTTAAAATTAAACACTTTGCAAGCATTTCTGCTTTAAAAAAATAAAAGTAGCTGGTTGGTATTAAAAGATCAATATCTTTTTATCCATTTGTTTTCCTAACATGCGGGCTGATTTTTCTCTGTATCTCAAAGTATTGAAAGTATCTTAACCGTTAATAATTTGGCTTCTTTAGCAGGATCAACACATATCAGTTGGAATATCTTTGAGGCAAGCCAAAGCTCCAGTGACAGAAGGCAACAAGTTCATCCTAGAGGAGTATTTATAGAAAAGTACATCATCCTCCTTGATAACCAGAGAAGCCACTTTTGCCTGTATAATGCATTTTGGACTTTGAACCTGTGCAAGGTATGTTCTTATTATTTTGTGTTACTATGTCATAATATTTGCAGAAATACTTTTCATGCATTACCTGCTCCCTGTTGAGGTCTAACAGATGAGATGTTTCCAATCAATGGCTGGTCTTATGTCTTTAAGTTTCTGAGTGGGCAACTTGAGATTTTTAATTTTTGAAAGGTAGCTACTCAGAATTTCATTAAATGATTTGCTTTTTTTATTATCTCAATTTCATCAGCCTTAAGCATAAATACTGAACATCACCAATTGCTGGGCTGGATAAACAACATCTTTTTAAGACAATGGAAAATAACAAGTGAGAAGACTTTGTGATTGTTCTTTTTAGCTACAAATGGGCAGTCTGAGTAAAATGTAAAAGGGTTAATAGTTGTAATGAAATAGGCCTCGTTGTGTTGTTGCAAGTTAAAAATATGCCTCTTGCTGCAGGGCTTGCATTAATATTGTTTGAAAGCAGTAGCATCAATGTACTGTAATAGACTTTTATTAATAGGCTGGTACAGTCATCCGTCTCTGGGTTGGTGTGATGGCTGAGTACAGTGAACACTAGCATCTTGACAAGCAAGTAACAAAATCTATCAATCACTTTCAGCATGAAGATGCTGTGATAATTATGTTTACAGTGGTAATAAAATACAGATAAAGTGTTTAATCCCATTGAATTTGTAGGGTCCATTGTGAGTGTCCTATAAAATATAAAATTACCATAAATTCCGTGTAGACTGAGATTATTATTCTCTTGACCCACCTTGAAGTTTTTAGAATAAATGTAATGCATTTTTCACTCGGCACTGTTCAATAGTTAAACCACTCCAAGGGTAAAGGCCTGGTGCATATTATTCTCTTGCTGCAACCATGTGCAGGGCTGATCAGTGCCCTTCGTGCTGATGATGCTGATGCCCTCAGAATAGCAGCATAGTGGCATTTTATATTCTGTGTTAGTTATTTTTTCTTTCCAGAACTGGCCAGATAAAGAATGGGGCTCATTCTGCCCTCTTTACATGTGTGGAAGGTTGTCTCCATCAGTTTCAGTGCAGTTACTCTAAGTTTGTGGTATAAGGAAAAACAAACTTCTTGGTCCAGTGGCTCCTGGTGTCATTGAGTTAAGGTCTCCCAGCCAGAAAAATTATCTGCCTTGTGACTCCTGGGAAGAAAGAGGTGCTGAATTTTTTCTGTCCTAGGGCAATATCCCTGGCAGGACAAAGAGAGCTTATGCAGTGGGAATCCATTATGTTTACATTAAGTTTCAATCTCTTTATAATGGCAGGTTAATCTATGCTTTAGCGTAAGGAGGAGCGTGGCCTGGTCTAAGTCACCAATCTGCCCTACTCTAGGTAGTATATGAATTTTTAATGGTGTTTAAGGAAATTAGTCAATTCAGGTGCTACTTTGACAGTCTGCAATGCTCAGCTTTGTGCTCGGCTGTGGCACAGCCCTGCTCAGGTAACAGCAGAGAAGGCTTCTCCTGCCAACATGCCTCCACCCCAGCCCGTAGTCGGGGAGAAGTAAGTTTGCTCCCCATGCTTCATTTAGTTCTTGGCTCCATCTGCTGAGAGTGGCAATGGAGTTGCCAGCTGTAGCTTGCACATTCATTGCTAGGAAGCAAGCCAGAACCACCAATCCATTTTGCATAGACATAGAACAGTGATGGTAAATACCTCTTGTTCATTACTAACCTAAGCTGGATTTGAACTGAAGACTCAGAAGTGAGAGCCTGTCTCCCATTCCTTAATCCCCTTACCATTTCAGTCTGCCTCATAAACTTCTCTAAAAACAAAAGTAAACCTTGTGTATAAAATGAAATCCAGGACAGAAAAGAAAATCCAGAGTGAAGACTGAGCCTGTTTTCTTCTTCAGCAAGCTTCTTTGCTAGTAGTGGCCCTGGAAAATTGTTCTCTGATTATTCTCTTGAGAGATTACTCTAATTTCTTGCTGCTGTAGATTGCTATATGATCAATTGTCATCAGTCACTGTGTGTTGATGGGTCATTACTTACCAGTGCATACTTGGGGGAAAAAACACATGCGACTTCCATTAGGAGGCAGAGTGCACCTACATCAAACATGAAGAACACAATAAGTTCTCATTAATAACATTTCAAGACTGCCCTCCTAAAGTTCCTAGTGCAGAAGCTACTTTCACAGTGGAAGAACTGAAACTAAGAAAAATTTGCAGCTTCCAGTCAGTGAAAGATGTGAATTTTAGTTGAGTATTTCAATAACAGAGGCTGGTTTTTCTGAGAAAACAAGACAAAGCTTATTGTCTTCTGCTCTTTGCTTCAGGACTTCATAGCTTGAGAGAGCTGTTGTATTTTAATTAATTAATTTAATTAAATTAAGTTACAGCCACTGTAAATATTACTTCCTTGTGTCATTTTAAACTTAAGAATGCATGTATGGCACCATGGCCAATGTTGCAATTCAGGGGCACTGTCTTGGTCAGGAGATCTGGATGTCTTCAATAGCAGAGAGAATAATTTCAGCGAAAAAACATTTCATATTTTTTAAACACCCTAGCAGCAATTCCAGTCAAACAGGCCTTTAACTGGGTAAACTAGTATGAATTTTGGTAGGAATGGTTGGACTAGAAGATCCAATGGGTCCCTTCCAACCTGGTTTTTCTATGATTCTATGAATTATTCCCAGAGCAGTCATGACTGCCCTGGCCCTAGAGGTGTTCAAGGCCAGATTGGTTTGGGTTTGGAGCAACCTGATCCAGTGGGAGGTGTCCCTGCCCATGGCAGGGGGTTGGAACTGGATGGGCTTTGAGGTCCCTTCCAACCCAAACCATTCTGTGGTTCTATGAAGCACAGCCATGCTGAGTGACCTTATGAATGGATTCTGCAAGAACATTCTGTTCTGTAAGTAGGGTTGGTTTCTATACTTCAGCTCATCTTCCCTAAAGTCCCATGTCTGTGTGGAAGACATAAGATGCAACCTGGAAAAAAACCAAAGAAAAGTGAAAGTTCACCTTCCAGCTAGTGCTTGTTGGTGTCTTTTTGTGCAAACTGGTGTGTAATCACAGGCAGGGATTCCTACCCATTAAGAAACCAAGGGATGACCTCTTTTTTCAATGTGACACACGATGTAAAAAATGTACAGGTTACTGGAATAACTGCATTTGAAGTGACTATCAAATCACGTATTTATAACCACCTTGAAGTCAGTGTTGAAGTTGTATGGAAAGGAGAAGTCAGCTCAGCCCTCCTGGTGCCCTAATGTATCCAGACGGCACCTTGGTCCAGTATGGAAAAAAGGCTGAAGGTTATAAGCTTTAAATTAACTGACTTGATTGACTAAAGCTGCTCAGCTGTGACAGTCTGAAGCCTTACCCGAAACCCTGCTGAAGCCTGCACAGCTCTTGGTATCTGAACTAACTCATTTAAACTACTTGGAGTATCTCCTCACCTCTGGATTTCAGTGGAGGTTGTGGCCATGAATTGCAACTGCAAACATTTTGCTTGTAGCATTTATCAGCATTGGCCTCATCAATAGCATTTAGGCTCTTTTCTGCATCCTCCAGTCCCTTCAGACACTGAAGCATGTTTGTGAAAGGCACCCCTAGGATTTCTGAAAATCCTGCCCTTTAGCTGGTGAGCTTCTGCTGTAGCTTGACACAACCACTGCATTGCCCCAGCTATAACTAAAGCAGGACTGCAGCATGACCAATGTGCATTCCTCTCTGGCAGCATCTGGTGACTCCAGAATTAGGCTTTCAACTGCTGCTCTCTTCCCATTGGAAAACACGCTGCATTTTCCTTTGGCGCTAGCTTAAAATTCAGCTGAGTGCAGATGCCACTCTCATGAAATAAACTCAACTTCAAGCAACGGTTGCAAAGCCTTTTGGGCGAAGGCTTTGTACTATGGCTCTTGTATGAACAGTTTAGATTCGTAATTCAAGGTGCAAAACTGCCAAAGCACATAAAAAATAATATGAAGATCTTGTTATAGATATTTTGTTACAGTAGGAATCAAGAAAGGGTATGTGTTTTTGTCTGTTTTAAGACTGTCATAGTCTTTGAGCATCTTTTCTAGTCCTAATAAAATAGTTGAGAATGAAATGAGCATACTTAAATTATAGAGTGATTCAGGGCATCATGTTGTTAATAATGTAGAGAAATGAGATATAAAAGCTTTTACTCAAGCATACCCTAAAGCAAATTTAAGTAGAGCACACAGCTATGATGCTGATTGTTTTCACAGGTGTTGGCACCATATGAATTAAATGAAGAAAAAAAATGGTGAAACATTTATGACTCATTAGAATTATGTGGTTTTCTATCCTGTCCTAACAACTGAAAAAAGGTGTAATTTACATTTGCAGCCAAATGGCGTGAAGTAACATTATACTTCACTGACATGAAAAGAGGAGACTTCCAGATGACTACTATTCCAAACTTCTCCAGTTCTCAAATCCTGGATTTTCAGTTTTTCATGTGAAATTCTGAGAGTTAAAATTATATCCCCATTAAAAAAATCCAAAAGGAATATGGTAACTTGGAATCTATGGAACATGTGGTTTCAAGGAGCTAAGTACTGCTCGCTACAAGGAACACCTTTATAGTCAGAATACTTCTCCTTTCATCAAAGAATACACTTGATGGATCCAAGAAAGCCACATCCGCAAGGTTTTGTTAATAAATAAAACTCTGCATCCTCCTTTTCCTCTCTCCTCTGCAGAGTTTAAGTTTTTCTATCAAGATTGTTTTGTTGCAGATCTTAAATATTTACATGCAGGACATATCCTGACAAGCTGATCCATAGCAGGAAAGCAACAAATAAACAGATCTACATCTACAGTATTTTAGATTCTGGTTTCCTGAGTTGTTAAGTGTTTATTTTTCTTATTGTGGAAACCTGCACTGAAATACAGTAAAAATGGAGTTCACACGGCAGCTTTCATGCACTATCTAATGTTTGAACAAAGCCTTAATATACACTGAGTAGTTGGCTAAAACTGAAAACAGCTGATTTATCAGAGCCTCAGTGCTGCAGATGAACCTCCAGCAAAAGAACACGTTGTACATTGCAACTGAGCCTTTTTTTTGCAGACACCTAATAAACCAGAGAAAGAAAGTTTTACTGGGCTTCACAAGCACATTTTTCTCCTCTTGCCAGAGCACCAAACCTGGTTTGTAATCCTGCTTGCATTTATTTCATCCTCCCCTCAAAGTTCCCATAGCACAAACTTGCTCAATCCTGGCTGGCAAATTTGCATCTCACGGACTGCGGTATCTCTTTAGGAGGTAAACTATTAAAAATACATTAGCCTGGTGCAGATGGTAATGGGCCAAATGCTGCTGGTTTTGAAGACAGTTTGGGAAGCCTCATGCTCTCTCTGACTCCTGATAGCTGTGCAAGCAAGTCGTTTGCTTTTGCTGTCCTTGGACTTTAAGAGTTCTAGCAACAGATGTAGGTGAGATGATTTTCTCCTGAAAGTCTGGATTGAGAAAAGCACTTTTCTTCCTTTCCAAGCTTGGTCTAATCTTTAGCGTTACCACTATTTCTGTTCTGCCAGATCTGTGTCCTATTAGCATCCAAAAATGTTACACATACCTTTGGCTTGCTTACAGAAGATGATCCAACTGCTAACATTTGCCTTTTGTAGCCGAATGCTGAAAGAAAAAATAATCCACCTTTGAAACGTGAGACTTTGCTGCTGTCAGTTTCTGGAGCTGATTATTAGGGCTGCAATTTTTATCTACTCACTTGTACAGTAATTAAAAGCAATTCCCTCATCAGTTATCATCCTGCGAAGCCAGCTTTTTAAGCAGTACTTGATGTACAGTTTATTAACCCAAGCCCACATTGAAGGAAAGGTGACATAGTTTAAAAAGGAGGAATGAACACATCTGCTCTGAAACAAAGAGCAGAATGTGAATAGGTGCTTATTTTTAATCTAGCAAAAAACAGCAATGGGATTTTAATTGGAAAAGTAGAAGTAATGACCTCTCTTGGTTGTGGTGTACACCTTTGTTCTGTCCTTTTCACAGTGTTCCTTTTTCATGTGGACCTATTGGTGGCTAAAGACTGAAGGAGGAATCCAAGGAATCAGGTACTGTGGCATGCTGAAGAGGAAACACTGATCATCCTCCTGATGGCTTTTGCCACACCTTCTAGCAGATATTGATAAGCACAAATGCCAATCAGTGTCAGCTCTAGATCCAATATATTTGTTATTAACTGAACACTCAGCCTCTACTACCAGCACTATAGCTGAGGACATCTTTGTTGCAGGAAAGAGATGTCAAATAAAAGACAGTGGAGGTCAGGATATTTACCTGGGATAATGTTCCTAAATGGATGCTGGAGACAAAAGGCTAGGCTGAATGACAGCAAACTGGAAGTGAGCCAGTCTATGGATCTATCGCATTGGGCTTTTCTTGGCCACTGAAAATGATATGGAATCTTCTAACAATTCTAAAAGATTAGGAAAAAAAAAGCATTTAGTGGGGAAAACTGAACGTGGAGCACAAGTTCCCTAAAGCATTGCAAAGCACCTAAAGTGCTGATGGGGGTGTGTGTCTGAGAAAGGGTCATAGAAACAGCTCTGGTTTAAGGATGAAGCCTGAAGCATTTACTTATGGATTCCTGGAATATATAGAAGAGGAAACAATGAGGTGAAAAGTGCCTACTGACTCCGCTCCTCCAACGGAGCCGTTGAGGGCAGTCCAGCAGAACAGCATGGCATGTGACAGGCAGTAAAGCAGTTTGTGACCCATGGACAGACAGAGAGAAAGGAGTGAGTGGCACAGGAGATTGTGCCCACCCCAGCCACACTAGGAAGTGAATGAAGAAGTGCATGGATTTTGTTTTAAATGGAACTGAACAGTAATCCCAGGAGATTTAAGAGCTGAGATCATGCAGTGGATAGATATTTCACACCTGGGGATAGAGACATGCCTGAGATGAGCCAGGAAACATATCTGCAGGCCAGGCATGAACACCCAGGCATGAAAGCATACACGGAACAGTGCAAGCTGTGCAAAGAATATAGTGATTGACAAGAAATGCCTCATGAAATCCCAGCCCAGCCCCAGGAAAAGGTCAGAACAGACTTGTTTGTTTCTAATGAAAGAAACTTTATGGCCACAGTATATTACTAATCCAGTTTTTGGAAGGTGCACAGACAAAACCGATGGTCAGAAAACCGAAAGTACACTTTGAGATGTGTTATAGCTCACTCACTGGGACTTAGCAAGAGGCTCCCGTTACCCTTCATTTAAGCTTTTGAACACTTTGGTGCTTTTAAGAACTTCAGCATACGATTTATGTCCCTGAAAATACACAACAGAATAGGTAGATGGCATCAGCCTTGATGGCAGCCAAGAAACTGATGGCAGCATTAGACAGATAATAAGGGTGTTTGGCCTGGTTCATTTGAACTTCATAAATGCTAAATGCTTCCATAGTTTAAATAAAGATGTGTGCTCAGACAGTGGCCTTGCATTCTAGGAAATCATGTCTGCTAAAGCCTGAGGCAAAGCAAATCTTTACAGTTCTTAGGAAAGTAAGTAAAAAAGTCCCTAAACCCCAGAGATTCCTGTACGCAGGAAGATATGTATGAAATTAGACATGAATTATTATGAAAAGTAACAGGAAAAAACATTGTCATTGGGTGCAGAATGTGAAATGAGTAGGACAAGCTGGAAAAATGAAATTTGAGGCACCCTGCTGTGATTGGAATCAAAGATAGCATCGGGGGATCACAGTCTGTTAGGCGCACGTAAGGAAAACAAAGAGGATGTGTAGTGTGTGATCAATGCAGAGGATCAATATGACTGATGCTTTGAGTACCCTCGCTAGTAACAGAAAAAAAGGGAGGTTGATCAGTACTGGGAAAAGTTGGTGGCTTCTTCATTGGCACCTGCATGTGGGTTTAGCTAATACCAACTCGTCTGCCTGGCATCCATTTGCTACCTGATGGAGTGTCAGTCTGCTTTAGGTCCTGCGTCATATTGCTATTTCCGTACAGATGTCTTGGATGCCTTGGGGCCTCTCAAATGGCACCAGGCACCTGTGCATTGGGCAGAGGCCTTTGCTTTTTGAAACAGTATGCTCTTCGAGAGCTACAAAAGTGTGGTGAGAGCCAAGTACGGCAGCAATGAGTAAGTTGGAGAAATCTGTAAGCAGGTAGGTCTGTACAGTAATTATCTTCAGCCTTTTAAGACTGGCTGTGGTCTCAGCACTGCAGCTTCCTGCCTTGGCCAAGAATGAATCGCCTATGGGGAGTTGTAAGTCCCAGAGCAGATGGGAGCTGTCGGATTCACAGTCAATAAATGATGGAAAGGGATACAATGTGTAACAGCTCCCTTTGGGCAGGAGAGAGTGGGGCGGACAGGTGGATCTCTCCAGCCAGAGAGGGGATATCGCAAATAAAGATGCTATAGGAAGATGCTTTAAAAGGCAGTCAGGTGTCTATGTAAAATACCCAGAGGAGAAAGCAATTAAAAGAACTCTAGCTGACTTAAGTGAAAAAAAAATAGTTGAAGAAAATGGAGATAGTCTGAGAATGAACTTAATCACCAAGGTGCCCTTGAAGTTTATCAGACCACCTAGAGGTGCAATATCCTAGACAGGCGAGGAGTTCTCAGAAATACCCTTCATCTAATCTTTTTTTTATTATTTTTCCCTACCCTAGAAGGATTGAAGTGTTTTGGTTTGGTTGGAAGACTACACTAGCTTGCCAGAGGGAATTCGAAGGAAACCTAGAATGTTTTCCCAAAGGGAAGGTAAGGCCCAGCCACACCTTGCGATATCAAATCCTTAATCATGTACCTGCCTGCAGAGCAGCAGCAGCAATATTCACCGTTTCTGTAACATCACTCGTGCCAGAATTTCAAAGCACTTCATAAACACTAATTAATCAAACCTCACAGTCAGCAAGCAGCAACTTTGCCCACCAATGAAGCATAATTGCTTCCAAAATGGAATACGATGGCAGTTTGATATCACATAATGTGACGCAACAGGTCAAGGCAAGTAGAAGAGGAGCAATTGAGGGCACTTGGGAAGTACCCATCCTTAAATAGCTTTGCAGATATGGTGCTGCTGTTACAAATTCACCTTCCCTGGAGCTGTTTAAGGTATGGGTAGATGAGGTCTTGAGGGACATGGTTTAGTGTTTGATAGGAATGGTTGGACTCGATGATCCAGTGGGTCTCTTCCAACTTGGTGATTCTATGATTCTATGAAATGTGCTTTGGGGAAATACTGGGTAAAAATAGCTTATTGAAACTGTTTGAAATCTGTTTTTTAATTCCTAGTAGAGCTCCTAATTCTAAAGGCAAATATGTACCCCTTGCTGGGGCAACCTGTCAGAATGCTTTCCTCTCATTGTGGGACCTTTTGTTTCCATCTCTTTAGTTAGTGGAACCTGCAGTCCTAGAGATCATGAAATAAATCTCTCCTGTATGGTTCTTGACCTCCAGGTGCTGCAAGTTAAGATTCTTCAAGAGGAGAAGGAACCTGAGGACTGGCTGAGGGACCTGAGATTGTCAGGAGAAGAGGAGGCTAAGGGGAGACTTATTTGTTTTCTACTTAAAAGGAAGTTGTGGTGAGGTGGGTGCTGGCCTCTTCTCCCAAGTAATAAGTGATAGGACAAGAGGAAATGGCCTCAAATTTCACCAAGGGAGGTTTAGATTGGATATTAGGAAAAAAATCTTTACTGAAAGAGTGGTGGAGCACTGGCAGAGGCTGCTCAGGGCAGTGGTGGAGTCTCCAGTCTTGGTGGGGTTCAAAAAGTGTGTGACTGTGGCACCTGGAGACATGATTTGTAGACACGGTAGCCTTGGGCTGATGGTTGGACTCAATATGCTTAGAGGTCTTTTCCAACCTTAATGATTCTACGATTCTACTTTCAGTCCTCTACTGTTTGAGAGACCACTGGTTCATTTAGTACTTTATCCCCAAGATGAGTCTCTTGTAACTGTGATCCCCACCCAAGAAACCTGCTCTGGTGCAGTAACCACAGGCCTAAATTAGAGCCTTCTCTTGACCTTGTGAGAGCTGTCAACATTCCATTTGACTGCAATGAGAGAAATACTGGGTTGGCCCAATTTCTTTCTATTTCTGCCAATCTGATATTGGGAGCTGGACTGACTCAACCATGTATGTGTTGCTAATACTTTGAGCATGAATCTTCCCTATTAAGCATATGTTGAACTACCTTGATCTTTTCCTGTCTATATGAAAGGCATCCTTGTAGTTTAGGTCTCCTATTCCACTACTTCTCATGTCTTGTGGAAGCAAATGGGACACAGATTTATTTTTCTTTTACATCATACTGTAGAATTATATTGTAGTTGTATAAAACAATATGCAAACCATTAAGTAGAATAATGAAATGCTGGAAGTTAAAGCAATAAGCTTGGATTATTTAAACCTTGTTGCATTTTAAACGTGCAATAAGTTTGCAAGAATGAATTGGTCATTGGGGCTAAATACAGATATTCAGCCCATTTTGGAAAGAACAAGTAATACCTAGGAATATAACTTAACCCAGTGTTGTAATTAGGTGGTCATTTCACATTACTAGAATTCTGGTCTTGTTGTTTGGTTTTATAAATGACCCATTTATAAATGAATTGTCTTCTCATTATATGTGACATGTTTAAAAAAAAATGAAATTGTTTGGATGAAACTCTTTCCTTTGGCAGAAGAGTGCAGAGTAAATTATTTAGATGGATTGTGCGGTACACTCCCCATTAATATGCCTTTGCGAAGTTATTTAAAACCCCAGGATCTGGAGGCTCCTTTAACCATACCTTCAGGATATCATAATTCTCTCTGACTTCACCCCCTGAACATGAAGCAACACAGTATTTTCAGTCAAAACTCATCTCACTGTACAGCTGACTGATAAATAATGGATATTACTGTGAGTGTAAAAGGTGGCTTTGTTCCTGGTTATGATAGAAACTGTAGAAGAAAAATCTCTGCTATAGAAAATCAGACTCATACAGGACTAAATTGAGAGGCTAGGAGGACTGGACTGTTCCTTGGGACTTGTCTTCTGCCTGTGTCATAGGGTATGAAAATCTTTGACTGTCATGCTGGGTCAACTGTGTACTACACCAGTGTTGAGGTAGAAATCAGAACTGCTCTAGGGCTCCTCTGAATTACTATCACCTTATTAATGCTTTCAAGAAGTTGGTTCTCTGGGATCAAGGAGAGACACATTTCTAGTCACAGCTTACTTACAACTTCACCTGTAGTGGATTAGTAATGGATATGTGGGAAATTATTGTAGAGATGCCATGTGGGTTTCTTAATTTTTGTTTTCCAAATCCAGAATTCTTCCAGCACAGCATTAAGGTAGAGCTGTTTGGTTAAACTGACTTTTTGCCAGTTGCTGGAAAGCAGCTACCGCAGGAGGTCAGCATCTGGCCCCAGATTTCAGTTCTGTGAAGCGGACTGAGGAGCTTTTAGTAGTCTGAATGATGTCATTAATATCAGCATGTCTGCAAATGTGACACTGCAGTGAAAGAATTCTAGGGAGACTGTAGATTGTGAATTATGATGCTGTGTTGTGAAATTTTGGCTGATGAAGTTGTTGTGTAAAAGGTTTTCTGAACACAGAGATCTCAGCCATCAAGCTCAAACACTTTTTACCAGCCTAAAACTTAAACAAGTATTCTTTCATGTATTTACCTCTTTTTTATTCTTCTGGCTTTACAATTTGGTTGAAAATTTACACTAATTATAGATTTGTGCAATAAAACAATATATTGTGTCTATTCCTATTCACACTCTAGAAATTAAAAGTTGGGGGTGAGAAATGAAAAATTCATAGCCTTGGATGTTGAGAAAGTCAGACCTGCTGTCTCCCATTGAAGTCACCTAGTTGAAGCTTTTTGACATAATGGAAGCATCAATGAAATGCTCTTGATTAAAAGTTTGACAGGTTGACACTATCCCCCTGAACAGGAAGACCAGGGTTGAAAGCAAATTTTAATACAAACAGAATTTCATTAATACCACAGTTTGCTATAATGGGGTGCTTTTTTTTCCCCCCACTGTTATTTTTGCTTAGATGGTGTCATTAGCTTTTAAAGGGAAAAGATGCTGTGGTTAAGCTTTGTCTCGGAAACAATGTCATACTAATAGAATGGGAGCTTTCAAGTACAATCTGAAACAAACTGCCTGGAACGGTTCTGATTCTTGAGGCACAAACAAAACCAGTTTTAATAGGGTGGTTCCTTTAAAACAGACTCTCTTCCTTGAGCCAACATTTATTTTGTAGAGAGACAGTACAAAAATTCATTAAACAATATAAAATAATCAATATAAACAGAATATCAGAACAGCCTTACATCTCCCAAGATCCAAAAATACAGTCTCACTTCACTTTATTTACCTTCTGAGAGCGTTTTTTCTAATGTGGTAACTGTTAGACTCTATCTGCTCTGCTCGATGTTAGGGCTGTCACGATGAAAGTGCATAAACAATATCAATAATAGTTGTTGGCACATGAAAGGAACTCTGAGTGGATTGTTCTTTTGGAATCCAGCCGTCAGGGGTTTTTGTTTGACTCTCAGGGATTTTTTTTGTATTATTATTTTTTATGTTTAATCCAAAAATTCTTATAATCTTAAATTGATTATTTGAAAACCCATCATTCTTTTAATATTTACATTGCAGTTTAATATTTATAGCTGGATGCCAAACAGTTCTTATACAATTTAGTAAATATTTATTAAATCAGACTTGTTTTTAAATACTGATAGTTTTGTAAGCACTCTCTAGTACTGATACACTTTGAAATGGAACGTCAGGCTGTGCAAGTCAGTTCCTATATTGTCTTTCCATTCCTTGTCGGTAGTGATTCTTCTTGTCTTCTTTTTACTGCTGAATATTTAAATAGTTTAATCTCTCCTAGTTCCTTGATATTACTGGGTTATGTAACCTCCCACTCCATTCCCACTCATCATCTCCAAAATGTAATATTTGCACGTGGGTTTTTGTCTTCTCATGTGAGATTTGCAGAGTCCTTTAAAGCAGGGTTTGAACCCACTTCACTCTTCATAATGTATCTTTAATTTCTCATTTACAGGCAAGTAAATTGACTTGCTGCAAACTTACATTCAATATTTTCCTGCTATCATTTAATTGTAAGTGTTTGGTTTTCAGATGCACAGCTTGAGACTTTTACCACCTCACTTGTGGACTCATTCTAACTCTTTTTGAAGATGTGATGAGTGTTGAAGTACTGACTTGCAGTGGAGAGCAGACTGGGTACATCTTCTCAGTTTGGAAACCTAAAACTGAGCCATCTAAATCAATGAACCTGATAGAATGCTATAAACAGTTTAGCCAGTCACCAACAGAGTCGCTAACAGAACTTGGTCATCTGCTTTGCATTTTCTTGGTCTCCTGCTATGCCATTCCTCTCTCTTTAAAGCATCAGTGACAAATTAAGCAAAAGTGGACATGTGAGGAGTATGGGAAAGAGATTGTTGAAAACAAAGCAATTCAGAGCATTTCATCCTTTCCGTCCAAGTCAATGGCAGGTGTTCTATGTCCTATTACAGCCCTGGTAGCGTGTTATGTTGCATCATTTCAGCATACTTGCTTTCAGACTGGATGACTAAATGTCAGTTCAGATAGCAGTTATCCAGTCCAAATGATCCACAGTTGGATGGCAGCAGGTGAAGAGAGGAGTGTCCAGTTCAGGAGCCTGCCCTACCACTCCATATATGGAAGGCTGCAGATACTCCTGATTTTATTAGTGGAAAGAAGCAGATGTGAACTAGGAGATATTTTCCATGATTTTACAGTTCTTTCATGATTGATTATGGGTCTGCACGTGATGGAGGAGAGCGCTTTTCAGGATTAATATCAAGAGTTCGGATTATCCATCTCCACATTTATTGACACAAACTGGGCAATAGACAATGTGTTATAAGCAAAATCTGCTTCACTACATTAGGAACCATTTCTTTGCTAAAACACCCATGAAATCAACCTCTTGACGTATTCCCCAGCAAGTTAATCTGATCATGATTGGGTCTGAGTGAAATGGAAATGAGAAAATTCCAACAAGCATGTGAACATACAAACTGATTTTCAGCCCATTGTAAACACAGGTTGGCTGAGGACATTACTTGTGTAAGCAAGTAAGTGAAAAGCTGAAACGCATCTGAATTTAAAAGCCAAAATCAATTTGATTTTAAATGATTTCCAACTGATTTTAAAAAGCAATGGTGTGGAACTTATCTGTAAGGATAAAAGGCATCAATTTTATTCCCTTCAGACTAAAACAAGCTTATTTTTTTTCTTCTTTATTCAATTTGTTGATTTTTTTATCCCACCACTTTTTTTCAAGGACCTGGGTATCACTTTGCTAGTTTTATTCAGAATTATTGGACCAACAATGCAAGTATTTTTATACACAGAACTGAACACCAGATGGGACTCCATGAATGTTCTATTATTCATGGTCATTGAATTAGAGATGCTTAAAAAATCATCTAGTCTGCTATGGTACGACCTCAGCTTTATTCTCACTGCAGGTTTGCCTACATTCACTGAGTAGCCCAACAGACTCTGAGCAAAATCCACTTTGAACAGAGCAAGAGCTCCTTGTGTTGGATCCAGTAGGCTGCTGCTCAGACTGTGCTTACCGTCCATTCACTGAGCAAAAGGATTTGGCAATGCAAGATTAATAATAGTGTGAAGAAATCTGGATTCTGTTTTTGTCTTTGTTTTGCCCAGTCTTGGCAATTTTGAGCAAAATATTTGTTCTCTCTCTCAACTTTTGTTTCTTAAACTATAAAGTGAGAGTAATATTTTTTTATTTTCTTCACACACACCCCCCGCCCCCCTCCATTCTCTTATCTGCCAGTTTGGGCTTTACTGTTTTGGGCTAAGGGACTGATTTCTATTGCATGTGGAGCAGCATCAGTCCCTGCTTATCCCATTGGAAAAGTGGGTTATAGGTTATTCAGGTGCTTAGAATATTGTAGTGCTAATTAACTTGGGGTTCCAGGAACATTGTGGTCAAACAGCAATAAGGAAACAGAAGGTTCTACAGGCTGGATGGACAGACATAAGCCAGGGAATTCAAATTGTTCTAAGTGACTGCTGCTTGTGTATATCCATATAGGTATGATAAGGACCAAAAACTGTGGTCAAACACAGGTTTAAAATCTGTAGAGAGTTATTCCACAGCAGGGCTGAGAAAAGTTTAAATCAGTTGAAACTGAAGCAAAATACCGCTTTCTGAAAACTTTGCACAAATATTTGTGATTGAGGATGGTGATAAATGTGCCTGTGCTATTAATTTAGAATCTAGTATCATAGATTCTAAAACCCTAATCCATTTGTCTGGCAATATTTTAAATTAGGAGTAAATAAGGTAATTTACAATCACAGAATTTCTGAGCCTTCTTTACATCGCTGTAAATTGAAGTAGAAGTTCCTCCAGAAATGAGACTGGGTAAGTGTCATGAGATTATTTGGATCCTCTCTCTTTCTCTTTCAATCTCTCTCTCTCTACATTCCAGTCCTTGTAGCTTCCTAGTCAATGATTTAGTTTTCTGTTTGTACTTACAACGGGGTTTTATCAATAATGTTTTTGCACAGTGTAAATAAAAAGCAGCTTTCTGACTGCATGCAGGGACTCTGAGTCAGCTACCCATATTTGATATACCCCTTGCAAACCTTACATGTGAAAAGAGATTCAGGATAAGCCTACAGGAATGCTAGGGAGGAGCTCTTGATCAGGGAGGGAAGGGATAGGATGAGAGGAACAGTTTGAAGCTGAAAGAGATGAGATTAAGATGAGATTTTCAGAAGAAATGTTTTCCTATGAGGGTGGTGAGGTACAGGTTGCCCATAGCAGTCACAGCAGCCCCATCCCTGGAGGTGTTCAAGGCCAGGTTGGATGGGGCTTGGAGCAACCTGATCCAGTGGGAAGTGTCCCTGCCCATAGCAGGGGTTTGGAACTTCATAGAATAGACAGTTTGGAAGAGACCCAGTGCATCATCGAGTCCAGCCATTCCTATCAAACACTAAACCATGCCCCTTAGCACCTCGTCTACCCGTGCCTTCATGATCTTTATGGACCCTTCCATTGCAAACCACTCTATCAATCTGTGATTCTGAACCTGACGCCCAGTAGTGTATGCATGCACATGTGAAATAATGCAAGAATACCTAACTTGAGACCTTGCAGACATCAAAAATACCAGAGTTCAGCCCTGGACTGTGTTCAGCTCAATGAGGGACCGAAATCCATAGTAACATCTCACATCCCAGAATCCAAGTTACCCATCATATGCTGAAAATCACATTGCGAGCAGTGATGATTTTTCCCGCTTCAAGAGCTAATCTGGCATATAAAGGATGAGAACGTTAGACATTTGCTTATTTTTATTGCAAAGTAGTAGCTGATTCTTGACAGGACAAATGCTGAGCCCTTCTCAGGAGGATTGTGCGACCAGCGTGCTTTGCTTATTGCTCTATGATGTTGTCTCAACAAAGCCGAGTCTGCTGTTATCCACTGCTTTCTCTTCTCTTGGAGCTGCTCTGGGTTAGCCAGGCAAGTCACTGGCTGCCTAGCAGAAATAGTTCATCCCTGCAAACAACTCACCTTGACAGAGATGGCTGCATGTTTTTTTCTAATTAGTATTTTTATGAGAGATTTTATGAGAGTTTGGCTGTTCGTCCCCTGGAAGTGCTGACTGAGCCCATGGCTGCAACTCCCCATGGTTTGGCAACGTGGTGCACATTGCAAGAATGGAGAAGGGCTCAGTCTTTTTATTACTATCTGTGCATGAAGTTGTATTTTCAGCATCTGGACATGCTTCATACAGACTTCCATCATGCTGGGTGGCCATGAATGGGGTTACTGCATGGCAGAGAATGGCGAATGAAACCATTAAATTATTTTTGTTGGGATTTTTTGGTGTTGGGCCTTCTAAAAGTAAAAACACTCAGCCTTTTCAGTCTGTGACTTCTCCTTCCTTCGTCCATACATAACTATTCCAGTTAGCCCAACCACTCTCTTCATAGAATTACAGAATGGTCTGAGTTGGAAGGGGCATCAAAACCCATCCAATTCCACCCCTTGCCATGGGCAGGGACACCTCCCACTGGATCAGGCTGCTCAAAGCCTTGTCCAACCTGAACACCTCCAAGAATGGGTCAGCCACAACTTCTCTGTGTAACCTGTACCAGTGCCTCCCCACCCTCACAGGAACCAATTTCTTCCTAGTATCTCATCTCAATCTTCCCTCTTTCTAACACCATTCCCTCTCCATTAGCTATGGTGGTAACAATACATGAAATGTCTGAGCTTCTATGTCATCGGGGAGAGGAGAGCTCACCCCCAAAAAGGCCAACAACAGCCAGCTTTCTTGTTTCACCTTCAAATGCCTCTTTACTCTATTGCATGCACTTGTAGAGGCTCAGATCGCCTGAAAGTGATTTCCAGGGTAACCAATACTGGTGAGTTTGGGGCTTTGAAAGCTGGGGGAGGAGGAAAGTTTGGGTGCATAAATAAGCTGAAAAAATCCTCACTGTCAAATGAAATGTTCCTCTGCTTTATCACCATTATTTTTAGTGGGATTTTGCATTATGGTACCTTGAGTTTTAAATTAAATGTCAAATATAATTTGGCACTACAAAGAATGAATTATGTGACTGCCCTTAGAGAAAATCAGAAGGCTTAGCTCTGTGAGTTAAATTGGTATCTGCCTTATACTGAGCTGATGTGGGCTAATTGATTAGGATCTGACAGGACACCATATTGCAAATTCAGCACAATTTCTTCCATTTAAAAAAAATAGACCTAAGGTACCTTTAGGGAAAAGCAAAAATATCTTCTGTAAAACAGTCTGGAGAGACAAAAAGAGTACCTTCAAGGACTCTTTTTGGCATTGATGGTTTAGATTCCCCAGAAGCCCACACTTTTAAGGGGACAGTATGGATGTTAATGTAGCCTAGGTCACTTTGGAAGCAGATTTGCAATCATGTATGAGGTTCTTGTGGCCTAATTTTGAAGAGCAGCAAAATATTTTCTCAGATAGCTGACTAAATCTATCTCCATAAGAACTAAGATGACAAAGTGCCACTTTAGGTCATTAGAAGAAGGTAATACATTTTAATCAGCAATTATATGAGGAAGGGCAAACCAAATGCTATAGCAGCGGGTCATTTTAGAAATTCTGCACTTGTGGCCCTCTCCCTTTCAAAATGCATGATGCTATTTCCTGGAAACATCAGTCTTAAAAAACTATTGTCAAGTAAACAAGCCTTGTGTTTCTCAGAGCCTTCATGTCTGTGTAGTCTGGGTTTAATTTTCTGTTAAGTACAGGCAGTGTTGCGGGGGGAGGACTAAGTTTGAAGTTCTAATGTAGTCAGGCTGGAATCTGTCACTCAGCTTATTGCATGTTGATGACTCAGTGCAGTTTCAGCTGTAAGCAGACCATGATTTATGGACACCAAGTGAACTCCTGCGGCAAAAACCAGCCATGAGATCAGAGCAGCAATAGGGCCCTTTTTTTGGCAGGAGACAGCGCCTGCATTTTTCTCATTCATGCCAAACTGCTTTGCACGGCAATTAGCTCTGTCCTCATTTAGTCTCCAGTCCCAAAGGGTAATGAAAGTCATATATCATCTTCAAGGCTGCTAATTATCCAGCTCAGTTACAGGTAGGCTTTGTAACTGTGAGAAGGGCCTGCCTGCTTGATATTTATTGCTCTTCCAATAAGCAAGCAAAGGAGAAGGGGGGTGGGGGAAACTTTCTTGAAAGCTTGCCCATACCCCTTGCCTCAGATCCTTGACATACCTTCTGCAAATGTGCTAGTCAGAGGGGAAATGTCTTCATTCCACATAGCCATTTTTCATGCTGTAACTAAACATTCAGCAAGAACAGCAAGCAAGTGCCTGAAACACGAGAGAACAGACATTTGGGGTGAATTCGTCTCCAGTTATTTGCTTGTGGAAAGGCAATCCTCTGAATACACAGCCATGAACATAGGAAGAAGTGCAATGGGGAAGAACAAGGAATTTCACTCTCCTTCTCTACTCCATTCCCCTCCCAGCACACACCACGGCAGCATCTTGAGAAAGCAATGGGGTAAGAGGACTACGAAGTTTTTACTGATGATATCCCAGAGGATGCCTAGAACTCCATATTTGAATCCTCTCACCTGAAAAACAGGCAAATTTAAATCTCTGTCTGGAGTCTGGGTCCTGCCTGTCCTTCTCTAATGGCTGGACTGTATACTTGACAATCTCAGTTGTTTGGGATGCTGGTATTAATAGAGACTTTCCAACTAGGAGCCACCTACTGCTGTTGTCAATATATTGGCTAAACCAACAGTCCAAATAACCTGAGTGCTTACTTTGCTAAAGAGTGCTCTTCCTAAACTTGGATCAAATCCTGCCATGCTTTGTAAAGGTTTGGTTCACTTTTGACCTCTGTTTCATTTGTATTTTGCCACTTCATTCCATCCTTTCTTTGACTAGTAGGCCTGAAGACTGCAAGGTCCAAGACTGTTGCAATGCCTGTGTGGAGACATCTCAAGATCCCATGAGTCAGTGAAGGAGTTGCCAGATGTCCTTTGTAACTGCCCAGTAACACCTCACACTTCATGTGAAAAGCTCACAGAAAGGTTTTCTCCGTTATTTCACATGATGTGGATGATTTTTCAACACTGGGGCAGTGGCTGCTGCTGCAAAAAAAAAAGCTACTGTGTGTATACAGGAAAGTAATTTTGCCAGCTCCAGCACAGGGCACATCACTGCAGATGTTATGCAGCTGACCCACTCCATGCATGCTGTGCATGCACATCATATTTCAAGGCACAACATCTGATTGCTCTGGCATTATCAAGGTTCTCGTTTACCACAGAGTCCATTGTCTTAAAAATCTCCAAGACAACTTTGTTTTGTAGAAAGGCAGCAATCAAAATAAGCAGGTGGAAAGGGAGAGCTGGGGAAAGAGCAGTCAGTAAAGCTCAGAGAGTAAAGAGCTTTGACTGGCACTGACCTGCAGCTGGAACTACAGTGGGCAGTAGGAGCAGAGCTCATAATTTGTGCACAGTAAGGGCAGCATGTGACTATGCTGGTAGAAAGTAGAGAAGGTATGGAGCTATTGTCAGAGTAGAGACACGCTGGGAAGAGAGTACACTGGTAGGTATTTGGCTCTTCATGTGACGAGCTGAATGCAACACGGTGGGAGTTCTGTAGCCTCTCAAGGCTCCACACAGTTGTGTGGCATTGAAAGGGGCAGAGTGCTGCTGCAGTGCCTAGGGGTGTCTCCGTTGGGTTGACCTAGACCTGACTTTCATTTCTGTCAGCAGCAGAAAAGCACTTAAAGGGCAGGAATGTGAAAGTTAGGGGAGGAAGTTCCTTATGCTTTGCACAACTCCTCTTCCTGTCTTTGCTGTTGTGTGAAAATGGGGGATCAACTTTCATGATCGTATGTAATTTTGTTTTTCTTTGCACTGAAAATGGCAGAACATTTTGCACTGTTTTAACCCTTTTCCAGGCCTGGAGGAAGCACTAGAAAGCTGGATGGGGATTCAAGCAGTTCAGATACCAAGGTTAAGAAGATCATTGCAAAGGGAGTGGGTGCTCATCTGTTATCTATTGGCAGGTTCCCTTGAACTGAGCAGCACTTATCTGATTTATACCCAGTCACAGTGGTACCCTCCAAACCTCAAGTTATTCATCTGCGTTATCTTTGCCAAGTTTCCAAACCTGTTGAGTTGGACTTTTAGTAGTTGCATTCCAAGTGCTCTCACCCTACCCTTCCTAGAAAGAGGTGTCTGTGCAGCTCCTCCCAATGGGGTTGTATATCCTACTGCTGATGCCTGTATACCCCTGTCTTTTGGGATCAAGGTTGGAGGCACTGTGCCACTGGTGGGGATGTGAAAGGCAGTGAGTTGGATAGAAGTCATCCTTCATGATTGGAGTGGTGATCCATCTAATCTGATATCTTGGCACTGATAATGGATAGTGCTAACTGCTATAGAGGAAGCTGTCCTTTTTCTCCTATTATTAAATTTTTCCTCTGATATGGATTTAAATTACTCTTTCTTCTCAATACTAAGAATTTCTTCTTCTTAAAAATTCTTTAGTACCCTAGACTTTTCTTTTTACATCTTTTGAACCATAGAATGGACTCATCGAATGATTTGGGTTGTAAGGGACCTTAAAATTCCAACCTCCCCACTGTGGGCAGGGACACTTTTCACTGGATCAAGTTGAAGTTTTGTTGTGTGAATTTAGCAGAGAGTGAGAGATGGATGATAGGAAGAAACAAATGTTAAAACCTTCATCCAAATCCTGCTCAAGCCGTAAGTGTGTTGCCTTTTCCACCATTTGGTTTAGATCTGTCTCCTAAGCCAGCTTTTCATGTAGTCCTAATTAGCACAACACCAATATTAAGTATAGATTTGGAAGTAATATTATCTGAGGTGAAGATGAGAAAGTGACGAGAAATGAATGTTCAAGCCAGTTCTCTGTTGACAAAGCCTTCTGTTAGAATTTTATTTCATTTGGTTTAATTTTTCCGTTTATTCTCATCTCTTGAAGCAAACATTTGTCCATTTCCAGTTGTATTAACAATCGCCATGGCATCATAGAGTTAGGTACCTCAAATGCTTGTTCTTTATCTATGCTGATTTTTCTTTTCTACTGAGTTTTTAAGGAAATAATAGGAGGTTTTCTCTCAAATTAAATATTTTATGTCTCAGCCAATAGGGTACTTGTTGTTCATGGTTTTCCAAGATCACCACCCCTGGGCTCCTTCACTGCAACAGAGAGAGAATCCTGGCACCTCTGTGCCTTTCCTGCTTTGGAAATGCCGACAGGATGAAGGTGGTGAGGAAAGGCCAGATGTATTCCTGGTGCCTGAGAAGTCAGTAGAGAGTTATTTCATGATTGCCGATCTGTTCTGCTCAGACTGTTTGAGGCTTTTCCTAACAAGAGTCATTGTGATTCTATACCTTGTAATACCACAAAAGCAAGTGTGACCATGAGTAAGTCTTGCCTAGATGTGTTATATCACTGTATGATTAATTACCATGCTTATTAAGTAAGAAAGAAAATGTATTTACTAATAGGGTAACATTGGTGGTAGTGGTTGTTTTCAGATTCAAACATTAGTTATTACGTTGAGTAAGTATATCCAGAAGCAATCCTTTTATTCCTATCTGGCTTCATATGGCTATACTCATGTTTATATGGTTTTCAGTCTCTAAGTTGAGGCATCCTTACAGATGTCCTCATTCAAACTGAAACAGAGTTCTCTTTGAAGAAATACTGCAATGGACTTCTATAATCTCAGCTGTTTCTATATCATTGTTAAGAAACAGAGAAGCAAGGAACACCTCTTTCTCTAGCTAGTCCTGGCTGCTAGGACCAGAGATTGGAGAAGTCACTCATCCCAATGTCTCTGCAGTACAGTAACTAGCACCTGATTTGGGGCTTGGCCCAATTATAGCTTGGGGTAGGTTGCTATCCAAGAAGAGAGTGAGAATTGTAGGAGCTCTTTCGTTTCCATGACTTCCTGCGTGCGCTCCTACCACTGTGATTTCTGCTTTCTCAGCTGCTGACACCTCATAGATATCTGTGACCCAGTTGAGACTCATTGGCAAAGGAATGCAATCTGAGCTTGCCTTGCAGCTTTCCACATGGTTCCCAGAGGCCTACATGCCTTGCAGGCAAAATAGCTTTTGTGCTTATTACTGATACAGGTATTTTCATCCCATTTATGGATACATCAGTGCTGAAAGTGCTGATGCACACAAGCTGGCTCAGCATGAAGAAAGTCTGGAACCAGGCGTGGTGGGGAAGGACAGCAAATCTATCCATGCTCAAATTGTAGACCATTGCTTGGTCTAAGAGTGTTGTGATTGTACAAAGAGATCTAAACGACCTTTAGATCTGAGCTCTTATCTCTGCTCGTAATCACGTGGACTAACCATACAGTCTGCATCCTGGAGTCAGATCCTGAAGTGCTCAGTGAGGAAATTTCTTGTTGGGATCTGGCAGAAGGAACGTATAATTTTTTCCAAAACCACTTGAATATGCAATGGCAGCTGCAGGTTGTCAAATCCAGCATAGGATTGTACCCCACATCATATGCTTCAGCACTTTATACAGACTACGTTTAAATTAATTTTTAATTACCTCATTATACAGATAGGAGATCTGCTCATCTCAAGTTTCCTAACCACAACTTTGCCTGCAGTCCTCTCTATCAGACAGCTGGATGATGCCAGCGCCCAACTTTAGTTGGAAGTGCTCAGACCCTGCAGCAATGAGACTAATATTAAAAGCCCTGATAGCATCAGGCACCACCCTCCATTATTTCATGATTGCGCTTCCATCTTCATGCCCAGCCTTCTTATAGACTTTAAAGAGCTTGTGGAGGGTGGGGGCTTGTGACTGCTGGAAAACCTACATGCCATGGAGAGCCAAAGCCATCTGACTGTGCTAACTGGTGTTACCCATAACTTCTGCATAGTTTTTGATGATGAAGTGCAAGTTCAGCCCACCCAAAGTGGTGGTCCAGAGGTTGCAAACCACAGATATTTTCCCTCTTCTGGTTGGAAAAGATTTTCTAGATACACGTCTAATGAAGTGTGACAGTGCTGGTTGCCTGTAATAGTATTACCTGCTTTGGAAATAACTTCTTTCTTCAAAATCTGTCCTCTATTGTGAAATTTGCTGTACAGGTATATAGCTTGCAGCATGAATAGGCATGACTGAGAAAATCCTAGCTTTGCAGACCTGGAATGAAGATATGGATAAAGCCGTTTGTTTGGGATGGTACAGGAAACACACAGCACAGTGAGGAAAGAGACACAGATCAGTTAAGATCCAAATATTGTCCTTTATCCCCCTGGTACCTTCATGCTATTCTCTTTGTTAGATGTTTTTAGTCCCATTTACATATTCTTTGAGCTTCCAACCCACTCCAGTGTGGCAAGCTGATGACAGTTATAATGAGATTATTCAGAAAAACTGGTTTTTCTCTTCTATTTCCTTCCATTTACTATTGAACTGACCTCAGAAAACTAATTTCCATAAGACTGGGAAGGAATGAACGTTTCTGATGTTTCACTATGGCTTCTTAAGGATAGAGGCACCACAGGAGACTGTTTGCTTTGGACTGATCAGATGGAAGCAAGGACACTCAAATTAACTTGACACAAACTGTAAACTTGACTCAAGAATTCTAGTGAAAAAGTGTATGATTTGTTCTTCATGGTACAGAAAATCTTTTTGAAAAGATCTTTACTTTTACTTTAATTTCCATGAACTCCTCTTCTTGGCCCGTGTGGAACCAAAGCACACTCCAGTGACAGGAGGTAGTCCAGCTGCATAGGCTCCTTAAGCAATTGTCCAGCCCTTCACACCCCTGGAATTTCATAACAAATGGAGTCAACTGAACACACTGGGAGAGGGAGTGTTAGACAATGAACAGATATGAATGAGTGGTGAAACCAATGACTCATCTCAGTCTCTAATTTCATTCCTGTTCAGATTGTTTATCTAGGAAGAACAGGACAGGGTATGTGTAAGGATATATGTGCTGTTTATTTAGACCTGTAACAGGAAGCTAATTCCTAAGCAGAAGCTTAGCTGTGAAGCAGAGACAGATTGATTTGCTATAGGGATATCTTTTTTTTTTAATGACATTTCTTTTGTTTTATGTGTAACAAAAGAAGATAGTGACTTTCTGTAAAGTCCATCTGTCTGAGATCCCTCATTGTCATTGATTTCCATTCAACTCTTTCCGGCTTCTCTATGAGTTGATGGCATTCAAGGGGCAAAGCTTTGTGATATATTTGCTGTGAGTTTATTAACACTGTACAAAGCCTTGTCTCTTCTCTGGCTCATGACTGTGGTGAACCTAAGGATGGAAAACTAGGCTGCACTGAAGCATTTCAATATCCTTTTTCACTGCAAACTCACATTAAATATGCTATTCTCTTTGAAGTCAGCAGAAAATCGCTGACTGACATCAACGGAGTATCTGTTTCTGTGTTTCTGACAATTTTGCTGCTTGTCTGGAACCACAGTCCCTGTGGTTGCTGAGACTGAAAAGAAGCTGAGGTGGTTTGTCAGAGGTAAGGAGTACCAAGAGCCCAGATAATTTCCCCTCTAACCATCCTGGCATCCCCTTCCCTTGTTCTTTTCAACTTGTTCTAACCTGTTAATACCACTGCCACTGTCAGAAGTCTGTACTGGATTGGCAGAAAGCACACACGTAGGGGATGGAGGTTGGACATAAAAGGGGGGAGGTGAGCACGTTTTGCTTGTCCAAGAGTGTGAATGTGCTCTCAAAGAACCTAGTATTTACCTGAATATAGATGTTGCAGACGATTTTCTGTAAGAGACAGGCATCCTGCCTCCAAAAATCATTGTGCCTGATGTTTCAAACCCCTTCATAAGGTACCTTACCAGTTATGTGCTGCTGAGCAGTAGAGCTGAGAGGATTATTTCAGCTGTGGCAATCAGTTTACACCTTGAATCACAAGATCGGATTACTTTTGGTATTTAATTTTGAAATATTTTCCCCACATGTACTTTACCTTTGCATGTTTCCCGGATGAATTTTATTGTGTTATTTCCTGCTCTTATTTCTAAGCTTTCTCAGGTCCTCTGTGTTATTTCTCTGTCTTCACTTGTGTTTGCAACACTTCCTAATTTAGTATCATCTGCAAATGAAAATACTGCATCAGCTCTTAGTATCACCTGATCAGGGGTTTTAAAATATTACTGAAATATTAAATCCTTGAGTTTAACACAAATTTCCCAAGGGGCAGTTCCCTTGAGTTACTTATTCTTGGGCGCAGTTGTGTATGGTTCATGTATGTGACGCTTTGGACGTGTGGAACGTTGCTCAATGAAAATTGCTGATGTCAATTTATGCTTTGTTTGCTCTGAAAAACGTAGTCTGCAGACTAAGTTTGAAATAGCATGAATAGGGAGTGGGAGCATGGTTGTACAATCAAATATGTGAGTTTTCTATGGGAAGCTTCTAGCAAAAGTTAACTCAAGCTGTCACAAATACAGTTAATGAAATAGGTAAAAAAATAAAGACTACAGTAGGAAAAGAGCTTAGTCCAAGGAAGCCAGATAGTTCTTTTAAGGAGTGGGAAATTAGATTGGATATTAGAGGAACTTTCTTTACCAAAAGGATGGTGGAGTATTGGAAGAGGCTGCCCAGGGCAGTGGTGGAGTCTCTGTCCCTGGAAGTGTTCAGAAAAAGTGTTTAGATGTGGCACTTCGGAAGATAGTTTAGTTGGCACCATGGAGTTGTGCTGATGGATGGATTGACTGGATGATCTTAGAGGTTTTTCCCAAGATTACTTCTTACATGATTCATATAATCATTAGTAAAGAAAGAGGGTCCAAGGGCAGTGTTTTCTGGTGCTAGAAAATGATGCTTTGAACTTGATTTATAGTAAGTGGAAACCAAGGAGCTGAAAAGGAAGAGCATGAAAAGAGAAAAATATTTGAAGTGGCCATTGAAACAAAAGGGATAAGAAAGCTATGAGCTGCCCCCAAAACAAAGCTGTGTAGAGGTGGCTGGGCCAGGAGATGATCACTGAATGAACTTTGAGCAGCAGAATACTGAAAAGCCTGGATTTTTAAAGCTTTTAGACTCCATTTTATGCAAGCATATAAACAAACATATTTGACTATTTCAGATGACTTTACATTAAAGTATTTACTAGTGTAATATATCACACATTGTTTTATTCTTTTAAAATCTAGCTATTCAGCAGTTTAGTAAGAGTTTGCCTTGCAAGTTCCTTGTGCAACCTCTGTTACTGTTTCACACGACCTCATGGTTCTTGCAGGTTATCCTTTCCTGTACTTGTTTGACTTGAGTGAAGATTCCTCACCGAGTTGACACATCTTCTTTATGAATTGCTTGCTCTTCCTTACCTTTTGTAATTCCTTACGTTCTCGATACAGAAGAAAGAACATAATGAAATATTTTGTTTAGTGTTTTTTACACAACACCAGTTGTCCTTCGCATTCTGAGAGGATTTTTTATTTAGTGGCTTTTAGATGATCATTTAATAGCTACAACCCTAGCATACAGGATCATATTTCTCAATTACTGACACTTTGTGTTTTAGATACTTTATCAGGCCTAATCGTGAACCAAGTGCCTGATGCTGAGCAAACACACAGTGAAGGAGAGAAAGGAAGACATTTGAGTAGTTCCAGTACTGAAAGGGGCTCCAGGAAAGCTGGGGAGGGGCTCTTGATCAGGGAGTGCAGAGACAGGATGAGGGGAAACAGTTTTAAGCTGAAAGAGGGGAGATTTAGATGAGATCTTAGGAAGAAGTGTTTTCCTGAGAGCAGGGGTAGAGGGGAGACTGGCCTAGGTTGTGTGGAAAAGCCAAAATTGTGGCTGTCCTATCCCTGGAGGTATTCAAGGCCAGGCTGGATAGGGCTTGGAGGTGTCCCTGCCCATGGCAGGGGATTGGAACTGGATGGCCTTAGAGGACCCTTCCAACCCAAACTAGTGTATTATTCTGTGAATGAGTGGGCTTTGTCCCAGCGAATTTGCAGCTTATTGAGTGTTGTCACACATTCAGTTCTTCTGATGTTTGAAACCGATAACATTGTGTTTTAAGCATCATTAGTTTTCTAAAACAGTGTCTTCACCAAACTGTGAATTTTAATGAATATGCCGAATGAAACTAAAAAAGCTAGTTTGGTTCCCTGATTGTGCTTTTGAACCAAAGTATAATTTTCCAGACCATAGGAAAGCAGTGGTCAGATAGAATTTCAACCAAAATGGTGATGTTTGCACCAAAAGCTTGTCATGACGCCTAAAGCTTTTTGTCCATGTTATTCAGCATACACACAGTCAAATTCCATGCAGCAAGCTTGTGTGTGTAAGTTAGATGTCTAGGCTTTTCATACACTCAGTAGAGCAGTTACCTACACTTTCATTGCCCTCCAGAAGTTCCTCTTTTGCATAAACCTTCTAGCCAAGAACCTAAGGGAAAGCTGTATCACTGTCCTATTGTGCAGCCACGCTGCTGTCTCCAGGCAGTGGTCTGGCCAGGCGGAGTCTCAGTAATAAATGTTTCATTTTTTGAAGGGGTGCATCACTGAGCCTACATCAGTGGTTCATGGCTGTAATTACAGCCGTGTAATTACACCATGCCTACCAAACCATGTCCTGAAGTGCCATATCTACATGCTTTTTGAACTCCTCCAGGAATGGAGACTTCACCACTTTCCTGGGCAGCCACTGCCAGTGCTTCTCCACTCTTTTGGTGGATCAGTTTTAATGGGAGTAGGATACTGAGGAAAGGGAGACCAGCTGGTAGTTTACACAGAAAATATCCTGTGTTGGAGAGGGTCGGTTCAGGAGCCTGTCTGTAAATGAAAGCCTTGCCCTCCTCAGGCTGCAGTCCAGTGGGAAGAAAAAAAAAAAATAAAAGGACTGTGTGGTTCCCTGGGAACCTCACTTATTAGGCAATTTTAATATTGCTGTAACAAACTCCCTTTAAGCCAGACCTTGGGTAAGGCCTTAGCTACGTGGCTTATAGCAACTATTGCAAAGTATTGATTCATTCCATAACTGCTCCCTGCCATGTGTTATGTAAATAACAATGTCTGATAGAGTGTGTGGTTCTTTGTGCTGTAACGTGGAGGTCTTGAGGCAAGAGATGAAAGGCCAAGTGCCTCCAGTTGTACTCAGGATGTGTACAGGATGCTGCAACTGCACATGCAGGCACCAAACCCTTCCTTCTGAGTGCATTTTATAAAGACGATTGTAATGTTTTGTGTGGTTCTGATCTGGGCGGGTACAATCTTCTAACTACACAAGTTAAAAATTTCTCAGGTTGTCTCCATCTTTAGCACTAGTAGTAATTCTCCACTGGAAAAAACTAAATTCACTTCAGTGCTTTCACTGCATATGCTCATTTCTATATAGATTTAACACAGAAAAAAGCACGCAGGCTGAAAGCACCACTAATTGTTCTCCAGCTTGTAGGTTGCAGAACAGCCTTGTTCTGTTTTCCCACAGCCAAGAGAAGGCCTCAAGGCCAAAATGTCACCTCAGATTTCTTTTGATCTCAACTTATATTTTATTAACCCTTTTAACTTCACTGAGGGTGTGTGAGGAAACATGTATATTCCCTTTCACATAAACCCAGCATTGTCCTTACATCTTGCGTACAAATGTATGGACAGTTTTTCATACAAAGGATTATTTAGATGTAATCTATATGCCCTGTGTGTTACAGATAAGAAGAGGTGGGCAGCATTTATTCTGCAATGTTTATGATTTATTCCCCTTTTATTTTCTCTCTTTAACTCCATCCAAAATATTTCAGAGAAATATAATACTGGAAGCCTTTAATGGCACCTTTTCATCTTGCAATTGTGGAGTGCTTTTCAGGGCTTAATTAAATATTACAGCGTGCCTTTCAGGTGAGTGTAATTTGAATGCATCCATTCCTGTGAGGAAACTGAGGCAGAGAGTGGTGACTAACTCAAGGCTAGGAGCCAAATAAAATGTCGGAGTGAGAATTATGGCCCAGGAGATTTGATTAGGATCAAATAATTCCAGCACAATTTGGTTCTTAAAGATTTCATCAAATAGACACCACAAATGGTGGCTGACTGATCTAGCAGAGGAGCCAAATAGCTTTTCCAGACTCTTCCTTTCCTTAGCCTTTGTGATGACAAGTGGTTTATGCATCGGCCCAGTTTTGGGGCCTCTCAAAACTTTGGGCATGTCAGATGTTTGCTCAGCCCTCCAACATGATCAGAAGAACATGAGTGGATGGTTACATTCTACCTACAGCATGTTCTCAGCATATGGTGTAGGCCTTTCATCCCATTCCACTGACAGTCCTTTTAGGGCAGGATCCGAATGCAACCAGCAACTCCTAAAGACATGGTCTTCTACCACATAAGCTCTGTGATGTTAGCTGTGAACATGGGGCTCCTTGCCTGGTTCTTGCCAGTGGTTAAGGAGGAGTTTTTAATCCCTTTCCTCGCTGCAAAGTACTGAAATTAGTTTATCCTCTTGGGCACATGGGAAAGAAGAAAGCTGCTGAGAGGGGAGTGTCCTTTTAACCTGCACATTTGTCTTACAAAGGTCCTTTATCAATTCAGTCATCAGTACTGAGCACCCAAGCACAGTCACAGACAATGCTGTAGGATAGGACATAGAGCATCATGTTGGGGTGGGTTAGGAAAGTGAGAAGAGACTTGGTGATCCCTCAGCAATCATGGGTTGAAAATCATACCTGCTTTGACCAGAGCCTGGTTGTGAGGGGAATGAAGTTTTGTCGCATGTCTCATGCACATCTGGCTCCCCACTCTGTGCCCTGATCTGTAGAGTGGATAGTATTACCTGACCTGTCTGGCGGATCTGGTACGTTAGAATTTAAAAAGTGGGGTATGGCCACTTCTTTGGAGGTACATGAAACAAGACTGAAATCAAACACGTGAGGTGCAGACTGAGGGTGCCCTTCCCCTTTGTACCAGTCACTACAGTGAGAAAAGGTCTTCTGGCTGGGAGACAGACTCAGAACAAAGAGAGCAGTAGTTTTAATGAGTTAAGGAATCCATCTTTGGGAAATCAGTGGCATGAATTAACTTTTCATTCTCTCAGCAGAGAAGCCAAGGATTGAATGATGTCCCTTTGTCATGAGAAATTATCTCAGACCTAGAGGAAAGTCTCTTGCTGTTGAATGTACAGCCCTTTGCTGACTGGCTCTGCTGAACCCTCAGCCTGCACTGGGCAAGGACTACTGTGTTTGGGCTTTCCAGAGCCTGAACAGAACTTGGCAGTCATGGTGTCTGACTCCAGTCCCTCCAGGTAGGGAATACAATGTGATACACTAAGACAGTTGGTCAGTAGCCACCAGGCAGGTATGATGGAGGCAAAGTGAAGTTCCCGATTTATATCATGGTCATCCTGGTCTCCTAAAAACACTTGCCTGAGAGTGAAACGGTCCCTTGCAGTCCTGCAGAAGCTGATCTTCCATTGTTGTTTTATTAAATGAGCACTGCTTATTTTGTCTTTTTATCAGAATGTTATATTCAGAGTACAAATGAGGCCATGCAGTTGCTAAACAGTTTTTGCCACTTACTATTGGCCATCATTCTAATACCTTTCTTTTCTCCTTTCCTCTTCTAATCCTGAAACCAACAGCTGTGGCCACATGCACAGGACACACTTTGACAGCAGCAGGTATCAACTGACAGAGTCTGGAATATATTATTTCAGCAGTAGCATCTGAGTCTGTAGCTGCATCCTCTGTAACTGTACTGAAGATTGAAGGCCTTGGATTTGTTCTCCTTTTCATCTCTCCACTACACCTGCACTGCAAAGAGACCTGAAAGTCTGTGTAGAAAAATGGGCCCTGGTGACAAGATTTACTTCAGGGTTAGAAAACCAGCTTTTTGTAATTTGCTAGTGCTTGTTTGTGTGTGGATCTGTTTCACTACCCTGATTTCACATCAAAGTGTTTGAGTTGTGCTGTATTTAGCGAAAGCAAGAGTGCCTGTTTGTCTTTGCATAAGCAAACAGAAACACCTTCAGGAACAAGGTGACAGAGACCCAAGTACAGCACACCTTGTGTGATTCACTGCTAATTTCAATGACAGAAAGGGGTTTTTTTTTATATTATCGATATTCTTCCAGATTAAAACCTCTGCGACAGACACTGTTTTGAACCTCACTTATGATTGAGGTTATTTCACAAGGGTGCTTAGGCTCCTTTGAAACCTCTGTGTGAGGTTGGGCCAGTGACCCAGGAGACACGAGGCCACTGGTAAGGAGTGCAGAAAGTGCCCTGGAGCCTAATTCCCCTCTCAGAGCACAACCCATTCCTGTTTACCACATAGCCTAAACCCCTCAGCCATCAGCAGAGCCACAGCAAGAAGTCAGTCATGTATTTCAGGAGGAATTTCTGCCAGTCTCATGGTCGGTAAAGCAAGCAGAATTCCCTGTGAGCAGAGAGAGCACCCTTGAGATCAGGATGCACTCTAGCTCTTTGGTGAGAATGACTCTAGAGGAGTGTTGAAGTGAATCGTTTCTAGGAAGTTTAGCTGCACCTTTTATTTGTCCTTTGAAGATTATTTTTGCTGTGTAAAAATGTATTTTGTGCTGGCAAACCGGTGCAAAGTCATACACACAAAAAAGAAGAAAACATAAGACTGGGAAGGAGTTGAGATTTTATCTGTCTTATTGAATGATCCTGGAATACCCCAACAAGGGGACAGTCGCATGCTTAATCATCTCACTCTTACAAGTGGAAACAATACTTGACAATAGAGTACACTGATACAAATGTAAGAGTTGGGGAAAAGAAAAAGAAAACCTAAGGAACAAAATAAGCATAAAATGTAAACAAAATTCTGCTAGGAGTATTTGTAGTGACAGATGCTGCGGTTGATAGGGCAAAAAAATATATTCCTTTCTCCTAAAGGGAAATAGGTGGAAGTCCATCAAATAAACTTTGTCCTAGCATATTTTATTTTTGCATGGAGGAAAAGGAAAAGATCTTTTTTGATGTGGGCTATTTTTTTTCCCCTCCTTATGCTGGTTTTTTCCCTTCCTGCCATACCAGAAAAAAAAAAGATCATGGAAGACAAGTCAGGCAAAAGGAAAAAAAAAAAAAAAAAAAAGGCGGGGGAAGGTTACTCTGAGTATCAGAGAGGGGGCTAATTGTCAAGGTTATATCTCCAAAGATGATTGATGTGAGGCTGGGTTTTTCTGTCAGCCTGTCACAAAGCAGGAATGTTTAATGTTCTCATTATTGGTTACGCTGTTGTGTATATTTCTCTGTCAGCACTGCAGACCCATCTGAACTGCCAAGGCACTTCAAAGCCCTGCAGGTCATTTATCATCCTCCTGACGCTGCGAATGTTCAGCCTCAGCTGAGTGCCAGGGATTTGTTATGACTTGAGAGCCAGCTGACAGACAGGTCTGCTGCAAAAAGGATTCCTTTTTGTCACACTGTGAAAACATCAATGTTCCTATAATGGCCTACAACTGTCAAAGGGGACTGCCACCTGACAGTTGTGTGGTCCCACTAATTTGCAGCCTGGTGACTTGTTTCCTTGAGTTTAGATTCAGTTACGGTGTCACATGCAAACAGGTCACCATCTGTCGTCCTGTGCCAGGGGGCATGGGGTTGGGGGGAGAGAGGGAGAGGGAGAAGGAGGGAAAGATGGAGTGGTAAACTGGGGGTGGGGGAGGTGCAAGGGGAAATAAAAACAGCTATGCAAATCAAAGCCATGTCTTGATTTCAGATTCTCCATTCCCAAACACTTCTAGCCCACCGCAATGTGAATCTCTGAAAGTTGGAATGAAAACCAAGGCAGGGAAAGAAAGGACTTTGCGAACAGCCAGAGCTTGAGAGAGAGAGGAGAGGGGAGAGAGAGAGAGAGAGGGAAATATCAGGGCTTTGTTTCCTTTCCCAGGCCATGACATGATTAATCGTTTTCTTCTGATCTAATTTTGGAACATGAAAAACAGCACATTTGTCTTGAAGAAAAATGATGTGCCGTACTGCGCAGATGGAAATTTCGAGCAATGAAAAAGATTAAAGTGAAATTCCACTCCTTAGACCTAATCATGAGTTGTAGATTATTCTGTCGTTCTAACCAGATGGTAGGCTTGATTCCACAACCCCCTTCTTATATTAATGAATACTAGACTGTTATATTTGACTTAGGTAAGTGAAATGTCTATCAAGCCTAATGGACTGCCAGCCAATATAACACATGTTGTACCACTGAGGGTCCTTGCTGCATTTTTCATGTTTTATACTAATGTAGAACATTTTGTTTCCTACTGTTTTCCATCATTGTCACTGTTTGCTAAATATTTTCACATGTAGGGGGAAAAAAGTAAAAAACTTGTGTCCAGAGCTAATTTCCTCACGTTGGTCGCAGCTATAATTCTACAAGTAAAACAGTCACCCGAAGCAATGCATGCAAGAACTCAATAGTAACTTGATTAAGTTCCCAGTCAACAAGACTGCACTAGGCTGTATGTTAACAAACCTAATTATAGGCAACATGGTGATAAATTGTGTGGGGTGCGTGTAGCACATCTCTGAGGTCATGTCTAGAAAAGAAGTTTTGCCCCAGGGGACAGGGATGGGGTGTAATTTCTAAATAAAGTAAACACAGGTTCATTGATGTTTCCCATTGGGTTGCCTTCCACTTTCTGACAAGCGTTTTTCTGGCAGGGGTGTCCCAAGAGATCCTCACAAGAGCGGAAGAGTGGAGGAATGAGAGGCTGGGGGATTCTCTTTAACCTTTCCAACTGTGCAGTCCTGTGACCACCATGTAATCTCTACCATGCCTGGACTTGTCAGAGACACGGGGACTGGTAATCTTATGTTAGGATGGATGCCACCACTTCTTATCTGAAACCACGTTATCATTTTCAGTATTTAGCTGAACAAAATAACACTTGTCATGTGCACTGAACATGCAAGCAGAGCGGGATAGTTTCTTTGTACATGAAGTACATGGTAAAAAGCTCTGTTGAAAAAGCAACACTAGGGCCTTTGTTGCACCCAGTGTGTGCGTGAGTGCAGGCCCTTGGCTCTGTCGGGGAGCATGATACCAGGTAGAGGAAGCGGGCGCACACAGCGCTAATTTTAGACATTGAGAGAATCAACAGGATGCATGGATCATGTTACTCTCTGCCTAGGAGAGAACAAGTCCAGAAACTTGAGTAAGCAGGCAAGAGTTGTCCAAATCTGGACTTCATGAAGTGTGATAGATACAGTAAAGTTGTAAATGTTCATTTAGGCTGAACAAATCAAAGCAAGGCATCAAAGTACACTCCCAAATCAAGTAACTAGGGTATTTATTTATATTTGAACAAGAAAATCTTTTGGATAATGGAATGAATTTTGATCTTACATCATTCCTTCGGTGATTTTGTTTTTTAAAATTGTTTCTTAAGGTCAAAATCCCAAATTCTGAATGACGTGCCTTCCTTAGCAAAACCACCATTGATGTAAACTGCTGAATAAGGACATTCGGATTGCACTGTAGAATAAACTCTGCAGGGCCCTCCACTGTAAGTACCCTGCAGAGTTTGGATCCTCTTTGCTGACCATTTTTCTTTTTTCTCAAACACACTTTTTTTGTGAGGAGAACGTGATGAAGTCCTGAACAGGAGAGCTGGGTTTTGCTCATTATATCTTGCCCACACTAAAAGCAAACAGACTGAAAGGCTCAATTTAGTCTGCCTTAAAGCATTTTCTGTTGAAATTAATTTTAATTGGGAAAAAAAAATATGTATTTTTCTAATCATGGGATCTGTTGAAGCTAAAATACTAGGATGCTTTCACCACGTGTCTGCTATGGTTGGATCTAGATTCTGCCTTAGCCCTCCTCAAAACTTACTCTCAGGAGATGAAAAGCTTTCCTTGGTGAGAATTCCTGTGCAAAAAGTTGCGTGGCAGGGATTTTTTTTTCAGTTCATTTAGGACAAAACTCCCCCTTTTGCTGTGTTTACTTGAGAGCAGTTTAGAGGAGCAAGTTACTGCTTTAAAAAGCTTGGTGCAGATTACCAGCCTGCGTAGCTTGGAACCTCTGGGGAGAACTGGCTTTTTTGCAGCATTGCTTCTCCTCTGCACAGAGCGTGTGGAGCTGAGTTGGCAGTGAAGGGAAAGTAATTTGTTCCTGACAAGGGCCAGTAGCGGACTATTTCTTCACTGGAAGAAAGTGACAATCAAGCAGGAAATTGCAGCTGCAGTTCCTTATTCGAACTGATCCTTCTTAGGAGCTAGTAAACATACCTTAACTTCACCTTTAGCTTGTTTTCCTAAGCTTCACGGGTTTGCTTTCCATGAAATGTCAAGCACCTCCAAGTCCTGAAGTGTTTACAGTTTGGCCTGTGAAATTCGTGGCCTGTTCAGTGTGTGGCACCATTACAATTTTATCATGTAAGTAACACAGGAAAGGCAGGCATTGCTCTTCCCCAGCAGCATTTCCTGAGAGTGACTGCAGCTTGGGGACAGGACTTTGATCTGTACCGAGGAAGGGACAGCACATCTGAGAGGGAGAGTAAGCTGTCTTTTGTTGCAGAATCCTTACTAAGCCAATATGAACTATCAGTGTGCCCAGGCAGCCAACCAAATCCTGGGGTGCATCCAGCGTGGCATTGCTTGCTGGTTGAGGGAGGGGATTGTCCTGCTCTGTGCTGCACTGGTGCAGCCCTATCTCGAGTACTGAGTGCACCTTTGGGTGCCACAGGATAAAAAGGACATCAGGCTACTGCAGAGTGTTCAGATGAGGGCCACAAAGCTGGTTAAGGGTTCAGAGAGGAAGCCATATGAGGAGCGGCTAAAGTCACTTGGTCTGTTCAGCCTGGAGAAAAGGAGACCGAGGGAAGACCTCATCACAGTCTACGGTTTCCTCACAAGGGAGGAGGAGCAGAAGCAGGTGCTGATCTTTTCTCTCTGGTGACCAACAGTAGGACTAAGAGAATGGCAGGAAGATGTGCCAGAGAAGGGTTGGGTATTAGGAAAAGGTACTTCACCCAGAGGGTGGTGGAGCTCTTGAACAGCCTCCCCAGGGAAGATGCCTTGGTGCCAAGCCTGACAGTGTTCCAGAAGCATTTGGGCAATGCACTCAGACATGTGGTACGAATGTTGGGCTTGTCCCATGCAGGGACAAGAGTTGGACTCAATGATCCTTATGGTCCTTTCCAACTCAGGGCATTCTATGTTTCTAAGTTCTTTCCAAATGTAGGGATGGGTGGATAGCTATGCTCTACCTATATGTAAGCCTAAGAAAGCATTTGGCTTTCCGGATGAGAGTACTACAGCCTTTCTGCTCTGCAGTGGGTTGTCACCCTGCTGCAACTTTGTTAGCAAGTGATGGGTGCAGGAAATAAAGGTTCATTGCTTGTGCTCGGTAACACTGCTCAGGAGGGCAGTGCCTTGACTCCACGGAACATCTCTACCTTCAGCAGGGTCAGCAAGATGTTTCTCAGTTTCCATGAGTCCAAACTCTGCATGAGTGCTCGTATCTCAAATCAGTGTGCCTACATAGGCCTCACTACTCTGAATCACCCTGATGTTAATTTTCTGAAAGCAAGAACCCATGACTCCTAGCATTTCTTATGAGAGGATCACTTACATGCATGGTAGATGCCCAAAACCTTAGGCCATCCAAAGAAAGCTTTTGCCTGCTACCTCTACACACCCCACCCTTCTTAGGTGCCTGCTTTTCTTCCAAGACAATCATCCTTGCACCTCGAATCCTGTGTTCAGTTTTGGGCCCCTCAGTACAAGAAGACATTAAGCTGCTGGAGGAGCTTCTCCCTGCCCAGGGAAGTGGTTGATTCCCAATTCCTGGAGGGATTTAAGACAGGCAGATGAGGTGTGCAGGAATACGGTTTGGTAGTGGACAACTATGGTTGGACTTCATGATCTCAAAGGTCTTTTAAAACCCAATGATTCTATGTTTCGTTCTGGTCTGAGGATCAGATCATTGGAGGTAGGCACCGTTCCCCCTGGGCAAAGTGGCTCCCTCTGGTGGGACTGGTGGTGAGGGAGGAAGAACACGGAGTTTCTGTTCTGAACTTCAAAATCATCATATACAATAGTTCTCATGAGAGAGGTGACAAGGCTTTTTTTAATTCTCCCCCCCATTTATTTCCACATTATACATATTGGCAACTTCCTGTTCTCTGTGCGCTCTTTCTTTTGTACCCCATAACTTTCATCAGTTTGTTTCTTTCCTTTCAGATATGTTCAAGGCACAGCAAAAGTTGATACTATCTAATACAAACTTCCCTGTTTGCTGTATCATAATATGTAATGCCTGGTGTGTTCGTTCCCCTCCTGTCATCAAGTGCCAGCTTCATCCGTGCTCAGTACCTCCAGGTTCTTCCTGCTGTCATTTTCACTTCCCTCCAAGGACTAAACATTTAAAAACTGAGAAATCCTAACTGAGAACCTAAGTAACACTTGAACCACACTGGCCTTGGGTAAACACTTCCCGAAGTGTTACCATTTCTGCTGTTGAAAGAGCAGATCAGTGAAAGAAAAGAATGTGCACACAATTTCCTGGTAATCATGCAGCCAGCTAATTCCTGAATACTGAAAGATTCCTTTAGAAGCCATTTATTTTGTTTATGTTTAAACTGATGCACAAGCTAACAAGCTTACCATTTACTTATGAAAGACTTACACCCAATTTTTATTAGGAGTCAGTGTTTTAAGGCTTAATATAGGGAGGAGGAACACAAAAATGTAAACCTGGGTGCTTTTTTTGCAGGTCTTGTATGGAATCATAGAATGGTTTGGGTTGGACAGGACTTTGACAAGTCATCCGGTCCAGTCCCCCTGCAGAAGTAGGGACATTTTACCTAGATAGGTCTTTAGATACTTAAACTTCCCTTTATTAAACTGCTTTTTGCAGTTTACCCAGCACAAAAGTAAGAGGAGAGACTACCTACTACCTTTTGGGCAAAACTGGTTTTGCCCCAACACACACCTATGTGGGAGGTGGCATCAGCTGAAGAAACACCTGATCTTTTGGTGCCCAGAAACCAGCCTTTCAGCAGACTGAAGGATTTCCCTGGGCAGCCTCTCCCAGTGCTTTACCACTCTCTCAGTAAAGAACTTTTTTTCTAATATCCAATCTAAGCCTCCCCTCGTGCAACTTGAGGCCATCTCTTCTTGTCCTATTGCATGCTACCTGAGAGAAGAGACCAGCACCCAACTTGCCACAACCTCCTTTCTGGGAGCTGCAGAGAGTGATAAGATTTATCCTCAGCTTCCTCTTCTCCAGGCTAAACAGCCCGAGGTACCTCAGCTGCTCCCAGAACACCTGGGCTCCAGACCTTCCTCCACCTCAGCTCCTTGATGTCCCTCTTGCACTGAGGGGGGCAAAACTGAATCCAGGATTTAAGGTGTGGCCTCACTAGCACCAAGTACAGAGGGCTGGCTAACATAACTAGTATGGGTGACCAATTAACGTTAGTTGGCAATAGCAGTCTGTGGTGAAAGACTGATGTTTCCTTTCCCTGCCTTTTCCTCTTTCTGGGATGTTGACTCTTGAGAGCACTTCGTAGCAAAATAGTTTTACCACATTGCTAAAATTATTCTCGGGATTGATGTGAAATTAATTACAGAATTCTGTTTTTCTGGAGAACAGTAGCCCCTGGAAATCAGGAAATCTTGCTTACCTTTATCCTGTGACGTGAATCTTAATAAACTCTAACTCACGTGGGTGTCAGGGACAAGGAAATATAGCTCAGAACTGTGATTTATATGGTCAACTATAGAATTTAAACACTAGGATCTCATTAATCTCAAATATTTAGCTAAGTCCTAATATCCTTTCAAAAATATACCAGTGTTGTTCTACTAATTTTGTCACATTCATACATAGTGACAGGTTTCGTAGAACTACTTTCATAAATGAACAGACCCCCAAAATGCCACACCTGATGAATACCAGTGAAAACTTACAAGAGACTCTGAGTAGATTTCCTGTGGCAGAAGTATATTATCAACCAAAATACAGGTTTTGAAATGCAACACCCCCCAAAAAATACAGTAGGCTGAAAATTCCCATAATGAGAAATCCATGAGCCTCAATATTTGGTGTTTCTGACTTGCACACTTCCTCAGATTAATGTTTCTTCAACATGTTTCCAATTCTTTTTTCTTTTCCAGCTGAATTGGTAGTTGTACTTCCAAAGGTGATGATTTGCAAATGATGATTTCCAGCCTACTGTATTCTCTGTATGGCAGAATGTCCATCAAGATGCCTGTAGGTGACATTAGTCGTGCAATCAGTCAAAATGCAGCCTGACAGCATTTCAATCAATTTGCTTTTCAACACTAGACATCAAATATACATTGCAAACCCAACACCTGCTCCACTCATAGTGTGACATCAAATAGGTTAGCCTCAGGTCCTAAGGCAGAGGCTGTCTCTTCAACTGCTACATTAAGAAGTGACTTTGGCAATGATACTCTTGGAGATTAACACTCCACCAAAACTGGCTCTTGACCTACAATGAAGTCTAATCCCTTTACTCCCTGTGTTTCTCCCTCTCAGCATATTGCACAGGAGCTCTGTGTTTGCTAGATGAGTCAACTGCAGTCCAGGTCTTAACTTCATACTGTTGAGATTCCCATTTACAGCAGAGGTGTGAGCAGAAAGGCAGCCTTATGCTTATAAAAACTTGCCCTGGGTCTGAACTCCCTGGGGACAGCTTCTTTTCTTCAGTCACAGCTACATTGCCATACCCCTAGAGGCACCTTGGAGTGGCAAGTTTTGCAGCTCTTTATGCTGTCTTGGTGGGTATATCAAGACCTATGTTTTTAAAACAGCAGGGGAAGCACTAGGATAACATCCAGCTCTTGGTGCTGTGAATCAAGAACAGGTCAATTAATGGTGCCCTTGTAAGTTCTCATTTCCCTGTTGTACTTAATGCTGAAGTCAGGTTGGCTTCTTGACCCATAAGAGCCTGTAGCATCTGCTGGATCTTCTCAGTCAGGTCCGTAATTCCCTTTAAATGAGAGGACAATTAGCTACAGTCAAACACCATGGAGGTGCCCGAGAAAGCAGGCAGGCACTGGATGTGTCCAGGGTTTTGGCTTCCGAGGAATAAAAAAGGCATGTCAGCACTCATAAACCTTTGAAGGCCAGTGGAAATCCCTGTTCTGTTGCATTCACCCTGAGGCTTTGGTGCTGATGGTGTAAATCAGGAGGATGAATCAGATGAAACAGTACTGGAAAGACATCACCAGCTGGTCGTAGTAGTGGCATACTCAAGGGCATGCAGACCACTGATCCCTTCTGAGGGAACCCTAGGAGATAGGAGTGGGGATCCAGGTGTGACAGATTTATAAGGAGATAGTTTTGATGTGGCCTATCATAGAATACATGCCTCATTACCACTCCTGTTGGTGCTGTGGAAGATCTTTTACACATAATGGGATAGCACACGGTTCAGTCCTGAGTCGGTCCCAGGCACCTAGGATGGTGCTGATCACGTTAGCACGGTGATCCCACAGTCAGGGATCCTAGAGTTTGTGTTTCTGATGTGGGGCCACATCTTTGTCACAGCACACAGTGAAATGATTAATGTCTGATCTCACCATCAGCTTTGAGCCCCTGGTGGACAGGAGGTTTGTGCCCCTTCAACCTGCAGGAACTGCCTGCAGTTACGTTCCTGGAGCTTCATGGAGAGCATTGCCCTGGGTTTTGGTGCTACTCATGCCAAGAGAAGCTCCACACTAGGAATGCAAGTGCCGCAGGTGATACAGATCCCACCTGGCACAAAAGAGGTTAATGTAACCTTCCCAGATGGATTAAACACCTGAGTAGAAAAAGCTGTCAAAAATTTGCAGTCCTAGCAGAATTAACAGAGGAGGAGTGATGCTGTCGTAGATGGTGCAGTAGAAGCAGTAGAACCTGGGCAGGCTTCAGCAAAGGCATGACACTCTCTAGAGGTGGAAGAGATTATTCAGGGCTTCTTAACTCCTTGTCTTTGGGATGGAGAGATGCTTTTCTTTGTAAGGAATAACTGAATCTTTTCTCAGTGAAAATGTTGGGCTCTGAAGATAGACTGGATGCTGGTAAATCCCAGGTTAGGGTCAGGTCCCTGCAGGCTTGCCCAGTCTGCTCCCTGGGACGTTCATCTGGGTGGTGCGTTCTCAACATGTGGGCTGGCAGATGGGAACAGGGCTCACAAGCCCAAGTGCTGGCTGGGGACACAGCTTTGTTCTGAAAAGTGCTTTGGTATTTATGGGAAATGACTGCTTTTTATTAAGAAGCATTGAAACTAATAATAAGTATTTATAAATTATTTTAGCATATTAAATTGTTGACATAATACAAACACATATTTCTCAGGAAAGTGAGTAACCATACAAAGCTATGTTATTTTATAAATTAATTCATTAGTATTTATTACAGGAAATTATAATCAATTATTAAGCATTATGATGGCTTGCTTAGAGAATGGATATATTATTTTCACTATTATTAATAATTTCAATTACCAACTTTAAGTACTGGTGATTTTCCCCCACCCACATCCTAGGGCACTAATTTTTATACAGCATCTAAAATACACTTAGTGGTTTGGGTTTGGGTAGCTTTGTAGTACACAATAAATAGATGAAAATGAAGTTAATTTCCTGGTTGCTAAGTTGAAATAGAAGCTCTGTATGTCCTGTAATCAGTTATAACCTGGATTGGGAGAGCTGGTTTATATTGTACAGTAAGAAATGTAATTTTTCCTAAGTTTTCTGCATCCTAACCAAAATGCCAAGAGGCCATAGTTCCTGCTGCTACATCCTCCTGATTTTTATGTCCTTTCTGCCATCAAGCGTCTGTATGCTCAAAAGCCTGCTGCCCTTGACACAAACTGCCTTAAACTGGTCTAACAAAACACATGCCCTCCTTCGGCATATCTACGTTCTGATCTTCTAGGTCACTGCTTCTGACTTCTTAGCTACCTGACTGATGTGCTGTGCTTGGGACACATATCATGAGTATTTTGAGTCCTAAGTTACCACAATTCACTTTGCACCCAGTACCTTGGTAGGCATGGGAATGCCTGGCCAACTGTACTTCTGGCCACCTCACCCTCTCTGCAGCATCCCCTGAACTCCAGTTTTGGTTACTGTCTCACAAGTGCGCTGCTGATGGGAGCAATGACAGCTAGGAGTTGTTGCTATCCCTTCCGTATTCAGGCAGTCATGCTACAATCAATAGCCAAAGCAGAGGAAGGCAATAATGAGGACACCTCTGAATTGAGTTGGTGCTGCTATTTAGGTGTTGAACCAGTCCCAGGGCTATAGAAGTAGAGAGGAGGATTAAGAGACTGTTTTGCTTGACACTGAGGGGCAAGGGTGCTATATGTGCATGGTAGGGTTGCTTTATGGGATCTTATAAAATACTTTATGTTAAAATAAAGCAGAGTTATTCTAGCTTTATTGGAAGTGGGGTTTAAAAATGCATGTAATTAAATTTTTACACATTCTTCTATGCGTTGCTGAGTAATTTCAGTGCTGTGATACTGAGTGAATGGATTGTGGATAACTGGATGTGGTGGATAGATTTGCCCCTCTGGATGGGCTGAGGGGAGGGATGTTAAGTAGAGTGTTTTTTAAACTTTGTCAATTTTTTCTTGTATCTCAATGCAGAAAATGGATGAATTCTTCATGAAAGTTCTTGGATGGACAACTGTTTATCTCCACAAGTCATGGAGGAACAGCTGTGGATTCCTCTGCCTTGCTTCACCTCCTAGGCTGGTCCTTCATGTGTATGTGTCGCAGATAAGGAGCTCAGTTTGATTGCCACCCTGCACTTCTGGTGAGACTGTCCAAGGTAAGTGTCTGCTTTGTGTGTTTTCTTCCCCTTATTTGTTTTTCTCTCATTAGAAGGGGTTAGTCCTTGAGTAGATGTGACCAGGTGGGCCCATACAAATCGAAGCATGCTGTTCTTCTGTTAATAGCCTACATTAACAATTAGAGATTAATTTTACTAACGCTACCTGAACAATCATTTTGTGTTGAAGTACTTTCTAAGCAGCAATATAAAAACAGTTGTGTGGAATTTATGTTATGTGATCAATATGCATTGATTCAGCAGAATTATTATTTTATGAAGGCAGTTATTGTCACACTTTTAGTTTGGATGGGTTTACAGTAGTATTTTTCCTCTAGCAGGACTTGGCTTGTTCCATTGTAACAATTAAATATTTATTTGGGTTTTTTCCACATTTTAAACAGTAGTTTCTTGTTGCAAAGCACTTTGATATGCTCTGCTCAGATGGAAGACATTATAGAAGAATTCTGAATTGAGTGAATGCTAAAAACCATAAGTAATATTTCAAATTTAGAAGTAATTTAACTTAAGCTGGATTTGTGCTATTGTTGCCTAATGTGGTAGTGGTTGAAAGACTTGGTCCCAAACTGGAACCCTGCTGTGCTAGAAGCTATATTGACACTGGACAAAAAGGTAGTAACTGCTCTGAAGTGTTTCCAGTTTCCCCACAAACATTTGGTTGGAGGTTCAGTTTGCTTGCTTTGATGCTTGCTCCAGCTTTTTTCTTTTATTTTCTTCTTTATTGAATGATAATGAAAATTCATATTGAATACACATGTTGGTTTAATTGCCTAGAGTACACCTAGGTGCTGTTATCTGAAGGCTTCATTCACTAACATTAAGGAAAACCCTTCCCTTTCCTTATCCACTCTGTAGCAAGTTCTCTGCTCTTTTCCCATCCTCCATCGTGTTCTTAAACAAATATACAGAACCCACAGTAAATTGGAGTAAGGTTAAGTGTGACTGATGGCCAGTCACTAAAAGTATGTTTTTAAAGAGTCATAGCCATCTTCAAACAGTTCTAGGCAATCCTTATGTGAAGGGGGCCTATGAGAAAGCTGAGGAGAGACTTTTTACAAAGTCAAATAGCGATAGGACAGAGAGAATTGCTTTAAATTGTAAAGGGGAAGATTTAGATGAGCTACCAAGTAGAAACTCTTCATAATGTGGGTGGTGAGGCACTGGCTTAGGTTACCCAGAGCAGTTGTGGCTGCCCCATCCCTGGAGGTGTTCAAGGCCAGGTTGGATGGGGCTTTGAGCAGCCTGGTCTAGTGGGAGGTGTCCCTGCCCCATGGCAGGGGGTTGGAACTGGATGGGTTTTAAGGTCCCTTCCAAGTTAACCCATTCTATGATTTTGTGACCTCTAAAACTACAACCACAGAATGTCGCACCTTCAAATAAGGCAAAATAGCTGTGGCTGTTTCACTACCAATACTTCTCTTGTGCGTGTAATTGCTCTGTGACATTGGAGGCAACATTAGAAACCCAGTGTCATTATGAGTATTCCAGAAGGGACTGAACCCATTCTGCTGGGATGGTTCAGCTTCACATTCCCAGAATTTCTCTGCTAAACCAGTTCCAAAGGTCATTTAAGGTCTGGAGCCAATACAAGTTTTTCTGTTCTCCTTGGGGGCAGAATTGGATCTTAAATGATCCGATACTTTCCTTACCCCAGAAAGAGGCCTACCTTGAACAATTATTTGGTGAGAATTGAATTTGAACTCTGTAGCCAGCTAATTAATTTTAAAAGGTTTAATTTGGTTTTCCTAGAAGCAGTGTTTCATCTGAGATCTAAGAGATTGAGGAAGGAGAATGTGTGTCTAAACACATGTGAGAGTAATATCGTAGAATGGAACAGTTGGGGTTCAAGGGACTTTAAAGCCCATTCAGTTCCAACCCCCTGCCATGGGCAGGGACATCTCCCACTGGATCAGGTTGCTCTAAGCCCCAACCAACCTGGCCGGGAAAACCTCCAGGGATGGGGCAGCCATGACTTACCTGGGCAGCTTGTGCCAGTGCCTCCCCACCCTCATGGGAAAACTTTTCTTCCTAAGATCTCATGTCAATCTCATTTCTTTCAGCTCATTCTATCCCTGCACTACTTGATCAAGAGCCCCTGCCTAGCTTTCTTGGAGCCCCTTCCAGTTCTGGAAGCTGCTCTGAGGTCTCCCCAGAGCCACATAACTGCATGTGTGTGTATACATATATATATATATATATATATAGTAGAAAAGCTTAACTTGTAGCTTTGAGTACTTCTGATATTGATTTGATCAGTGTATAGATACTAATGTAAATGACTCCATAGGGTTTTTTCATAATGCATAAATTGGAGAAACACCTGTTTGCACATCTAGTTTGTGTAATGAAATCCAAGGAACTTGAGACTTCTGAAATTGGGGTTTTTTTCTGTTTTTTCAGAATATGAATAGCAAAGGTCAAAGGTGTTAGATGTATGCTTTTGCTCATCTCAGTGTAGTGTTAAATAATGACAAAGTAAGTGAGTAAACCGGTTAAGTATATACTCAGCAGTAATTATTCCATTTTGTGGTTCAGTAAATTCAGAAAATGAATTCCACTGAGTAGATCTCTACTTACAAAAGTTACATGCTTTGTGGGTGATGTTGTATTTCCTTTATGGCCTGAAAATTACACAGTGTTAGATAATGTTTCTATCCCCTAATAAGCATTTTGCATTAACTTATCTATTTAGTTAAATGTTTTTCCATTAATATAGTAAAGCTTTTATCTGCTCTGTTAGCCACCAAGGTACATCTAGGTAGTTATAAAGGCTTCTAGCAGCCTCACAGTCTTTTGTGATTAAAATGGTTTGTGTGTTTAGTGTCTTGTAAGTAGTTGTAGTGGCCTTAAGCATGCAAAGCAGGTGTAGAGAGTGAAGCATCAGGGTGGGAGCCTAGGGGGAAGGGGAATAAAATAATCAAATGGATTAGAGAGGATGGATGGGGAAAAAAATTCATATTAGTAATGTTCGTGGTATTGCAGTTGGATATATAGTTGATTTCAGATGGCTGGATATCTGATATGGTCAAGTATCACATCTGCGGGTGAAATCATAGAGGAAAACCAGTACGTGCTCTGCCCTGAGGAACCTGTGCTACAAAATGTATGTGTAATGTCCAAGGAAAAGAAAAGGAGGTAATGTGATTTCTGTTACTGCTTGACGATTCACACCTCTCTTAATTATTCACGTGCCTATAAGAGCAGCTTTGGGCTGAAAATTAGCAGAGGACACTTAAGAGTGCCTACAGGCTAGGAAAAATGAGACAACTGTGACTTCCATTGAAAAAAAGCAGAACTATCTTTTATAAAGGACTGTTTAATAGGCAAAAAGGCTAAACTAAGGCTGAAGTCTGTCCCACTGCTGGGGGAACCCAGCATGGCTCATTGACCTCAATGGAATGGAGTTCCTTGCTACCAATTCAGGCCTCAAGAGCCACTCTAGTATCAGGAACAACGTGTTTGATGTACCCTTTGATCATTTAAGTGAAATTGCACGAGTCATTGCTCAGTGCAGAAGAAAGTTGGGATTTCAAAAAACACTTGCTTCCCAATGAAAATTCACTGAAATGTTTGCCCTAAGAGGCCTAGAATAAAGCAAAAAAAAAAAAAAAGTTAAGCAAACCTCAAAGCTCTCCCTGAGGGGAATTTACAGGAGGGAACTGATACACAAGGGTGAAGTATGTGTTATGGCACGGTCCATCTCATTCACCTGGTCTTGGCCCAAGCTACTTTTCTACCTCTTGTTTTCTATGCCTGTGAATTCTCTAAGACTTCTGTAAGCATAAACCAATTCAATTTTGGTCTGCAGGCAGTATTTTAGCCTTTCAAGTTTGGGGGTATTTGTTCTGTGTATGTATTTTGTGCTTTGGGTAAATTCACACAAATGGTAAGCTAAGACAAGATTTGCATTGAGATTTATTGGAGGAGCCTATTTTTCCTCTCCCTGCTGACATGAATAGGATTGTGGGGTCTATTCACTCAGTCAGAAAGGGCACCCTGAGAAAGTGCGGAGAGGGTCCTGGTTGCAGTCCTGCCTTCCAACAGGTCACAACTCCATTGTTCGGGAACAACAAAGCTTTTATAAACAAAGCCTGACTAGAAGGATGGTGGGTTATGACACTACAAAGAGCCTTGCTGAAAGCAAAACAAGGCAAAAAAAAAAAAAAAAAAAAACACCAACAGGGTAAGGTGTAGAAAAATGCTTATAAACATTAAGTTAAATCACAGGTCTTGAGAGACATTCGTCTGTTGATGTTGGGGAAATTGCGGTACCTTACAGCAGTGCTGAAGTTTGCCTGTTAGTGTTTACACCCCACAGTGTATGTGCTATATTGTTAAAGGGAAAATAAATGTGTAGGCACAGAAATACTTAAACACCTGATTACTGTTGACTTCAAAGGCATTGCTTGCATGCTTCAAGATAGGTGTATGCTTAGGCTCCTGTTGGGGACTTGAAAGAGGCTGTGGATGATGCCCTTCTACTTGCATTGCCTATCGCAGCCATCTCACGTTACCTTCAGGTTCGATTTCCAATGATCATCTGTTGCCTTTCATCATGAATTTGGTGGCACCCCTACAAACTGTCCCATTGGCATGGTATGCTGCAGTTACTCATAGGGTTAACTCATGTGGAAGTTTTGCCATACTGGAACTTGCTCATTTGAGGTCTTTTCATTGTACTCCCTCTTGTAGCAGGTGCCCTGTGAGTGTAACGCAATGCAAGTGAGTGATCAGTACCACTCTGGTCTGGGCTGGCACAAGTGATGATACTCTGGGAAATGCAGAACACAAAAGGCAACATGTTGCGTTCAAATAGCTGCTATGGTGAAGGCATTCTGACTTGTATATGTTTTAAATTTAAAATAACTCCTCTAAGGTGAACTGATTAACTTATTCCTCATGTGCAGGCATTGAAATTCTCTCTTTATGCAGATATTTTTCAGTAGTTGAATCAGCAGCTGAATCCATCCCACCAAAATCAAGAAAACTCCCCCTCTTCAGAGCTGTTCTGTAAATGTGAATTTTCCCCCTCCCTCTTGGAACTGTCAGGCTTTGAAAAGGCAAGCTCATATTACTTTGTTATATGAGCTGCTAAAGTTTTTAATTTTGGTTGCTGGTGCCCAGAGGACGAGTAATCAGTTATTAAGCTAATTGGCCTTGTGTTGGAGTGCATCACTTTGAGGTTAGTGTTAAAAATCTGGCATAAGTACTTGCAGCCTTCCTGTGCTGGTGGAATGTAGTGCTTTTCCATGTAAAGATCAACTTAACAAGCAGATTTAATCTGACACTGAGGGGAGAGGAGGAGCGTGGGGTTGGGGATTAGGGCAAGAGGGGGCAAAACCCTCTGTGTACCAGACTTCCACCTCTATCACTGTGGCAAATGCTTTTTTATCAAATGAAAGGGTTGGGATCTATTTCAGTAAAACAGGCTGATGAAATGCTGGGCAAGCACAATTCAGAAGTTGTCACTTTTCTGCTCTGTTTTTTTTTTTAAATGCATTTATAAATGGGACATCCAAGAAGGCTGTTTGCAACTATTTAGGAGCATTAAAATTAACTCTCCTTTGATAATAAGTGGATAATAAAAGCTTAAAAGTATCCACTTGCTGCTTTGTTTAGCTTTTAATTAAATTTTGAATAAGATTTGTTAGTTTATCTGCTTACTAAAGGAGCCAAGCAAGTGTTGTGGCCAAAGCATAGAACTTGAATAGGACTGAAAAATAATTATATCATACAGAAAAATACTGTGGTTCAAGCTTCTAGAGCTCTAGAAGCACAGAGTCTTGGGAACATATTCCTAATAAGAATGTGTTTCCTCTTTGTTTTATCAAGAAATGACATGCCCAAGTTTCAGCATCAGGCTTGTTTGAGGTGAGGAGCGGAGGCCATCCAGATTTATCAGTCTGAATTTGGCTTCCTGCAGCATTAATCAGTGTGAAGCTAATTAGCAGCCACTGCACAATAAGGCCACAAGTCATTAATCATAGGAGATGAGAGCAGGCAGCCCCCCCATCCTTGACACTGCAAGAAAAGTTTTGTCTCGTGCTTTTTTGTCTTGTGTGATAGGACTTCAAAAGTTGCAAGATTGCTTTTCATAGTCAATAGTGTGTGAAGGAGAAGCCATGTCTTGATGTGACAGACAAGGGACCACTGTTCAAGGACCTATTGGACTGGTTTCTTCTTTTTTAATGCTGTCCTCGAGTAGAATGGAGTCAACTGATGACTTTATTTGCTTGAGTTAAAGCATAGTTCAGCTGAGAATAAGAAAAAAAAAAAGTTTTAACAAGTATGATTTTTGTTAAAAGGAAGTTTGAATTTTTTTTACAAAGCTGCTTAGTTCTTTTTAAAAGTTACAATCCTTTCTTCTGTGCCGCTAATGAGGAATGAAAGTCCTTTCACATGCCTAATACAGTTCAGTACAGTGTGTCTTGAAATGTAATGCTGACAGCCACAGGCTGAGCACTAGGAAACCAGGGTAAGGAAAAAATAAACCTTCTTGAGGGCATTGATCAACCTTCTTCCAAACAAGTTAGAGTCATAAATGTAAATAATAAAGTTTGCGCTCCTACTTCACACTGTCAATTTGATCATGTGTTATACTTAATTCTGTTTTGATTTCCATGTGCAGATATCTGTATTACTCCCACAATAAGGGGATAAACATCTGGAATAACTAGACATGTTTGTGGAAACACTTTCTGTAAAGGAAGTTCTGCTTCCTGTATCTTTCTTAGACTTATTTTCCTTTTTTAGGTTTGGTGGGTGATATCTGTACACCTAGTGCCCTGCTGATACTTAATGGTGCTGTTTCAGGCTGAGAAAATTATAGTTGCAACCACTCAGAGCTTCAGGCTCACACAGTCAGGAAAAGGAGGTGATGTCATAAGTAACAAAGATGTTCGTACAGTACACTTCTATTAGCCACTGCATTTCCAGTCTAAGCAAAACTATTTCTTTGTAGGACAGATTTTAGAAAGGTTTCTTGAAGATCTTGATGTATCTCTCAAGGCCTCTTGGTTATCGTATTGACATCTGTGGACTTTTATGTTTTACCTCAGGACTTATAGTAACACTGAGAGCAGAAAATGGGCTTTTCTCTCTTCAGAAAGGAGAGAGCTGGAGCATTCTGGAGCTGGAGCTCCTTGTTCTAGCAGCCATTCTACCACACCCTGTGCCTGGAGTTGTCCTCTGCAGTCTGGGGTGGCTTCCAGCAAGTGTTAGTTTGAGCAGCAAAATTTTCCAGTGACACAGTACTGCACAGTGCTGCCAGCAGCCTTGACACACGGGGATCTAACACAGTTCTTTTGCTTTGATTTGCTTATTTCCCCTGTTTGCAGAGTCAAAATGAAGTTGAAAGTCTACTTGGTTTTGTTTCTTTTTCTGTTATCAGTCATTGAGATAAAAACAGTGAAAGTGAGGAAAGAAAAGTTATAATTGGGAGACCCAAGAAAAAGAAATTGTGGTTCTGTCTCCAAAGCTTGTTGAGCAGCTATCTAAGCTTACAACATAGCTATATGTTGTTGTGTTTGCTTGTCTGAATCACCAATGTATTTTGTCTTTGGAACACTGAACTAAGTCAGTAAGAATAATGTCCCCCAGGTCTTTCACACCTTGTGGTTCCTCTGGGATTGAGGAGTCTGTGGGGATCATCTACTAATCACTTCAGGTGCTGGCAGGAAGGAGATTCCCCAGTTGTAAGACCATGATTGAAAAGGTAACTCTGGAGAAGACTGAAGAGTGAAGAGACCTGTGTTCTGGTGCATGAGTAATGCATCTTGATTTCGATGAATTTTTTCCTCATGAAACAAGGGTCAGAAAGCCCTGTTGAGTGCCACCTTTTCATTGTAGTTTTGGTTCCTACCCCCTTGCCACTCTCGTACTCCCTCCTTGCTCTCCAGTTTTGAAATTCAAACCCAGTGACATTCCCGTTCACACCAAGCTTATCGTGTTGGCCTGGGTGGGTCTGGCTATTAGGCAAAATGTGTTCATGCATCCCTAATAAAAAATGCCCCATGCAGAAAATTCAGGAAATAAACAACCCTGAAAGCACTGAAAGAGCCATTATCTCCTCCTGTAATAGTAGTGGAATGGTGCACATTTGGAGAAGTTCCTCTCATACATCTTTAAACCGTAGACCACAGCCCTGGTTATGGTCTGTTGTATCAACTCATACATTTCAATGAGAGGGCATTTTCTTTCTGTTCCTCTTTTTATAATACTAGGGAGGAAAAAATGACATGCATCCACGCACAAAAATGCATAATGAAATCACATTAAGGATTTGAGTAAGCCCACACAAGCAGAGAGCTAACTGATATTCTGTCATTACCTCAGCTCATTACTTCTTGGGGAGTTTTGTTACTTGTGGAGTCCATAAGCTCACTTGTGGCCTGGAGAATCCTGTGCTACCTGCAAACAAAGGGACGTGTTATGCTGTACCTTCACATCTGAAATTTCCTTGCTTTGCCAGCTTACCTCAGTGTTACCATAAAACAGTTTTCAGTGACTTATATGTATTAATGGCATTAATTAAACTATCAGCACAGCTGAATGGGAGAAAATGTGTCTTCTGAACTTGTTACTTGAATAGGAGTAAATGCCTCATTAATCTTCAGCATCAACCCAAGAATACTGTGTTTGTTAGATAGAATAATAAATGACTTTACAGGAAATACACAATAGCAAATGCTGGAATGCATCCATTCATTAGTCACTGTGCATAAATATCCCCTTATTTCCATGAAGAGGCATTTAATGGAGGGCTAGGCTGACAAACATGCACAAGCTTTCACTCACAGCAAAAATGGAAGGGAGAAAATGTCATACAAATCTGCCTACTGAACAGCAAGCATCACATACATCATCATGGGTGATTCCTCTGTTCCTTGCCTATCTTTCATTAGATTGAAATGTGTTTTAGCAAAAGCAAAACTGTTGGACAGATCTTGGAGATCCATAAGGTGTTATTTCTGTCTCTTGTTTATAAAAATCTGGTTCACTGGTGTGTCATCCTCGGGCCAATCACCAACATCACTTGTGTTAATGCAGACTCAAAGCCCAAGCTGGTGTCTGGTAAACTCAAAGAAAAGCTTTATGCTCCAGAACCTTAAAGAAAAATAGTGTTGGAGCAGGTTTCTTGTGGTCTTGTTTTCTTTTATTTGTTTTTGTTTGGGTTTGGGGTTTTTTTTTTCCATAGAACCTTGGAATGTTTTGGTTTGGAAGGGACCTTAAAACCCATCCAGTTCCAATGCCCTTTGAACACCTCCAGGAATGGAATGGGGCACAAATGACTTATCTGCACCAGAGCCTTACCACTCTCACAGAAAAACATTCTTCCAAATATCTCATGTAAATCTCCCCTATTTCAGCTTAAAGCAGTTGCACCTCATACCATCCATGTACACCTTAACAAAGAGCCCCTCCCCAGCTTTCCTCTAAGGCTCAGTGCTGCAAGAACCAAGCTTGCATAAGTGAATAATACCGTATTTTTTAAAAAAGTAAAATAAAGCATTGTTCAACACCCTACCACCACTTCTTTTCCTCAGCCCTTGTAAACCTGTGTTTGTTTACTTGTCATGTGCCATAACTGAGCCAATGCAGCACTTCTGGGAAACAGGTACATTTACCATTGTTTTTAAGAAAATAAAGCTTGTGTGGTAATTGTTTGGAAGGGGAAAAAAATCAGTTGGTCAGAATTTTTGTTTTTCTCAGACTTTTGATTCTATACACAGGAATCTTAGATGTATTCTAGGAGTGCCTGAACAATTTGCTAGGTATGCTCCCTTGTTTCAATGCATACCTTAATGAAATTTGACTAAGGGGTTGCATTTTAGCATAATAGCTCTTAGAAAATGTTTACACAGTGTTTGGGTGCTTTTTGTATTTGAGGTCTATCTGGTTTCTAAGACTAAATTGACCAGAAAGAAAATAAAACAGTGATTTGTTGAACAAATTCTTGAAGTGGTGGTTGCATTGCATATCAGAGATATCCCTGTGCTGTAACAGCACCCATCACACTCAAGAACTCAGAATTTTCCATCTAAGCATGCAGATACCTTGTGCCTTTGTATTCTTCACTAGTGTTGTATTATTTCACACTAGCATTCTATTCAGGTTACTTGGCTTTTAGCCTGCAGGGCCTCAGCCATGTAATGTTAGGGAGGACAACACCTCATTTCTTGTACTGGAAGTTTCTGAATAAGTATGGATTTGAAAAATCACTATGCATGATTTGGTGAATCTCTTCATCTTAGCTGAGTGCTTGGCAACTCTCTATGGTATTGTCAAATCAAACATTTTGGAGCAAAAACCATCAAGCTGGGCACTGTGATGACTTGGGAGGTAGCTCTGCTTTTTCTGCTGGCCCGAATTTGCAGCTTTTGCTCAGAAGTCCCACTTGCATGGACAAGAATCATATTAGTTCCAGAATTAGAGCCACATGTCAGCAGCGAGTGGTTGGCAAAGTCAAGAGAGGGAAAGTTGAGTTTAAAAGTAATGCATAATGATGATAGCAGCCAAGATTCTGGAAGGTGACTAGTGATTTTGAAACTGAAAAGACCAAGGACTTGTTCCCTGGCATCTGACCTCAGAGATCAAGACCCACCTCACCTGGTCATAGAAAATAGTGTTAGGCTTAATAGTTCGCTAATAATGACAGGCAACAGTACTTTCTGAAGTGACTTGCTAAATTAAGTTTCTAACCTGCTTTCCATCACTAAACATCACAGGGAAACTTCACTGGAGAACTACAGAAATTTCGCTCTTATGATTTCAGATTTCCTTTTGGGGTAGGTTACATCTCTCCTGTATTATGCTTCTGGCAGGGTTTCCTGCAGATAGAGATACTAATACAGGGATTTATGTGTTCGCATCCTTCAAAAATCTATTCTGTTGGTGTATGATTCTATTATATTTACATTCCTATCCTAGAAGCAACCAAAGTCCCTTCAATATATACAATACTGAAGTGGATTACACCAAACATACCCATCTCAACATTAATTAGGTAAACAGCTAATCCAACACAGCATTCCCTTCTCTCCCAGAGAGTCACACTGTGCAATGGCAGTGGGTCATTTCCACTATTGGTCCAGCAGGTCAGCCATAGCTGGAACCAGAAACCTTCTTCTGGCAGAGAAGGGTAGAGTCATTCTTTACAACTGGAGTGATGGGTGAGATTCCTCCGGACTCCATCTGGAACAGCTTTGACCAAACAAAGGCCCCAGATCCACTCACAGTGCAGTTGGTGGGAATACTGCCACGTATTTCCTTGGGAGAAACATTAGGCTTCGATTATAGTCACAGCAAGAGAGTAGTATATGTACAGCTGCCAGAAAACATTAACCAATAGCTCTAGAAAAGTTTGCCCCTGCTTTTATGTCTTTCTGTTTTTCTTTAAGGCAAGTAACAGAAAATGCTTTTGCCTGTCAGGAATGAGAATTAAAATAAATGTTTAAGACCCAGTCTCCTTCTGTTTCCCAAGAGAAATAGCTCAGGAAAGTCGAAGTGCTTGGAGCCACTGTCCCCTCTTCCAGATGTAGGGTTGTGCCTTGACAATTACTGGTGATGCCCCCAGCCTTCCTGAGTGCAGTCTGCCTTCACCTTAACAGCTCCAAGCCATGATGGTCTACACTAGGACTGCTCCAGTTTTTCTTTTATAGCCAGGTATCCTGTTGGAGTGCGCTCTGCAAAATAACAGTACAAGATGTGAAGAGCAGGTTGTGGTCCCGAGTCTCCAAAGGGCCAGAGTGCAACAGCACCTTTCACATAGCCCTTTCTCACCAAGGGCATTCTCCTCATGCAGTTGATGCAACTGCTGCACGTTCTGTGAGGTGGCTCTGCCTGTACCTGTTTTATTAACGTTTCACAGCATGTGTGCCCAGAAAACCTTTCTGTTGTTATAATCTTGATGAACTGGCTTTGCAAATTGGAATAACCTGAACTGGGAGGAGAAGATAAAGTTGTAGGTGCTGAGTTCTTTCTTGCCTGAAACTACAGAATGTTTGTGCAGCTCCTAAAGCTTTTGGGCTGCTGAGTGGAACAGAAAATAAAATATAGTACTGTGGGAAGAACCAACTGCAGAAGAGCTTTCCTTAAAGCACATGGACGATTTAATTCCATGAAATTAATTTTAAAGGAAAAATGATTTCAATTATGTTGTATAACTTGCTAAAGTTATGTGTTGTTTACAGTCATTGAAGTCTTATGCTCCTGAGGTCAACAGTTTGTTTCATCCTTAACATCAGTGGGAGCACAGTGGGATTTTTTTTAAATGCTTTGTCCATAGTTATTGCTTTCCTGTGAGGCCTTTTAGGAAGGACTACAACATAGATTTTCCTTCTTCGTGAGATTTAATTTAAGACAGTCAGAGATGCCTCTTTGTTTGTGAATTTTCTAGCTGTACAATCCAGGCTTTAATGCTGACCACACTGTGAGAGCTGATGCCTCAAGTCTGCAGTGCTTTGTATTTTTGTGTTTATGATGTTTCTTCCCTAAATTTTGAAGCAGAGGCCTTTCCCAAAGCAAAAAAAATTGAGAGTATGGTCCTGTTAGTCTGAAAGCAGGTTGAAATTGTCACAAAGATGTGAGAAAAAAAAAAGCCAAAGACCAAAATGAATGCTGTCTGTTCTTCTTATGACTGAAAATGTTTTGTGTAGATAGTGGTGAAAACATAAACATGTAAATAGCTGCTGGCACCAAAGAACTCATTGTAACTGGATTAAATTATTTTGGCTTCTAATCCTGTAAAGATTATTCAGAAGTACATAAAAGTTATTGTGTAATTCTAGACTGCTCGGTATCTTTGCATCATATTAGTTTAGGAAAGTGAAGGTGAAAGCAGAACATTCTAACTTGCTGGATTTTAGATCCACTTTATCTTTGCTTTGCAGTCAAAACATGGCAGAAACTTGAGAGCGATTCAGAACATAACTGCTACTTCCTTACAACATAGATCAGTCAGAGTCTTTGAGAGATTGCTTTGGATGTAGGAATTAGTAAATTGAATTTCATGTGTTTTGGAAATACCTTTCCAACCCTAAAAAGAGGGAAAGAGCACGTATTTAGTCATTCCCTCCTCCTCTGTGCTTAGAGAGGCAAGTGTGTGCTGTCTCATAACTTGTCTGTCAGTTCTCTTTGATGCAAAATGTCAGGGTACTATAAAATGTGGTGCCACAGAAATGTGCTTGTGGGTAACAAAGATCCTCAATAAAGCTGTTTGGTTTAGTCTAGTTTGCTCGGATGCTGTAGGATATAAGGACTCTGTGGTGTATAAGAACATCAAAGTGAACACAGGTGTGCAATCCCTATTTGTTCAGCTTCATATCAAGTAGGTGAGAGAGATTGTGGTGGGGTGTATGTAGATGCACTTGAAGAAGGACTCCTCCCACCTACTCACGGCGCTTCAGTGGCTCACTGTGTCACTCAAAAAAATTGGATGACTACATAGTTTTGATCTTGCATATATGCAAATGTGCTTTTCCATTTGCACATGTTTTGCATAGGCGGTTAGAATGCTGGTCTGGTTGTTGTATGCTTTTGCAAAGAATTGCAGCTTCCACACGGTCTGGTATCAGTTGCAGGCACTCCATATGTGTTTGCATGCAGGCTGCTGGGGCTGTGATCTTGATGTGCTGCACTTTACATCTTGATCCCACCTCTGCTTTCAAGCGCATGCCTGTCAGTCCAGCTCCGCTGGCTATCAAGCAGTGGACAAACTGTGGTTTTGCTGTGTCTGTCCACCTTCTAGTGCCAAATCCTGCCACATCTGCTCCAAGAGTTCCAGGACTGACTCGATTCTCACCCTTACTATGGAGTTATGAAAGATGAGACACTTGGCTTCCACATCTTTCCCTCCCACTACCCAGCATGTGCATCAGTGACTTGAGTTCAGCAAAGCACTCGCATACAGAATGAGCCACAAAATGGTTTAGGTTGGAGGGGACCTTAAAGCCCATCCAGTTCCAACCCCTGATAAGCCCCACTGGATCAGGTTGCTCAAAGCTCCATCCAACCTGGCCTTGAACACCTCCAGGGATGGGGAACCTGCAACTTCCCTGGGCAACCTGTGCCAGTATCTCAACAGCCTCACCATGAAGAATTTATTTCTAACATCTAATCTAAATCTTCCCCCTTCTAATTTATCGCTTATCCCCCTTGTCCTGTTACGACATACACTTGTTAAAAGTCTCTCCCCAACTTATTGAGCAAGTGAAATACAGCATCTTTAGGAGGACTCTGCATGTGCTTGGTGCTGAAATGAGGTCTTTGGGATTTTACACTAAATTCATACCTAGCTGTAAGTACAAATGCGAATTCACATGGTTAATGATGTTCTAGCCAGGATTGCTCGTCCTTGCAGCTGTACTTCTGAGTGTAATTTTAATTAGAGTTTAATTATCTTTTCATTTATTTTTCTTTAGCAAGTAAATTTATACCTTGTTGTAAGTTTTCTTGGGAATATAAATTAAAGTAACATTAATAACATTATATTTGTTGTAATTTGTGTATCTACACTTATTTATCTGGGGGTTTTATTAGTCATAATGAAGTATGTTTGGAGAAATCAGGCAACTAATCTGTGTATACAAGAAAATAACGCTAGGCAATATCATTATAATAATAAGAGACTTTCTGATTTACTGAATAGAAATAATGGTGTCATAAATTTGCTATTAGGCTTTTGAAGATATTTAAAAATTAATTTGAGGGAAAGTTGTCTGCATAACAGGGACTTAAGTAGAAAAAAGCCCGTGTTTGACACTGGAATTGAAATTGTTCAGAAAGGTACTTGGGAAATTTTTTTTGTTCAAAAGTCACCTATTAACCAAACTTGCTGTCAACCTAACTTAGATTTATTTAATACTTCATTAAAGAAATTAATCTCTTCTGGAAGATACTTGTGGGAAAATGTTTGATTCAAGCATTTTTACCAAATTAGGGATGTCCACATTTTCCAAATTTCCCTACTGGGTTGAGTTATTTATTACACATAATGCCATGTATTAAATAATTTAAGAATTTGTATTTCTGCTGATGCATCTCCTTTAGCCCAAATAAATGCTTTAAAATCATTCATCAATATATCAGAAAAGTGGAATGCTGTTATGAGCCTCACTGTATGCAGCAGAAATCTTAGGCTTAGAAAAACAAGGTACTATGATTTGAATGATCAACTTCTTATACACTTTACTTAAAATGTCTTAAGAAGTTCACGTATCTGTCTGAATGCATATAAACTTTTTTGGCATCTTCTTTTGTCTTTCTACAGTCTGTGGATTATTTCAGAGCATCGCTTAGCCAGCATCCAGGTTAGGGATGGGCAGCTCTATTGTTACATCTGTTAAGTCATTCTGAGTTACTTCACTCTGCACACCTGAGTCAGCAGCCTCACTTCTCTGAGGTGTCTAAAAGTTCCCAGGACGTTTTGTCCTTTTATTCTTTCTTCAAATTTTACAGTTTTTTGGATGGCTGCTAACATAGGAGGGCTGAGAGTCATCTCAGATGCATGTCACTTAGAGAACAATTAATAAACTGTCTGCGCCCCCCACTCCTTGAGTTTCCATGTTATGAAAAATAATCTCTGGGGTTTTTTTTTCTTTTTCCTTGCTCCCCATTAATCATAGAGTCATGGAATGGTTCGGGTTGGAAGGGACCTTAAAGCCCCTCCAGTTCCATCCCCTGCCATGGGGAGGAACACCTCCCACTGGATCAGTTTTCTCAAAGCCTCATCCAACCTGAGCTTGAACACTTGCAGGGATGGAGCGGACACAACTTCTCTAGCAACCTGTGCCAGGGTCTCCCCATCCTCACAGGAGAACATTTCTTTCTAACTACTCATCCAAATATGCCCTCTATCAGCTTAAAACTATTCACAAGAGCAGAACAGAGAGGTAGAACTGCCTCCCTCGACCTGTTGGCCATGCTTCTTTTGATGCAGAGCAGGAGACAGTTGGTTTCTGGGCTGTAACAGCACGTTGCCAGCTCATGTCAAGCTTCTCATCAATCAGCACCCCCAAGTCCTTTTACATAGGGCTGCTTTCAATCACATCATCCCCCATCCTGTACTGAAACCGTGGATTAGCCTGACCAGGGTGTAGGACTTTGCACTTGGCCTTGTTGAACCTCATGAGGTTCACACAAGCCCACTTCTTCAGCTTGTCCAGATCCCTCTGGATGACATCCTGTCCTTCTGGTGTGGCAACTGCACTACTCAGCTTGGTGTCATCTGCAAACTTGCTGAGGGTGCACTTGGCCTTACTGTCTGTATCATTGATGAAGATATTAAACAGCACTGGTCCCAGTATGGACCCCTGAGGGACACCACTTTTCATGGATCTCCATCTGGACATTGAGCTGTTGACCACTGCTCTCTGAATACAGGCCTTATGAGGAATGGCTGAGAGAGCTGGGGTTGTTTAGCCTGGAAAAGAGGAGGCTGAGGTGAGACCTCATTGCTCTCTACAACTACCCGAAGGGAGGTTGTAAAGAGGAGGGTGCTGACCTCTTCTCCCAAGTGACAGGGGACAGGACAAGAGGGAGTGGCCTCAAGCTCTGCCAGGGGAGGTTTAGGCTAGACATTAGGAAAAATATTTCACAAAAAGGGTCATTGGACACTGGAATAGGCTGCCCAGGGAGGCAGCTGATTCACCTTCCCTGGAGGTGTTTGTTTAATGCACGGGTGGACAAGGTGCTATGGGGCATGGTTTAGTGTTTGATAGGAATGATTGGACTCGATGATCCTGTGGGTCTCTTCCAACCTGACTATTCTATGAATACAACCATCCAACCAAATTCTTATCCACAAAGACCATGCACCCATCAAATAGACATCTCTCCAATCTAGAAAGAAGGATGTTGTGGTGGGCTGTGTCAAAGGATTTATAGAAATCCAGATAGATCACATCCATTGGTTTTACCTTGTCTGCTGCTGTGGTTACCCCACCATAGAAAGCCTCGTGGCCTCTTTTTTAATTCTGGAACACTATCTTTCTAGCCTTTCCAAGGGTAGCAAGACTTGCTGTGGAGCTAGCAGGTGATTTTTCTATTATATTTCTGCTATGCAAAGTGCCTTACACTGGAATGCGATATCTAGCCAGAGATTGCATCTCTAGTCAGAGATTGACACAGAATTCTTGTTGAGGATGTCTAATGATGGGCATGGTTCTGAGAGACTGGAGGGTCTATGTAGTGCTAGGCTAATTGCTACAATTGCATTTCTGCAGACTGTTTTGAGACTGGAGGATCTCACTGAGTGATGTGGCTAAGAACAGTGAAAATGTTGTTTAGGAAACCTGGGATCAACCCAGCAACATGCACAATTTGCATTTACCAGGACTGTGCTGTCTGTTCTGCACCAGAAAGTGATGGCAGGATGGTGGTAGTCCTCTGCCTTGTAACTTTAGAGCTCTAACAGATTCCTTCTCTGACTAAATTCCATGTTATATTTCTCCAGGCAGTCATGAGGTTGACTATGAAATCAATGTGTTGCAATGATAACCTTAGCCTTAACGACAGCCTGTCTCTCCTGTAAGTGATAGAGTATTCTTTCTATTTGAGCCGTTAAGCTTTGAGTCTCTTCAGAGCAGCGTAACACAAAGAGCAGAAGCAGGGTAAACCAGGTTTACAGAACTTTCACAAATGTTTTAAACATTTTCCTTTCTAAGCCACACAAGTCTTGCCTGAGGCACCATTCCTAAAATAAAATCAGGCTTCTGAAAGATTTATTGGCTGCTTTTGGAACCCAGTGTAGTCGTCTTCTGCTTATTCACATAATAAGGCAGTTGTGAAACTCTGACTCAGAGGTGAACTAAGCTCTCTTCAAACTGGGAACAAATAGTCATGTGTGGTCACACAGATAAAACTGCATCATGGAACTGTGTCTCTGTCTGTGATATAGACTGTGCGAGGGAAGGGCTGTGTGTAGCATTCAGTTCCCTGCTGGATCCACTCCCTCCTTTAGTCCATGGGTATGCAGGAAACAACTAGTGCTATAGATGGAGGAAGGAGTCACAAAGGCACATGGAAGCAAGCCTGTGTGGTCCCTAGCAATGCCTAGCCTGTCCCCTGATGCAACTTGTTCCTGCCTATAGTGGCATTCTGATCTTTCTTATTTAACCTCCCTTGTGTTGGCTTGGGTTCTTAGTAGGAGGTGATTAGAGAACTGTGTCTCCCTGCTGTGTCAAACAGCCTTGTCTGAAGTGAAGTGTATAGAGAGCATTACATAGATGGTTGTATGCTTCACGTAGGAAAAGACAACAGCAGCATTTGAAGCTGTTTCAGCTGACCAGAGCTAAAAGAGCAGCGCTTCCTACTGCCACTCCCAGCTCCTTCAATTTCAGTGGCCTGGTTTGCTGAAATCAGACCCCCCCTTCACCCTTCCCCAGGTTGTTTACTCATCCAAACTGGTTTTGCAATATAGAGGACATCAAATATATTTCAAAACATGGAATAAGCTTCAAACTTGATCCAGGAAAGGGTGTGTATTTGTGCACACAGCTTCTGTGTTTTTCATGGCAATCTTTCAATAAACACTCTGAAAAGTATTGTTTTTTTCCCTTGCAGTGCTTCCCATAAGATTGATTAGATTTAGGTGGCTTAAAGGAAGTAAAAAGGCACCTAATTCTCTCCCTTTGTCTTCCTGTGCAAATACAATAACTAATGCAGGCAAACAGTAAATTGCACTGAGCAGTAAGTGCTAAATAGTAGCAACATTAAAACATTGCTGAAATTCAAAAGAGCAGCTGTTAGACATTTAAACCTATCATTCTCCTCTGAACATGCATCAAATTTACTTCATAGCACTGTCATAAAAATGTATGAGAATGTAAATGCTTGAGTGACCCATTAATCTTTGGAGTAGTAAACATAAAATCTTCTTAACCCCCAGTGATGATATAACCATACTTTATTTTGAATGAAGCCTTTATCATAGAAGTGAAGATGTTCTGTGTCTTTCTGTGGTGTATAAATAAGAACAAATTAGTGTTAAAGTCTGATGTCTATGAAAAGTGTACTTTTATATTGATTGCAATATGAAGATATATGTGGTGAACAAAGCTACACTCAATTTCTGATGAGCACAGAAAATGTAATAATAAATACACAAAGAACATAAGCTCATTACTCATTGATGGCAATCACCAGTCTGATGCTGTTATTATTATTTACTAACTAACTCAATAATGAGTGTTTGTTCTTAGAGAATTGTCCATAAAACCTTCCTTTTTCTATGTGCCAGATGATAAACCTGGGTTTTAAGCTGTCTTTGTGGTGAGAAGACACTCTTAAATACTGGGACTGTAGGTTACTCATTTCTCTACATGCAGGCCCATCAGCTTGTCTCTAACCAAGCAGGCCTGTCATTTATATCAAGGTGTATTTTGCTTCAGCAATTACTAGGAAAATAGATCTTTTGTCTCCAATTTTGGAACACAACTATTCTTCCATTTATTACAATTCTTCCATATACTGCCTACTGTCTCCTGAAGCCTTGTTTGAAAGACATCTTGACTAGGCTTTGAAGGCAAAAGATATTACTCATGAACAACAAAATGCTTTCTTTTTGTAGACCTAGATGTAGCCTTGATATAAATAGGAGAAATTCCATTCGACTTCTGAAGTTGTCCAGTTCAAAGGATTGTGCCCACAGGGTAAAAAAACTGGGAGAGTTGGAAAACTTCTATTAAATAATCAGTTTCATCTTCCCATTCAGCCAGGATTGTTTCCAGCAGTACCCTGAGATTTCTTAAGTAATGGGCCTTCATGTATGGGGAACTTAATTTATTCATAAAATGTTTGAAACATGCCTGAGTTAGCATGGGAAAATTTAGGTCCATCAATTTTTAATGATATGTGGAAATGGAGGTGATCTCAATGGAAAAAGTATGGGCTTAACTATGGATGTCTTTGAAGGATATCATATTATATTAACTCTCCCTTTGTCTTGGTGAAGAACAGACTACAACGTGTTGGGCCTTGATAAGTCAAAATGGTTATCTGAATCTGAAAAGCTTACCTTGATGTGAAAGGCAGGTTGAAAAAATCAAGTCATGAAACAGAAACAATATATTGGAAAGTGGAGTCAGATGGGGCATTCATGTGTTTTGAGAGCTCCTTCTACAAATAGCATGAAAGTCAAACCTAAGGGTCACTGATGTGATGAATGCACATGGTGGTCAAAGTCTTATCAACTTTCTCCAGAATATGTGTTAAGAATAAACTGCTGCATAGCTTCGGGACAAAGGGCTGGCTTTAACCAATATCCTAGATTGAAGGAAGAAGTCTTTGAGGAACGTTCAGGTTGAGGGTAGACCCCATACACTTCACCAGCCAGGTCAGAGCGACCAGTACCCAGGCAAGCACTTGTACTGCAACAAAATTCATGTCCCAACAAATTAGAATGAGCTGATGTGTGGAAAAGGCTATTTAAGGAAATAGGGATAAGGGAAAGGAGGGAAGGAATTTTTCTTCATTCCTCAAACCTTCACACATCCTCAATTTCTACTTTATTTCACAGTCTGAGAGAAAGAGGGGAAAAATATCTTCCCACGCAACACACTCTTCCTTTGCCACAGCATGGAATGTTGTTGCTTCCAGCAACAAGGTCAAAACAAATAAAACTGTTCTTTATCTGTGAGCAGCAGAATCACTTTTGCCTATGGAACTCTAACAAAACAAAGTTTCATTCTTCACTATTACACTTGCTACTTTCATAAAGTCTGAGTTGAGATATTTCTGAGCTTAGTCACGCTTTCCCAGATGACCTTTCTCTTATACTGCTCCTTTGGCACCACATGGTTAGTCTGGGTGAGAAACTAAGAGGAAATGGTTACATGTTATGCTCAGCATCCATATGGAAGTATATGGAGTGTTGGACAGATGGCATTGTTGTAAGACTAATTTCATGGAAACATTGCTCTACTCATCGTGACTTCCAGACTTCCCAGCAGTGCTCACCTGTATTTCACCATATTGCAGAGTTCATGGTGGATCTAACTGCATTCCTGGGGAAATTCCCACCCATATTTCACTTTCTGAATAAGCTCACATGACTCATAGCACCTGCAGGATACGGCTGAGAGATGTTAGAACACCTGCCAGTGAGGTGAGGGACAACTTAAACATGTTTGACAAGGTACTGTGAGGTCTAAGTCAGGATTGAGAGTAAGATTTGTCTGAGATTAAGAGCTCAGTACATGAAGGAAATGAAAAAGGTTAGGCCCTACAACAGGACAGGCTCTAGAGGCAGCAATGCTTATACAGGTATTTAAGAAAAGCAGTTTTGCTTGATTTATCAACTTTTTACTTTGATTGTAAAGACAGTTGCTTGTTCTGGTTGAGAGTGTTCTTGCAGTCCTTGAGAGCTCCAGTAAAAGTATTGCTCCTGCTGGAAAGACACTCATGCGTTCAACAGTGTATTCATTAAGCAAAGCAAAGAGCTGCAGATAAGTAGATCTGAGCCAACAAGCCCTTAAATGACAAAACTGTCTGAGTTTTGACAGTAATCTTTCACGCACACACTGTAATTGAGACTGAGGTTTGATAACTGATGTATTCATGAGCCTCCACCTGGGCATGTCAGAGCTTGCAGGATCTTTAGTGTAGACTTCCATAATGTGTACTTTTTGAAGGTGCTCACTTTCTTCCCTTGCCCATCAAAATGAGAAGCCTAATTTAAAAACGGGCAGCAGCACTTAAAAATGTGCAACTCTTGAGATAAATACTTTCAGTAGTGTCGCACTGGAAGTCGTTCCTTCTTGGCAACATTGCAAATAAGCGTGGAGGTGTGTGCCTCATGCTTGCAGCCAGACTAATGTCACTGAACATTGCTTCCTCAAGTAGTGCCTGAACTCTGCTGAAAGATGGCTCTGGGGCTCTTCCCGTCAGCCCACTTTCCAAAGGAGGAGCTCACTTCAAGAGCTAAAGATTGTCTCCTGTTTCCATGATGAAATCAAACAGTTTTCCCATGCTTCAACATGTGTGACTGTAGCATGAGTTAAACAATCTGGAGTCAGAAAACACATACATGCAGCTGTCAAAATATCGTCGTAATTGTGCACAAGATCATCCTTTACTTTTCAGGCACTTTCCCCAAGCATCACAGGCTGAGGATTCAGTCATGATATCTCGTCCCTTGCAGATGTCTCAGAGTCAGCATTGCAAAGTGGTGTCTAGGGTGACAAATGTATCTGAAGTGGTCACTTAAGGCATCTCACCTCAAATTTTTCTAAGTGAATAGGGCAGAGCCCTATTAACCAAGATGGAGTTTGTACGAGTCCAGAAGAGGCTGGACATCCTTCACATAAAGATGCTGTCTAAGATATCTCCTTTGACACTCAAGTTTCCATAGAAATACAGATGTTCCTCTCAGCTGTGCATTTCCAGTTTAGTTCCGGGTTTCTGCTTATTTTTTGATTACTGTAAGAATGCCACATCAGTGCAGAAAAAAATAAGAATGGACCACAGTGGCAGAAAAAAAGAGTACAAAGCAACCCTTTTTCCCACTCATGTGCATATGTGTTTTCATTCACATGTGGGACAGACCAGTCTCTTTTTGCCTCTTTTACTTGCTAATGGAGAAAGTTATTGAATGCATTGACTCCAGTCTGTCCTTAAGCTCTTGATAAAAGCTTCTTCATTAGATACTGAAAGGCTACCGTGCCTCACTGTTGAATATCAATTCCAGGTTTTTTTCAGACAATTTCATTTCGCTTGTGGGTTTTTTGCTCCTTTTTTGTCCCTTTCTAGAGCCACTCAAGGCAATGATTTTTTTAGCAGGACAGTTTGTAGCAGCAGAACATTTTAACTAGGTGTTGGTAATGTTTCTTGGAAGTAAAGCTACCTGTAAATGTGAGAGTTTTGGTCAGGAAACTGCATCATAAGAGTCACACCTATTTAGGGGGTGAAAAAATATCTGAAGTTTGCTATCAAAATTGCTCTAAACCCAGCTCTTATCTTTTACTGTGGAACACTTTGCAACAAACTATTTAAGACACATAACTCCTTGAAGAAAGTACTTAGTTGGAAAATGTGAATTACGAGTAAATTAGAGAAAATCACTATCTACTGGTATGCAGTTTGCTAGAATAAAAAGAGGTGAAATGTATTGAATATGTTACTTGCTTTGAATTATTTGCCCATTACAAAGTGATGCCCTGCTACTCTCGTGGATCTGTGCTATATTGTATTTCTCATTTTCTCTTCCTGTGCAGTTTATTAATATTAATTTTTTTCTCAGTTTCTCCTTACTTGCAAATCTTTCTTTTGCAAATGAAACAATATCCATAGCTAGCTATAAGTATTTATCACTTGAGAGCAGGCATGACATAGAGACACCTGAAGAGGGAGATTGGAGGACAATCAGTGATTAGGGGTCACTGACACTGCTAGATTCAGAAATGCTAAATCTGAAGTATAAATTCACAAGAACTTCTATTTTAAGGCATATGACATTACGCTGTGAGTCAACACACCCCCACGCCCCCCGCCCCATTCCTACCCTGCTAAAAGAAAGGCAGTGAGAGATCTTCTGACAAAACAAACAAATTTAAAATATCTGGAACCACTTGGACTTCCCTATCTCATACAGGGAATGAGCAGCATACAGGCACTGTGCTGAATCACTTACTGTCCCTTAATACACCACTCTATAAAAGGTCTTTGCCCAGACTCGGTGGTGTCTTCATTTTACTGGCAAGCAATTAGCTGAAAGGAAAACTGTAAAGCATGTCTTTCCTGTTCCACCTTTGTACAGTGCTATATATTCAGGCTCGTAGAAAGAACCTGACTGAGAATAATTCATTAGCGTTTTGAGGCTTTTATAGCATTTTCATGCTCTTAACAACTGAGCAAATCAATGCAGGGAGAAACACTAAACAGTGTGTGGGGGTTTTTATATGGTGATTTGCTAGGAAGTTCTAGTGGCTTTTCAAACTCCAAGTCCGACATATCCCACCATGTTACACTTCTTCACTGTAAATACAAATTACACTTTTATTCAATAAATGCAAAAAAAAATAACAACCACTCCCCCTTGATTTGCTATTAGCAATAGTGAGTCTGTAGAAAGAACCATAGAATGGTCTGGGTTGAAAGGGGCCTCAAAGCCCATCCAGTTCTACCCACTGGACAACTCCCACTGGATCAGGTTGCTCAGAGCTCCATCCAACCTGGCCTTGAACACCTCCAGGGACAGGACAACCATGACTGCCCTGGGCAATTTGGACCAGTGTCTACCCACCCTCACAGGAAAATATTTCTTCTAGGATCTCATCTCAATCTCCCCTCTCTCAGCTGAAAACCAATTTCAGATTAAAACTTTTTTATTAGTAAAAGTTAAAAAACGCAATATACTTTATGTTAGTCTTTTTCATATTTTAAGCAAAACAGTATGTTCAAAAGATGAAATAAAAACTTTTTTCATTGCTATATCAATGAGATTCCCCCTTCCATTAATTTACATAGTGACAGGTTTATAACTGCTAAGTTAGCATGATGTTTTACAACAATTATTTTTAAAAAATCTTACAAAAGTAGGCAGTAAATTTAAGTGCTTTCTAACAGCTGCCTTCAAAGGCCATCACCCTCTATCAGCTATTCAATAAATCCTCTGTTGCGATAGCAAGTGCTTACATCATGCCAAAGACTATTTTAATTGTTCAATTTGGATATTAAATGCGAGGTGAATATTGATTTGATTTAGAAAAAAAAAATTACAGCTTTTAGCCTTCTCATTCCTGAAGTTACTTAATTTACTAGCCAAACCTAGAGTACTAATACAAGCTACATCCAAAGCTGGAGGTGCTGGTCACATTCTCAGGAAGAGTCAAGTCAACTCTGCATGACTTTATAATTCTTATGAGTAAAGTAGAAGGAGGAATTGAAGTTGTGCCAAGTCATGGAGGACACTGAAGCTAAAAATTTGTAGTAGCCCCTGGTTCTTGATCAAAGCTCCATGGTGCAGTACACTAAGACCAAACCATCAATCCTAACCTGCAGGAGAGCTCTCGAATCCTGGAAGCAGAGTGAGCAAGAGCTGGAGTCTAGTAAACCAGGTAATCTTATAGCTCATCAGCCCCGGGTGTTCTCCCTGGGAGATAGGAGGCAGGTGTCATTTAGGTGGGCTTCTGTCTGTTTACTAAACTTGTAGAGAAACTTCAAACTCATACTGGGCTATCTCAGGGGTTGTTATCATCATTGGCAGCCAGTGAGTCCAGTATATTATGTATTTGTGAGAAGACATCTCTTGTACTTCTCAAAGTTAAGAACAGCTGCATGCCTTCTCCTGGGGGCATATTTGTCACAATTAAGGAAGAGATAGGTACTTCTGCCTCATTTTGGCTTTCTTCTCTACTGCCAAGTATTAGGTCTGACTGCCTGGTGTGCCAAGAGAGCTGTATTTCAGCAACACCCCAAGCTATGTGTCGGAACAGCAGGTTTTTCCTCTGTTGTTCTATTGAAATTAAGTGCAGTGGTTTGCTTTGTTCAGAATATTTTCTCTCTGTTTTTGCTATCTTTCTCCATGCTAGAATAGAGCCATGGAGCTCCAAAGAGCCTAAATAAGGACACTATCACCTCCTTGAGATGCTGCCAAGCACAGTGCAGCAACTAATTGTGCTTTCTCAATCAGAACCAAGATTACTCAAGTGTCACTTTAAACTGGTATCTTCCTTTCCCTTTGGCAGAAGTTTTCTCCTCACCTGGGAATACTCAGTCACCACAGAAATAGCACTTGCATACCTGAGACATCGTAGAATCATTAAAGTTGAAAAAGACCTCTAAGATCATCCAATTCAACCATCAGCCCAGCCCCACCATGCCTACTAAACCATGTGCCAAAGTGCCGTGCCTACATGCTTTTTGAACACCTCTGGGGATAGAGACTTTACCAACTCTTTGGGTGGCCTCTTCCAGTGCTTTACCACTTTTTCAGGAGGATTGAGATATAAAGGGGTTGCTTCCGTACAAGAAATGAGGCTCCCAGGTGCCAGATGTATGGGCAAGTAGGGATGAACTTGTCCCATTGAGTTATTCTCTTCTAAATTTTCACTCAAGGAGAGAAAACACAAGTAGGGACATATTAAATACTATGTTTCTATAAAAAGCCTGACCTATAGACAGTGGAGTCAGTGGGAATCTTTCCAGTAATACCTGTATGCTTTGAGTTAGACTATAAGTACTTTCAATCAGGAATGCAACTCAGAACTGGATCATATAGATGATCCAACATCATTGAGACAACTTGCTTCAGTGAAAAAAGATGTGAGGGTCTAGAATGCTTTAATGTCATTGTCATTAACTTTAATGCTGCATAGACAAACCTTTCACATCATGAATGACATGAGAAAGATATGACCTGTGAGAATAAGGATTGAGAGGACAGAATCAAACCAGTTTAGTTGTCCCGCAGAGGGTTACTGTATTGTTTTGTGTTTTGATTGTGCAAGATCCAGACCCTGTTGTGTAACAATCACAGAGAACCTTTCCCTATTCATTCTCTGTAGTTAGTTATGAGGAGTTTTATAGTCTTAGGACTTACTTATCAGTCCTGAGTGTGTTCTTGGGCAGCACTCTGTAATAAAATTTACTCTCTCGGTTACTGTATTTCTATCTGAGAAACACAGCAATGAATGAACATGAAACTGTCTATTAGGTGGGATCAAAAGCACTGTGCATCATCAGGAAATAAGGTGAGAATGAAATGAAAACATTTCTTAGGGGCAGATGAAATGGCTTACAGAGATTTCACACACTAATCCAGTCAACCAGCGCTCTGATTGCTGGAAACTTCACAGTGCTGCTTGACAGGTTAAAGTAAAAAGAACACTGACATTTATTTATATTATTATTTAGGTTACTTAAAGTGTTGTACCTCAGGAATAATTATTAATCCATCAGATTGTAAATAAAATATAATAAAGTATAACTTAAGCTCTGCTGGGGAAATGCCTTCCCTGATACCAATAAAATCCCATGCATTAATGTCTCCATATATTTCTAAGGCAAATATAAGCAAAATAATCCATTAGTATTCAAAGAGGGAAATGTAATTAGAAATAAAAATGTAAGATAACCACATCCACCTTCCCAAAAAGAGATTTACATTAAAGAATAAGATGAAAATGTTTGCTCTTATAGCTGTTTTTACCGGGTAATTTGTAAGCAGACATTTCTTTGCTATTGTTTCACATAGGTGTCCCAGACCAAGGAATAACTATATTTATCTTCAGTTCTTAATTCCTGAACTTGTGCTGTCATTCAGCAGTTCTTCTTGGATAAAATACATTATCATTTATTCTATTAGAAAATAAATGTATGGATGTATTATGGAATTTGCATTCCATTACCTTGGTTTGCATGCCATAAAACATTTATTACACCCTTGGGCTACAGTCTTAATAATGACTGGGTGAAATGCACTAATGTGGTCTTGGCCTTGCTATAGAACAAAAGATTAATGCTCTTTGATGTCACCCAGCTAATAGTTGTGCTCGCCAATTTGTCCCTTCAAAAGACATTACAGTCACACAGACAATCCCTGCAAGACTAAAGTGGGCAAAAAATGTTTAAACCGAATACCAGCTGAAGCCCAGTTAACCAAATAAGCATTACATTAGATTTTCATTTCTAAAAATAAAGGTACGCAAGTTCCCTTCAGCAAGGGGAGAAAGATATTCCATGTTTTTATCACCCTCTCCTTTTCTGATTATACCCTGCTGACATCAAGTTTAAAAAAAGCCATCAATATTTTCTTATATTTTATGGCAGATACAAAATAACATTTTAGTTAAGCTCCTGGAAGGTATATATCAATACTGTCTGCAATCCCAAGCCTCTCAGGCCCTTCTCATGTAATAAATTTCAGTTGCCTCTGATAAAACTCTTGAATTTTTTATCTACCTGCTCCTCTTTAGAGAGAGAGGAGAAAGTTGTCCCTTTAACCTTAAGAGACAATTTAGATTTTTAAATTCTTTACAAAATCCATGATAATGTTGGTGTTGCTTATAAAAACCGAATTGCAATTAAACCACTCTGTCACATCAGCAAAAGTTGTGCTCTTGTTCGTTGTCGTCTTGTTCATTGTCATGAATTGAGCAGCAGGTCAATATGTGGATGACAGATCAGGGGAAAAGCTGTGCAGAGGAGCCTGGTAGTGCAGGAAGCAAGCATCTCTCTGAGCCAGTGTCCTGGTAGCTGGGAGAGCTGTGCTGTGGGATGTGCCAGCTTTCCAGTGATCCCAAATGGAGAATGAAGGCCTCATTCCCCAGACAATGTAAACCAGTATTGCTATTTGGAAAGCAGTGAAGTGATTGACTTACATCGGCAGAGTATTTTGACAAGAGTGTATTTGTCTCTGTTCCAGTTGGGACATGGGGCACTGTGCCCATTTGAATTTTCCAGGTAGTATTTTCCTCCTGCAGCATTTCATGTTGTGACCAAAATGGTTTTGCAATGTCCTTTGCAACTGAAAACCAGCTGCTGGCATTGCTACAGACTAGGACAAGTCTGTCTAGAAAACTGCCAGGAGGAGAAGGACCTGGGGGTGTTGGTCAACAGCTGACTGAACATGAGCCAGCAGTGTGCCCAAGTGGCCAAGAAGGCCAATGGAATCTTGGTTTATATCAGAAATGGCGTGACCAGCAGATCCAGGGAGGTTATTCTCGCTGTGTACTCAGCACTGGTGGGGCCACTCCTTGAATCCTGTGTTCAGTTCTGGGACCCTCACCACAAGAAGAATGTTGAGGCTCTGGAGTGAGTCCAGAGGGGAGCAACAAAGCTGGTGAAGGGGCTGGAGAACAGGCCTTATCAGGAACGGCTGAGAGAGCTGGGGTTGTTTAGCCTAGAGAAGAGGAGACCGAGGGGAGACCTCATTGCTCTCTATAACTACCTGAAAGGAGGTTGTGGAGAGGAGGGAGCTGGCCTCTTCTCCCAAGTGACAGGGGACAGGACCAAGAGGGAATGGCCTCAAGCTCCACCAGGGGAGATTTAGGTTAGAGATTAGGAGGAATTTTTTCACGGAAAGGGTCATTGGGCATTGGAACAGGTTGCCCAGGGAGGTGGTTGATTCACCTTCCCTGGAGGTGTTTAAGGCACGGGTGGACAAGGTCCTGAGGGACATGGTTTAGTGTTTGATAGGAATGGTTGGACTAGATGATCTGGTGGGTCTCTTCCAACCTGGTGATTCTATGATTTCCAGTTCACTGTGGCTGTGCTGCTGGGATGAAGGAAGCCTCTAGTTGTTTGAAGTAAGGCCATTTGTAATGATGGAATGTAAAGCACCAGGTATATAATCACTGTGTACTAGAGTAAAATCCTCTCAATCCACTACCATGCTGATTGACAGGCCAGCGAAAAGCATCCTTATAGAGCATGAAAAATTATAAAACTTTCAAAACCACTGAAGTAGTGGTTGTAAGGAAATCCTTTGCAAGTGGTTTTAGTGAATGTAGAAGATATGAGACAAAGTGAACATCTTTTTTTCTTTTCTTTTTTTTTTCTGTATTGTAAAAGAAAGTACAGTGTGGTAAAAGTCCCAGTGCACATCGAATATGGCAACACAGAGAGGAAACCCAGGACTCTGCGATATCTTTTGATAAATTAATTATAAAAATAAGTTAGACATTGATGTTTGTTCAGTGGCAAATGAAAAATGTCTTTTTATAAGTAAGGTACAGCATCACAAAAATTAGCAAATACAGTGTGCCTGACACTGGTCCTGCAAATGAGAAGAAAAGGAAATAATCCAGATTATGGGTTTTTTTTTTCCAAGATTTATTTTGAAATAAACATTTTTACCGATAATTGAACTACATGGTAGGCCTTGTGCATATCAGACGTGTTGGATGTGATGTATGAAGTATCAAGCATTAACAGTAGGGATAGATAGCAGTAAATTTATTTAGATTAGTGATTTTAAAGGGAAGGTTTTACAAACTGTCATAAGCCTGTGTAGAACTTTAATCGTTGTGCATTCATAAACATAAAAACCTTTACGTTCTAAACATATAGGTTTTGCATTAGAAAAGTAATATCTATGCTTCAAAGCCCAGAACCTGCAGTAAAATGTAACAGGACTAGCCATGCAGATTTGGGGACATAATATGGGTAATAATACAGTGTTTAATTAAATAGCAGGAGAGTTAACTGATGTCAGGGCTTTTTAGTTTGCTGTGTAAAATCAACTTTCTTTCTTCTTTTTCAAGATACCAGATTACCTGTAATGATCACAAGACAACTGAACTGCAGACTTAAAACTCCTTTACCAGCGCTGGTGCATGGGTCTGTGCTGTACCCTAAGACATTTATTTTCAGTGCACTTCCAAGCGTATCACAAGTGCTCCTTCCTCTGCCTGCCTGTATTTCTAATTTAAGACTCTTGTCTAAGTCCTAGCTAAACCTGCCTCTTTTCAACTCAAGTTGTGGTGAGCTCAGGGTCTGGCATCTCTGTGTTTGGAAGCCGCTAAACTGTCTCTGTCTGCCTTCCAGACAACTGTTATAGGGAAGAATGAAGATATTCCACTTCTAGGTATAAAATAGGCTGATATCTTCATATTTCTCCTCTTGTAGGAGTAGCACATCTCTTTTGGCAACTGTATGTACTCTGGTTTCTGCCTGTGTTTCCATTTTCCCTTTGGCAGACTGGAGGGTTAGAAATCCTGCTGGTTCACAGTTGGATTGGCACTACGTGATTGCAGAGCATGAAACAGAGAGGCCAGGCTGTTGTGCTCCTCTCTACAAGCCCTTCCCTCAATGGCAGCCAGATGTGACTGCTAATGGTGTAAGTTTGCCATAGCATACTGAGGTGCTACAGCTCAGAATCAGAGAGCATCTGCCTCATGAGATGCTGATTGCTGCTTTTATCCCAGACCTCAGGGGGTAACACAAGTTAGCACTGTCAACCTTGTCTTCTTACACAGATACTTTCCACAAATAATGAAATATCTTTGCAAGACCAACTCTAACCATCTGTCTGACCTCCATTCATAGCTTGAAAAGTGGAAATTCAAACAGAAGGATGGTTTACTAAACTACTTCTGCTTGGGCTACCTCCAGGAAGGTACTGCAGCTCTTATGGCACAGCTCAACCTAAGAATAATAAGAAAATAATAATAAGAAACCTATTATCAATGTATAGCCAATAACAATAATTTGTGATCACTAACCATGCTTTTCAGTGCAACAAGTGCTGACCTGGACACAACCCAGTCCATGAACAGTAGCATAGCTGTTTAACCTGGGAGGAGGGGAAATCTCTTCATGGAGATCCTGCGTTTGACATGGCCTTTGGTTTACTAGTCATTAGGAACTCTTGCATGTTGAAAAAGTTGGAAAGGTGTGAGTAAAACCATTTGCTATGTGGCTGTCTTCTACTAATAAGTTCCTGGATCCTGGAATCACTGTTGGCAGGCCAGTGTGCATCTTGCTTGTCAATATGTAGATAACCCACTTTTCCACATGGTAGGTGACTTCTAGTGTACTTTTCTGATCACAATATTAAAATTTAACAGGCAGAGATATACGTGTATCAAAGTTGTTTGGTGCAGGTTTTTTCTTATACATGGAATTTGAAGATACCTATATGTTGTTTTTTCTCTACAGACAAAAAAGATAGAGGTTGCCCAGGGTAACTGTAAAACAGGCAGTGGTTCACTGAGTTTTCAGCCCCTTTATATAGAAGGATAAGATGTGGGTTACCTCTAGTAGGTCATGAGGACAGATTTCAAAAATCCCACACTGCTATGGGTAAGAGCTGGTACAGCTGCCTCACATCTGTTCTGTACTAAACCTGACAGAGATCAGACTCTGAAATTGAGAAAGGACTTCTGCTGCAAGGCACAAGTGCAAGTGGTTCATTCAATTATTTTGGGAAGTCATGTATGCCTTGCTCATTTTGGACCAAAACTCATAGTGGTTGTATCTTTCAGTTGCTTTTTGTACAATTAATTACAAGATGTTCTTGGCTTGCCTGGGTATCTGGTAGGAATGGTATTGTTGCACTTTGCTGAGTCAATTCTTTTCCTCCCAATGAATCTTAAAGAATGTTATGGGATGATTTTTTTCTTTTTTCAGTAGGTGTTTTCTTGCAGGAAGCTCTACAGGATGGTGTTCTGCGCAGCTCTTTTATTTTATATATATATATATGAGAACATTTGAGGCCATAAGTCAGCTTATTAATATGTAGATGGCACTCAGCTGTCTCTCTCTCTTATCATACTGGAAGGTCTGAATTCCTTTACTCTTCTAGAACCAGATCTAAAAGGCAAGTTGGAACAACCTCAAGTCATATAAAATGGCATACAGATGGATGGGGTAATGTTCCTGAAGATGATTGCTTACAGGGTGAATGTTCTCTCTGTTCTAAAGAAGTATGACTACATTTTTATTTTCCTCCAGTAAAACCAGTCTGTTCTTGTGGTTTTCTGTACCTCTTTTGGTATTATCATAAGCCTTGTGGGGAGCAGCTGAGAGAGCTGGGGTTGTTTAGTCTGGAGAAAAGCAGACTGAGGTAAGACCTTATCACTCTCTACAACTACCTACAAGGAGGCTGTAGCAAGGTAGAGGTTGGTCTCTTCTCCCCAGCAGCCAGTGATGGGACAAAGGGAAATGGCCTCAAGATGCACCAGAGGAGAATTAGATTGAATATTAGGATGAATTTCTTGACTGAAAGGGTTGTCAAGCATTGGAAGAGGTTGCATAGAAGTGGTGGAGTCACCATCCCTGGAGATGAGCAGATATACTGGGGGCATGATCTAGTGACAAGACTTAACAGGGCTGGATTGATGCTTGGATTCAACTGTCTTAAAGGTATTTTCCAACCAAAACCATTCTGTGATTCTGTACCTAGTCTATTTGGAACAAGTAAAGCTTGGACTTGACCTTCAGCTGTATGAATCAGTGGACTCCATTGTAGTCTGTGAAGTGCCAGTGATTCAGAAACTCTGGCTCACCCCTATGCTTTTATTGATGCAAGCGTACATAGAGCCATAAGCAAGGTGTTTATATATACTAAAAATCATGAAAGGCATGAATGGAGTTCAGCAAAATCATGACAGAACAGGAAACCCTTTTCGTACCTGGCACATTTCTCCCTTGCAAATGATCGGTTGATGATAAGTGCAATGAACAAAGAATCACTGCATGAAAAACTGCAGCCTCCCACTGTTATTGCTCTCGGCGTGCATCCCGCTAGGACGAGGGAATAGAGAGCTTTCAATTTGATGTTGACGTTATTTCCTTGAATGGTTTTGTTAAAGTGCTGAACATACAGTTTGTTTGCTAGCAGCCTTTAGATTTACGAGTTGCCAGTCCTGGAGACGTTGCTGTTTGTCATGCATTTTCCTCCTGATTTCCTTGCTTTATCCTCCTGCCTTCAAACCTTTTTACAGTCTTCCCATTGCCTGATGCTAACCAGTAGTAATAGAGTGCTGTGCAGCCGTGGCACTATAGCTTCCCTCTGGATAATGCTGACCGCAGACTTAGCAGCATGTGCCAGCTCAGCACATCTTGATAACTCATAATCCCCACCATAGGTTTTTATAGTTTGTCTGGTCTACTGTAAATCTCTAACTCACTGTCATCGATGGAGCTCTTGACCTGATTCATAGCCACCAGGAATTAAGCTCCTATCACGATCTGTTAAAAGACACCGTTTATGCTGTGTTATTATACAAACAAAAATAGATGCTCTCCAATACAGCAAATCATAGAACAGCTTCAAAGGTCATGTTAGTATTTTGAATCCTGTTAATTTAGCCATGTAAGTAAAAAGAAGAAGCAAAAGAGAAGCCCACAAAAAATTAAACCCATACACTAGCCAGGACTTAGAAGTACAGGCAGGTTATGTTATCCTATCTACTAACACAACTGTAATTCAGAGAAAGTTAGTGTGTAATAAGTAAATCATGTACATTATTAAAAAGAAACAAGTCTACGTATTTTTCCTTTGCCTTTCTGTGCATGTGTAAGTTGTGTTCCAGCAATAGACAGTCCACAGTTCCATTGCTGTTTGCATTGGTGCTCAGTTATAGATACTGTTCCTCTGAGGCAAAAAAGGATCTTGAAAGTATTAAAAGACAAGAAAGGAAGGAATTAAATAATTTTTTACATTCCGATGCAGCAGAAATTAGATGGGTTGTACTGTAAAAAGGAGCCTGGTCCAATTCTGTCGAGTTTCTCATTAAAGATCAATTTGTCCAGTGATGAGGATTCTGGATATGGTATCAAAGTACCAGATTTTATTCCCTGGCTTTTGATAGGAGTTCTGTCCTGAGATTTCACTTTGTGCTTTTGGTTTTTGCTGTATCATTTGTAAGTCTTGCCAGCTCCTTGCCCGAGATCCCAAGAGATGGCCTCTTGCCACGCATCCTCACTGCAGCTGGCCTGGTGGGAGCTCTGACTGCAGGTGCAGGAGCAGGATGCTGGAATAAAATCAACTTCATTTTTAGGACTTTGACAGAACTATACAGTTGTTTTAAGTAAATCATATTTTCAAATGCATGAGCATTTTGCCTTTGTTCTGTGAACAAATATAGACATTTTCAGCTGCGAGGATAAAGGGGTTTAGATATATACAGGATATAATAAGAAGTCAATCTACATGGAAGTCTTCCCATATTTTTAGTTATCATATTTGTCAGCATGAAATAATTTTATAATTAGTAGATTCCTTGACTTTATAAGCATAATTAAGTATTCTAAACATATAAACATGGTTTGATAACAGTAGTGGGAGTGCAAGCTTCTTTCTGAGAATTACACAGGTTCCTATATCACATTTCTTGGCAAACAGTGGTGAAACTATAACAGCGGGTTTTCCTTACTGACTCATCTATCCCATAAACACATTAATGCTCAGAAAAGGACTAGTATTATTTCAGATGGTTCCCAGTCCCCTAGATTGGTCATCTTCTTGATGATCAATTCCCAAATTGTGAAAATCTGAGTAAGAGTATGTGGAATTGCAAAGTATAGAATCATAGAATCACCAGGTTGGAAGAGACCCACCAGATCATCTAGTCCAACCATTCCTATCAAACACTAAAACATGTCCCTCAGGACCTCGTCCACCCGTGCCTTAAACACCTCCAGCGAAGGTGAATCAACCACCTCCCTGGGTAGCCTGTTCCAATGCCCAATGACCCTTTCCGTGAAAAAATTCCTCCTAATCTCTAACCTAAATCTCCCCTGGCAGAGCTTGAGGCCATTCCCTCTTGGTCCTGTCCCCTGTCACTTGGGAGAAGAGGCCAGCTCCCTCCTCTCTACAACCTCCTTTCAGGTAGTTATAGAGAGCAACGAGGTCTCCCCTCAGCCTCCTCTTCTCCAGGCTAAACAACCCCAGCTCTCTCAGCCGTTCCTGATAAGGCCTGTTCTCCAGCCCCTTCACCAGCTTTGTTGCTCCTCTCTGGACTCACTCCAGAGCCTCAACATTCTTCTTGTGGTGAGGGTCCCAGAACTGAACACAGGATTCAAAGAGCAGTCTCACCAGTGCTGAGTATACAGAGAGAATAACTTCCTTGGATCTGCTGGTCGCGCCATTTCTGATATAAACCAAGATTCCATTGGCCTTCTTGGCCACCTGGGCACACTGCTGGCTCATGTTCAGTCAGCTGTTGACCAACACCCACAGGTCCTTCTGCTCTTGGCAACTTTCTAGACAGACTTCTCCCAGTGTGTAGCTCTGCATAGGGTTGTTGTGCCCCAAGTGCAGGACCCAGCACTTGGCCATGTTAAACCTCATGCCATTGGACTCAGCCCAGTGGTCCAGCCTGTTTAGGCCCCTTTGCAGAGCCTCCCTACCCTCCAACAGATCAACACTTCCACACAGCTTAGTGTCATCTGCAGACTTGCTAAGGGTACACTCAATGCCTTCATCCAGGTCATTGATGAAGACATTGAACAGGGCTGGACCCAGCACTGAGCCCTGGGGAACCCCACTTGTCACTGGCCTCCAGCTGGACTTAACACCATTTACTATCACTCTCTGGGCCCAGCCATCAGGTTAGTTTAGCAAGACCTGCCTTTCGTGAACCTGTGTTGACTGGGCCTGATCACCCGGTCCTCTTGCATGTGCTTCATGATAGCACTCAAGATCACCTGTTCCATGACTTTCCCTGGCACTGAGGTCAGACTGACTGGCCTGTAGTTCCACGGATCCTCCCTGCGACCCTTCTTGTAGATGGGCACTACATCAGCCAGCCTCCAGTACAGTGGAACCTCCCCAGTCTTCCAGGACTGCTGGAAGATGATGGAAAGGGGTTTGGCCAGTACATCCACCAACTCCTTCAGTACCCTAGGGTGAATCCCGTTTGGCCCCCTAGACTTGTGGGTGTCTAGTTGGGCAAGCAAGGCTCTGACCACTTTCTCTTTGACCATGGGAGCCTCATATTGCTCCTCTAGTTCCGGGGTTTGTACACAGAGGGAACAACTTTCTTTACAATTGAAGACTGAGGCAAAGAAGGCATTAAGTACCTCAGCCTCCTCCTCATCCCTGTCACTGTTGTTCCTTCTGTGTCCAAAAGGGACTGTATGGTCTTCCTAGTTCTCTTTTTGTTATTTATATATTTATAGAAAGTAATCACAGCAAGTTGGAATGAAATGGTGTTTGTAAGAGAGACTACAGAGCCCACATTCTCCCACCCCTCTGCTGTTTGTAAGTGCTTTGACTATACCAGTAGCTGTCATCTGAGAACAGAAGAAAGTCAGATATTTTATTTCATGTGCAGAGTAGCTCACAGGGAAGGGAACAAGCACCTCATGATACCACCCCAGCCCCTTCAGGCAGGTTCGGTGCTGTGAGCAAGGACAGGGTGGGCAAATGTCGGCTTCTTGAGGACATTTTCCCTTCTGCCTGTGATGGAAGGGCTCTGGCATGAAGAATAGGAAACACTGCCTATTATGTTGTCAGTGTAGGTTTTCAGTCTCTGCAGACAATGATTTAGCTTCTCTCATTCATATTAAGTTCAGTTGAGAGTGTTTGGTTTGCACTTTGAATTGTAGAGGTATATCTTGTCATTAAAATAATTTTATTGAAGATTTGGCCCTATTTAACCTCATAGATGTATTTTTCCTGTAGTGGTATCAAGAATAGATGATGTAGCATTTTAATTTGTCATAGATATGGTCTGACAATATCTACAAAATCGAAACACTTAAGAGCATAATTCAGTATTCTAAATTCAGTGATGTATCTGTGGTGCGATACAGATGATCTATAGCACTTCTGGCTATATCTCTAAGACATATTGGTGCCAATTGATAGTGCTAAGGAGACACAGAAGGAAAGACAGCTGCTTCTCTGGTGTGTGTTTCTTCTAGCCCTAGGATACGGCAAACCTCTGTGTGAACTCCCTAATGCTCCAACTGCACTGATCAGGAGGAAGGAGAGCCAGCAGTTCCTGACCTTCAAGCCATGCAGAATTGGGTACAGGTTACTCAGGCCAGGGCAATCAGGGACGGGGTAACTGTTGCAAGGCTAGAGTTGCATGGAGACTTCATAGATACTGTTTCATGTCTTGGTAGCCAAATCCCTTCATTTGAATGCCTCCAGCACTGACAAATGTGGGATTTCTGACACGTCTTCACTGAGGGGTAAATCTCTGATAAGGACCATGTCTCATCATGGATCTTCTGTGTCCCCTGCAGGAATAACCTACCCATTGGGACAGGATGGGGCAAAAATGTGGATAATTTGAAGGCTGATAGGTTGTCTCCATGAGCCTAAAACATTATATTCTATAACAGGAATAGCTGGTAGAACTGATAGATACTAATCTCTCCAAAGGAAAAAGGATTGGTATGACTTGTTAGCCAGATGCGTGTCGGTTCTGTCTGGCCCTTAGTAACTTCATCGCACACCTTATCTTTATTATAGAAACAAATTAATGCAAAATAGTATAGATTAAGGCAGGTAATATTGAGATCCAGAATATATTGTCCATGATAGAGAAACTATCTAATGATAATAATTACCCAATTCCAATGTCTTTTTCTGTGCTTTCGGATTTGATATTTCACTGTGCTGTCACTTGAAATTAATTGCAACTAATTAAAAATGATCCAGTTAGGACAACTGGACAATGGTGCTCTGGAGATTGCTTCATTCCCAGAGGTTTTAGTGGCTCTTGCTGCTGCACTGGTTCAAGTCTTTAGAAGGGTGCTATACATCATAATGTCATTTTACATTGTTATTTCTCTGAAAGCAGCAATTTAAAAGAGTCTCCAGTGAACCTTGAGCAACTTTGCACTAAAAAGAAAAATGTTACTGTTCAAGATCTGTAAAATATAAAATATAGATTCAAAGAAATCACTTGACATGAATAGTAGCATTAAATTTGTGCTATTATTTGCATGTAATATATAATGTTGTAGTAAAAGGCTAACAAAGCATTTAGGCTACTCCGGGGCTCATTGATTTTCTGTACCTTTGTTCAAACTAGGTCAAAAACAATGTTGATCTTATTTTATCACTCCTGTTTTTCTCACATTTGAGACTTATGTCTTAAAGTGATATAACGCAGTTTAAGCCCACAACATATTGTGGCCTACAGTAGCTATTTAAAGAGAAGCAATAGCCCTGTTTTGGTTTAAATTACCCTAACCAAACAACTGGCTAATGGGAACTAAACTTCAGAATATACAGAGGGCCCATTTTTTAGTAACTTGGGTGAACTAAGGGCTTAATGGAAAAGGTTTGCTTTCGTGTTAGGGTGAAGGGCAGTCATTTAAAGAATTATGAAAATGAACCTTGTAACCAGTGCAAATGCGTGGTTGCAACACAGCTAAACAGCTCATTCAATATTCTGCCTCACCACTCTAAGAGGAAGCATAGAGCCTACTAAAATTAGATTAAGTCTCAAGTCCCAGAGCAACAAATCTTACTGCCTGGGCAACCCACGCTTAGTAAACTTTATCCTGTGAAGAAACAGAGATGCAGAATTGAGGACCTGTAGAGTTCAGAAAAACCACAAGCTAGAGGCTATTTTTAGACAATGATGAGGCTTTTAAATAAATCACATGTAGTCTTGACATTTCACATCGTTGCTCCACTGTGAAATGTGTTTTATCATTGAAACCAGCTTATTTGTTACAGTGTGTGATCCTTCCTCCCACTACAGCGCAGCTGGAACATCACCTCCTCTCAATGTAGTTTGCTTTCCTTAATTCATCTGATTTCTGAACAGGACTATCAGTCAGTCTTTGAATGGGTTTGATGCAACTCTGTGTTATTTCATTTTTATGCTACCATAATGGCACAAAAATCAATGGGGTTGCACTGACATATAAATGGAGGAACACATCAGTAGATCAGACCCATTGAGTCTATTTTGCTTGCAAGACCATTAAAAATGGTTTTAAAAGACTTCAGCAATGAGATAAGCATTGACTAATTTTCATATGTATAATCTATCCTGTACTTTAATACTTGTACTGATATTAATGGAGAACAAGTGAATTCTTGACTTTCTCATCAAGAAATTTTTGAGGAAAATTATATTTAAAAATGCAAGTATTTCTTTGTACAACGGTAATCTCAATATCTCTTATACAGGCAGAGGACTGTTCGCATACAGATATGCTAATGGATGAAACAGAGACAAAATGCTGCTCCCATTACAGTCAGTTGGAGATTTACCTCTGGCTTTGCTGGAATTAGGAATTTATACTAAGGATCTCCTTTCTTTATTTATTCCATCTCAGCCACTCTAAGCACTATATACAAGTAAGCACGGCATTATTGTCATCTTCATTAGATCAACACAAACCTCTCAGCATTTTTCTGGGACAATCCCAACATCCTCTCGCTAAATGCAAAGTGAGATTAAGCAGACTTCACTTGCGGTGTGTTTTGTGCATGCTGAATCTCAAGCTTTGGCAGGCTTCACGACAGAGAGTGAGTTCCAGAGAGAGTCAGTAGGAATGTTTTGTCCATCAGGATGTTTGAACCAGACAATAAAAGCACTCCAGGCAGTTGTAAGTTATAACCACTAGAAGATACAGAGGAAAAGGCAGTCTCGGAGATAACTGAATCCTAGACAATGTACTTTGGTTAGAAGATAACTCATGTCACCGCTGCTGCAGTTGTTTTTTAAAAGTAATCTTTTTCTGTTCAAGGAAGGGAAGAAAATCACTAAGACAAATAAATGACCTGAATGAAACCTAAAGAAGCCACACATGCTTTAGCCTTGATTTTGTTGGTAGACAGATATGTTTTGCTCAGAGGGCTGGTAACTGATCATAGAGTTAAAGAGCAAACAAGTAGTCTATCTCTGGTTCTCTCTCTGGTTGTCTCTCTCTCTCTCTAACCGCCCCCCTCATCTCCCTCACTCTTTATCTCTCCTTCTCACCTCTATCTCTCTGTAGGTTTTGAACCTGACTCAGGCTATGGTCTGACATTCACTGCAGGAACTGCTTTACCAGCTTAAGACAAAACTCCTTATGGTTTCACTTCTTCTCCTGCCAAAGGTTATTGCCCCCACAGCAGTGCAAAGTTGAGTGGATTACTTCAAACAGTCTTCTAGGGTTGGTTAAAGTGCCTTGACTGACTTTGCAATGCAGTGGATGAGGATCTGTCCTCTGCCCTACTCTGCAGGATGCTGTGGAGACCAGCACAGACTGCTGGTGGCCCACCTAAAGCTGGTAGCCCACCTAAAGCTGGTAGCCCACCTCTGCAGCAAGCACCTGACCACATCTTCAGTATGGTCATAAGTGAAACTTAACAGTTTTAAGTCTCATTTGTGCTAGATCGTCTTTACTAAGGTCCATTTGTGGCACTGGAGATGTGTGCTTTCACAACCCTTGGGAAAGAACAGGTCAGGATCTCCTTGGCTTCAACTCACTCTCTCTTGCCACTTCTGATGGAAGGGGAAGGGGGGTGGGAGGGAGGAAACCTTGACAGATTATTTCTGTCAGACTCTGCTCCTATCTACTGAACTTAAGGCAAGTTTAGTTGAGTAAAGACAGCATGGTTTGATCTGTATTAGAGAATGGGCTTGTGGTATTTCAGAATACTAAAATTAAAACCATTAAAATAATTTTACCTAATGGCATATACCACAGATTCCATCTCAGAGAGACACACAAGGGCTGGACAGTCACTGTGAGTACATATGTGACATTTCTGCATCTCTAATAGATAAGAATGATAGGGAAATAGTAGAACAGATTTCTATTCTTTCAACTTATCCATGTAAACCTTCTGGGTTTGTGTTCTGGCAAAGCAGTAAACAGAAATCTGATTTTTGCAAACATTTCAAGGGTTCTACTCCATGGTCTAAAACACCTGGTGTATCTCAGCTCTTGGCATAATTTAAACAAACAGGGCATGTAACACATCTCTCAGTCAAATAAAGCAGGCTTGGTATGCTGCCAATTCTGCTCTCATTTATTTGCTAACCCCAGGTTTTATTTATACCCCGAATCATCAAACACATTGCAGAGAGTGACAGGAGCAGACAATATTACATCTAATAGCTATATAATAACATAAATAAAATACGGTAAATCATCAGGTACGTTACTTGCCTATTTTTAACTGCTCCACTTAATTTTGTGCACTTGAACCAAAAGTACAATTAAAGAAAAAAGCTTTTTTGCACAGTTAGGATGAACATACAGTCTGGATGCTGAAACCCTGCCATTTACTTTCAGTGAAAAATACCTTTACCCTAAAAATACACCTGGATGTAATACCAAATTTGCTGCATGGGCCTCATCCTGTGCTCATTATTGTCTGTGGCAAAATCTCTTCTGACTCCATTGATGCTGGAATAGCCCCATTGCTGCTTAACTGTGGGATACGGTGCTGTCAACAGCAATGGATGCAACGATCCAGGGTACAGACGCTTTCCAGTGTTGAGTAAGAGTTACTGAGGGGATTCCTATGATCGGAGGGACAGAGGAATTAAGCAGGGTAAGAGAGAAGGAAAGTGATGTTTTGGAGTTAGGAAGTGTGAGGGAGATCAAGGTGAAGAGTTCATGTCTGTGTGCAAGTGTCGATCTGCTAGAGGGTAGGGAGGCTTTGCAAAGGGACCTAAACAGGCTGGACCGCTGGGCAGTGTCCAACGGCATGAGGTTTAACGCGGCCAAATGCCGGGTCCTGCACTTGGGGCACAACAACCCTATGCATAACTACAGACTGGGAGAAGCCTGGCTGGAAAACTGCCAGGAGGAGAGGGACCTGGGGATGTTGGTCGACAGCCGACTGAACATGAGGCAGCAGTGTGCCCAGGTGGCCAAGAAGGCCAATGGCATCCTGGCTTGTATCAGAAACGGTGTGACCAGCAGGTCCAGGGAGGTGATTCTCCCTCTGTATTCAGCACTGGTGAGGCCGCTCCTTGAATATTGTGTCCAGTTCTGGGCCCCTTACCACAAGAAGGATGTTGAGGCTCTGGAGCAAGTCCAGAGAAGAGCAACGAGGCTGGTGAAGGGGCTGGAGAACAGACCCTACGAGGAGTGGCTGAGAGAGCTGGGGTTGTTTAGCCTGGAGAAGAGGAGGCTGAGAGGAGACCTCATTACTCTCTACAAGCACCTGAAAGGTGGTTGTGGAGAGGAGGGAGCTGGCCTCTTCTCCCAAGTGACAGGGGACAGGATGAGAGGGAATGACCTCAAGCTCCACCAGGGGAGATTTAGGCTGGAGATTAGGAGGTTTTTCACGCAGAGGGTCATTGGGCATTGGAATAGGCTGCCCAGGGAGGTGGTTGATTCACCTTCCCTGGAGGTGTTTAAGGCACGGGTGGATGAGGTCTTGAGGGACTTGGTTTAGTGTTTGATAGGAATGGTTGGACTAGAAGATCCGATGGGTCCCTTCCAACCTGGTTGTTCTGTGATTCTGTGATTCTATGGTCAACAGACCATCATGTGCGTTACATAGGCAGGACTAGTGTGTAGGCAACAGTGCAGCCTCACAGTTGTTTAAGGTTCATGCTTTAATGAGGTTTGTCTAGCTCAACATTACACCAGATTGTTTTCCATTGCAGAGTTGATTTAAATACTCACTAGACGAAGGATCGAAGTTGATGTGTCACGCCTAATGGTAGCTATTGAAGAGGGGAGTTATATATTTTTTTTAATTTGTAGCACTGATGTTGAAATACCTTTCTGAAAAGTGATTCCATAAAGAGTCTTCAAGAGCAGCACACAAATAATGAAGGGAATTTGATTGCCTGAAGACTTTTGTGTACAGTTTCTGACTATAAAGTTCACCAGACACTTACTTTCTTATGTTTATTAGTTGGCCATTCCTGCTAGGTTAACATGGGAAGAGAAGACTCTGCAGCACTTTGGGATGTGCCTTGACCATGTAATTGGAAAAGTAAATCATTTCCCTATGATCAGAGTTGGAATTTATGCCAACTGAGCTTCATTCAAAATCCCCTTCTCATTAGTCATTTTGTGGAAATGCATGTTAAAAGACATGGCAAAATACCAGGAATAAAATAATCAGCACACCTCAGGCTGCTAATAATAACAAAATAAACTTTTCCTACTGTGAAGCTGGTTCCTCTGTAGAGTCTTCAACTTCCATTAGCTTTCTCTGCACGAGTTCAAGTCAGAATCAGGACACTGGATTACTTTCTCTTTAAAAATGTACCTTAAGAACCTAGTTTATGTCCTGCCCTGAGAAGTAATGAATTCAATGCTTAAATTTCCAGTTTTCTAGCTAGTCTCAATGTCTCTTAGCATGTGTCCCTTAAGGAAAGAGTGTCTGCAGTATTTTGCATCTGAAAAAGAATGAATGGGAAAGCTCAGTTTCAGAGGCTGGAATTCAAGAATCATTGGCCTTAGTACTGAAAGCCATGAATCATTGGCTTGTCTGTTCCAGGTCCAACTCTGGACACCCCTCTGTCCCCTAAACCCATCACAATACATTAATTTGTACTGAAGCTACTCATGCATTGTGTAATACATTCATTTTTACTTACTTTTACTCATGCATTGTTCTTAAAAGATGCAGCAGATTTTTTCCTGTTATTCTAAAAAGCAATAGAGGGCTGTGAGTCCTCATGGATTTGAGTGGAATACATGCTAAAGAAAGGGTTTCTCATCTACAGCTTATCAGTTAGCTCTCCAGAATTTCAACAGCCATGCTGAGGAGGTGAATATACCCCTCTATTTCTCAGGATTTAGCTCTTTGCTCTCTTATGTGGGCTAGGCAAAGAGCATGGCCCTAAGTATTCTTCATGTGATTTATTCTACATTGACAACCACTTAAACAGAGGCAAAGTTAGACACAAAAGGCACAAAGTGATGAAAGCTGGAACTGAAAAATAGCATGACAGTCAAAATTGCTGAGTTTCACGCAGCCCCTGCTTTGACAGCGTTAGAAAGCCCTTGGTCTAAAAGAATCCCAAAGAGCCCTCTAGAAACCCAGTCCCATGATTCATACACTCTCCTTGGAGGTTTTTTCCTTTCCCTCTACCAAATGACACTGAAAAAAGCCTTGTGGACTTTGCTACTTGCTGCAGTTTGACTGCTTTTAGTCAAAATGTTTTGCGTTTACAAGAGGACTTCTCGATATCCCAACGCAAGTGAAATGCAAGTCAGACAGGACAGTTTCTAGTTGGATCATGGTCTAGAAGGTCCCAGAGATGCGGTGCCTCCTTGTCAGGGGATGGAAATGGAGGAGTGTGCTGTCTCAGGAACTTCATGAGGAATTCATTCTGGTGGCTCAGGCACAGTTTCCCAATGGCTTAGATGACACTTCTGTGGTTGTGTAGCTCACTAGGCTGTTTGAGAGACTGGCAGGGCCATGCGACTGCATTACCTGCTGCAGGTGAAGCTAGGAGGCAGTGATTCTGATCTCTGGTTATGTCATGGCTGTTCCTATGCAAAAGGAAGTGAGAACAAAGGACTGCGCTTTCCTTCCTAGCAGCCACCTTATGTTGATACATAAAGGCCAGATGCTATCTGATCGTTCCTTTGAGATTGAGCTAAGAAGACAGTTGTGATTCCTGACCCTGAATACTCAAGCTCCCTCTGAGTATTACACAGAACCCAAAGTTAACTGAGCTACTAAAAGGAGCATGCGTTACCAACATAAATAAAAGTAATTCAAGACAGACGCATTGCTTTGAGGATTGCTTTTCAGAGTAGAACTTCGCATTAAAATGAAGAGCTAGGGAATCTGTATAAGCTTGGAAGTGTTTTTAAGATAACTATGGCTAATGCATTCAAGCCAATCAGTCTTCTCGAGCTTGTGTGCTCAAGACCCTGTTGTCATCCAAACAGTATAAAAAGTGTTTCCAGTGTCTTTTAACTAACCTGTTAACAGCTAAGAAATGGATCATCGTGTGTGCGCTTTAGTCATCTTCTATATACATGAAGAGGCAATAATAAACTGGGGGTTTTTTTTAATCTGACATAAGAACTGACATTCAGAAAGAAGGAAAAGAAAAATAACACAGGATCATAGGTAGGCCTTTTTCAAGAATTCAAAATTAACTAATTCACTTTTTGACAAAGTTTGCCTAAAACTACAAAAAATGTGAGGTTTTTTTCTAGCTTCTCTTGTCTCCACAGTATCTGCAAGGATCCCTGTGCTTGCATGGGATCTCTCCAACTACTTTGGGGGAGAAGAAAACTTTGAAAGGAAACTTTAAAGTCAAGAGTGCAGTAAGAAATTTTTGTGCAGTTTAGTATGTTTTTATAATACACTTTTAACAAAGGCTGTATTTTTTCTCTACTCTTCAGTCTGGATTCCCCTCTTCTTCAACCCAAGAAAATTATAGTTGAAGTTCTATGTTCAAGTCCATGTTTCTGTCACTGTTAGGTTTGCAGATGAGAAAATGAGAGGGGCTAATTTTGCAAACAGATGAGCTATGTGCATTTTTGGGTGTTTACATACGGTGAGTGTAAGAAAGTGTTGTCTCATTTCCTTAGATTTGAGTTTCAGATGTGACATTGCTCCCCATAATCTTATGTCTCTCTAAATGAGAAGCTCTATAATCGGCTCTGATGAAAATGAAGGTGTCAGCTTTACAAGGTCAGGATTTTCTTCTATGACACCCAGACAGTGCTGATGTATCTCTCCCATCAGGAAAAGCTGGTTCAAAGAAGGGATGTGGATCAAAAAGCAGGCACCAGTTTGTCACCACACAGGTGTGTAAACTTCCTGCATTTTACCTACCAAACGGACAAAAGGGAAATCCACTGTCAGTAGGTTTTCACTGTGTTCATAAAGTCTCTTTTGCCTTGATAGCTTTATTGAGCTAATGCTGCTCTTCCACTAAATACACATTTGAGGCATATTTCACTAGTTTTTTTTTCCCTGTATTATTGATGTTACAGATTGAACTCTGCATATCCATCTTGTGCTAATTCCCTTGGCTTCTTTGTTCTTTATTATAATAATATGAACTCTCCATGTAGTCTAATAATTGCTTCAGCTTGTATCCTTTACACTGACTTTTTGAAGCATTCTAGGTTTCCAATACAGCCTTCTATTTACAGCACAGTAACCAGCAACTCATTCCATGCTGGTGGGCAAGTGAGAACATAAGGACTTTGTTTCACTAATTACTACAAACCTGAGCCAAAGTTAGATTGACAACATAGCAGAGAGAAATGTAGGGCCTGAATGTCCAATAGTGCATATTCCACCATCGTTTTCACCAGTGTATCATGATAGTAAAATAACAACTCTCTTTTGTGTTGCTTTGAGTATCCTTCAGCATCCATTTACATGCAAGATAATCCAGCCTTTTATTCTAGGATTGTGTATCCTGCATCTACTAGTTGCCTCCATTATACTCAACTATTTAACTGTTATTTCTTCACTGATGACTGCTAATATTAATAGTTTCTAACTAGCAAAGTTACCAGCATTAAAACTTTGGTTTACAGTATGTTGTTAGTAGATTGGTTTGTTATGTTACTATAAACATTACACAGTAAGCTATATCCATATGAATTAAGATGCTTTCTGTTCTTAAGCTTTTATTATGGGTTTTTGGGGCAGTTTTTTAGCTCATCTCCTTTCAAATAGCTCCTAAATAGTATAGTTTATTTTGGATTATTTGTTTTAGGAATCTAGTACATGCAACCAAAGCATGGTATTTTAAATCATGTCTTTGTATCTTGACATATTTTATCATTTTGAGACTGAACCAGTTTCTACATGTGTTCAATGTGGAGCTCTTTAAACAGAATATTATCAGGACTTATTAAAAATAAGCATGGCTTCCTATTGCAGCTGTATTTCTAAAGTGAAACAAAGGGATTAACAATTTCTCTGTAATTACATCATTAGTTAATGCTGTTTTTAATAAGGCTTCTGCTAAAAAAATAGTTAAGATGATGTGGTATTTTAGTACAACAGTAGTGGTTCTCATGTGAGTCCCACTGCTAAACTCTTTATACAACATTCTCAGAGCAGTTTCTTATCATATAGTTATGTAAAACTTGTTCTCTGTGAGGATCAAATCAAATGAATAATACGTCAAGTTACTCTTAATTATCAGTTAGTCCTGTGAGGCTGTCCTTATCCCTCTAATGGTGGTCCTGATCCATACCCCAGTAGGCATGAAAGTGAGCTATTGAGGCACTCCTGCTGACTTTTGCCTAATGTATGTTTTCATTACTTTGTTTCTTGAAGATAAAAGTGTGACGATCCATCCTTTTAGATCATAATTATTTTTGCACAAGTATAGTTTTTTACTAGGACTTGGTCTACACTGGAAAATGTCGATGTTACAGCTATATCAAGGACTGGTTTTCCCCGTTACTTCATTCTACTATAGCTGTGGTTGCAAAACTACTTTATGTGTGTACTTATACCACCACGATGTCCTTGTATTGCTTGAGAAACAGGTTTGTTTCTTTTGCCTTCTTGAATCACACCTCCAAGAAGGTAGGTTGGTGTTGTGTTGATGCTTGGATTTGATGATCTTAGAGGTCTTTTCCAGCCTTAACAATTCTGTGATTCTAAGTACAGGTTACTGTCATTTTGGCTTTATGAGTAAACCTTTGTAAGAGTAGATAAGTGTAGAAGGTACTAGGAACCAGGTTTGGAGAAGGACTAGCTCAATGATGCCCTGATCTAACTATGACATTAAGTAGTAGCAAAAATCCTATGAGAATGATGGGGGTTTTGTTCTTCCTCATACTTTCAGTCCTCTGACTACCATCACTGATGAGCTCCGCAGATGTCTGCAGCCTGTCAGAGATGAAGCAACTTGTTATGTAGGGCCTCAAGGATGAGTGCTGAAAGAGGGGCCAGTGGTAGAAAAGGGTAAGTCTTCACAACTCCAACATTACAAACAAACCGTAGATAGAAGAGATAGATCCTTAAGGATCCTTAGGAAGAGATGTGACAATGTAAGCAATAAAATCTATAAAAGGTTTTTAAAGGTTAGTGGATTCCAGTAAATTTGACATTAGTACTTTGAGGTTTTGAAATTACTGTGCTTATTGAAACATTTTATTACCGTGTTCTAGTCAAGTCAATAGATGTGATTTTTTTCAAAAAAGTTGATCTTTGTGGTCTATCCCTTCAAACTGCTATTATGTCCATCAAAATTAAGTCCAGCTAATAAATTATTCTGGAAAATAAATTAAATGCTTTTGTGGTTAGTTTAGTGTTTTCCAAAAGGCCCAGCACAGTACGGGAAGTATTCTGCCTTTTCTCTTAACCAAGCTCTCCGATTGCTGTGCATCAGCCACAGGCAGTCTCTAATGTTGTTTTTTGCCTTACAATCTGACTAAGATGCATCTTAACGCATGCTGGCTTCAAAACAAACGCAGAAGGCAGTGGTTGCTTTTAAAATTATTACCCCGAACAGTTCCCTGGTGAAGCATAAACACATATTAAATAGCATGACATTAATAATTGCATAAAAGGAATGCTAAAAAAATTAATTTCAGGAGAGAGAATAAACCATTAATGAATTACTACATTAGTGAAGTAGTTTGGGTAATAGTTGAGATGTTTGTACTAAGCTGATAAACGCTGTGCTAGTAAATCACTTGCATATATCTTCCTTTCTAGCCCTAATTCAGCGCCCTTTAGAGCTACAAAGGTTGTGGATAATTTTTGCACCCACTCAGTCAATGACTGGCAATGCGGCATGGAGCCGCAGTCATTCATTCTGTCAGTCAGCAGCCCTTGATAATGTGCCTGTCAATATAATTCAGTGCCTGTTCAAGGGAAGTGACACTTTGAATAGTGGACACTTTTCAAAAGCATTGGTACAGGGTCAGTTCCATGATAAATAAATATAGTTTGTGTTTGGAACAAATGGGCAATAGGCAGAGGCTGGAGTCGGTGCAGAAATACACAACCAGTGTGTGGGACACAACAAACTGCAATGAAGAGTGAATGTTATAAATGCAGCTTTGTTTTTTCAAGTTCTGTTAATTATGGGATAGTGGATAATAAAGTCCTCAGGCTCCTCCTTGGTTTAATGGAGCCGTGATCCATGACCAGGGGCACTATGCACTACTGCACTACAAATGAGATATTACAATAATACTATCAATAGTTCTTTAAACCCTATTAAAAAGGGCACATGTTGTCGTTGCCGAATGAAAAACACAGGCAGAATCTTTAATTACCACTAACGGCATGTTAAAGAAAGTATTTATATGGTATACAGTGTTTAGTTTCTAGTTTCTGTTAGTACAGGCTGAGAATGTGAGGAAGAAATATGTGATAGTGACAGGATTTTTAATGGTACCTCACCTTAAATGCATTTTAAAATATGTAAATCAATAAAAAAATTATTTGTAATAGCAGCCTAAGAGTGCTGGTTAGCCTTGCTGCTGAATGAAATGTATGCTCCAAGCCCTATTACCATACATCGTGGGAGCTGTAGTTAGGATTAATCTGTCAAAAGGGATGGTTTAGTGTTGATGAATATGACATGTGACCATTAATGATGTTGATTTTATCTCCTGAGATTAGCATGATTTACTTCGGATGGATAATAATGTCATTTGCTTGATGCAGTAGATCTGTTTACGAGCTGATTAAATTGTAAGGCCTTGCTTCATTTCATGCTATTTGGTTTACAGCTTCATTACTGCAATCACAAAAGCTGTGGAAATGTCCCACATCCCATGTCACAATAAATCATTGTTTAAGATTGCAGCTATGTATTTTAGCATTTCAGCTTTGCATGGACCATGCATTCCTTAACAAATATGTGATTGGGAATACATTAACGAGATCTTCTGGAACATACTGCACAGAAATGGAGAAAATCAGCCAGAATCTTTTAATTGAGATTAAGGAAGCACTTGAGTAATTAGCTGTAACAAATTACCTTATTATTTAGACAGTGAAGTAAACGTTTTTGTTGCAAGAATGATTATCATAAATCTGCAGAAAAGTGACAGTCAAACAACCATAAAGCAAACTTGCAGGCAAACTGCATTTTCTGCCCATTACCTTTTACATTTAAATAAAATTTATCAGAGAGATACTCTGTATTTGTTGTTTAGGGAATGTATATGTTACGGGCTATACCATCTGTAACTACTGCACCGGGAAGAGTATATGCATGGAAATCACAGAAGGAAAAAGGATCTGTTAATTATAATGGCAAACGCTAATGTTGCCATAGCTAAGGCTGCGTCAACGTTTTCATTATAAACCCAGTTATAAAGAATGAAGGGGAGAGGGAGGGTGGTAATCAGCCATCAGATTGCTGCCGGCTAAAATTTTGGATACAAAAGGGCACGCTGAGCCTTTGGATACAAAAATTTTGGATACAAAAGGGCATGGCGATTTACATCATGTAAATCAGAGGTATCTGTGAAACCATGCCTGCAGTCCCAGGGAGAGGAGGACCAGGGCCAAGCTCTCTGCTTGGGAGCGAGAGTGGCTCTGCATTGCAATAATTTTTTTCATGTTTCACATAAAATTATATTACTGCTTTTATTGTACAAATGATGCCCCATGCCTGGAAACATTCAAGAACAGGTTGGATGGGTCTCTGAGCAGCCTGATTGAGGTGAGGATGTACCAGCTCACTGCAGGAAAGTGGACTGAATGACCTCCATTGTCCCTTCAAACCCAAACTGTTCTATGAAATGAAAAAAAAATGTTACATTTACCAGTCAAACAGAGCCTTTCAGAGCTTGTGGCTCATCACTGGCTGAATTTGATAACTACAGTTGATTAAATCTTGGTTCATGTGCTCAATTGTAATGAAAGTTTGCATGCTTAAAAAATTGAAGTTGCGTGTTTTAGTGTAATAGAACTAACTTTCTCCTTTGTTTTGTTTTTTAACCTTTCCCCCCCTCCAAGTTGTTTCCCAGTGGATTTCATAGAAACATAACCGATTACTTTATATGTGAATTCTGCTGGGTTATAACATGATCATGGGTGAATGTTAACTTTTAGAGTGAATTTGTGAACTTTTGTTTTTCCCTTAGCTTTTATCCAGCAAAGTTCCATTGTCCTCCTCAAAATATTTCAGTTGGCAGGTGAAGCAGTGGGAAACCCAAGAGGAACTGTACTCATGTACACATATACTAGAATGATGTTCTAGGTCAGGCCTAGACTATCCAGGGATTTGGGGATAGAGGTGGACGGAGTTCTGAGCAACCTGATCTTGTTGAAGATGTCCCTGCTCACTTCAGGGGACATTGGACTGGATGAACTTCAAGGTCCCTTCTGACCCGAACTGTTCTGTGAGTCTATCTATTGTGTTGCAGCAATGATCACAGCCAAGATTTCTTAAAAATGATTCATCACTTGGCTATTCTTGTTACCCAGCCTGAGACGTTTTGGGAAGCCTACATTCCTTCTTGTTTGTTTGTTTGTTTGTTCGTAATGACTGATGGGTGAAACATTCTGGAAAGTGGATTCTTTCAGGAGAGCTTATACTGTGGATTGGGAAAGAGGGTACAGCTCTAATGCTTGCAACTCAATTCTGCCCTGTGGCTTGGGGACAGATTTACCAGGCTGATTTAGTTTTCCAATATACTGTGGCTGCTGGGCATAGATCTAGCACCTCTGACTTTTTGCAGAGCCAGTCTCTTTTGACACTGGTGAAGTTAATGAAAATGTTTCACATGTTGAAATGCTGGTATTTCCAGCAACATTTCAACTCATCAGATGAAAAGAGTGATAAACGTTTTCTCCTGTTTTTTCAAATAGCTCTAGACCCAAGTTAATGAAAACATATCCTTGAAGATAAAAGGATTAATAAGTATTTTTCATCAAAAAAATTTAACAGCTGGGGCAAAAAGAAAAGGCAAAAAGAGAAACCACACTCTGAATCCTCATTGCTTCAGGAAACATTTGGTAATATATTGCATCCCTGCTTAAGTTGGCTGAAATGTTATTACCACAGTTTCACAGTTTTATGTTTTATAATTTTGAAATTAAGCACAACAAAGGCTTCCTCTCTTGATGAGCTGCACCTTTTGACAGCAATTTCTTGTCCAGCCAAAAAGAAAATGCAAAGGCAGAATGTTTCAGGGTGTACATTCTTTCACTGATATTCCTGTTGAAACTAAAAGAAGAGTGCCCTTGAAAATCCCAACTGCTGGCTTCGCTAAAAATATATAATTTCACCACCCACCTGCCAGCGATGGTTAATTTAATGTAATTTATGCACAGAAAAAAGTCCTTTCTAGCACTACAAGGTGGAGAGGCTATCAGCCAGGATGATGTAGTAATGGTAGCTTTGTGGAAAGAAAGACCTTTAACCTAAAGAGCTGAAGTCATCTCCGTGGACTATAGTAACCACTATTCATGTTAACAAGGACAAAAGGACTAAGGACATATAATTTCTTGGTTCTCTTACAAGATGTCCCTAATCTGCCCTCTACCATAGGCTCCACGATGTTTGGGGAATCTATTTAAATGCAACTCATGAATTCTGCCCAATGCATTGAGGTGGTTTCTCTGAAAATGGTGGCACTGTGTAATGCATTGGTGTCTCCCTACTGAGAAAGCTACTACCATGACAGGAATGAAGAGACTTTTTATCTTCATGACTGACCCCTGGATAAACAATTTATATATGCAGAAAGTTGATGGCTGCTGAAAGATGCTTCATCAACCTTTTCTGCAGATGCCTTTCAGTACAATTACTGAAACAAGACAGAAAAAGTGAAAGAGGTTTAAAACCATTTGGACGGATGCAATCAATGGACAGAAGTTGATTCTCTGCATGGAAGAGGGGAAAGTCTATGCAGTATTTTGCAACAGGAGAATGAGTTTAGATGCAGATATGCTCACTGATAAAGGAAGCAAGATAGTCCAAAAATATTTTTTTTAAAATGTGGTCTGCAGTGGAGGGATCCTGGGCAGCTTTAGGCCAAAGGATTTTCCAGACAGATGTTGAAACTCAGGCAGAATACACTTTTTGTCTGACTTTGTATCTTAAACATCTACATAGAACATTCTTAAACCAAAGATAAGGCCTGCAGATGTTATACACACAGCACTTGACAGTCTGAATCCTATATTCCAGGTTGTCTATAGAATCATAGAACCATAGAACAAGCAGGTTGGAAGGGACCCATCGGATCTTCTAGTCCAACCATTCCTATCAAACACTAAACCAAGTCCCTCAAGACCTCCTCCACCCGTGCCTTAAACACCTCCAGGGAAGGTGAATCAACCAGCTCCCTGGGCAGCCTATTCCAATGCCCAATGACCCTCTGTGTGAAAAACTTCCTCCTAATCTCCAGCCTAAATCTCCCCTGGCGGAGCTTGAGGCCATTCCCTCTCATCCTGTCCCCTGTCACTTGGGAGAAGAGGCCAGCTCCCTCCTCTCTACAACCTCCCTTCAGGTAGTTGTAGAGATTAATGAGGTCTCCTCTCAGCCTCCTCTTCTCCAGGCTAAACAACCCCAGCTCTCTCAGACGCTCCTCATAAGTTCTGTTCTCCAGTGCCTTCACCAGCTTCGTCACTCTTCTCTGGACTTGCTCCAGAGCCTCAACATCCTTCTTGTGGTAAGGGGCCCAGAACTGGACACAATATTCAAGGAGCGGCCTCACCAGTGCTGAGTACAGAGGGAGAATCACCTCCCTGGACCTGCTGGTCACACCATTTCTGATCCAAGCCAGGATGCCATTGGCCTTTTTGGCCACCTGGGCACACTGCTGGCTCATGTTCAGTTGGCTGTTGACCAACACCCTCAGGTCCCTCTCCTCCTGGCAGTTTTCCAGCCAGGCTTCTCCCAGTCTGTAGCTCTGCATGTCTATGTAGCTGGAGTTCTTGTGTTCCAAGTAAACAGTGTCATTTTGGAAGACAGCGCTGCTTGTGAGAACAGTAGGACAGCAGAATTCCAATAGAAAGCAGAGTCCAGCAACGTGTTAGCACTGGTTTCTGTTCTAACACTAATCGTAATAGGGATATTTTCCCAAATTTAGGCGACTAAGAAAAAGCACTGAATTTGCCTCCAGCAAACAGCGTATATTCTTTCATGAACTTGCTGATGTCAGCGGGGTTGGGCAGGCACATGCTGGGACCACATTTTCTTTAAGAGGTTCTTAACCAGCACGCCCTAAATCCTTGGCTGTTCTAGAAGGCATCCAGGTGGCTGCTTAGGGGGAGTCAACGTAAGCAAAGCAAATCTAAAAGGCAGTGTGTATGCAGGTACTTACATGATGTCTATTATGAGCCTCATTATAATATTTGGAGGGTGCTTCATGGAATTTATGGCAGTGAGTTCTGAGCAATGTTAGGAGTCAGAACCGTATGTTTTCTCTAGAAAAATATATCCTGTTAGATTTCAGGATGAGAGACATCTCCATGATGATGCAGTCTGTTTTTCTGTATTACCGGGGCCACAGAATTCCATGAAGAAGCTTCTATGTTAAGCACAGCTATATTTGATTGAGCTAGCTAACAAATATGAAGAGAAGTTGGGGCAGACAATGTCTTGAAAATAAGACAAGAACTCCCTTCACAGAGTTCAAAACCAGGTTTTGCAAAAAGCCATTGTGTCTCCTTCAATTATTGCATTACCTCTAACATTGCATTACAGCAACTGCTGGAATGAAGCCTTTTAATGAACAACTTTTTTACAATTTAGGGTCTCTGAAGTGCAAAGCCACAACAGAGTGTGGCTCTTAGCGTGGCATATGAGCATTATGTTGCTTGCTCTCTCTGTCAAAGCTGGCATGGATCAGAATGCAATAAAAGAAAAACTATTGCATTCCAAATTAAATGGCAACATCCAATTAAAGAGAAGACTCAATTCTGAAATGGTAAATTCTATTGAAACTTTCTTTCTGTTTTAGAGGAAATGTACCAATTGCTAATGGCAGAGTTACTCTATACGACTGGCTACCAGTTAACTATTATGTGTTCTAGCAGGATTTGGTGTTGGATTTTTTTTGTCATTCCTCCTCCTCAGAAGATTTGGAGAAAAGAACAGAAAACTATTGAAAAGGTTTGCTTGGTCTTTTATCTTTTGAATCAGTGTCATACTAACAAAAAGATGTTTTGAAGTCTTCAACTGTTAATTGACTAACTGGTTTTCTTTAGGCATAAAACTTGTCAAGGCCTTGATTGTTGTGAAGCCATGGTGATGGATTCTGGCCGACTGCCTAAGTACAAGGTCTCTGAACACTAGGATAACACTTACTGAATTTGGGCTTATCCCCATAATGTCATCTAAACAAACTTAATTGACTAAAACTTTCATTTTTGTGCATTCTGTATATGGTACTATTTGAGAGAAGAGGTCTTTTAGGAACAGACACTAAATGACAAAATCTGACCTCTGCCTACCCTTAGATTTCTCAGTTCTTGTTTATTTACACAAAATAAGCCAATATTAACTACATTAAAAAATCACTACAAGCAGAACGCCTGTTATATTCTCTCGGTTTCCTTTAGTGAATAATCTTTAGCATGGGTCCAAACTGAAACTCTGTGAATAGCATAAAATTCACATCCTTCTGCTGCAAGACTAACCCGTAACTTCAGAGAATTGCCCATGCATGTCAATCAGCAAGTTTGTTCTTTGAAAGGAATAAGAAGTTTCAGACTAAACTTTCAGACTTGACGTTTTTTTGTTGCAGTGAAACTTTACTGAAGAGATGTACCTGGAATTATTTTCTTAAATTTAGAGTTCTGGACATACTCAGAATTACACATCCATCTCTACATGATAGCAATTTGTATTTTCCATTTTCTCTTTCACTGGTGAAATGTCATGGGTTTAAGTGGAAGTTGTATGGCAGATCTAAATAATATACAGGAATGATACAACCGTGCTCTAATAATCTCTCCAGGCAACATGGCAACTCTGGAATGACTATTTCAACTGTAGGAAGTCTTTAAATGGCAGAAGGTAAAACTTTTTAACACCTAACAAGTTTTGAATGGACCATACTGCAACAGTTGGTGATAGTGCTTAGTGGCTGATGAGGCCCTCAGGGCTCTCATAGACCTTGATGATACCCACCGCCTTCACTCAGGGTCTCTCTCGACCCCTGCCCACAGACCCTGGAGCACCTTCAGTCCCTGCCTGAGCCAGACCATGGGAGGACCAGTCCCCAGCCTGGCCATGGGCCCCACTGATCCCGAGTTTGACCCATGGTCTGCTGGCCACAGCCTCACAAACGTTTCCCTGTTGGTTCCCCATCTGCTCTCCAGTAATCTGGGTGTTTATCTCAGACCTATATGAGGTAGCAATTCCTACTAAAGCAAGGAAACAAGTATTTTTTTATCACTGGAAAGACAGAAACAAAGCCTTTCTTCCACACTAAGCAGCAAGGCCAGAAGTTGATGATTTTACTTAATTAATATGTCTTTATTTTGCCTCTGCTCAGTCACTTATCCAAAAGCTGTTTCATGCCAGTTTATGAAATCACAGACAGCCTAGTAATTATGGGATAGTCAAGACACTTAAGACCAAAAAACTGTCGTGCCTGACTGTTGCACAAGGGGATCAGACGAAAAGGCTGACACATTACTACTTCAATGATTAGTAAAGCCTTGGATACAGGCTTCCCTCCATCATTCCTAAAAATGATGCTAATCCCTAGACCTAAGGTTTTGCAGTTCTATAGCTGGACAGCACCTACACTAAAAGGATTTTCTGTTGCTGCTGTCTGCTTAGAGGATTAGTTATAGGAGCGGACTCTACAGAACAGGCTGTGCTTGACCTGCACTCAATCTCCACCTGTCTTGAGTTTTAACTCTTTAGAAAATTCTCAAGCATCAACAATTACAAGCGGAGAAACTTTAAAATTATGTCTATGTTTTACTAACCATATCATCTCCACTTTTAATTTCTGGAACAGGTAAGACCAGAGGCCTAAGACTGTTCTGACTAAGGAATTTCTTAATATTTAATTTAATCTACTGTGTCTATGCCATAGAGCTGGCACCAGTAAACCTATATTGAACTATATAGCAGTAAGGCAAGTTATACAGTGAAAGCGGGTGAAGTGTGTATTCAGATCTCCTCTAATTCCATCTTTGAATTTTTTTCCTTTTTTAGTAGCCAGTTCAAGTATAGCTGATTGAGGGGTGGAGAAGGAGAAGGTGGGACATTCTTAGTCCTTTCAATAGAGGAAGGAAATAGATAATTTTTTAGAATGCTTTTGTCTCTCTGTTAAGCAGGATTTGATGCTGATTTTTTTAGTTGCTCAAGCCAAAGCAAATAATTTATTCCATTACCTCCTTTGCCATTTCTTGTACTAACTTTCATGTTGTCCCTCACAAAACAACACTTTCTGCTCTGTTCACACCAGTAGGCAATCAGATTCCAGATCCTCCTGGCAGTTCATGGAGACATCTGAGCAGAGGCTGCTGTTGCACGGACAGCTGGGAGGTGCAGTGTCATATACAGAGGAGGAAGAATGTGGGAATAAAAAACAAATGGACTGGGAATCCTCAACCTAGGGTTCTGTGAAACTGACACTGGAAAACCAACAAAGTCAGTATGTACCCAGAAGGAGAGGACATGGGTTTAAGCCACACATAACTCCACATTTCAGAGGCTTGAGCTAAGGTAAGACTCTGGATTGCATGAAATTTCTAAGGGAAGTACAGGAAATCTACAGTGACTTCATGTATTTAAAATCTGTTCTCAATCAAATGAAGACAAATTGGTTTCCACAGGGGAAAAAAAAAGTCCTTGAAAGGATTCCCAGAATTTTGAATGAAGATGCTTTTAAAAATTCAAGTTGAAGACATTACTGTGCTTGAAAATTATTTCAGGCTGAGGCAGGGCGTGAATTTAATGCTGAGAGTCCTACAAAAATATTCTACATGCAGATGCTTACTGCATAATATGATTATCTTTTTCTAGTTTTTTATTCTAGAACAACCGTGTCTGCACAAGGAGTTATTCAGTAAGAATGCTGCTTTTATTCTTGAATAATTCCATGTGCAGTCAGGCTTTTAGTCAAATCAGCACAACTCTGTATGTAGATGAGTTGTCAGTCTCTCCTTGCTTGCATTTACAGCGAATCTGTGTCTCTGTTACTAAACACAGCTGACAGATCTGAAAACATCACATTTGTTTGCAGAATAAGCATAGATCTAGCAATCTCACACCCTTATTAACCTCCTGTTTCTTGTGTCCTTTGGAGGTTTTATGAACTGCATGCTCTTCATATGTTGTATTAAAAGTGATTAGCAAAGTAATAAGTACTATGAAGACAGGATAACCTTTTTCTTCCCTTGATTACAGAATAGCCAAGAGGGAGAGGTTTTTTAGTATAATAGTCCATCAGCTTATTAAAAAGTCCAGGAGAAGAAAGCAAAGTTGCTTTTCTTTTGGGGAAAACTAAAACCAACAAAAGTTGTTCACCCAGTTAAAAAAAACCCAAACCTGTTAGACTTTTTAATTATCAAAGTTTTCCTTTCTTCACGTGGTCTGAGTATTTGTGTTTGTCACCTGTGTTTACCTAGTTCTGTCATGACTACTTTCTCCACGCTTTAATGAAACATTCACGTCCGAGCCCCAGAACTTCCCCTGTAACATTTTTATCACTATGTCTGCTACTGATTTCAGCTGTGGTTACTATTTAGAAAAGTGAAATAGCAAGCTGTACATTTCAAGGAAGACACAAGATTAATGAATATGTACAACTGGGACCTGCTGTTTATGATTTAAAATATCAGTAGGAACTCAATACATTGTTAAAATAGTGCATTTTCTACTTTGTGCAGTTTTTCTACACCCACTGTAAAACTCTTCACTAATATGGGGTTTCACAATTCAAGTACAGAATGAGTGGCCTCATTAGCATCTTTCTCTAAATAACCAAATATATGTTTTAATTCAGTTGCATCTGAAAGCTCTCACCACCACATGGCTCCTTTTAGCCCATAAGGAATAATGTGGTACTGACTGTCCAGGCATTTTTAATAATATGAACTTACCCCAGCTCATTAAAAAAGCAACTCCTGATGAGTACGTGAAGACTAATCTGCTCTTTTTTCTTAACAGACTGGAACGAAGAGGTCAGGACTATTATCACATTTACAGCTGATGCCCCATGGACAGGAGCACTTATCCCTGTATAACGTCCTAGCAGCCTAGAGATACTGGAATTACAGAAACACTCAGGAACATTGTTCAGACACATGAGAGCCCAAGACCAAACATTTTTCTTGCCAGGGAGGTTATTGTGGTTTTCCAGAACAGGATCAGTGAACAAGGTAAGTCCTCCATGTCAGATGCGATGTTGATCTTTGAACATGTATCATGAGCCTTACTGATTTGCCTACAGGAAAGCTGGAGAAGGGGCTCTTGATCAGGGATTTCAAGGATAGGATGAAGGGGAATAATTTTAAGCTGAAAAAGAGGAGATGGAATCTTAGGAAGAAATGTTTTCCTGTGTGGGTGGGGAGGCCCTGGCCCAGATTGCCAGAGAAGTGGTGGCTGCCCCATCCCTGGAGGTGTTCAAGGCTCTAATTGACAGGATCTAGTAGGAGGTGTCTCTGCCCATGGCAGGGGGTTGGAACTGGATGGGCTTTGAGGTCCCTTCCAACCCAAACCATTCTAGGATTCTATGAAAATACAAATATATTTAGGAATGATGCAGCCAGTATTTATGTCACCCCACTCACACAAGCTCATGCACGCTACCCAAGGCAGTCAGAACCAAGCAGAGCTGGACACCCTTTCTCCACCAGGACCTGCAGATCCACATCCCACCAGCAATGCCTCTTCCCAGGAGTTCTAGAAAGTTCCCCAGTATCTCCTCTCAGAAGAAGTAGCACCATTGCCTCAGCTCCTTTTCAGGGAGGACTGAAAGGCTCTGATGGAGATACCCATGGCTGCTAGAGAGTACAAGGATTTGTGTATCTCCCTCCTTGGTTGTTTCTGAGAGGAAATCCAGCTGGAGGAGTGAAATGCCCACGTGCAGCCACTGTAGGCACCTCCCAGACTTTCCATCCACTTCAGCAAAACCTGCTCTGCCACCAGCATCCATCCCCAGCAAGGGGCAATGATCTCCCCTAACTGGGCAAATTGGGATAGCCTGTGTGATTCAACCTGCCCACCTGGGACAAATCAACCCTTGTCACACTGGATCCTCTTTAAAAGGGAAAGAATGTCTACCCAAAGCTTTTTGTGTTGGTAGCCCACAATTTGCCTGCGAAGAGAGAAGCCATTGGTCTTGCTTCTGGAGCAGAAGGAGTGGGTGCTGAGCTGTGGCTGGATTGGTGCAGGAGTGGTTGTGCTCTTGCTGAAGCCTCGGCAGCAGGAGGACTGCCAGCAGGTCAGTGACTAAGCAGAGATTAAATTGTTTGGGTTTTTTTTTTTCTCTGAAGAATTTTTGTTGCCACGTTAACTTCTTTCACACCTTTTTAAAGTATACATCAATGAAAATTCTTTCACAAATCATCATCAACTTAAGTCTTTTTTGGATTGAATGTTATTCCCTTTGCTATTGAAAGTAAACTTTCTTCAGAAAGAGCTATTTCCCTTTAAAACAGAGGATTTAATGTTTGATATCAAAGTTGCCTTTAGGTTGTTTGTTACTTATGTATCTTGCAGTGTGGTATTTCATTCTAAGGAGGAATTATTTGTGGCAGGATTACTTTCTTCAGAGGTTTAAAAGGTGATTTGTTTGTCTTGAGTTTTTATGGATTTTGCTAATAACTCATTTTCCCCAGGAAAAAAAAATATTTGTCAGGATGACTTTCTTTTCCAGAAGGAAGTTCTGTAGCATTTTCTTTAAGTTTGTTGTGATTGGCTCAAACTGGTTGATTTGCAATGTACTTCTGTGAAAAAAACAAACTGGGGTTTCTTAAGTGTTGGGAGGAAAAATACACAGGTTTTAAACTGTTTCCTAACCATTTGTATTGCCTAGTTCTTTTTATCACCAAAATGTTATTTAATCATTTGATTGTTGGAGATTTAATACTGTCTACCAACTTCTCCACTGCAAGGCATTGTGGCCAGCAGGATGAGGGAAGTGATCCTTCCCCTTTACTTGGTATTGGTGAGGCTGTGCCTCTGATGCCGTGCTCAGTTTTGAGCCCCTCTGTACAAGAAGGATATTGAGGTTCTGGGGCATGTCCAGAGAAGGGCAGTGGGGCTGGAGAACAAGCCCCGCAAGAGGTTACTGTGGAAACTGGGGTTGTTAAACCTGGAGGAGGCTAAGGGGAGACTTTATCACTGCCTATGTCTGCCTGAAAAGAGATTGTAGTGAGGTGGGTGCTAGTCTCCTCTCCCAAATAACAAGTGAATAGAATGTGAGCAAATGACCTCAAGCTGCTCCAGGGGAGCTTTAGGTTGGACATTGTGAAAACTTACTTCACAGAAAGGATCATCTGGACAGGTGCAGTTGGACTTAAAGATCTCAAAGGTCTTTTCCAACCAAATGATTCTATGATTAGAAGTGGATAGCACTTGCTGGGCTGCTGAGTCCTCCCTGCTTGACTGCAAATGTCATGTCAGGTAGTTTTCTTTCTAAGCGTGTTGTACTTTGTCTTAATAAGTCATGTGGCTTATTCCCACTGTTCCCAGAGAATTCCTATTAGAAAACATGATTGCTTCTCTGCATGGTTACTGGGCCATTTGCCATTGGCATGGACTGGAGTTAGAGACAAAACCAGCAACCTACCACCATACGTGTAGCAACAACAACTCCTACACCACCTATCAGAGAGATTCATCACCTGTTTATCCATTAACAGTCAAATCCAGTTGGTCTTGTGCTGAAACCCTCTTTTAAGTTAAATAGTCCTCTCCCCCCCCAATTTCCACTTTGTATCTAACACAGTTAGACAGTAATCCTGTCCTCTCTCAGCTTTTGTTGTGGTAGACTAAATAAATCAAGATTTTTTTAACCTTGTTTCATAAAGTAGGCTTTTCATTGCCTGGTATTCTTAGAGGTCATTCTCCTCCACCTGTTTTAGCTCTATTTAATCTTTTGAGTGCAGGTGACTAGGCTGTATGCAATATTCCAAGTGAGCGTTCCCCAGTGCTTTACATAATGCTGTTACTTTTCTTGGTCTCTGTTGGAAGTTACACCAGCTGCTGTACCTGGGTGATCCATAGTCACTGCACTTCAGCAGAGCCTTCTTAATGTTAAGAGATGAGAATAATGATATTTTTTTAGCCTAGAACACTAGGATTTGTTGTTGTTTTAAATTAGAGAAATTTGTGATCTACTTTAAATAACCTCAGACTGTATTTTTGAAAAACTTTTGAATTCTGTGCCTTGTCACTTTTGGCTCGTCATTAAGCTTTGGCTGTTACTGGAATCAGTACGATGAAGAGTCTACCTCAGACATTGTATTTCCCTTCTTAAAATAGTGTTCATTCATTTTGTGCCAGTTTTGTTTTGGGTAAGTTTGGTAGAAAGTCCTTGCTGCTGTTGTGCTCTCACATTCTAGAGCTCTGAGTTGGAGTGGAAATTAATTTAAATTCTTGGAGTTCAGAGCTACACCAGATGTTATTGTTTCTACTTCATTTGGTTTTCATTCTCTAACATCATTCCTATGAGCTACTTCCCTTTCATTCCATGTTCAGTATTGCCCTTCCAACCTGATACAGTGGGAGGTGTCCCTGCCCATGACAGGAGACTTGGAACTGGATGGGATTTGAGGTCCCTTCTCGCCCAACCCAAACCATTCTATGATGTCAATTTGAGGTTAGGAACGTGCCTGCATTATTCTTAATCTCTACTGTATTCCATTTCCTTTCTTTTTATCTATGTAGCCACCAAAAAAAGTAATCTTTGTCCATTTTAATATCCCTTGTAAAGCTTGACACAGCTCCTCTATTGACCCTGTGCTGCTAAGGACTGATTAGCAAACAAAAGGGTTTTTTTCCTGTGTATTATTTTTGTTTCTCTTTTCAAATGTAATACAGTTCTTGAAGAAGTAGAGCCTCCATTTAGGCCTAGAGTACATTCTTCTGTTTCTTTTTTCCCATGTTTGGAACATAGATTTTTCATGATTTTAACATTCTTCATGTGGAATATTTGTACAGCTTTGCTCCCTATACCACTTACCAGCTCCTCAGTCCAGCTGACATGGCTATACCAGTTAGCCCTTCTGAAATTGAAACCTTTGGCAACCTGCTTCCTTTGTTGTCCTGTTTAACTGAAATCAGTTTTGCCTGGCTTGATCCGGAGCTGACTTCTATAGCAGCCTTATTTCACAGAATCACAGAATCGGCAGGTTGGAAGAGACCCAGAGGATCATGGAGTCCAACCATTCCTGTCAAATACTAACCCATGTCCCTCAGCACCTCATCCACCCGTCCCTTAAACCCTCCAGGGAAGGGGACTCAACCCCCTCCCTCTTCCAGCACCTTTTCCAGGAAGAATTTTTCCCTCGTGTCCAGCCTGAGCCTCCCCTGGTGGAGCTTGAGGCCATTCCCTCTGTCCTGTCCCCTGGCCCTTGGCAGAAGAGCCCAGCTCCCTCCTCTCCACAAGCTCCTTGCAGGGAGAGAGCAATGAGGTCTCCCCTCAGGCTCCTCTTCTCCAGGCTGAGCCCCCCCAGCTCTCTCAGCCGCTCCTCTTCTTCTCCAGCCCCTTCCCAGCTTCCTTGTTCTTCTCTGCACTCGCTCCACAGCCTCAACATCCTTCTTGGACCCAAACTGAATCTAGAATTCAAGGTTTGGTCTCACCAGATGGAGAAGAACCTCCCTGGCTCCTTTAGGAGCTTCTAGGACCCTTCTCAGACCCCCAGGAACCCTCAATGTTTTCATTACTTATCACTAATAGAATTTATCACTAATAGACTATAAAACATCTTATCACCTTTTTGTGGAGAAAGATTTGATTAAGTGCATTGCACATTGCATCCCAGAATAAGCAGATGTTACAGATAACACTTGTAGTCCATTGTGTCTCTAATTTTGTAGTTATAAACAAAAGCCCTCAGCCACCACTCTTGGGGGAAAAATATTTGTGTCCCACTGCACACAATGAGCCCTGACTTAGGGAATGCCAGGATCTAGGATACTGTTTCCCATGCTTTCCTACACTGCATTGAATCCTGCTAATAGTATCGCCAGAGTTAAGGTTATTTTGAGAGACTTGAGCACCTGTAGTTCAGCTTCTCCCGAAATCAATTTCCCAGCCTATGAAACAGATTAGTCTCTAGCCAATCTTTAACTTGCTTTTGAGTAGGTGTGCATGTGTAGCCCACTGTTTACTGTGCTTTGCCTCCTACTCTGCCTGCATCTGGCCAGCAGCGGATATGAACACACAACAGCTGCTTGCTGGGGTATTTAATTTGAGGTGTAAAGGTTTGTGATTTAGCCCTGGAGGTGCCAAGTAATGAGCAATGATGATGATTGCACTTCCAGAACTGTATGTACTCGCATTCCTAAGGACAGCTTGGGATGGGAGTGTGGAGAGCAAAGCTTCCTTTTATCTGTTCTACAGCGCACAACATTTGTTTTTTCTAGAATTAAACTATTACAAAATACATCAAAAGAGGTTTCTCAGAGATATACCTGTCCTTTTTTTAATGTCTGCAATAAAAAGACTGGGATAATGTTGCATAAAAGATTTTAACATAAAAGGGATGATGAAATAACACTGTTATGCAATAATAACCTTTGAGATGGAGGTGTGAAACTCACTACCTCAAATTGCTGGTACTCAGGTTAGTGAGTAAACTAGGCTGGATGTGCACACCAGCACAGTGCTAAGTGATAAGAGTAATTTATTGCATTTGCTTCATCTGTGATGCTTTGCTGTCAGAACTGACCTAAGAATTTTCAGAGGTGCTCTGCTTTTTCGTGTACATACAGAGTCCTTCATATTTCTTTGTTTTCTGACTGAAGATTTTAAGGTTTTTTCTTAATTTTAGAGTATTATTTCATTATTTTCTTGTAAAAAGACACAGACAAGTCTGTTCTGTGTAAATAATGCATACACAGTTTACCCATCACTGAAATGCAGCATTTTCTTGGATAAAGCAGGAGATGACTGATGAGGCATTTGTGCTGATTAAACTTCCCATGTTCTTATTACCGTGAGAGGCACCCTCTCAAAGAGGCTGTGTCTGTAATGGCCAAAACCTCCTCTGTTCCATTTTGTAGGTATCTGAAGGGATGCGTGCTAAATGTTTCCCTTTTTTACCTTTTTGCTACTAACTCATCTTGCGTTACCTTTTCACATTTTGACAGCTGAACCTTCTCAGCACAGGCAGAAAACCAAAATGCCCATGGTTTTCTCCAAGGTGTAGCCAAGCCCCTCCTCAAATTGTCATGAACTGTGCAACTGTTGCTTGTATTTAGTTCTTGTTTATATGGAATTAGAATTTGGAAGCTTTGTGGCTTTTTGGCTACAGCAGAAATAATGCCTTAGGACTGCTAGAAAACCTCTGCTGATTTCAGGATGAGTAGAATTTCACACTCGATTGTGAACTGAGTGTGTGTGCAAGTTCAGTAGCTTAAAAGTATACATGTAAATTGGCACAATCCCACTAACCAGCAAACACAATTAACCATGTGAAACACTGTTTATACAAGTTTAAGTGTTTTACTTAGAATAACTAATTTCTCCCTTACAGAGTTAGCTTTTTTCATAACCTACGTGTGATCTGGTATATACAAAGATGCGATGTCTCAAGTGCCTTCTCTAATAAACCGTATAATTACTCAAATCAACTATATAAAGTATAGAACTATGGACTATGCTGGTATGATCTATCAATACTGCTAGATTTTTCCAATCTTTCTTCTTAATATCTCCATGTAGGAAATCATACCATTGAGTCAGTCATTTTAGAAATGGTTAAGTTACAAGAGTATAAAAAGCCTCCACTGTCCGTTGCGGGGGTAAGACCCATTATAACACTTTTCAAACCTACTTAACTCTGGAACAAGGTTGTGGCACTTTGGCTGCTTTTCTCAGGGAATTTTTCAGTATCTGCTTTGTAGATGTATCAACAATCACTTGTTTCTCAACTAAATGGTAGAGTTAAACTAGAAAAAATAGTTGCTCCATCTGGTCTAAATTCCTTTCTCAATATTTTTATAAACCTACTGATGTATGTAGGATATCTGCTTTTGGTCAAGCATAACTTTTTACCATAACTCCCTAAAGTCAGCCTGAAGATCCTAATTATACATGTGATTAGCTCTCTTCATAAAAATCTGTTTGACACCTCTACTGGAATGTATTTAGCAGCTGATCCTTCTAAAATAGCTCTTATACCTACTCATCTGTTTTATCTGGAACGCATTCCCTGGGCCGGATGGTGCAATATATATTTAAGGAAATTGTAATCTTGTAAAGGGAGGGGAATTGGAGAAATGGTGTGGGACAAGAAAACCACCCTTGTGAATGCTCTCAAACTCATGAGCTCAAGTGTTTTATGAGGGAAAATGGCTATAGGGTCATTTACTTTTTAAAAAAAGTCACCCAGATGAATTTGAAATCTTGTCTTAAGAACACAACAAGTATACAACAAGGGACAAGTAAGGTTTTGACTGGCTTTGTTTCCATCTCCATCAGTGGATTTGTGGTGGCCTGGTAACAAGCAGGGATGTGCAGCAGTTGGTTTGCATGTGTGTGGTGGGAGAGGATGGTCACCAGTGCTGCCAGATGGGGTGGAAACACCTAACAAAAATACCAGGCAAAGGGGAGGAACGTTCTTACTTGTACAGCCAGGACCTCTGCTACAAAAGCCCATTTTTCTTCACTACATAGTCAATGAAAACAGTGGGAAATCTTGCCCTTTTTACTGAGGCCTTCTCAGGCAGAGCATGCTGTCACCTGAGATGCCATAGTGGTTTCTATTGATGTAGCTCTTTCTAATTACTTAGTGGCTACAAACCTCTATCTTTCTCTACTCCACCTGAGTAGACTCCTCTCCTCAAGTTACTATCTCGGGTGGAAAGAGGATGTTGAAATTGGTTTGGGTTTTTTTGGTGGTTTTTTTTTTTTTTTTTTTTTTGGTATAGAATGCCTAAGGCTTTTTCTTGGGCAAAAAGTGAGTGTGTGAGAACACAATTAAATTTGAGCACTGACTGGGAAACCTGAGCTCTGGCAAGCACCATCGGTAAACTAAATAGTCTTGTTCCTTCCTTCTCTTTCCTTCTGACCTGGTGCATTTTTATGCAAAGCAAAATGCTTTCAAGGGAGGGGTGGAGGCTTTTCCCTTATAAGAATAGCCCAGTGATTAGGAACCCTAACAAGAAGCGAAGAGCTAAGATCGTGGGCTTGAAACCATTCAGATCTGGGGATAGATACCTATTTCTCTGTCTCAGGACAAGTTCTTTAAGCATGGAGAAAAAAACAGAGTAGATGATGGTAGCAGCAGACCTTTCCTGGTAGGGGATAAAAACATGTCTCCACAAAGAGAAGATTAAGGACTGAGAACTGTACAACAGAGGAGATATTTCCCTACAACCATAAAGCAGCGCATCTGTATTTGAGAACCTGGGCCAATGCTTACTAACTTTGATGCATTAAAATGTTACACTTGCAGCTGCTGTTTTAGGTCTTGCGATGGCTAAAAGTTTGTTCAGGATGTCACTGCTTCCCTTGCAAAAACAGCATATGTCCTCATAACTGGGCTGTCGCAGTCCCAGCTGAACTAGCTCCTCCAAAGCTGCAGCAGTGGACGAACTGCAGTGGTGGCCTTTTGTAAATAGGGAGACTTGCTTGTAACCACAATGGTGTAGCCAGCAGAAGTAGAGAAGTGATTGTTGCTGTCTACTTGGTGCTGGTGAGGCTGCATCTTGAATACTGTTTCCTTTGGGGCTCCTCAGTACAAAAAGGACAGTGAGGATCTGGGGCACATCTGGAGGAGAGTAACAGCACTGGTGAAGGGTCTGGAGCATAGGGGTTATGGGGAATGGCTGAGGGGGCCGGAGCTGTTTAGTCTGGAGAAGAGGAAGTTGAAGGAAGACCACTTTGCTCCCTACAACTGCCTGAAAGGAGGTCGTAGAGAGGTGGATCCTGGTCTCTTCTCCCAAGGAACAAGGGATAGCATGAAAGAAAGTGGCCTGAAGTTGCACTAGGGGAGTTGTAGACTGGATATTAGGAAAAAATTCATTACTGAAAGAATGGTGAAGCACTAGAAGAGGCTGCCAGGGGAAGTGGTGGTCTCTCCTTTCCTGGAGGTGTTAAGAAAGCACATAGGCAAGACACTTTGCAGCATGGTTTAGTAGGTGCGGTGGTGTGTGTTAGCCTGACAGTTGGACTTGATCTTAGAAGTCTTTTACAACTATTATGAATTCTTTGAACAAGCTGCAAGGCTGAAAATGGTCATTCTCCTGTCATTGTCACAATGGGAAAGCCTTTCCCTGCCTGGCCCTCTGGTGACTGGGCCAGGGTACCCATGTGCAGTGCTGCCCCAGTGTCCCCCAAGGGGAAGGAGAGCAGGGAGATGTCCTGGCCTTTCTCTTGAACCCCTCTCGGCCAAGAGGAAAAGCACAGTGAGAACTGTTAGAGGCACCACGGCAGGGCCTCAGGGGTGGCCCTGATGTAGGGGATGGGGAGGCGGACTGGGAACACCACAGGCCTTGAGCCCTGACTACAAAATTTAGAGATGCAGAGAGGATAGATCTTGCGGGCTCTCTTTCCCTGTCCTTCCCCTCTTCCTCCTAGTGTAAATAATGACTATTTGACTGTTTATTATATTGCATTACTAGCAACTGATTAGTTTACCAGAGTGTACTAGAGTGAGAAGGCTCAGCAGCCGAGGATGGGGCACAGGCGCGGAACCTGGGGTATGAGGGGCAGGTTTATTATTGCAGGCATTCTGCTGTCCTAAGCAAACGCAGTTAGTTCTGTGCCTCTTCTGTCCTCTACAGTAATTATCCCTACTCATTGTAGCAGGTTGTTGCACCTCTGAGGTACCGAACCCATGGGGAATAGCAGTTGGAGGAGGCTGGCAAAGGGCTGGGCGAGGGCGCCCTCCCAGTTGCGGGAGCTGAGCATCCAGCACCTTCCAACAAGGACCCCGGGGCTGCCGTGATGAGGAAAGGGGCTGGGAATCCAAGCGAGAAACTATTAATTAGTTTAAAGCTGGTTTGGGACAGCTTTCTTAAGATGATTGAGGTGGGGGGGAGAGAAGCTTTTGAGGAAGCTAGAGCCCTAAATTTTTTACATGTTGAAAATCTTTTCCTAAAAATAAATGCTGCCAATCCAGGAGTCCAACCGACTCGCAGTGTTTCTTGATCTGTTTGGTCTCCATCTCCCAGTTGCCTTTCATGCCCTCCCCCTTTTAATAATGATATGGAAAAGCGTTGTTTGGATTTAGACTCTTCTTTTTTTTTTTCCTCCACCGGCGATAAAGAGGCCGTTTTCTGTAACGGCAGAGATTATTAGAAACTTGTAATTTGCAGTTCACATTTGCCATCAAGATCACAGTGGGGGGAGTGTAACAGCATCAGTAATTCCCGTTGCACATTGACGGGGTGAGGGGCTGGAACCAACACTTTCGGAGCAAACTTGCTTGACTTTAATATACAGTGACTTCAGAAACTGCAATAAAATCAATTAATGTTGCGAAAGCATTGGCAAAAAAAAAAAAAAAAATGCGGCGAAAGGATTTATGGAAATGTAATGGATTTACAAGCATTTCTCCTGCCACTTGATAAACAGCAATGGGAAGCCGAGATGGTGAGAATAATTAGTCCCGCAGCCTCAGTGAATATGGACAATTTATTGTTATAATTTTAGCCTTTCAGTGGTTATTCAAATTTATCTTTTAATTTTGTGATGCGAAGCGTGGGAGAATAAATCTGAAGTTTGGTGGCGGCTCCCTGGGGGCTGGGTTTCTCCTGACATCTTCTCTCTTTGCAGAGCAAAGCGGGATCCGTCGTTTGCCAGCGCTTCTCCACACCGAGAGCTCATCCCCTGGTTTTTTTTGTTTTTTGTTTGTTTGTTTTTGGTTTTTTTAGGGGCTGTTCGCGTTGGCCTTGGGAAACAGCCTTCCCCGACGGGCAAGGGATCCCGTCCGCCAGGATTTTCTCTCCCTTTGGGTTTTGAGACGCGTTTTCAGGGAAGCTCAGCCGGAGCCGCGGGCTCTGGGGCAGCCGGGAACTTCCCCGCTCCCTTCCACGAGTTCGTATCCCGGTTCTTGCTGAAGGAAACGCGACATCATCCCGCACGGGGTGAAGATTACAGTTTCCAGAAGTCAGGATTTATTACGGTTAAGCCGCGATAAGATTCCCATCTGTTATGAACACATGTAGCCCCAATTGTTTTTCGTACAACTGCAATTTATTTACCCTTCAGAGCGAGGGAGATTACAAGCGCGATTAAAGGCCGCCCGGCCGGCCCCACCGCGCTCTTTTCCAGGCCGCCCTAGCTGCTTTGATCTCGCTCAATGCATTTGCACCGCAACCCTTCCCTGCGGATCAGGAAAGAGATTCCCTGTCCCAAATAAACGGTCTGTGGCCGGGGCGGGGGCCGCTCCCGCACCGCATCCCGCACCCTGCGCGGAGATGCCCGGTCTTTCCGCTTCGATGCGGCTCGATCGCTTCGGGTCGGAGCAGAGATTCCTTCTGTCCCCAACAAGCAATCTGCGCCGGTTCGGGGCTGGCGGAGGCCGTGCGGTGCGGAGCCGATCCGGATCGAGCACCGCGTCCGCACCCTGAGCGGAGAGGTCCGGCCTGTCTGGTTTTCTCTCTCAATCCGTTTGCAGTACGTCCCCTCGGACCGGATCGCGCCCCCTCCGTCCCGAACAGGCGATCCGTCTGGGGTTCGGGGCTGGCGGTGCGGGGCCCATCCGGATTCCGCATCCGCACCCTGGATGGAGATGCTGGGCCTAGGGGATCTCGCTCGATTCACGTGCCTGTTCTACACTATCTCCCCTGTTACCGGCTCAGGCTCCCTCCGTGCCCAACAAGCGATGTGCGTGAGCTCGGGGCCCGTGGGGGGGCTATGCGGAGCCGATCCGGACCCCGCATCCTGCGTGGAGACGCTGGGCCTGCCCAGCTCGTTCTCGCTCAGTGCACCCGCACCGCGCTCCCTCCCTTCGGATCAGACCCTCTCTGTCCCGAACAAGCTGCCCGCGCGGGTCGGGGCAGGCGCTGCGGAGCCGGTCTCGCTCCGGATCCCGCACGGCGGCCCGTCCCGGTGCCTCCCGGCCTACGGGCTCTCCCGGACCCTCCGTCCCGCGGTTACTCCCCATCGGGTGGGCCCCGCGGTGCCCCCGAGCGAGCGCTCCGGTTGGGCGAAGCGGAGCCGCTCCGGATCGCGCTCCCGGCGGCGCCGCCTGGCGGGCGGGAGGCACCGGGCGCCGCCTCCCGGGGCCGCGCAGACAAAGGGGCGAAGCCGCCTCCTTCCTCCCGGCAATCCCGAACGCCCCGCGACGTTCCCCGCAAAACGAGCCGCGGGAGAGCGGGAAGGCGGGTTAGGGACCGGAAGGATGGAGAGAGGGAAGGGCTGCGGGGGCCTATCCCAGCGGTTTAGGAGCAGGGATGCGCCTGGTCGTCTTCGCCCCGTCCCACTGAAGGGGTTGGGATCCCAGAGCAGGCGCTTCGACAAAACCGAGCAGGATAAGATGAAGGAGTTACCAAAAGAACCCCCCAGTCCCCGCGTCGACCCCCCCCCCCGCCGTTCCTCCCGCGGTAGCCTCAGAGCCGTGATCTAATGTTGTTCCCTTTCAAACTGTTTCGAGGCATCTGTGTGCGTGTGTACGTGTGTATATATCCTCCAGGTTTCAGTGGGCGTCTTTCTGCTGCTCTGTTATCATTATTTCTTGCCTTGATGTGACGTTGAAGACAGATGACAGCATTGTCAGGTTGTCTTTAATTCATCCGAAGACTGAAAAGAAAAAAAAAAAAAAAAAATACGCACGCGAGGCTTTTTTACGCTGAACGGGTTTACTTTTTTTCACGTAGGGGACAGGGTGGCTGGGAGGGGGGAGAGGCTGACGGATCTCAGACGGGAGGAGGAAACAAAGTCCGAGCAGCGAAGGTTCCCACGCGTGGGAGCAGCGGCCGCAGGTCGGGGCCGAGCAGCAGCAGCAGCACCTGGTCGGGCTCGATGGAGAAATCCGCAGCCTCGGGACTGTCCTTTCGCCGCTCTGCACCGTCTCGAACGTGCGATCTGCTCAAATTTCAACCCCGTGCCTGCTGCCAAGGCAGTTCCACCTCCGAAGAGGTGGGAGAGTAAGAATCGGGGTCCGTCTTCACCACCATCCCCCTTTTGGCACCTTTATGCTTCATCGCAACAACGTTTTTACCGTTTTGTTTTTTAGAATTAAAAGCAATTTGCCCCGAATTTCCCAGGGCTGAGCGATTCAGCAAGGATTAGAGCCCTGGGCTGAGGAGGTGGAGCGGTGCGGGCTGCCCTTGGCGGTGCAGAGGGAAAAGCGTGAGACGGGGGCTCAGCTTGGGAAGGGGAACGTCCCAGATTTATACCCAAAATCTGAGCGGAAAGAGGATGCGATGCTGGTAACTTCAGTGATTTTCCAACTTCAGATTTATTCCTTAAAAAAGGGAAAAAAAAAATAATGATTACACGCACAAAACCCACCCAAGCAAGCAAATTCCCTGCTGCAAGCCTGGAGTGCGAGGCAGCAGCGCTAAAGCAGGGCAGCCTTTCTCTCCGTCTTTTCTAAATACGAAAGAACCGAGCTTGATCGATGGTTTTGCAGCCTAGGAAGGCAAATTGACTTCTGTCTCAGAAAGCGTGGGCCTGTCGGGGCTCGGGTGGCTGCCATGGGGCGGGTGGCTCCTGGGCTCGGGGAGCAGAGGGGCAGCCACCGCTCGGAGGGGGAGCGTGAGTGACTTCTCGATTTTAGGGACCAGAGCTTTTTATCTGTGAGAAAAATCTTCCCGTCACGAAGCAATCCCTGCGTTTTAGCGCCAGCAGACGTTTTGCGCTCTTAAAATCAGGGAAGAAAAGGTCTATCTCTGGTGTGTGGACTTGCAGGCATCAGCCAAAATCCGTGCGCCCATATAGGCTCAGATATATTACAGAAACTCCTTTGCTGTCTGCGGAGTCGGATGTTTTATTGTTTCATAAAACTAGCTTAATTACATTTCCCCATAGATAAGATAAACAGAGCCCTTCTTTTCCTAGCGTCGCTTATCAGGAGTATTTTGTGGAAGCAGCATCCAGAGTCAGCTTTGGAGAGGGGATGGAAACGAATTAAGTTTTATTTTGGTTCTTCGGCCGCGCTTAGCATCCGAGGAGAGTCGATTTAAATATTACATGAGTTTATCTTTAATGTTCAAGAAAGATTTGCGAGAAAGACGAAACTGTTTAATTTAAACTAATGTATGCCCGACTGCGGTCAGATTGATCAGAGTTTCGGGGTTTGATGGGTTTTGCCCTTCTGTTGCTTGTCCTCTCGAGCTGGTTTTTCACTGTGAAATTATTTTAGTTGGGTGGCATGGACCAGCGGCTGCTGTCAACTCCGCGACCCATCCAGTTAGTAGGGAAGAGGCGGGCGGGGGGGAGGAATAACAAATGCCGTCCTTATACTTAAAAACATTAATGTCCACGAGTCAATCTGTATTAGGGGGAAAAAGCAAATTTCCTAGATTAATATAAAAATCCTAGGTGACACTTGCCAGGTCAAATACTTAACGAGCCCGGAAGAGAGCCCTCCTCACCACCACTCCGCGTGGAAAAGAAGCTATTTTAATTTTTCATTAATCTCGAGGATGCTATCTGAGCAAAACAGCAATAAGAGAGTCAAGTGTTGGGTTGGCCGCTCTGCAGGGGAAACCTTCGAGCGCTGAAGTTTTCCCTGAGCGGCGCTGGGGCTGCGGGGGCCGCGAATCCCAGTCCCGCTCCCTGGAAAGCGGCACCTGATGGGCTGGAAGCTGGAGGAAGCCTGCGAGTCCCTTCGCGCACCCGCGCGGACCCTGACATGTATTTTGCCCTCGAATTACAGGTGGTTACAAGAGGGGAGAGGGGGGCTCGGGCTCGCGGGGTGAATCCTCCTCCAGCAGCCCCGACCCCTTTCTCCCGGGGACTTGCCGTCTTTGGATTCGCTCCCTATTTTCTTAGGAAAGTTCTCCCGGCGCAGTTCCCAGCGCTGCCCTCCCTGTCCCTCACTCATTAGCTCCTAGCGAGAGCTCATTTTACGTTCCTTAAAGCAGAGATAGACAACGATCCCTTTCCCGTTTAGAGGTGGGGGGGACAATGCAGTTTGGCTGAAGCACAAACGCTGCCGGTTACGCTCAGCGTCCCCAAAGACGCTCCCGGTGCCGGGGATCGCACCGGAGCTCCGCCGGCTTTCTGCTTTTTCTCTCCTTTGCCCATTAACGCCAACTTCCAGTCATTATCCGGAGTTAACTGTATTGGACTAATTAGCAGCCGGGCACCACGGGAAACTTTGAACAGTAATTATATTGTGGGGATACAGAGCAAGGAGAGGGGGGGGAACCACAGCAGGGATGTGTCCAGCTCGGAAGTTCTCCCCGCGCAGGGTCCGGGACGAGCGAGGAGCCGCGGGTTCGCGCAGCCCTTTCGGCCCATCCCGGCGGCCGTTCCCGCTTTCCCGGCTCCTACCTGGGTGCAGGACGGCGCTGGGCATCCCAGAATCCCGGGCTGGGCAGGAGGCAGGAGCCCCTCGGGCTGGGCACCGCGCTGCAGCCACCTCGGCCCCAACAACCGATGCGCAGAGTTTTCCTTTTTTTTCCTCCCCTTTTTCCTTTCCTTTTTTAAAAAGAAAAGGAATACTCAGAGCTGTCCGATTTGTTTTACAGTTTTGGGGTTTGTTTTTTTTTTTTTTTTTTTTTACTCGACGATCGTTTGTGTTGCAGCAGGAACTAAAGAAACTGGAAATAACTGGATGAGATCAAACAGCGCTTCCCTAATTGCTTCTGAACTCAGTTAGAGAGACGAGTAGTTTTGCATTACACTATATAAAAAGCGCTCAGATAATCTTCTTGCTCTTTTACAAGTAAGTCCTGCCTTCCCCGTTCCTTTTTAGAGAAAGAATGAAGTCTTTTAATTGAAACTCAGCTTTAAAAAACAGGTTTGCACAGTTAAAAAAGAAAAAAAAAAAAACACTTAAAAAAAAAAAAAAGTTAATCTTCCTTAGAAAAGTGAAAGAGATTTAACCGATTCTCAGTTTTTCGTGCCTACTAATTCTACGAAAAGGGGAAAAAAAAATACTCCCATCTGATTTAATATATTTCTTTAGAGAGCCCTGGGGTTAAAAAAAAAAAAAACCTTCGGGTTTCTTTTTAAATTTTTTAATTAAAATTGAATAAACGCTTAAGGAGAAATTAGCAGTTGCCTCCATCCAAGACCTACTCGGGTTTTATAACAGAATCAAAGCGTATTTAAAAAAAAAGTAAAACCTTTTAATACATCAAATATACGGAATTTTAATCTTTAAAGTGATACATTGTCTATTTTAGTACATGACGTAAACCTTACTTAACCCTTTTTTACAGGGTGGACTTAAAAATTAAAAATAGTTAAGTGTTCCTTTTAAAGAACAAAATAAGGCAAATGAGGTTTTTGGAATAGAATTGTTTTTGTTTTTTTGTTTTTTTTTTTCTTCCAGAATACATACAAAAAAATACCAATTCTCTTTCAAGGGTATACACCTTAAAAATAATTGCAATTTGAAATTATAACTGACAAATTGCGAGGTTGTTTTTTTTTTTTTTGTAACAAACATGCATGTAAATTTTTTGTTGTTGTCGTTTCAATGAGACATTAAATAAGAACGTACAATACAATCATAGCAATTTTAAAGTAACATTAAAGAGAAGACCTCTATCTTTTTTTTTTTATTTATATTCTACAATGGGCGTTTTCCACTTTTTTTTTTTTTAACCTATTAAGCTCAGTTGAAGTAATGCACTTTATGATCCGTCGTCCCGCTTGAAGCTAACATAAATAAATACAGTGCTCATGGATCCAGTCCGCAAATGAACACTATTTTATAAAAAGTCAGATTAATTTTTTTTTTTTTTTTTTTTATGTGAATGAATTGATCGAGTTCCGCAGTTTCTCTGGCCGGGGCCGCGCGGCCCCCGCTCACTGGTAGCCCAGGGCCGAGGCTGTGGTCAGTCTCTGCCCGTAGAGCGCGTAGGGCGAGTAGTAGGGTCCGGTGGCGGCGGGGACCGGGACGGGGGCCCCGGGGGTGGGCAGGGGGCTCTTGGAGTAGGGGTGGTAGCGGCCGCCGAGTCCCAGCGCGTGGTGCGGGCCGCGCAGCGCCAGCGCTCCCGGGCTGCCCGGGGCTCCCGTCGTGGGGATGTGCATGTGGCAGGCCATGGCCGCGGCCGCCGCGCTGGCCAGCGACGACGAGCCCGGGTAGCCCGAGAGGAGTTTGTCGGTGCCCGGGAAGGCAGTGTGGGTCCGCAAGTGGCTAAGCAGCTCCTCCGAGGTGGCGAAGCGCTTGTCGCAGGGTCCGTTGGCAGACACCCAGTTGCAGATGTGCGGCTGGGGGTCGTTGGGGAGCATGAAGCCGTAGGGGTACAAGGGGTGGCCGGCCAGCGAGGGCGGCGTGGCGCCGGTCAGCGAGGAGTGGACGCCGTGCAAAGGGTGCGTGGGGTACACCAGCGGATATCCCGACTTGAGGGCTTGGTCGTGGGCGCAGGAGGCGCCGGCGGCCCCGGCCAGGTGGCTGGCGCAGTGGTAGCTGAGGCAGTAGGGGTCTCGGCACAGACTGGCCGTCATCACGGACGGCGGCGACGCGCCCGCCAGCGGGCTGGACCCCGCGGGCTTGCTGCAGCCCAGGCTGCCGGCCAGCTGCGCGCCCACCAGGCTCGACGACTTGGTGGGGTCCAGGGCCACCCCGTGCGGCAGGAACTGCGGCGGGTACCCCGCGTAGGCGCCGGCCAGCGTCCCCGGGTAGCTCATCCCCGCCGGGGGCAGCGGGAAGACGGTCTGGCCCGGCTTGTAGGGCGACACGGGGGCCACCAGGCCGGAGCCCAGCACGGAGGCGGAGGAGGTGGCGGTCGTGCCGCTGCAGGAGGAGGCGGAGTCCGAGGCGACGGGCTTGGAGCCGGCCGCGCTCTCCTGGTGCTGGGCGACCTCCGCGTTAATCCCCGCGCAGCCCACGCCGATCCGGCCGTGGCCGACGCCGCCGGAGCCGCCCTCGGAGCCGGAGCCGGAGCCGCCGCTCTTCCCGCAGCCCTCGGCGTCCTTCTTGTCGTCGGCGGGGGCTTTGCCGTCGGGCGGCGGGAGCAGCCCCGGCGAGCAGGCGGAGTTGCTGCCGGAGCCGGGGCTGCCTGTCCTGGGGGTGAACGGCTGGCAGGTGGCGCTCGGAACCCGGAATCCCGACTTCTCCCCCCCGGCGGCCGCGACCCCCGCGGCGGGGGCACCCGCGCCCCCCGGCTCCTTCTTCTCCGAGCCGGGCTTGGAGTACGGCTTGAAGCTGGATTTGTCCTCCACGCCGATGTCGCTCAGCTTCAGAGGGCCCGACTTGGAGTCCTTGTCGCCTCCCGAGCCATTGGAGGTGACCGAGGAGAGTTTGGAGGACGGGGAAGGGTCCGGCTTTCCGATTTGCGAGCAAGTTTGCGCCAGAAGGGCCAGCGGACTCTTCTTCGCATCCAGCTGCGGGAATCAGAAGGACACACAAAGATAGGGGGTTTTAATCGGGGTGATGGGCTAAGGAAGGAAAAAAAAAAAAAAAACAACAAAAAAAACAACCAAACCCGGGGCACACCTAGGACACTCGTCCCGGGTGGGTTTGTTGTGTTGTTTTGTTTTTTTTTTTTTCAGGGAAGAGTTTGGAGATTGTGAACAATTTTCTGCGCTCCATCACTCTGACAGCCCCCACCCCCCCTGCGTGAGTCGCCTTCCACAAAGCCTAGGGGGAATTTTTGTATCCCTGCGTTCCCTGGCGTTCTTCTCCCGGCCGGGATCTGTAGGGACTGCGGCGTTTGTGCGCCCTGCCTGCCGCCGCTATTTATAAGCAGCCCGAGCCGGGCAGGCTCCGGGGAAGCAGGGCTTCTCCTCGGCTCCGCGGAGACCATAAGGAAACCATTCATTCCCACGGACACACCCTTCCCACCGCTCGCTCCCTTTGGAGTTTCGCTCCCTCAAATAGCGACCGGCCGCCCCGGCAGGGGAGAAAAGACGCGAATCCCCCTCCCTCCCTCCCTCCCCGAAGTACAAACGCGTGCCGGGACTTGAAAGGGAAAGGTCGGGAGCTGAAATAGTTCTCCTGCCGCACCCACGCCTCAGCCTGTCCTCCTGCTTCCCCAGTTCTACCCCCCTCGCCAAAAGCAGGATTGTTCGGCATTGGGAGCGCCGCTCGGCTCTGTGGCCGGATCGTGACCCCGGAGCGGGTCCCTTCCTTCCAAATACACCTCCTCTCGGGGTGAAAAAAAGGGGAAAAAAAGCGGGGGGTGGGGGGGGGGGGGAGTGGTAAAGGGGAGGAAAAGGAGAGGAAAAAAGGGGGCGAAGGAAGAGAAGGAGGGGGGAAATAAAGAAGAGGGAAAAGGAAGGCGAAGAGAGAAAAAAGGAAGGGGGAAGGGGAGCGAAAGAGTAAAAATAAAAAGTTAACGTAAACAGGAATTGGGAATTCTCCCCGTAAGCGCGGAATCCGCAGCCGCGAGCGGTGCCCCGCGCTCCCTCCGGCTCCGTCTCCCGGTTGGCAGGCGCAGGGAGGCGCCGGGAGGCTCTGGAGCCGCCATGCAGGGAGGGAGGGAGGGAGGGAGCCGGGGAGGCTGAGCGCCTTACCTCGATGGGGCTGACGGGCGTGGAGGGCAGAGGCTGGAGGTACTCGGGGTGCAAAATGTGTCCTGTCCGCGCCGTGAGCATCTTCAAGACTTTAATGGGAAGGCGGTTGGCTTGGCGCAGCGGGTCCGAGGGGGGCACGGCGTGGAAGCAGGGCTTGGCGCTGCCGCTCCCGGTATTCCCAACGTTCCCGTTCGGCCCGGCGAGGAGGAGGAGGTCGGCGGCGCTGCGGCGGGGGGGGCTGCCGCCTCCGGGCTCGCTGCTGCTGCTGCTGCCGCTGCCGCTGCCGCTGCGCTTGCTACTTCTGATCGCAGAAAGCGAGGGCGATGTGATCATGACCCAAAACCTCGCATAGAAAACTGGGGCGAGTGGCGCCGCTCGCCCTGGGAAACGCTCGCTCGCCGGCTGCGGGCGAAGAGGGGAAAAAGCCACGCGCCCCCCCCGAGCGGGAAAACAAACATAAAATGTCCCGTGGCTCTCGCTGGCGGGGAGGGCGGGGGTGGGGGCGGGGGGGAAGGGGGAAGCCGGCCGGAGAGAAAGAGGAGGGGGGGAAAAGAAGGAAAAAAAAAAAAAAAAAAAAAGGAAAAAAAAGGCGAATAATCCTTGGGCTGCGCTGGGGGTGGGGGCGGCAGCGCCCTAGGCTCCCGCGGTGCGGAGCGGTGCGGGGCGGCGCGGAGCCGCTCAGCTGCGATGCGAGCCGCTGCCCATCCAGCCCGGGGTCTGGCAGAGAAACTCACTTCAAAAGCTGCTGAATTAGTCGGAGATTAAAGCCTTTGCCGCCTTCCAATCAAATGGGACCCCGAGGTGATTGGAGGGTCAAGGGGATGTGACGTTCCCTTTTCTGGGGCTTTTTTTTTCCTCTCTGTTTTTAATGGTCTCTCGCTCGTTTCTTTTTTTTTTTTTTTCCCCTTCCCTTTCTCGACTGCCACCCCTCCTTTCCCCTCCCCTCCCCTCCATTCCTTTCCCCTCCCCTCCAGCCTTGTTTTCGCTCCTCGGACGGTCTGCGCGTTAATTCTCTGTTTCACGTTCCCCGCCGCGACCGTTTTTTCTCCCTCCGCAGCCGGCGCGGATACGCCGGGCCGGTGAGCTCCGCGCCTACCAGGGGGAGAGGCCGCGGGGCCGGGGGCGCCGACTCCGCAGGGTGAGGGCCTGCTGTGGCCCCTTTTTTCCCCGCCAGCGCCCCAGGGTACCCACCCCAAGCGCGGCTCGGGCCACGCACGGCGCTTACAACCCTAACTCGGCCTCCCCGCGGGGCTACCCTGCCGCGATCCCTCCGTGCCCTCTGCCAAAGCTGCGAACCCCCCAGAAAAGGGCTCGGGGGTGAAGGGGGAAGGGAAGGTTTTGTTTTTTTTTTTTTTTTTCTTCTTTCCCGCCCTCCCGCATCACTTGGAGGGGCCGGGCCGTGACGAGAACCCGCGGAGCGGCGGCCGCCTGGAGCCGGGGCGCTGCGGCGCGGGGTGGCGGCGGGATTGGGGGGTCGCTCTCCGCCGCCGCCTCTCCGGGTCTCTCCCCGCCCCGCCGTCAGTTGTCAGGGCTCCCCAACCGCAATCCATCAGTTATTTGTCAGCCTCTGTCAATCCGCCCTTGATTTATGTCAGCTTTTGTTGCTGATTACAAGCCTGGTGTGACTTGAAGGGGGAAAGAGAGAGAGGGAGGAAGGAAAGCGGAGGGAGAGACCGGCTCCTCGGGAGAGGGGGGAAAAAAAAAGCCACTCAATTTACGGAATGAATCCTTGCAAAGGGCTCGAATGTTATGTGCCGGCACCCGGGGAGCCAGAGAGGGCTGCCGGGCTCTTCCTCCCTTCCCTCCTCGTCCTCCTCGAGGCAGAGCCCCCCGGGGTGCTGGGGAGCAGCCCCCCCTTCCTTGGAGCTGCGCTTCGCCATGGATGCGCTGGGCTCCAGCCGTGCTGTGCCGAGAACCTCGTGAGGATGCGCACGGGATCCCCTCGGGCGTCCCAGCTCTCCTGCTTTGTGTGCGGGGCGCTCCCCGACTCCCCAGCCCCGGTTTTACCCCGACGGAGCTCTTTTGTCGCTCCCCAGATCGCCTTTTTATTTTTTTTTTTTTCCCTTTTTCTCTTTGTACTTCCCATCCCACTATCCTCCCCCCACACCCACCTCCTCATCCCAAAACATTTTTTTTCACAGACAAAATGTGTTAATCAATCTTTTACTTTTGTTTCCGGATCTGACATGGTGGCCCACACAATCTACAACATTAACAAAAAGGTCACTTAGAGATAAAACACGTTTGACAAGTGAAGAACAAGGCAAGTGCTTCAGGGGTCGCGGCCAATTCCTGACCTGGACTCGGACCAGAGCAGGCGCTGAGCCTGGAAGGGGTGGGCGAGAGGAAGGGCTTTCACTTTCTCGCGTTTATATCTGCTGAACCAAGTCCTTTTTTTCCCCTCCCTTGAAACACCGTTCTCCCCCAGCGCCTAAGCAGATGTGTCAGGTAGCTTTTAATGATCTGCTCTTCCTACAAGGGAGGCTCCCCTAGATATCCCCCCTCCCACCCCCTTTAAATCCTGCAGCCAAGTAAGTATATCTGCTGTCTTTTATTGAAACCGCTTTACTTTTTTTTAATATAGTAGGGTAAACGTGCGGAATTCCTCTACTCTCTGTAAAGATACAATTAATTTTAACCAACTTTTTCATTCCTGTATTTTTTTTTCCTGGAAGCAAAGGGCTCGTTGCCACAACTTCCAGTGGAAAGTGAGAAAGGTGCTTTCATTCAGCGGTCATCTTACAGACGGTGAAAATTAAAGGGGGAGGGGGTTGGATGAAGAGAGAAGTCTTGCATTAAACCCCTCGGTATTGCATAGGACCGACAAACCCCACAACTTGCCCTCGAGGAGCTCCCCCTTTCCTTTCTCCAGAGTGGAAGTGACTTGAATCTGCCCCAGGTTTTCCCCTAGTTCTTTCTTTTGTTGTCAAGTCCAATTGATAAATGGAGTGCAGTAAAACTCTGGAAGAGAGGGAAAAAAAAAAAAAAAAAAAAAAAAAAAAGCTGAAACCTTCATTTGTGTTCATTTGCATTAAAGTGCTTGGAACAGCTGTTTTCCTTACAGGACCGGGGAGACTCCTATCTGTTTTCTCGTTGTATTTATCCTGCCTCCCAGGGTGAAAGACTAAAGAGTAATTGTCTTAAGGTAGAGTTAGCTGTGGGAAGGCTCCCCCCTCCCCATTTTCGCTCTCTCTTAGCCTGTGGAGGTGCGGGGGGATTTCGGGAAGGGGCTGTTTTCCTTGGAAGGGCAGAGATGCCCGCTCCGTGTGTAAAAGAGGCAGCGGCACCGGGCAAAGCGGGGAAGGAGAGGGACAACAGCACCAACCCCGATCTTCCTGCTGAAGTAGAAGCATCAGAGAGTAATTTAATTAATAACTTCAGATGACAGCTTTTTTTTTTTTTTTTTTTTTTAATCTTTTTCTTTTCCTCGCTCAGTCTTTGAAATGAGATTTAAATCACACTCAGCACCGTAAACTTTTTATGTAGGAGCTTGTAAAAAAAAAAAAAAAAATCAGCCTCGAGACATCCCCTTCCCTTTGCCCCCTCCAAAGCATTTCTGAGCGGTGAGAGCTCATTCCCTGAGCTTTTAGACACGCGGAAAACGGGTCCCAGCGAGGGGCTCGGAGTTGGGATGCACACGCGGAGCAGCTGGAAGCGATGCGGGGTTTGTGGTCGGGCTCCTTTCCTCTCTGGAGCTGCGGGAGATAGATTCCATCCTGCTCGTTACCTTCGCGAGGGATCCTTATTCCATCAGTCCGGAGCAGACGGTTTGCTGGTCGACGTTTACTTGTGCCGTCTTGTTGAAGTTTTGGTGGCTGTTGGTTTTATTCTCCTCTTAAAAGGAGAGGAAAAAAAAAAAAAAGAAGAAGAAGAAGAAACCCAAACCCGAAACAACAACAACAAAAGCCCAAACCCAAAACAACGAAGGGTTGGAACCTGTCTTCCTCCTCTTACAAAGGAAAATTGTAACTTAAAAAAAAAAAAAAAAAGGAGAGCAAAGGAGGAATTAATTAACAAGTGCCAGTCCACACTTTCTTTTACCTACCAGCTATTGGCAAGCATGTCAAGTCGATTTTATTTGCACACAATGGAAATGATTTATTTTCTCTTAAAAAGGAGTGGGCTGGCAGATATTTGAGGAGGAGAGGAGAACGAGAGAGGAAAAAAAGTTTGAAAATGCCTTGAACTATTCACTGTCGAGATGGCTAATCAGTATTGAGGCTCGAGGGCACTCGGGCAGCTTTTCAATGCGGTTTTCCTTTCATCTCAAGCTGGATGGAGGCGCTCAATTAAAAGCCTATCAGTTTGTAAGTAAATCAACGCCTATCAAAGTTGTCACATCAAACAAAACGATTATTATTGCAGCCCGCCTCCCCTATTAATCTCCCTCTAAAATAATCCCCTTGACAGGTCAGGCTGGCGAGCTGCAAACCCTGGGCAGGATCACCCAAAAAACCCGGACTGCCTGACTTCCCCTGGGGAGAGGCGACTGCAGGAGCTCCCTCGCCATCTCGGTGTCAGCTCCTCGAGATCACGTTGGGAAAGGGCGTTTAGTCTTTTAAACTGAACAGCAACAACCCTACAGGCCCTCGAGATGCTTTGGGTTTGAGTTTTCTTTTTCTTTTTTTCTTTTCTTTTTTTTTTTTTTTTAATTATTTTTTTCCTCCCCTTTCCACTCCCTCTTTTTTCCTATCGTTTAGAAAGAGATGAAGCTTTTAATTAACAGAAACGGAGTTGCCGAGTTGTGTCTGGGCTGAACTGCTGCCTCTAACACAATCCAGCTACCTCTCTGTCCCTCCTGCGCGTCCAATTTATTTGTTCAGGTAGTGCTTGTGTTTCATTATCTGCCCCAGGGATTTTATTAAGAGATACATTCCAACAGATTTCTGTAAATGCTGCATCTCCTTTCTCCCCCGCCCCTTCTCTCCCACGATTGATAACACTTCGGATAAGAGATGTGATGGGTTATCAGAAACACCGCACCACGAATTTGTACATTTGGGAAGAGGCAGTATTCTTCTTTTAAATCCTTTTCTTTCTCTTTCCCCTACTTTCCCATCCTTTTTCCTTCTTTCCTCGTCTTTCCCTTTCTTCTTCCCCCCCTTTCTTTCCCCTTCTTTCCTTTCCCCCCTTCCTTTCCCCTTCTTTCCTTTCCCCTCTTTCCCTCTCCTTTCTCTTCTTTCCTTTTACTTCCTTTTTTTCATCTCTTTCCTCCCCCCATCTTCTTTTATTTTTTTTTCTTTAAACCCAAGCCTGTATGTGCTCAGGTAACAGCTGATGTGTCTGTCCAGGTAACTGGCAGAGGTGTGGGGTATTTCTTCCACGTTATTAAGGCAAATAGTTTGACTGCTTGCCAACAGAAAGCAAGATTTCCAAGCCTCTCCCCTGTCTGTGTCGCGCTTGAAAATATATACCCTTATGTTTGTGATTACTTTTCTAATATATATAAGCAACACCTATTTTATTCTGCATGAGATGTTGGCAATCGTTCTATAAGTGAGGATAATTTTAGAGCCACCTTCAAAAAAGCCAGTCACGTTTGGATAAAAGTGAGTTTTAGTCGTGAGGGATTTTTTTTTTTTACTAAATGAGGAGAAAATAACTTGCTTGCTTGCTTAGTGCTTCCGTAAATACAACTTCTCCTAAATAATTTTGGAATGAGTTTGTCTGAATGTCTTCGTTTTGTTAAGCTGAGATAAGGAAGAGATTAATGCGCCTAATAAAAAATTCCCTTTCTCTTTCCAGCCCTTTGATAGATTCCCCATTGACGTTGTTCCATGGGCGAGTGTGAAAATCCTTACTTCCACGTTGAAAGCCTTTCACCAACAGCTATTTTCCAAATCAATTCTCTTTTATGTTTAAGGTGTTTCTTATGCAAACAGCTTTTATTTTAAATAAGCCATTTCTAAATCAGGTACCTTTGTAGAGGGCGAGGGAGAGAGAGAGTCAGACGGGTGTGATGACAGGGCAAGGGCTGAGAACGTTCCCCCTTAAGCGCATGGAGATATTCAGTGCCATTTCATTTCATTAAAGGCACTGCGAGGGAAATGATCGACCCCCCAAAAAGTCGTATGTACGGACTCCAACTGGTGTTTGCTGCCTAGATTTGAAGAGTGGAAAAAGAGCCTTTCCGCTTCTGTGATGCCTTGGGCTGAGTGTTGCATCCCAGCAATCCTAAAGGCATCTCTGTGTTTATCTTCTGCGGAAACCTGGAGGCTAGGGGAGAGAATTCCAGCAATTAAGCACATAGTGGGTTGCAATAATCCTTCAGAAACCAACTGTGGCACCCAAGGAGGCGACGTGCAGCTGGGATCCCAAACGCAGGGAGTCTCTATTGACAACTTTGTTATAGAAACTGTGCAGATCAACCAGGTGCGTCTTCAGAGTTTTAAGGCTACGGCTGGGAAAGGCGCTGGATCCCCAATAATTAACTTTATCTAAACCCCCCAGTGACAAATGAGCAATAATCCTTGGCGCAGGAGAGCCAGGTCTGGGCGGGGGCAGGAGCAGCAGGCAGTGCATCTCGGCTCTCTTCCCGGGTCCCTGATCCGAAAAGGTTAAAATAATCTTAATTTTAATAACTATTAGCTTGTTTTCAGTTAGTCCTAATGATGTACTTAGGTCTCCTCTAATCCCCGCCGCTTTCATCTTTAGCTTTTTACACCCTAAAATTAATTCCACCTAAAGTACATTTTTCATTTGGTACTGTACTAGCGACGTGCAAATAATTTACATCAGCGTTCATCAAGACCGTCCCGAAGTGATGGATCATTTTGTTGAGTTGCAGTAAAAGTGCAGAATGATCTATAATGATGTAATATATACATTAAAAGGGTGTCTGGATGATCAGAGTTTTGCTAAAAATGTAAAAGGGCTTTTTGATTGATAACAGGGTTGCTGTTTTTCTGCAAAGGCTGTCACTGGCTGACACAATGCTTGAGTTATTAGGGCAGAGAAGGGCAACCATAAATTTCCAACGTCAGGCAAAAACTCTCTTTATTGTCTATATGATGGATGGGCCTCCGTACTAGACACCAAATACTTCGTATCACCCTTAAATGGGAACACATTTTTCGTGGCCATAATTCATGTTTTTTAAATAGAAAGTTTGAAATGCCTGCCTATATTTCACGATCCTGACATATTTATGAATCACTCCCTGCATGCAAATATAATTATTTAAAGCACCGAGGGTGACATATGGGTTAGAAACGTACCAAATGCTGTTAGCCGGGGGATTTTTTTTAATTCCCTAAATTGAACACCGTAGAAAACTCTGCCCGTCTGCTCGGATCAATAAAGTCGAAGGTGAAGTTTTACCGATTTTGTCAGTGCCACATACAGATATTCGGTTTTGATTAGGTGAAGCTGACAAAAAAAAGGGAGTCTTTTCGCAATTACCATTAGGTTAATGAAAGAAACACTCATCTTCCTCCTGGCACCCCCGCGCTTTCCCCCCTCTCCGGTCGGGCCGGAGGGAAATCGGGCAGCCGGGATTCAGTTGTTTGGGTTTTTTAAGGATTTATTTTCCGTCCGGTAACGCTCCTCCCGAAGGGAGCAGGGGGGGTCCCGCTCCCGGCTCCCGCGGCGTCCGGCCCCGAGCAGCTCCCGGGGGAGAAAGAACCCACCGGAGGGATGGATAGAACCCACCGGGGGGAGGGAGGGAGCGAGCGAGCTCCCCGGCCCCGCGGGTCTCGCTCGGTTCCCACCGCGGGGAGCTCGGTTCGGTCGCCCCGCCCGGCGGTGCCGGTGCCGGTGCCGGTCGGAGCCGCCCTCCCCGCCGAGCACAGCGTGGAGTTACCTGCCGGGTCGGGCGGCTCCGCTGCCGGTCGCTTTAGTTAATTACCGAGAGCGCCCCCCACCCTCCCGGCGGGGAGGCCCGAGCCGCAGGACGCGGGGCCGGTGCCAGCCCCGCCGCCGCCGCCTCTTCCGCCGGGGCAGGCGGAGCCCCCCGCCCCGCTCCGCCCGCAGCCCGCGCCGCCCCCCGCGGAACCGAGGGGGACGGGGACACCGCGATCCCGGCAGCGCATCCCCGGGCACGGCATCCTCGCCACAGCCTCACCGCGGCCCTGGGTGCTGCATCCCTACCACGGTCCCATTGCAGCCGGCGCACCGCGTGCCCTCTGCAACCCCCGGGGCCACACCCCAAATACTGCATCCACACCACAGCCTCACTGCAGCCCCAGCACTGCATCTCGATGACCCCATCCCCACCGCAGCCTGCCCCGTGCTTTGGCTGAGCTCCTCCCGCTTTGGGCACGTGTGCCCACAGACCAGAGCCCGGTGCCTCAGCCTGTGCGGTACCCCTTTGTCTTTATTTAACTGAAACTTATGTTACTTTCAGCCTAGCTCAAGTGATCTCGGCATCAAAACCACTTAGCGTCTTGAATATTTTTTCCCATGGACTCGTGTGTAAATGTGCAAAATGTTTGCAGTAGTCCAAACTTACTATAGCAGGCTGACTCTTTGCCCATAAAATGTTAAATCAACCATGACGAGACTCATTTTCCCATGTCAGCCAAGAGGACTCTGTAAATCAACACATTAGGGCTTCGCCGGGTAGGAGCTGCGTGTGCTTCATGCAAAACGGCCCTGACAGTCGCTCTCTTGGTGCCGCGGTTGTCAGCCTGTTGCTGACTGCGCAATTGTCATCTGGCAGCGGGAAACCTTGCAGGTAGAGTGCAAAATCCTTGGCGATGCAATATGTGAGAGAGCGAGGGCTGGTGCAGCAGAAGGAAATGGTACAGGCTGTTTTACCTTTCGATGTGATTGTGTTTTTAAGACTCACAGGGGTTTTACAAAGCTTGTCCCGCCAGCCTGAATCACTTGGAAAAGCCTGCGCCTCCTGGGAAGGCCTGATTACTTGTACATGGGCACAGATGTTCTGTAGACGCTTCCTACCATCTCAAGATGGAACCAAGCTGGAAGCTCATCTCAAGGTGAGGAAGGCTAGTCTGACAGCTCTGCCTGGATGCGAATGGGCACAGTGGATAAATAGAAATAAGAAAGAATAGCCTGGGCCATGGGTGACCACATAGAAAAACAACCGAAACAAACTCACTTCTTTGTCTGTGAAACAAGTCACTCCCCCCAACAATACACTGTATACTGTAAAAACCCTCAGCCAGCCATCCCTTATCTAACTCACAGTCTCTGGATAAGGGTTCATATACTACGAAGCTTATTTCTGGGTGAAAGGAAAATGAGACGGAGTACAGCATGTAACAAAACAATATAACCCCTCACTGCCACCCCACCAATCCCAATGGTTACACACGTTGTATCAGATTAGAATCAGATATCGAGGTAGAGCGTTGTGCTATATTTCATGAAAGGGGCCTCAGCACAGAGGAATCATTATCCAGTCCTCCTTGCTGGATTGCCTCCCACCCCGAGGAGCGACCCAGCTGTGACCCAGACTCTGAACACTTGTGTGTAGATTTAATTTTCAGCGTTATATCATTTCAACCAGCATCTCACCTCTTTGCTCATTGTTGTGCTATGTGGCTTACCTGGAGGTAAGGAAAGAAAAGAAGAGGAAGAAAATATCCCAAGTATTAGGACATATAAGTTTAGCTTAAAAGGATACACACAGCCACTTTGACCTTGTGGTCTTGTGAGGTGAAATGAGCGAGACACCAGTAAATGGAGAGGGAACAGAAAATATGACAGAGGTTTAAAATCCTACAGGATGTCAAAAGGAAGAGGGTTATTTAAGAAATAATGACACAAATGTCTCTATTAAAAAAGGCATTAGAATCATAGAATTGTTTGGGTTGGAAGGGACCTTAAACCCCATCCAGTTCCAAGTCTCCTGCCACGGGCAGGGACACATTCCACTGGATCAGGTTGCTCAAAACCCCATTTAACCTGGCCTTAAACACCTCCAGGTGTTCTGAATGGGGCAGCCATAACTTCCCTGGGCAACCTGTGCCAGTGCCTCACTACCCTCATTGCGAAGAATTTCTTCCTAATGCCTAATCTAAATCTTCCCCTTTCCAACTGAAAGCCATTCTCCCTCATTGTATCACTCCAGGCCCTTGTTAAAGGTCCCTCTCCAGCTTTCCTGGAGCCCCTTTCAGTAGTGGAAGTTGCTCAAAGGTCTCCCTGGAGCCTTCTGTTATCCAGGCTGAACAAGCCCTACTCTTCCAGCATGTCCTCATCGTGGAGTTGCTCCAGCCCTTGGATCATCCCCGTGGTCTCCTCTGAACCCATCAGGCAAACAAGGTCTGCAGCATCATTTCTTCTTGGTCACTACTTAATACTTGAAGAAGGGTTGAACAATGAAAACTTGTTCTTCAAACTGCAGTGTACTTTCTTGTGTGATTTTTGCTGTTTTCTCCAGCAAGAATATAAGTTGTATGAAAATAAAGAAAATATAAGTAAGCAGATTTGCATTGTGAAAGTTTGCCTGTTAGAATTACCAGTGTCAGCAAAGTAATTCTCTTGTGAAGGCTGCCTGTTCCCTAAGTAAGGATTTGAAGCAGAGTAAGAACAAGAAACAACCAAGCACCCACCCTACTTCACTGAATTGTAGTTTTTATTTTTCATTAATTGAGCGAAGAGTTACCTTTTGCTTTCCCATAATAGCATATTCCTTTGTTCTTTTTCTATTTCATTCACAGAAAGTTCATATCCTTCATGGATGATGAAGAAGGCAGAATCATATGACTGTGAAGAGTTGTTACCTGTCCAACTTCATTCAGGTACTCCCCACTTCGATAAGTGTGTCAGGAACAGCAATTAAAGGCAACAGGAGATTGGCCAAGGTCCTTACAGTAGAAAAGCAGTCTGTTCAAGTAAACTTATGAAATTGTGCATTTCAAATTCACAAAAAGCTCTGATTCAGCATGTATGTGTAATGATGATGTAGATTTGGTCCTTTGAATTACCAGCTGCCATGTGCTTCTGTAATGTTTGAAGTTAGTGTTCTTGTAGTTTTCTTCAGTTATCTACAATTAAGTTGGTTTTACCTGTGACTTTGACATCATGAATAATCTCTGTGCTAGCACAACAAAGATACCAATGGTGTTACTACAGAGTTTTGGTAGACTTATTTTAATATTATTAATATACAAAGGTGAAATCAATTAGCAGAACACCATTTTTGAAATGTAATTTATTAATGCTGGGTAAGAGTATTCTTTGGTTGAATAGCTCTGAGACAGAGATAATATAATAGCATTATGGCTACTTCAGTTTGGGCTTGCATCTTCTCTTTGTGGACTGAAAGGCAAAATGGTCTCACTTATTCTGTATGGACAGAACTGGACTGTGGTAGGAAGCCGTTTTTGTTCAGTAATCACCCAGTGCTTCATTCTCACATTTTTTTATCACAATCTCAATGGGAAAACCACCAAATTTAAGTAAGATGCCTTCATATGTATCATGGGCATTTAATACCAAAGTGCGTTAATAGGAAAGAGGAACGGTTGGACTCAAATTATGACATCTAAGAACACCAGTAAACATTACAACCCAATTTAAGAAGAGGAATCACTTGCCCTGGACTATTTTTATGTATTGATAATAAATAGTATTAATAAAACAGGAGAGAAAAAATAAGAACCTGGTGCCATTTTTTGTTATTTATCATAAAAACTATGTAGAGTAGATCAGAAATTTTAAAGTATGCATTTCTAATTACATCACTAATATAAAACCCCATGGATCTGTAATGCCTTCTTTACAGTGGAGGTGAAAGTTGTTCTAACATAACTGCCTGCTTCCTTTGACAGGCCTCTTGAAGTCATTTGTGCAATAAAGACAATGACAAGAAGCTTCCATGGGGCTCAGTTGTGGATGTGGAGATTTTTTGAGCTGACATTAGAGATTTCTATGACTTGGCTGGTGTGAAAGTCCCTGTTGTGTGCAGCAGTGAAGGATGAGATGAGTTTAGTCGAGTTCTGGATTAGCAGCTGATGTAATTGAGGAGAAAGCGGAAAGGAAATAGGGTTGTTTCTTGTGGCAGAACTGTAGACCTATTTATGTATTTATTCTGGAGTAATAAAAGCAATAACATTTTTACAGTGAACCGTAAATAACCACAGGATGCCAAAATACCCAGTCCAAGGTAGGGTACATTTACATTTGCAGTACACGCACACACAAACCTAGTATTGCCTCTTGGAAAAGTCTTGGGCTCAAGATGGTTTGGTATCTTTTACAGCATCTTGACTGCACGACTCTGGAGAGATCAAGTCTCTATCAGTAGTGCTCTTACATTTTCCCAGAAGGCCCAGGGATGCTTTGTGGTGGAATATTATGAAGGGTCCCAGGAAAAGCCCTATATGCAGCACCCTCAGCTTTCTCCAGTTACCTGTCCTCAGCATGGGCATGAGAATATCAGTGTGTCTGTGGCCCTCGGGATTTTTCAAGAATTTACAAGGCAGGGTGAATTTAGTCCTTATGAGATTAAGAACAGATGAAACAGACTCCTGAAGCATAGAAAAATTAATGTAACAGTTATAAAGACATCAAATTGATGGCACCAGAGAATGAAGTTCAGAACATCCTCCTCTGCCTTGACAGGATAATTAGAAAACATTCATTGATGTTTTCACTGTTGGTTCTGCAGCAATACCAGTTGCGTGACCAGACTTGTGCGACGGAGCTGCCCACTTATTTATGTCACAGATTACCTCACAGCTACAGTGTGGTCACATCTTTGATACAGACTTTGATACAGCAGCCAGTGGCTTCTGGCTCCATGATTCATTGTCTAAATGTAAAGTTATCTGAATTTTTACCTCTGCTCATAACCTATGGAGCTGATTTTGATTCTTTGCCCTTTACTGCTAAAGATTTTTAGTTCACCTTTAAGTGACAAGTTCAGATATGAACTGCTCGACTTTTATCAGTTTAGGTCAAATTGTGAGCAGAGTTTTGTGGATTAAAAATGCTCAGTCTCCCACCCTTCTGTTCCATATAAAATAGAATTGCCTGAAGATATCTACCTTAATCTAATCTCTGATGCTCTGCTATGTACCGTATACTATCAGCTTTAACAGTTTTAAATCTTAAGTGAATATCTGCTATCACTGTTTAATACAAATAGTTCTGAATGCTTATGAAAATATTTAATGCATAATGCATGCCACTCAGGTATGCCAGTAATGGCTGAGGAACAACGTTTGGATAATTTCTAAAAGCAGACAAAAACATTTTTCTGTAGTTAGTGTTTTCAGGGTGTTGGTTTCTAATAATAACATTTTGGTAATGAAACCTTTTTAGCATAACTTAAACAACTTTACTTATGCAAATTGGTGAACTAAGTTGAGTGCTTTGATTCTGCCTGAAACACTGAAAGTGTCTTGCATTACAGAAACTTGTTTAAACTCACTTCAGCTCTTTTGCTTCCTTCAAGTCAAACAGTCGAACAGATTGCAATTTTTCTGGGTTACATAGTGAGGGAGTCTTACCTTTGTGTGTGACCTGTGAGGTGTCGTGGAGTTGGAGAGGAATGTAACAACAGCTGGGTTTACCCTAACAATGGGGAATTCTTAAATGGCAGAGGTTTATGGGGAGAACCAATCTATCAAGTGAAGGAGGAAGCATTGGGTGCATTGTGGGCTGCAGTGGTGCAGAGCCTGGTATGGCTGCTCTGGTGAAAGGTGAACTGGCAAAAGCTGGTAAAAGGCTTGTCTTCAGCTTCTGACATGATTTTGAAGTATGCTAAGCCTATCAAAGACTGTACCTACCCTGTCAGTTCAAGCTGCTCGCAGGCTTTGGTGCCCCAGTTGTGCACACGGCTCATTTTAGGCTTCTACCTGGAATAAATAATTTCCTTGCTGTCAAAAGAAAGTTTGGGGCCACTTCAGCAGGCACTTCATTGGCTGCTGTGTTGGGATAATACAGAGCCATGCTGAGTTTAATTTCCTCCACTTGTGTGAGGTATACCAGTTACATCCAGAAGGCCTTGGAGATTCATATGTCCCCATAGTGCCACCATTTTATAGAATCAGAACAGTTTGGGTTGGAAGGGACCTTAAAACCCCATCCAGTTCCACGCCCCTGCCATGGGCAGGAACATCTCCCACTGAATCATATTGCTCAAAGCCCCATCCAACTCGGCTTTGAACACTTCCAGGGATGGGGTAGTCATGGCTTCTCTGGGCAACCTGCGCCAGGGCATCCCCACCTTCACAGGGAAACATTTCCTTCTAAGATCTCATGTAAATCTCCCCTCTTTCAGCTGAAAACCATCCTCCTTATCCTGTCCCTGATCAAGAGGCCCTCCCCAGCTTTCCTGCAGGTGCCCTTTAAGTACAGGAAGGCTGCTCTGAGGCCTCTCTAAAGCCTTCTCTTCTCCAGGCTGAAAAGCCCCAACTCTCTCAGTCCGCCCTTATATGTGAGGTGCTCACTCTCTGATCATCTATGTGGCCTCATCTCAACTCACTCTCTACTGAGATCTACTGGATTTCTGACCTGAAGATTCCTGCAGAGCCATCTGGATTCCCTGACTTCTGTTTAAGGCCTACTCCCTGTGTTAGGCTGGGTGAGTGTAGAAGCAGAGTCTCCACAGTCATCTAGGAAGAAAAGGCAAAGGTACTGTTTTCTGCCTGTTTTGCATCTCCAGGGCAGCAGTGGGACAGAATTTCCAGGACAAGATGAGACACCACCTTGGGTAAGTGCCCTGACTTTATTTTACCTGCTTGAAATTGAAGAAGGAAGGAGAACATGGGCAGCTTGTAGGGAATGTATGTTTTGTGTATTCCTGGACCCAACAACTACCAGTGAGGCTCTCTAGCATCCATCCGTATGATGCTTTTCCCTCAGCTTTGTCTATCAGTCATATTGCTGGCTCACTAAGGCTTTAAGATTGTGCTTCTATTCTGATAATGCCACTCTCATTTGAAAAACATAAGCTTCAGCAGATTTCTGCAGCTCTTTCAGTAACATGGACGGACTATTCACTCAGGTGCGAAGGCCACTGATTGCTTTTTCCTGGTGTGTGGTTTCTGGACATAATGTAGCCTCATTTTTTTTATACAGTAGTATGGGAGTTCCTTGACTGGAATCCACTCAGGAAAAAGGGTGCTCATCTGTCCCAAGATAAAGCTTTTCAGTATAACTGGACACATTGATTGCTTCTATAGTAATCAAAGTAGTCCAGCAAGATTATAGGATGGTATCTCTTCTCATTCATGGAATTCTAAGTGCCAGGTGGGACCATTGTATTGTGTGGATGCCAGGCTGCATGACCTTAGGATCCTCTAGCTCGTACAGATTATGCATGGAAGGAAAACTAAAGTTAGGGTGATGTTGCACTGATCTTTGAACCTCTTAGAAGAGCTGGGGCTGGCAGACACCACAGCATTATGACCATTCTCTAGGTGTCCTCTGACAGGTTTCTGGAACACTGGCTGCTGTCACTAATTAATTAACTGATGCATTGGGTCAGATTGCTTTCACATAGCACACCTGAGAGTTCCTGTTAGACACAAAACATTCTTGAAGTGTTTATGATATATCCACAATGGCCTGTGTCTGGGGCTGGTATGGGAGGGGCAATTGTTGAGCCAGCTTTGACAACAGCCCCTCTACATATGCCGGACAATTTTCTTCCTGACATAGGCCATTATCGATGTAGTCTCTCTGGCTCAGAACCTCAATGACAATCATAGTGACTCTAAATTAAAAGAACATTAAGCATGCTAGGTCATGCATGGAAAAAAAAATGAAGTGCCAGGACAGAGATTGCCGCTACAATCCTAGTTCTGTTGTTTAGTCCATGGACATGATGGCAGTCTTGATGATGATAGAACATGAAGATCAAATGGTATCACCTCTGTGTGATCCCTGCCTCATTTGGTGCAGAATCTGCAACAAAGTGAATGCCAAGAGACCATAATTTGTCACTGGCTCTTCTGAGAGGAGCATTAGTATAAAACTAAGATAGCCATGTTCTTTACATGCACAGAACACACAGAATTCTGATACAAAATGAGAAACCTGTAGTGGGAAAACTATAAATAATTATAATTTAAGGTAGTAGTAAGAATGCCTTTCCGAAACAGAACATTTGGAATTCTAGATATCAGTACCGAAAGCATTCAGAAAAATTACACCTTTATATGGGCTGCACTTAGGCTGTGCACCTAGTAACATGTTAGTTTACCACTGCGTGATCAGTGACAGACTGTAGTACCTCAGAAACAGGATAAACAGGATGACCTTTCTCTTTTCTGCATATTAAAGTCAGAATAGAAAGTGGATGTATATTTTCTAGTATTTCTAGAATTGCAAGGTGGATAGAATTAACATGGTGTGATCCTATGTGGTTATGTTAATTGGATACCTTAATTTTTGCTCTTCAAAGAAGCATATGGTGGCCTGAACTTGCTTGAAGGGAGCTAGCTGTAAAAAAACTCTTTCTTAGTGGTCCAAAGCCAAAGTTCTGTTTGGTTCAAGATGTTTAGTATGCCTTGGGAGACAGGCAGAAGCAAGGTCAGTATGGAGCATCCTGCTGTGCCACCATTTTGTTGTTGATCTATAGGAACCTTGTGTGGAAATCTTTTGATCGTATGCATCCACCTTACTCCTGGAAGTGTGTAAAGTAATAGCTTGTTTGATAATGAAAGGTAGTTCTCTAAGAGCCCAAACTCTTGTCCGTTAATTTTGCCTTTTATTTTTAGATTTCCCACTCTACAAGAAGGGAAAAGGCTTATCCTTTTTTGTGACACACAGAGAAGTGATTGTTATCCCCACTCCTGAGTGGTATTAGCATGACAGCTAACCTTTCAAGCTATCCACAGTGTAGCTAACTGTAAAATTGGGATATTAATGCTGAATTGATCGTACGCCTTAATTGATTAATATATGTAAAATGGCATGAAATTTGCAGGTGAATGACAATTGAGAAATATTAGGTGCAACCTTCTTTATATTCTAAAATAACCAATATAAATGGCACCGAGAACTGATGTCTAAGACCAAATTTTGCAAGTACAGTTCCTTATCTTTCTACTGAAGAACAAATTATAATACCATACAGTGGACATAATTTGAAACAGTAAAAGTAGAAGGGACTTAATATGCATTTCCATTTCCCTAGGAGGAGAGAATGAACACTGATAAAATTTCCTTGTAGCTAAAACTTTGAAAATACTATTGCCAATATCGCTGTATAGGCTCATATGATGGAAAAAAATATATATATACACACCAAGTCATTAAACTTTAAATAGAACTTCCAAAAGTCTTTCAATGGACTCATCAGGTCTTCATTTTGCTCCCTTACCTGTCTAGTTGTCAATGAATGTTTTGATCTTTGTTTTTTTCTATTTAAACAGAACTGTTTTAAATTAGTACTATAAAACAGACACACTCAAACTTCTCAGGTAACGGAAGATTCCCAGACCTGTGGTTATCTTCTAATTGGAACTCCTTTCTCTTTGTGACAGCGTGGACAGCTTTCTACTTTCATTAACTTACGCACTTATTCATAATAAACAGTTAACAATAGGGAAGAACTGAATCTAGTACCTTGCTTTCCTTTCATGTGAAGTAACTTAGGGAATAAGCAGAAATGCTCTCCTTCTTTGAAGTTCTTTTCCCCTTAACTTTATGAAGAATTTAATGTTTTCTTCAGCTCATTTTTTTTAAAGTCAGGTTTGTACTACATGTGAGATCACAGAAAGAGATGAAAAGTATCCAAGGTAGCCATTAGGTCCAAGGTAGTCAGGGCTGCTCTGCTTGTTGTATCCAGGCTGCTGTATCTGAAGGTATGTGAAACTGCATTTTGAGATGACACAGCTTCAATGCCACGTCTGGGATGCCATGCAGAAACTTGGCCGTCTATCTCTGTGAACCCGAGAGCACAGTCCCAGTAGAAAATTAAGTTTTAATTCCTAAGAAGCTCAGTAAATAATCAACAAATGGTTTAGGATGAAGGGGTAAAAAGTTTTAAGCTGAAAGGGGAGATTTAAATGAGATATTTGGAAGAAATGTTTTTCTGTGAGGGTAGCGAGGCCCTGGCCCAGGTTGCCCAGAGAGGTCATGGCTGCTCCATCCCTGGAGGTGTTCAAGGCCAGGTTGGATGGGGCTTGGAGCAACTGGATCTAGTGGGAGGTGTCCCTGCCCATGGGAGGGGGGTTGAAACTAAATGGACTTTGAGATCCATTCCATAATTCTAAGCAAACCAACAACCATTGCTCACAGCCATCCATAACTGTTACTGCACAACCCCATCTTCAACACGTGGTTCTTTGTCTGTGAAATGTTGCAGATTCCCTTAGTGGTTTGTAGTGCTTTGAAAGCTCTTTACAAACAGAACCTTCTTACAAAGTACAGCCTAATGATTGTGTCTTTTTCTTCCTGTTTTTGTAGGGAAGCCTGAGGCAGCTGACAAACTGGGGGAAAAAATGCTAGCAACTTGGCTGCCTAATCTGGCTATTTATATCCCTTCATGAGAATTAACTGCACGTAATTCTCAAGATTTTTGAGCTGAGAATAAAGTAGTTTTTTGTCAGTTACTGCTAGTTCTCCAAGAGCTCAATTTGCAAAACTGTGTTTGATTCCTCTGTCCTGTAGTCCTGATCCATGATGTTATGACAGCTTCCTTTTTGCTGGGTTCTGTCACAAAAATTGAGTTACTCCACCAAAAATGAACAAAGTTGTTTTTCTTTCTCAGAGGGAGGAAACAACTAATTCGTGAAAGTTTTATGAATAATAATATTTTGAACTTCCTGAACCTTATTTCTTTGGCTTGGTATGAAGTCTTTTTGAAATATTGTAGTGAATTTGAAAAACGCAGCATCACCTGTGGCTAGACCTCTTTTAGCCTTCCCTTTTGTTACAAAATTTACCCAGCTTTCTCTCCAAGGCATGGAATCTTCAGTAAGTGACTTAAAAGTCACATGGTAGGCTAGTCAACTACAGAATCACGTGAACTATTATGTCACTCTGATACAACAGTATCTAAGAAAGAAATCCCAAACCAGAACCTTCTGGTGCATTTTTGGTTTTGTCAAGTTAATAATATTTAAATAGGTTACACTGTCAACTTGGAAACTGAAGACTTTACACTGTGGCAGCATGACTTGTGCTGTTTCAGTTCTGGCCACACAAAGATTCGGAGAATTGGAGAGTTTTATTCTCTGTGTCCATTTGCTCATTTGCTTTTTTTTTTTTTCCTTTTTTTTTTTATTTTTTTTTTTTTTCCACTGACAAATAGACCAGCCTTGGTATCTTGTTTTCATGCTGATTTTGTAATGTGGACATGACTCTGCTGCGACTGAAATAGTTTGTTCCTCATTAGTCCTCTACGTTATCCAACACCATCAGTTCATGGGAGCTTTATTCCTCTGACTGGGATTCCAGCAAGAAACCTGAGCATGGAAAGCCTTATGTTATATTGTTAACAGTCCATCATCATCTCTACTTAAGAGCAAGCAATTATTAACCTGAAGCTATGAACTGTTCTCCTGTGACAGTGGAAGTGCTCCCCAGGATGATGGCCAAGCACCAACATGTTTTCAGATACTTTTATATGTATAGAATCAAAGTTGGATTCCAAAATTAAGACAAGAATTTCCTTATGTTTAGGTCTGTCTCTAATCATCTCTGCAGTATAAACAGGAAGTCTCTTAGGGTTTAGTCTGCTTCCTTTTGTGTTTCTCACCATGAGAAGGCTTATCAAAACATTTTTTTTTTTTTTTTGCTATTTGGACAGATGGCTTGGAGACTAGAATGTAACTTACAGCTTATGGAGTGTCACTCTGTTCCCAATGAATGAAGCACAATGAATTGGCTCAGCTTCGCTGCTGCTTTTCACTTTCCAACATGGGGAGCAAGAAGATCTAGAAGAACAGGTTTGTGGAAAGGAGTGGGATAGTGTTTGGAAAGTTCCAATGAATACAATCCTAATATCACATGACCACTTCAGCCACAAGTTGGGATCTTCTCTGTATCTCCTATTCACAATAATGCCATTTTCTTGTTAAAGAGCAGTGCTTGCAGAAAATACCTTACCAACTGCACCGGGCTCCTTTGTTCTTTCATGAGCTTACACACAATTTCCTAGTACTTGAAGAACTGCACTTTGTGTGACTGGCTTTTACTAGATGCCTCAAGGGGTGGCTTTGGAGCTAAATCTCCCCTCTTTCAGCTTAAAAGTGTTCTCCCTCATCCTATCCCTGCACTCCCTGATAAGCCCAGCTTTCCTGTAAATGAATTTTCAACCTTGTTTAGCTTACACTTAAAGGTGAGATGATTGCATTTGTGCACATGCAGCCATACCCCCATAGTGTACTGTAAGCTGGAAAACAGGTAATTTTGATTAACTCAGTCTGAGATATTTTTATTACTCAGTCAATAAGACATTCAGGATTGTTACTTTCTCCTCTTACAAACCTTCAATGTCCTTTTAAGAGAAGAAAACAACTGCATATGTAGATTTTATATAAAATTACATGATTCATTTGGTGCTTGGTGCTATGTCAAATGTACTGGCACATGTTAGTTAATTATTTTAATCAGTTGATCAATGAAATTCCATAATTGTAGCAGTGTATGTATTTTAGGCTAAGGACTGCAAAAATTACTTCAAGCTCTGTTATGATCATAGAATCATAGAACAACCAGGTTGGAAGGGACCCATCGGATCTTCTAGTCCAACCATTCCTATCAAACACTAAACCAAGTCCCTCAAGACCTCATCCACCCGTGCCTTAAACACCTCCAGGGAAGGTGACTCAACCACCTCCCTGGGCAGCCTGTTCCAATGCCCAATGACCCTTTCTGTGAAAAACTTCCTCCTAATCTCCAGCCTAAATCTCCCCTGGCGGAGCTTGAGGCCATTCCCTCTTGTCTTGTACCCTGTCACTTGGGAGAAGAGGCCATTATCCTCTTCTCTATAACCTCCTTTTAGGTACTTATAGAGAGCAATGAGGTCTCCCCTCAGCCTCCTCTTCTCCAGGGCAAAAACCCCCAGTTCTCTCAGCCGTTCCTGATAAGGCCTGTTCTCCAGCTCCTTCACCAGCTTTGTTGCTCTTCTCTGGACTTGCTCCAGAGCCTCAACATCCTTCTTGTGGTGAGGGGCCCAGAACTGAACACAGTATTCAAGGAGCAGCCTCACCAGTGCTGAGTACAGAGGGAGAATCACCTCCCTGGACCTGCTGGTCACACCATTTCTGATCCAAGCCAGGATGCCATTGGCCTTCTTGGCCACCTGGGCACACTGCTGGCTCATGTTCAGTCAGCTGTTGACCAACACCCCCAGGTCCCAGTCCTCCTGGCAGTTTTCCAGCCAGGCTTCTCCCAGTCTGTAGCTCTGCATAGGTTTGTTGTGCCCCAGGTGCAGGACCCGGCATTTGGCCGTGTTAAACTTCATGCAGTTGGATTGTTGCATTGTTGTAAAGTGAAAAACTTTCTAAATCCAGAGGCAGTCTCACAATGATTGAGGATCTGTGCAGTAAAGTGACACTGATGATCAGCAGGCTCTAAAGCTAAAAAAGCCCTCCTGTATTTATATTGCACTGTAATGTATTTTCGCTTCATAATAACATGAGACACAAACTAATGAGTGCATTGACTCATAGGTTTGAAATCTGAGACAATACTATAACTTTGTTACAATATCAGATTAGATGTTAGGAAATACTCCTTCCCTGGGAAGAGACTGGCACCTGTGAGTTTTCATTCCTTCTGAAAATTATGTGCAGGTGGTGGGTGCTTAGAATACACACAGTAAAACAGACTCCAGAACCCCAAAGTTTGATAAATTGGGAGTCTTCAACACAGGAAGGACATGGATCTGTTTGAGCGAGTCCAGAGGCCACAGAGATGATCTGAGGGCTAAAGCACCTCCTGCATGACAGGCTGACAGTTGGGGTTGTTCAGCCTGGAGAATAGAAGTCTCCGTGGAGATCATAGGACAGCCTTCTGGTACTGAAAGGGGCCCCAGGAAAGCTAAGGAAGGGCCCTTGATCAGGGAATGCAGGGATAGGGTGAGGAGGAATGGTTTTCAGCTGAGAGAGGGGAGATGGAGATGAAATTTTAGGAAGAAATGTTTTCCTGTGAGGGTGGGGAGGCACTGGCACAGGTTGTCCAGAGCAGTGGGGGCTGCCCCATCCCTGGAGGTGTTCAAGGCCAGGTTGGATGGGGCTCTGAGCAACCTGATCCAGTGAAAGGTGTCCCTGCCTGTGACAGGGGGGTGGAACTGGATGGGCTTTGAGGTCCCTTCCACCCTGAACCATTCTGTGATTCTATGAAATCTGCCAACCATCTTCTCCATCCTGCTGTTCAGATAGGTTTGTTTCTCCTTTCCAGTGCCTGTTTTATCACTGTGGTCGGTAGCACTCCCCGTTTGTAACACACCACAGCATTCAGATCTATTATTTTATCCATGGCAGATAATAATCAAGGCCATGTCTGTACAAGAAAGCCTTGAACTGGTTTCAGAAGAATGATTATAAGCCAGATGCACTTAAAACAGTTTGCCACCTCCTTAAGCTGTTTTTGTAATTTATAAAATTCAGCTCAACTGATTGAAGAGATGATAAAGTCAATTTAAGTCACCCTGTTTAGAGAGCTGCACCTGCAACTTTTCCCTCTAGACAAGGTCTTACCTAGTAAGTAGGAGGATCAATGGCAGGTTAATGCAATTGGCAATGTAGGAAGCAGGAAAAAACAGCCTTGTTATTATTTGTGTGTGCTATTCTGTAACCTGTTCAGGCAGGAATTTTTTCTTTGTAGGTATCTCTGAAGTGACAGCTAACACTCTGCTAAAATTAATACTAATAATGTAGATAATGATGTGCTAAATTGTTTTCAATACTGTTATTCCAATTTTACAGAGTGTAGTATTGAACTGAATTTACTCCATTAAGACAAATACAGCTAACGACAGCAGTGGGCCACTTTGTGCCTTGAGCTGCATGTGTTCGTTTTGATGGGAACTGCATTCCTGGAACTAAAGGAGAGAGAAAAAAAAGAAGGCAGATACAGAAAGAGGAGAATGTATCTCTTTGTTTAGATTTACAGTTCACATAGTACTTGTTTTCCTTGGCATGTTATTTGCTATATAATCTAATAAATAAATAAAGACACTGATTGTTTGAACCCTGCTGAGTGATGACCTGAACAAGCAAGCATGCCTTGATAGAGAACTTTAACTTAGAGATACAGAACTTTTTATTCATCGGTGTAGGATCAGCTTATTTGCTGTGGATGAAAGGTTTGATTCTTTTCCGCCTTACACAATACAAGGAAAATCAGTTCTATGCAAAGCAATGGAGTGATTTGTTCATTGATTGCATGTTGATTTTTCTACCTGTTGGCCCATTTCTATTTTCAACACAATACATTAAAATAACACTGAGGAAAATCGGAACACATTTTTTTTCCTTGGCTTTTAGCTCTGTGTTTCCTGTCCAGCTGTCAGGCTGTCAGCATAAGAGGAAGAACAGCTCTAGAGAAGGTATAGTACCACAGCTGTACCAGGAATTCATGCTCTTAAGAGGCTGAGCAGCAAGTACAGAATTGGTTTCTGCTGTGCTGCTGAATAAACTGGCAAAAGTGGTTTGCAGTGTGAACATGTATCCTCCCATAACTTACTTCCCCTCCCAGCACGTGCCTCTCCTCTCAGCAAGAGTGAGTTATGCCATTATTAGTGATAAAGGGGAAAGAAGAGATGGATTTTTACAGGCGCTTAAGGCAGCTGAAGAAGTAGGTAGGTGACTAATAGGATTTAGCATCCAAGCCTGGGAAACCTAAGTATCTTAAAAGTAGCGCATAAAATTCTTACAGAACACTTTTGATTTCCTGATTCTGCCCAATCAGTGGTAACCTAGCACCACGTCCTGATTTTAATCAGCAAATCCTCATGCTGTAGAAGCTCTTTTTGATAATTCTGAAGTATTTCTGTTTTCCACACACATTACCCTGTATTCGATAGACAAAGAGCATTGTGGTGGGGATGTGGACGTCTCCTGTGGACAGCAAGGGTTATTTCACATTATCAAAGTATGGTTTGGCTTGGAAGGGACCTTACAGCTCATCCAATTCCAACACCCCTGCCGTGGACAGGGACACCTCCCACTGGATCAGGTTGCTCCAAGCCCCAACCAACCTGTCCTTGAACACCTTCAGAGAGGGGCAGCCATGACCTCTCTGGACAACCTGGGCCAGGGCCTCCCCCGCCTCACAGGAAAAAAAAAAATCTCCCTAAGATCTCATCTCAGTCTCCCTTCTTTCAGCTTAAAACCATTACCCTTTGTGGATGTTGCTTCACTTGTGCCATCCATCTCTTCACAGGCAAGACATGTCTTGTGCCATGAATTATCGGGCTGCTCAGGAGGTGAAAAACCTGTTCAGATGACCCTCCAAGTTACCAAGTTCATCACAGGAAAAGAAACCTGAAATGAGGTCGTAGCGAGGTTGGTGCTGGTCTCTTTTCCCAAGTAACAAGTGACAGGACCAGAGCCCTGCGTGTGGTGACTGGAGCCCTGTGAACCCCCTGGAGTGTCTTGCATTTTCTGGAACCCTGTGCCTTCCCGCACAAGAGGCTGGAGCCTTGTTCAACCCCTAATTTGCATGTGGTGACCAGAGCCTTGTGCACACTCTGATTGCTCCAGGGCTGCCATTGGAGCCCCGTGCACCCTCCTCGTGCCCCAAGCTCTCTGTATGCAGTGCCTGGAGCCTTGCACCAACCTTGGGCTGTAGGTAGAGGCCTGTCTACTCTGCATGCAGTGCCCCTATATCCCTTTCTTGTGAGACCTCATCTGGATTACTGTGCCCAGTTCTGGAATAATCAACATAAGGAAAATATGGAACTGTTGGAACGAGTTAAGAGGCGGCTACAAAGATGATCAGAGGGCTGGAGCACTCCTGTATGAGGGCAGGCTGAGAGAGTTGGGGTTGAAGGTTCCGAGGAGACCTTATAGTGACTTTCCAGTACTTGAAGGGGCTCCAGGAAAGCTGGGGAGGAACTTTTCACAAAGGCTTGTAGTGATAGGATGAGGGGGAACGGATATAAACTGGAGAGGGGCAGATTTAGGCTTGACATAAAGAAGAATTTCTTAACAACGAGGGCGGTGAGGCACTGGCACAGGTTGTCCAGAGAAGTTGTAGCTGTCCCAGCCCTGGAGCTGTTTAAGGCCAGACTCGATGGAGCCTTGGGCAGCCTGACCCAGTGGGAGGTGACCCTGCCCGTGGCACGGGGGTTGGAACTGGAAGATCTTTAAGGTCCCTTCCACCCCGAGCCGTCCTCCGGTTTCAGGACGGGCTCCCCGCGCACCCCAGGCCCAGGCGTTGGGCACAGCCCCTCGCGCCCCGCCCGGTTCCGCCCGCGGTGCCGGGTCAGCTGACCGCCGCGAGGCAGCGCGCGCCGCGCAGCCATGGCCGTGATCAGCGGGGCGCAGGTAGGGCGGGCGGGGGCAGCACGCGCCGTGGGCAGCGCGCGAGGGGCTGCGCTGGGGCTCGGGATGTGCCGCGGGCGCTGAGGCGGCCAGGGACGAGCTGGGACGTGCTCATGGAGGTGTGTGTGGGCGCACCAGAGAGTGTGTGGGCGAACTGGGATGGGTGTGCTAGGGGGTCTGTGGGCGCACGGGGACGTGCACGTCTATACTGGGATTTGTGCACCAGAATGGGCTATGGGTGCACCGGGGTGCGCATGGATTCCACTGGGCTGTGTGTGGCCCACTGGGATGCGTGTACTGAGGTGTCCGTGGGCTGCACTGGTGTGTATGGGTTGCCCTGGGATGTGCACACCGGGGTCTGCATGAGTTGCGGTGGGATGGGTGTACCAGGACATGCATGGGTTGTGCTGGGTTGTACGTGGTGTATCGGGATGCGTACACGGAGGTGGCCATGGCTTATGCTGGGATGTGCACACCAATGTGTGCTTGGGCGCACTGGGATGCATGCACCAAGTTGTGTATAGGTTGCACTGGGATGTGTGCACTGGGATGCACGAGGATACTCCAGGGTGTGGATGGGGACGCCAGAAGTGCTGGTTCAGAACGTGCAGAAGGGGAGTCAGATACCGTTACTCCTGAGCCACTGCCGTGTTTTGCTTGGGTGCAACAGGTGGGATTTCCAGGTGTTGCGATGGAGAGCAACTCCAGAGCAGCTCCAGGACCTGCCATTTTAGGATTGAGTGGGCAGGGGAAATACACATGAGAAGGACTGAGATGTTCCATTCTGGTGGTGTTCAAGGACAGTCTGGATGGGGCTTTGGGCAGCCTGCTCCAGTGGGAGGTGCCACTGCCTGTGACAGTGGGGTTGGAATTGGATGGGCCTTAAAGTCCTTTCCCACTCAAACCGTTCCATGATTCTGTGTTTCCATGTGGAGTATTGTTCTTGCTAGGAGTAAAAACTCTGTGTGTGCCATTTTGCTTAAAGGGAGAAGTTGAGAAGTCAAACCAATCCAGCTGGCCTTTACCCAGCACCTTATTTGGCCACTGAAAAATTCATGGTTAAAGCTTTATATACTTACTGCTGAAACTGTGATCAAAACTAGCAAAATGTTGTTGGTTTTTTTGCCACACAGGTTGTGTAAATGAAACTTGTGTTCTTTTGGAAAATTATTTACTGTTAAACCAGCATGCTGGCCGTCTAATTGCTTCTTTAATTGGGTTGCTGTTTCTGTGCAGATTTTATGTGAAGTTGTGTGTGATGGGCAGGCAGTTGGCTTGTTCCACAGCTGCTGCAGGAAACGGTTCCTGCGGTCTTTGCGGCGCACAGAGTGACGCTGCTGGCTTCCCTTGGGCAAGCCTTCGGCCCCTCCAAGTAATGCACTCTTAATTTGGCCACGTGCCTAACGTACAATCTTCTAACAAAGTAAAAGATAATGTTCAGCTGACTGGAACTATTCTCCAGATGTAATTCCCTTCAGTGGAGGTGAATAGGCATTATCTGGAGTTCACAGATGGCCTATTTGGTGCCATTCTTTAATAAAGATGTTACTTTATTATGAGTTGCTTTATGAGTGACTAAGATTACAATATTATTGTAAAATGATTGCTGAGGTTACATGGTAATAGCGTCTGAAACTTAGGCAAGAGAGATGCAACTGCTATTCACTTGTTAACTTAAAATTTAAAAGGTTATTTTTTCCTTGAATTACATACAGATGAGTCTGCAGGAATGTTGGGGCCATCCACAGCCTGGCCGATGCTAGGCTTGGTGGGAACTCCATGAATGCTTTTGTGGGATATCGAACCAGTATTAAGAGCTGTTGAGTATGAGTACCCTGTATTAGACTGGAGTTGGAGAATTAGGCAATGGAAGCATCTACATCCAGTGTTTATTCCCATGTGATGTTCTGATATAGAAAACTAATGAATCTCCTGTTACGCGGATGTCTTGCACCCAAGTAGATGAGATCTCTTGGGAAGAGCATCCTTGCTCTCAGGTGTTTTTTTCTCTGGATTTGTACTTGGTAGCTGATGTTCATTTTGAAGGTATTTGAAATGAACGCAAAAGGAGTAATGCTTATTATGTACATTTTACTGTTTTCTGGGTAAATGATTTTGAATGGAAAGAAGGAAAATGAAAACTTTGTTCTGTTGTCCAAGCTACTGAAGTATTGGTTTATATTAAGAATTAAAAACAGCAGAGTGGGGAAATAACACTTTAGAAAGTTATTAAAAAAGGCTTATCGTGTATTGTGTTGGAGCCAGTTACTGCTGTTCCTCCAGTAAAGAGAGTTCTTGGGTATCTGGAGCAAGATCATGGATATGGGGTATAGAGGGGTTTTTTTTGTGGGAAAATGAATGTATTTGTTTTAAATCAAAAAAGGTGCTTGCATTGTGAGTGTGCCCAAGTGGGCTTTGTGGAAGGAAAATTTCTTTTACAAAGCCTTAGCATTAAAAGGTCACAATGACCATATTTCAGCTGCAAATACATCTGTGGATAATCTGTTTATACTAGTTATGTGAATATATTTTTATATTCTAACAATTCAGAGGCTAAAACTTCGCAGCATTTTGTGTTTTGCCTCCAAAACATGTTTGTACGAACTTTTTTTTTTTTCAACCTGTGTTCTTGTGGAACATTTCTGGCCAGGTAAGTTTCTGAAGCAGTGGGAATATAGGTCATAAAGTCTCAGGCTCCTTTTCCACTGCTCCCCCCTGGGTGAAAAGCAGCATGGCGGACTGTGCTCTTGCTAGGGATGTAGTTGCTCAAGACTTGAGTTGCACTCCTGGTGTTAACAGCCATTGTATTTTTGTAATTTCTATTTCAATTACAATTAGTAATTTCTATTTCAACATGTTACATTGAGCTAAATGTGTAATGCAAAGTATTTTTGTTACATATATTATTATTATTAATATTATATGTATTATTATTGTGAGTGGGGTTTCTTTCCAAGGATTTGCAGGCGTTGGTTTAAAGAAATCTGCAATCAGTGAAGAGTGAAGCAGTTCTTGCATTTGTACTTGCACGTGCTGTTATAAAGTACATAGTAGTTGTCTTGGATGAAAACTGGAGGAAAAAAAATCCCCATATTTTATTTAATAAATTCTACAAAACCATTTATCTTATGTCCAAACTATTAGGATACCATTTGTCCCAAATGATTCCTTTCCCTTTTGTTCTTAAATTTGCTAAAGTCGTGTCTATTTCTGGTAACAGGATTTATTGCAAGAGTGGGCATAGCTTAACAAGGGGAAGAAGTTGTTAAACTGAGCTTCAAGCTACCTGTTTTCTGCTCATAAAAATTATTTCACTGTTGTCAGCTTTATCTGTTGAAGTTACTGAATGAAATGAATTAAATGGGATGCAATATAGTATTATCAGATTGCAATAATTTTTAGAGTGTAAGAGATGGGGATGATGTGCAGGAGTGCATCCCATCAGGCTACTCTGTGGAGGAATCTCTAACAGAAAATGAAATACTCACGAAACACAGTTTGTCTTGAGTTTTTTGCATTTTTTAGACCAGTGGGATATGGTCTTGGAATTGACTTTATATTAAATGTTTAGATAATAAATAAATGTTTAGATAGTAGTTGAATGCTGTTGAAATCTTAACTAACAAGTCGCTGTTTAAAGAAAACTGAGGTTTCTTTAACGCAAAGTCCATGATGTCAGTGTTTGCAATGATATTTTGAACACTGGCAGGATGAGCCACTATGGGTGTAGAGGATTCCAGACAAGAAGGTTTGGCAGACTCTAGGGGGATTTTTTAAACAATCAAACCAAAGACTTAGAAGACAATACAGCAGAGAGTATAGAAAAAAGTTAACTGTTGTATTGCTTGTGTTTTTCTGGAAATAGTATCACTTACTTCATTGAAGCTTAAAAAACCAAAACCAGCCCCCAAATGTCTGAGTAGGGTGAGTTTTTGCTACCACTCATTCCACCTATGTTTGTTAAAGTTGGGTTAGATGGGCTGATGCGAGGGAGGGTACAAGCATTCACAAGTATTATGTATAATTATATTAAGTATAGAAACAATAGAGTTACATTTTATATGTGTATGAATATAAGGAAAAAGTGGTCTTAAAGCAGCAGGAATCTTTAAGACTTGCACAACTGTCTGAAAAAAACTCCGTTTTTGGTTTTCCAGAGCCCCCTTGCTCTGGCCCTAGCATATCACTGGGAATAAAAATCTCTTGAAGGAATGTTTCTGAGAATGGATTGACAGTATCCTGCTTAAGTATCTCCAGACCCAGCTTTCCAAAGCAGTCTTTCAGTGTGTTGAGTGCTAAAAGTCCTTCAAATGTCTTCTGGTCTGTCAAAAAAGGTCCTTCTGGAGTGTATCAGAGTGATAATACAAAGTAATGGGCTATTAACAGAGGAATGGAGGGAATGCAGTGTATTTGTTCAAATTATTTTTACCTGAAAGGAGACAACGCATTGTACATAAGGCTATAAAAATAATAAATATTAAGCTCTTTGTATCAACAGGAAAATGAGATTGTGATAGATTCTATAGCAGCAAAATTGATGTAGCATAATGCTGTGATGAATATTACTATACCGTGTGTTTTCATTGGATCAATGAGACAGAACTTGGACAGGAAATGAAATAATCCACTTACAAAATGTACCCCTTTTGCTTCCAACTCTCAGGTGTCCTACATTAGCCAAGACTGTGAAGAAATTCCAGAATTCTTAGGAAGAAAATATGGACACATGGCAAAAAGGCTAGATCTCAGCTTCAACTTGTTAAGGTATGTGGCAACAGAGAGATTTTCAACTCCAAAACCAACTCCAAAAATAGAATATTTTATTTCCCCTCCTTCCCCAAGTAGAAACGTACATTCACATCAGGTACATTTACCTGTTATTAAGTAGACAATACTGTTTTATAGGCAATATTTGTCTCCTTTTCTTGCACGCTTAGCACACAAATAACCAGATGAGTCTGGAAGTTTCTCATGTTAACATAAATGATGCCCAGTGAGGAGCTTATTGCTTTTTCTCTGATTAAAATGGAAAATAAGCATTGTTACCCGAGGAGTTGAGGAATAGGATCAAAAGTGAACTGTTCTTAACCACAAAACAAGTAAGTGTGTAATTCTCTCCCTTCTTTTTATTTGTAGATCTCTGGTTATTACCATAAATGGTTTGTTGTACTCATTTCCCAGATGATGTGTATTTCTTGTTCTTATATGTGGCTGTTCAGTTAAGCACTAAAAGAGAGTACAGTTAGAATTTATAAATACATTCTTATTATTTAAATGCGTGATTTAGAATTCTGTAGTATTCCCGTTAGTTGCAACAGTATCCTTTTTCATTCAGTCCTTGTGAATGAAAGGATTCATCAGTGTCTCTTTTAGGTTGGGTACTCTAGGGAAGGAGGGAGAAAAGAATGGCATGTAGTCGTCTATGAAAAAGCATAGTTTTTCAGGTGTAGGGTTGGACTCCTGAGTTTCCCTTTTGTTTCATTGAAGGTAAGTTTAGAGTCTGCTCGTGAGGAGCAGGAAAGTAGTGTGAGGTGCCTGGTTCTCCTTGGGTTTAACTTACTTAACGCTCATAAACATTATCCTCTGCCACTGCTGACTCGGAAAGACTGATTGCTTCATGTGAGAGGTAGCAAAGCAATGGGGGCAGTGTGAGTTGTTATTGTCTTACACTGCTGGCTCTGTACCTATGGAAATTGCAATCGGAGAGAGAATTTTGCTGGGGGAGGTAAGAGAATTTTCATTTTGTCATGAAGGTAACTCCATTTTTGCATTTTTGTTGAGATTTAACGTGTCATCCACAAGACTTCTCCTTCTTTACACCTCTGGAAAATCAAAGTTCGTTTCTTTCATTTAATGCATAAGTTGAAGAACAGTTTCTCTGAGTTTGTTGTATTTCATAAAGCAAAATATTGACATTAAACTTAGATGTATAACACCATTTTAGAACTTAAAGTCATTAGTTCATGTTTTCACAGAGAGCTCAATTGGTGATGTATTTCTCTAATCTGTGTTTTCATGCATTATTTCCTTGTGTACCCACACCACCCACACTTAGCTTGTTTATCAGAAGGGATGTAATTTGGGTTTATTGGGGTTTGGGAAAAAAGTGTCTTAAAATCTTTAGTGTGGAAGCAAGGGAGAAAGTGCTAATTTTGGGGTAGCTGCAATCAACTTGTAGTGTAGGATAGATCGCTGTTGTAAAACTGAGAAAGCATTTGAGGAGCAGAAATCAGTTCTAGGGGGAGGGGAGAGGTGGATTGGTTTGTGGAGGGGATGGTTGGTGGGGTTTGTCACACACTGAAATGAATGTGAATATAGAAGAGATGTCTTGGGTAGCTGTTGAAGCAAGTGTAAACAGTAAAGTCATTGTCATCCTCTTTAAAACAAGTATTACTGCCTGAAAAATCTGACCATGCTGTATTACAGTGATGAGTATTATGATTTTTATCAGTGAATACTTAATTTGAAAAGTTTAGTTTAGTATGTGGCCTTCAAATGGGGGGGAAGCTCTAAGCTTAATGTCTCTCTAAGAAAGAGTTTGAAAATCTAGAAAAAAACTCGCTATCTGTTGGTAAAGGCAACAGAGTGAAGACCACAAGTGATCAAACTCTTAGAAAAAGATAGAGAAGATATTACATTCTCTGGGACAGTAGTTATTTGCAGTAAGGATGTTTTTTTTCATTGTAATAGGATTCATTATTAGATGAGTGTGTGTGTGTATTCTTTGAAAAAAGAAAAGCTTTCCACTGTTTACTAATTTTTTAGCCTGTTTTTAAGCTAGAGAACTGCCAAAATACCCAACAGTTCCCTGTTCTCAGTGCTAGGCAGTAAGTAAGTACTGACCAGTCTTTTCCTAATGTTGTTTTGTGTATAATGTTTGTGTCCTATTCGCTATGGCTACTGCCAAGTGTATTTTGGGAAGGAATCGTTCTCCTGCAGCAGGCAATAAATTCTGTTGCATAAAAACATCAATAGAATTTCTGACGGTGTAATGATTACATTAAGAATTTAAGAAATTGAGCATAGAGGGAAGATTTTATTTTATAGGCAGCAGTATTAGCAGGCATGTTATTTCATATTTTTCTCATGGATATGATTGCACAGAGAGACAGGGATCTCTCTGTAGTAATGTGCTCAGTTTGGTGGTCAGCTGGCAGCAAACTCTTCTTGTGAAGCAGCACTCTCCTTTCTGAACCTGAGGCCGTGTGCAGTTGTAAGCTTGCAGTCCTTACTCTGCATGTGCACGCAGGCTTATCCACATAGGAGGCTCTTATCAGAAAGATGTGTTTGTACTGCACGATATGGATGCCAGAAAGCTTTCTTATGCAACCGATATACTTGATTGAACAATTGCTGTAGTGAAATGTGCTGATTTTGATACTGCTATGATGCAGATAACTTTGTTGCAAGAGTCAGGATAGAGCCAGGTAGGTTATTTTGTCATTTCAGGCTTCCCGCTATAAACATGTGTTTTCAGAGGCTTGTCTAGGTATCCTGGAGAACAGTGGGAGGCCCAGCTGATGCTGTTATAAAGCAGGATATAAGTTGTACACACTATATTTTGCGAGTTACACGCCAATAACTTTTGCCAAGCTTGTCTGTTAATAACACGTTTCAAGAGATGCTGGTGTGTTTTTGTTTTTTTCTGGGAAATACAGCTTCTTGTGTTATACAAACCAAGGAGTTTCTCCTTCCTTGCCCCTCCATTTTTTTAGAAACTTGTTGAATTTTTTATAATAATTGTAACAAAAAAATAGGGATAGCTTCTAATTAATTGTTGGTTGTTTTGGCACTTCTGTCTGTCTTGTTTCTGGAAAGATGAGTAATTATGTGGATTCAATGTTCTGATGTCTGGTGGTTTTGTTACTTATCAGATTTTTTTCTGTTTGGGTGTAATGTAAACACATTTATGTACACAGGGCTGGAGGAGGGGAGGCTGTCTCTCATTTTCTTCTAGGAGTTGAACTCGATGGTCCTTGTGGGTTCCTTCCAACTCAGGTCGTTCTGTATCTCTGTGATTAGTTCTTTTGTATTGGCATTTCAATATGGAGGAAAAATGTTCATTTTTCACCAGTTTTTTTCCGATTTTTTTTTCCAGGCTGGAGCTCCTTCCTCTTTATTAAATGAAAACTGGAGCTTGTGTAGGTGCTTAATTGTCATTGCATCAGCTGTGATAAGTCTAATATCAATGTTTGATAAAATAATCACAAAAAGTTGCTCTTTAAAAAAATTGTCTGTCTTGTTTCCTTTTTTCCAAGAGCTGGTATCTCTCCTTGGTTACCCGGAGCCATCCGTGGATCCAACGCTCTCTTCTGGCAGCCGGTGAATGGCAAAGGGAGAGTTTTTGTGGAGATGGTGGGGAAAAAAAGAGGAGTAACAGCAATTTGTTGTGTCTGAGGCAAAGGGAAAAGCCAGTGTATACTTAAAAGCATGACGATTGTAGTCAGCAAGCTACAGTGCCACTGGAATTGCCTCCTTTTTACACTTCTGTTGGATGGGAATCTTTCAGTCCCAGACAACTAGTGTCCACTTGTGATTCTTGTGTCGGTTTCCTTACAGATTTTAAATGGTTTCTAATGTATTTTGTTTCCTTTTAGAACTAACGGGGGGGTTGTGAAGAAGATGGAGCCAGACTCTTCTCAGATGTGCAGCAACAGGGTGCGAGGCAGTCGTCACAGGTTGCAGCAAGGGAATTTCCAGCTCTTTGTAAGGAAAGCCTTCACAGTGGGAAAGGCAGAGTGGAAGAGAGTGGAAAGGCTGTGGAATCTCCATCCTGAGTGATACTGCCCCAAGCAACCTAATCTGACTTTGGGGTTACTCTGATCTGAGCAAGGACTGGACTAGATGAACTCTAAAAGCCCCTTCTAACCTAAACTATGCAGGGATTCTGCAGTTTTAGTGGTGCTTCATTGTACAGTGACCTGAGTTGTAGCAGCTCTTCTGATTCTGATGAGGGATGGAACTGGATGATCTTCAAGGTCCCTTCCAACCCAAACTGTTCTATGATCCTGTGATTCAATATTGGTAGTGACTTTCAGCTATTTTAGAAATAAGTTATTGACAATGTATATTTTCAGACGCGTTTTGGGAGCAGGGATGTTTTGCTTTGGAAAACGGCTCCTGAGTCTCCTGGCAACTCTATTTGATAGTCTTCCCTGATAATAAAGTACTGTAAAAGCCACTGTTCTGTTTCATAATGCGTGGAAAGCATTCCCTGGTTCTTTCTTCATGGAAGTCATAGAATCATAGAATTACCAGGTTGAAGAGACCCACTGGATTATTGAGTCCAACCATTCCTATCAAAGTTTGAAGAATGGGAAGGAAAGTCACTGATGTGTCAGTGCTTATGTTGCTGGAGGCTTTGCCTGAAAGGATTTCAAGGGGGAATGATAAACTGTTGTTGATCATTGGAAGTTAAAGAATTAACTGAAAAAAAAGGTAAATAATAATCACTGGTGAAGGAAAAAAGGGAATAAATAAATAGGAACAATGTAATGTAGGTAGGGAGTAGAGATTTGGGTGAAATAGAGAGTTTTGCTTTTTAGATGCATCTTGCTGTCTTGTGGGAACGCCTCCTGTCTTTCTTCAAAGGTTCTTTTATTTGTCTTGGATAACTTTGTGCCAAATTTCTCTGCTCATTGAAGGTTAAATACACTCCAGTGCTTGAATAACAGATGTCCGTGGTTTTGTACAAAGAGGTGGCATGTTTTTATAAATAACAATTCAGTTCACATAGAAGTCTATCTGCTAATTTTGTCTCTGTAGTTTCAAACATGGGAGTTGTTTTCCTTTTACTTACAGAGATTTGTTTTGCGTCTTAGGCTACGAGGTGAAAGGGAGAGGGAGTCTTTAATCTTGGCCAATGAGGGAGGATTAATCCAATAATTGTGTTCATGGAGATACAGCTATCTCTTACCTCTCACTGGGGTGCAGATTATTTCTGCTCGAAGCATGAATAATTTGCACAGTGTGTGCTTGTGCATATTTTCCACTGTCCGATTAGGAGAGTGTAGGTATGAAAACATCCTCTTGAACTCTAATCCTAGTCTGGAATGTTCCTCCTTGACTTCTGGAGGCTGAGGTTTTGTCACATCCTCTTAGTGAACTAGAGATTGTTTTTCTCTTCTGTCTACTGGTTTCTTGTCTGCAGGGAGGTGTGAGTGGCAACTTGGAACTGGGCTTCACTTTTCTAGGGCATGTTCCTCTTTGTGAGTTGAGTTTGTGAAAGAGAGGCTTATTTTATTTTATTTTCTTGCTACCTTTCTCTGCCTGTGCAGCAATGAGACACACTGAACAGGGAGATGAACAACAAAAGAGGGATGGAAAGAAAAGCCAGAATTCAAAACAAAGCATGACATATTTTTTAAAAGCCCTTAGACTGATCTTTATAGCTTTTTTAAACGTTGAAGAAAATGCACTATTGTTAAATCTGATGGTTTTATTTATAAAGTAGAAAAATATTTTCACCGTAATTGGGTAACTCTTAATCGTAGCAATTGCATATTTATCAGTGTGAGGGGCTGTTATTAATGTAGCTGTCATGCACAAACACATTTCTGCATTAAATCCATTTAGTATGTGCATTATTCGGTCTAGAATGTCACCAGGACATCAAAGCCCCCTTAGGCATAAGAGCACAGTGCCCTGCTGTGGCTGCAGAAAGGGCTTGATCAATAAATGTAACATGTTAATGCAGAGCAAATAGAATAAAAGATTTCTTTGACAAGACATGAAAAATCACCTTGTGGCAGCTGGCATGGTGATGCCATTTCAGCGGAGACACTAGCAAAGTTGATCTGACAAGTAAAGAGGAGAGATGATGGTTATAAGGTGCTTTTGTTTCAAACTTCTTTCTTGACCTGTCAGGTTTTGAAGGAGCCTGAATGGCCCTTTTTTGTCATGTGAAAATTGTAGTCTTAGGCAGTTATGAAGCAGTTATCTCTTCTCAAATTGTGAATGCTGCTGTTTAATTGATTCACTTAGCATTTGAAACTGTCACGCATTAATAATTGCTAAATCCTGGAGATACTGCTCCAGTGTGTCATGCTTAAATGTGTAGTTATCAGAAAATTAATATCCTTAATGAACCGATGCTTTCAAACTAGCATTGCATAAAATCTCTTTTGCCCTTTCGTTTGCTGAAGGTACATCAGCCAGTGTGCAGAGAAGCCCCTCCCGACAGCTGTGTGGCTTTATTTATTTTTTTTTTTTGATGCCCGACAAACGCCAGCTTTGCTTTGGGTACACAGTGTGCTCAATGACAATAAATATAGTAATTATGCTGGAGTTAGTAATTAACATAATTATAGGCAATTACGACAAATACAGTGTAGAGCTAAATAAATGAGGGTGAGAAATTAGCGAGCTAATTGATTTACCTTACTTGCTGCTTTTTCGTGCAACAAGGGCTTGTGGATTTTGTGGAGGAGGAGGTGTGATGTTTACAAATAGCTGGTTTTGAAATGGGTCTGTCTTATGGCCAGCGCTCCTCTTTCTTTTACACTGAGGTGAAGTGGATTGAAACATGGGGTAGTGGTTAGGAGGAGAAAGGAGCTACTGCTCTGTCCTCGCTGAGCACTTTGAAGAAAGATGTAGGTACTTGCTTTAATTTTAGATGCTTCTTAAAGTATCGAAGGAGAAAAGAGTCATGATTCTTTACAAACAAAACACACTGCTACAGAAATTGTCATCATATATAATTTTTTAATCCCCTTGGACGTGGACTGAATTATCTAAGAGGCATGTATCTGTTTATTGACTTTAGAGATCCGCACAGCACTGGAGAGCTACAGAAAGAGTTCAGATTGTTCAGGTAATCCAAGTGTGTTGCAGCAGTCTGCCCTGTTGAGCCATCAGTTTCAATAATTTAGAACCATCGGAGCAGGAGAGATGCATAGTATCATAACATTTGTGCACATTATAATTGCCTGTTTGGCTTCAGGATGATTTATAGTATGTTGTCTGAAATAAGTGTATCGGAGCTATGCAGTTAATTTGTTTTGGTCTCTTTTTTTTTGTTTTGTTTTCTTTCAAGCATGACCACAGTTTACTATGTGAAAAGAGAATTAATATGTTTAAGTATTGAACATTTTGTGTTTTTTTTTAAAAAAGCTGTTTAGTAGTAGCTGAGATTTCTTTCTTGCTCTAAGAAAAGAGTGGTTTACAAATGTTTGTAAATTTGATACTTGAAGTGGTTCACTGTTCCAAGATAAATGGAATTGTATTTAGAAACTTCAACAAAGAGACAGCGTTTTCCAAAGCAATCTGAAATATATAAATGCTTGATAATTTTGCTCCTACAATTGTTGCAATGTATCCGATTCAAATGAGCGAGTTTGAAGTTTGAGGTGGGTACTCGAAGTTTATCTGTAAGAGGTGTCCTACTGTGAGCACGAGATGTTGTTTTTTAAGTAATGTTGAAGTCTTATGAATATCAGAAAGTAAATGTACAGTAACATTGCTAAGGATGGTTGTTCTTTAGGAGCAATTCAGTTGAAAATCAGTTTGCCAAATGAAATATTTATATATAAGGAATCATTTAAATTATTTAAAATTTACAGATGTAATGGTCTTTCAGATGAAGTCTTGCGTATTTATTAATCACTATGGACTATGTTATGCGTATTTGTCTTTCTATTAAAATAACTGAAATAGTCTTATACTACTAGATGGACTGAAGACAAGTGGGATGATGAGTTCACTTTCTACCTGGGTAACATAGGGATTTGTATAAGATAGTTTTATAGGTGTTTGTCCATTGTGAAAATGGAAGGATAGTATTACCAGTAACATAAAGGTTCTGTTAATTCTGCTTTGGATAGTTGATAGACAATCAAATCTACTCCTTGCTCTCATCCTCTTTCCCCACCTGCCATGCCTCCTCCTTCTGAAAAGTGCAATTTCAACAGGAACCAGATGTGATCTGGGTAAGGTATAAGGAAAACCATTTTTTCCTCCTTTGAAAACTTTAAATATATTAAAAAAATATTATTGAGATAAACCTTGTTTTGCATGCAATGGCCTTGCCTGATATTTTATCAGCTTTCAATGGATATTTGCCTATACAAAATGTTGTCCATGTGTGTGTTTTTGTATAGTGTATATTTGTATATTTTCCCGCTGTGTCTTATTTGCATTTATTGATTCATTGGCGATAGGAAGGGAACCTGTGAATGATGTAAGTTTAAAAATATCGAAGTAATGCCTTATGGTATGTATTTAAATATCTCACTGATTTCAGTGTACTGTGCCAAGGATTTAAGTTGTTGTCTTGATTGTTTAGTTATTTTTCCAAACACAGTAATATGTAAGGACAAACTTAGAGCATACATTGTTGTATTTCAGTCTTGTACTGGTGGCTGCAATCTTTAGTCTAATCGGCTTCCCTTCTTGTCCATTGATTCCTGCTTGACTTTTTATGCCCACATAGTCCCTAGCAAAGTGTGCCAGCGCAGTCGTGTACGTAACTCTGACACCCTATGCTGGCTGTGATCCATTGATTTACTGTATCTGATGAGTTAGAACATCATGCTGTCTTCTGCTTTCCTCAGAGAGGCTTGACACCATGGAAGGAGTTAGCTTGAGAGAGTGTCAGGTGGCAAAATGAGGCAAATGCATGTTACCTGAAGCTTTGGGAGGAGGTCTGATTGTAATCATGTTGTGTTGTGAAGAATTCTTGGGGAGATTACTTAGAGTTGTTAAATCTGGTAAAAATATTAAACATACTGCACAATGTGACTAAGTAAAATAGGGTTGTGAGCTTGTTACATCCTTATATATATATAGCTAGTGTGCATTGCTGTGGTGGATGATAAAAGCTGGTTTTTTTGTGACATCCATCTCTAAGGTGCTGTTGCAATCATGAGTAAAGTGAGATCTGTACTCCTGAACAAAGGTGAGTTAACAAAGGTTGAAATTTTTTATTCATCAGCCACTCACTCAAAGGCATTGATTAGACCTTTTGACTGGGGCGGAGCATTTCCCAATTAACTGATGTTTGCTTCACATCTCTTTGTGTTTGAATGAACAGGAGTGAACTGCTTTCTCTTGATCAGATTTCCTGTCTGAAACTGAGGTTATTTTTTTGGAGTGATGTTGGAAGCTAAATGCACACAATCTCTGCTTGTTCTCTGTATCTGGAGTGCCTAATTCTCTGGCACAGTCAATCCAGCTACTTTTGTGAGAAATGCAATCAGTCTTAAACAAAAATGAATTTTTATTTTAAATTCTGTTCTGAATGATGGGAGTCTGTGTCAGATTGAGGGAAAATCAGTTAGGTAATAAATGGAAGACTACCACAGTCTGAGCAAAGTATTGGCATTTGGAGGAGAAATAGTTTGAGGTACTTGTTTTAGCTTTCAGGGAATGTCAATAGATGGCAAATAATGTTTTAGTGAGTACTGCACAGCCTGTGGTTATGTGAATTTTAAGACTGAGAATTACTACTTATAAAGAGTGCTGGGGGTTAAAGAAAAGGCCCTGATAAAAAGCATGTTCTAAGTATAGCAATCAGATGGGCTATTTATTTCTTTCTGACTTCCTTAATCTCTCTTGCTCTAAAACAGTATTTCCTCATCCCTGCTGTTGTGAAACCAGAACGAAGGAATAACTGTTGTCTGAGGACAAGAAGCTCGGCTGAAGGGAAGAACCTGGATTAACCCTGGAACTATTGTCTCTGTCTTTGCTCCTCTGTTCTGTTAAAATGTGTTGTCTTCTCTCCCTAAGGCACTACACAAGATTCCCAGCATCTGGTTGCAGATGTAAATGACTTGACTAGTTTTTCTCACCAGTCTCTGTCTTCCAGTGTTCCAAACTGCCTGAGTGGCCATGGTATGAATAACTAGTTGGCATTCAGCAGGTAAAATCCTTCCAGAGCTTCTGTTTGTGCATTGCTTGTTTGTTATGTATTGACTTGCCTGGTTTATGCCATTTTTGAGATCTTGCATTTTACATAAATTAGCTTGGAGATGATTTTTCAGTTTAAAAAGACAACCCTGCGGGCCCTTGGGTTGTGCAGTGTGAAGTATGAGTATCACAGGAGCACTAAAGGGCCGTGCATTTTCCACAGGCTCAGGAACCAGCATGTCAAACCAGACATACTATACAATAATTATACTGTCTTTAAGGTCATTGTTAATGCAGTTAAAGTTCAGTCTCAGGCTTTACTCATGAACTGATGCTGGCAATCATGTGAAGCTTTATGGGGTTTTTTTTCTGTTCTTGTGTTTGTCCTCATCTTTCTTTTGTGACTGTGCTTGCCCAAGTGAGTTGTTCACTGGTAGAGTTGGAAGGTCATTTCTTTTCTCTATAATTTATTCCTCATTTTGACTTAATTTGACCACTGAGTCCATAGCTGGTAGTCATGAATGTGCTTCATATAATACAGCCATAAGAGTTTGTTCATTTTTAGAACCATCTCATTGCTCATATTTGTAGGAATCTTGCTATGGTGAAATACTGTAGAAATCACTTTTAAAAGAACACAAAAACAGATGCAAAATATTTGAGGTCAGGTTGGGTGGGCCTCTGAGCAGCCTGATCGAGGTGAAGGTGTTCCTGCTTACTGCAAGGGGTTGGACTGGATGACCTATAGAGGGTCCCTTCTGACCCAAACCATTCCATGATTCTGTGATTTGGCAAGTGGTCTGACTGGTGCTGTTTGATCCTTGTGAATACACCTGATGGGAAGATGTCATAGTGCTCAGTGTTTTTAAATTACACTCAGGAACGTGAACTGCTTCTTCCTTAGAATGATAATCTGTGATCAGACATGTTGACAGGGAACTTGGTTTCTGAATTTAATAGAAAAGCTACCTATTACCCATGTTTAATATTTTTTTTAAGATCGTAATTTCCAACCATTAGTTTGAAGATCAATGTTAGCGTGTGTGTTCTTTGTAAGAGAGGATGTACTTCTGGTGATTTAAGTGACTTCTTCAGTAGGTAGTTTAGATATTTATTCATAGTGAGCATTTTTTCTTCTTTTTTTTAAAAAAAATTCTTGTTCTTTTAATGATTTCAAGACCAGTATATTTTAATTTTAAATCCTTACATGTTTGGGAGCATCCAATTACCTACTTTGAGCAACAGAAAGCATTTTATGGCCAGGACATGGCTTGTGATGTTTTATTTTGATGACAGAGGTTTGAGGTTTTTATTCATCTATTTTTGATCTTTTTCTCTTTTTCCAAATGCTAAAAATCTGTTTTGTCTCTTGAGCGTAAAATCTCGGGAAGCACAGGAAAATGCAGCAGAATTGTCCTTGAACTGGTGTAGATGGGGAAGGTCCAAGCCTTGCTGCAGTGGCCGCAAAAGCACTGAATGAGTGTGCTGTGGTTTAGGCTCTTAGGACTTTCAAGACCTTGGTACTGAAGTGATAAAGGATACTGATTATTTTAAAACACTTAAGGGCTGAGAGAAAGGTGTTCTAGTTGTGCCAAGGATTAAAATGATATTGCATATTCAGAGAACTCTGCTTCCAACATGGTTATGTTAAGATAAGTTGACAGTCCAGTGTGTGGATATTAAAATTACAGTGGCTCAAGGATCTTTTTCTACCTATTGTCTTGCATTTAATTCACTCTCTGTCTTGAGCAGTGAAGTACTGTGGAATTGCAGAGACAGTCACTTGTGAAGGTGATACGTTGGAATGGCTTTGGGAAAAAGTGTCAAATTCTGTGTTTTCTAAGAAATGGAAACTAGCCAACTAAGTGAGAGGCTGAGTATGTGTCCAGTTTACTTCCTTCCCTCACTCTGTGCCTTCTTTTCTTCATCCCCGCTGCCCCCAGCTCCTTACAACTGCAGAAGGTGCTGCTGAGATTTGAGTGTAGGCGCAACACAAAATTCTGGCTTTCTTCCAGATGACTTCTTTTGCATTCGCAGTGTTGCTTGGAATCTGTAGCCAGCTCAGCTGGTCCTGGACAGTGTTTGTTTATTCCAGTTCTAGCAGGGGCACAATTAGAAAATCAGCTGCCAGCCTTAGTGGGGAGTGGCAGAAAGGTTCAGTTTCTTTTACTGTTAATTCTTGGGCTTCCTTTAAATAAGTCATAGCACGAAATGGTCAGTTACCACTACTAATAACAGGGCTTTTGAAATGTGGTCATATCTCTAATGAGAATCTATCTCAACCCATTGAATGTGGGTCACTACTTGGCCACTGCATTACTGACTTTGGTTGCTGCAGCCACAGGTAGTTTGAAACAAGTGCTTCACCTGCATTTAAATGACTGAGCCGCAGATAAGAAGTTTCCAGTGTTAAGGAGACCAACGCACTACTGTATGTTTTGTTTTGGCCGTCATTTTTCTCCCTTTACTAACTGGTAAACAGAGGAAGAGGGGACATATGTCTGTGTTGAGCTAAAAGTGAATGGGCTAGTGTTTCTTTGGGTGTATTGCAGATGAAAAACTTGGTTCCCCTAGCCCTAGTATTTTGAACCAAGGGAAACCAGTAGTGTCAGATTTAAAGAACTGTCTTGTATGGAGTTTTTTTTAAAATTGCCTTTTTGTGTCGGGACAGGAGCGCACTGGGAGCAATTACGACTAACGTGGGTGCTAGAAACCCTTCAAGACATCTGGTAGTTATGAAGATGGTGCTTATATTTGCTGCATAGTCTATTACTATGATATAACCTGGAATGAATAGATAATTCCTGTATTGTGGCAGATATCTTAGCAGTAGGCAGAGTAGTGTCAGAATTGGTGGGTTAGTTTGGTTGTATACACAGAAGCAGCAGGTGTTTCAGGTTCTAGACCTTCTGTTTGATGCACTCTGAGGTCATAAGCTAAATCAGATTTCCTGAATGATTCCTTGAATACAGATTTCCATATAGCCTCAATCTTAATGGAAAAAAAACCCCAACCCTAACACCCCATGAATGGAGTGAAACCCTATTTGCACCCTTTATTCCTAGTAAAAAAGCGCACACGAGATATGTAGGTACAGACATGGTAAAGCCTCATCTGTAAGTTGCTGAAATCAAGTAATATCTGAACTTAACCTCTGTGTCAAGAAAATTTGCTTACTTAAGTTGTGGTCCTGCTTTGCAAACCTTTAATGACTTGCAGGAAATAATAGATATTTCCTTTCACTAGAGTATGTATGTTGAGATCCTTGATGTTTGAATCTATCCATTTGAATAGAAACAACCTTACTTACAGAGTGCACGCACATCCATGCAGGTACAGAGAACACTGAGTGTTACTCATTTCCATCCTGTGCAGGTCTGTTTACCTGCAATGTTTTTAAATCTGTCCCTTGTCTTTTTGCTATAGAGCATTTTATTTATTTATTTCTTGGAAGGCTTTCATCTCTCTTTAAGGGATCGTTTAACAGAGAAAGCAAATTGCTGTTAATGTTCCCTCACTGGTGATTCCAACCAGCCCAACCAGGACTGGTGTATTAAAAACAAACAAATCAACCCCTGCTTTTACTTCCTTGGTGCTGGGATAGCAGAGTGCCTGAGAGTAGAGAGCTTAGGCCTCAGAGGCAGACTCTTTCCAGATTCTTGTATAAATCATTCTAAAGTGTGTAAACTTGACAGTCCCTCCCTGTGCTTGACAGGGTAACTTCAAGCTTTCATGTTATTTAAATATACCAAAATGCACCCTGTGTAAAACTGCAGGTGCTGCTGCTACATTTCTATTAGAGCATGGTACTGCTTGCCTTAGAGAAGCTCTGAGGCTGGTGAAAGAGTTAAGCAAAGCAGCCAGAAACCATTTTCAGCTTTTACTTTGCGGATCCAACCTTTTAAGCATACCTACATTTACCTGCAATGGCAATCGTTTTGCATTTTAATGACAAATCAAGTACGCTAACTTGCATTTGAAACGAAAGTGCCTTAAATGTCTCTGGCTGTCAGAATGAGATGTTAGGAGCTTGATGAAAAGAGAACAAAGAAGACAAAGTATGAAGCCTAGATACAGAGCAAAATGAAATAAAACCTTGTATGGCCTGTCAGGGGTGTCAGTTGATATTCCTATCTAAAGCACATTATAGTATTACTTTGCAGCTCATAGCTTACTCATCTGTCTTTTTTAATTCATCACATTCTAGCCCACATCTTTTAAGTCCCATGTGTCAACAATGGAAGAAATCTGTTAATTGACAAATGAGTGTCACAAATGTGAATTGGTGCCTTTACATCAGAGGCAGGTAGTCTCTGTTGTTTTTTGTCGGCTCTATTATTGGCATAAGCCGATGTAAGACATCTGTCTTTGCCAGAATGAGAGATGACAGCCAAAGAAGGGCTGTCATTGTTTTAGTGCATGTTCATTCTGCTGAGATACTGTATAAAGATAAAATGTCAGTTAAAAGAATATGAAAAACTATCGGGAGGAAGTCCTTAAATTACTTGGGAAGGGGATCCGGGAATTGGTGCCAGAATTGAAATCCAATCGTTCCAGTTTGCATCTATCACATCAATTTAAAAATAATACTTTCTGAGTAACTGGGTCAGTTTATAAGGCATTTAAGAAAACGTTAGGTTGCATTGGCATAATTAGCTCATAAGATGGAAAGAAAAACATACCTCCACAGGATATGAGTTTATTTATTACAAGTTCATTTTTCAGACATGTATGGAATTGTCTCAATAAAAATATGCTGTGTAGCATCTCTGGCGTTGATTTGCATCTGTTTTGAAATATTGAAATTGCTCCTTTCCAATTTCTTTTTCTGTTATAGTTCTATTTTAGATTGATGAATAGCATAATGAAATAAAAAGCATAGCCAGCTGTGAGTTGATGAGACAATTAATGGGAAGAAAATCATTAACGTAGTTCTGGGGTATCTAGAGGGTGCATAGTATACAGAAGTTGCTCCCAAATCACTAAATCCCTTTATTGCAATAAATGACTTTTTAATATCAGATAGTGAAAAAGAGAGTAGGAAACTGTTTTAATGGGGTAAGTGGAAAAGGGGACTAGAACAAAAATGTCATAAAATGCTGCCTTTTTGCTTTGGATCCAAAGTCATAAGAAAGATGGATCCACACATTGTCAGTATCTTAACAACCATGTGCTATGGGTACTACAGGACACTCCTCACATGGTCGTCTCCTTCTGGAATAACCTGTGATGTGGGTTCTAAGGGACCTTGTGTGCACTCGGGGGGGCTTTGAGGACTGTGTTGACAGAGTCTGATGAAGAACTAACTCTTGATCTGTAGTGAGATAGAGGTTGCATTGAAGTTTCTCAATAACAATTTATTACAGGTCTTAATTTTAAAAATGCTAGTCTTTTCAAAGTTCTAAGGAATTCTTTTTTACTAGATTCAATTTTAAAATGATTATAATCCAGGAAATTTAAGAAGTATTTGGTGTTTGTATGCCAGGATTTATGCACCTGAATTAACCAACTGTAACTTTACTAATGGAAGCCTTGTTCTTCCATTCCCAACCTTCACCGGGTCTAACCAGGTCTAATTTCCATTCAAAAGCCACACTGTTGATGGGGTTACAAAGCAACAGGCTTGTCTTTACAGGCACAGTTTGTAGTAGTATGTTCTCAAATTCCATTTCCTTTGAGAATTGGCAACACAATGCTGACTCCACTTTATAGATGGCAAAACTGAGATGTGAGGAGGCCTCATTAATAAACCTGAAATGCCAAGTACTATTTTCAGCACTTTTATACCAACCTGCATATGCCACTTCTGCACATTGTCGGGAGTAATGGTTGACTCTGGTCCACCTAGTAGATCTGTAGTGCTACCAGAAGCTTTTTGTTCTCTTAGCTACATGTTGTATTATCTGATAGCAGGGGTATCAGCAAGGCGAGGTTACAGCTGAGGCTTAAAAAATTTGAGAAATTAGATGCCTTGTAGATGTGGAAGAAGTTTTTTTACCTTCAGGTGGATTAGGATTTTCTCATATTTGTTCCCTTGTGGTTGAATGGTATGTAATTATAAAAATGCCAGTAATAACAAGAAAGATGTGGACTAAAACTGTTTTCTGTTTTTGGTAGGCTTTCTTCCTTTCCTAGCTCACAATTGAAAGATGATAAGTAAGGATAAACATGGATAAGCATCTCGGCATGAACTGGCACTGGGTTCTTGATGCCTGGAAACCCAGCTGTGCCCTGGGCTGCATGCAAAGCAGTGGGACCAGCAGGGTGAGGGAGGGGATTCTGCCCCTCTGCTCTGGGGAGACCCCACCTGACCCCTCACTTTCAGTTTTGGAGTCCTCAGTGCAGGAATGGTGTGAACCTATTGGAGCAAGTACAGAGGAGGCCATGAAGATGATCTGAGGACTGGAGCACCTCTCCTGTGAGGACAGGCTGATAGTTGGGATTGTTCAGCCCAGAGAAGAGGAGGTTCTGGGGAGACCTTAGAGCAGCTTCCAGTACTGAAAGGGGCTGCAGGAAAGCTGTGGGGGGGCCCTTGGTCAGCGTGCGCAGGGATAGGACAAGGGGGAGCGGTTGTAAGGTGAAAGAAGGGAGATTTGGATGGGATCTTAGGAAGAAATGTTTTCTGGTGAGGGTGGGGAGGCCCTGGCACAGATTGCCCAGAGAAACTGTGGCTGCCTCATCCCTGGAGGTGTTCAAGGCCACTTTGGATGGGGCTCTGAGCAACCTGATCCAGTGGGAGGCGTCCCTGCATGTGGCAGGGAGGTGGAACTGAATGGGACTTAAAGTTCCCTTTCAATTCAAACCATTCCACGATTTTCTGAAGTAGTAAGAACAGATCTCATCTCTGTAAAAGAAGTGAACAAACCTCATTGTGAAAATTTCCCTGTGGGTAATACAGTTAGAGGTACCTTGAATACCGTCCTGTTCCATACTCGGTGCTTACTGCATAATGCCAGGCAGAGCCTACAGAAAATTTCAGCCTGTAGAACCCAGCTATGTGAATGTATGTTGATATGACTGGTTTACCAGTGTTACATCAGCTCTAGAAAGGGAAGATACTGGAATTTAAGTATAGAAATGCTGTACAAGAGTGTGCGCAGACCCTTTTGGCGATTCCACCCTCCCAGCTGCCAGCTGTCTTACAGAATCTGAGACAGACACAAATTTATTGGGTAGTATTTAGAAACATGTCAGTGGTAACGACAGGATCTCTGATTTCAATTAGCACCTACTAAATTTAGGCTAATGTAATGCATTTGTAGACCTGTTGAATGCGCTTGACATCATGTTTAAAGTATTTGAAACTGCACTGTTTTTTAATATCATATGTTGACCACTTTCTTTTTCCTACACACATCTGGTGCTTGGCAGCAGGCATCCCCTGTGACCTATAAAAACTTCAGTTGTGCTGGTTTGAGAGTTTCTTTTTTCCTTCAGATAATATTTCATCTGAGGAGAAGAAAGTTTGGACTGCAATACAGAAATGGTCTTAATGAAACAATGCTCCAAGATCTGTAATTCACCATTGTTCTTCCCATTGCAATCAGTGTCTAAACAGTATTGTAAGCTTTATTTCTATTGTTTTATCTTTTCATTGAAAATTCTTGGGATTTAGGTGCCTTTGTCACTTGGGTGCTCTTAATATTATTTTAATAACAGGTCACCATTTTTCTGTAGAATGATTGGGTAAGATTTAAGGTGAAATCTGTGATTTTTACACCATCTTGATAAATTAGCAGAGATTAATGTTTGAATTCAGATTACTTTGATTTCTGCTTTGCTTACTCTGAACATTTTGTCCTATTATTTTAGGATTGTTGAGGGGGATTTTTAAAAACTACTGTTTAATTTTCCAAGTATTGGAATGCTTTGTTGGAGTGCTGCAAAATGTTTCCTACTTTCTAATCTTATATTCTCTCCCTACACATCTTTCTTGTACATATTAATTACATATATATGCAGATGTTTACAACTCTGAGCTTGCCTCCTAACTGTTGGAATAGGAACTGTTGAAGACGGTAGTCTTCAAGAGGACCAATCAGCACAGTTTTTAGTTTTCTGTCACTGTTTTTGGGAAGATACTGTGAGCTTTTAAAGTTGTGTCCACGTCTGCATACAAGTAATGCAAGAAATAAAATCATCTCCAAATCTGTTTATGCTGAGGGTGGTGAAACTCTGGCCCAGCTTGCCCAGAGAGGTGGTAGATGCCTCATTCCTGGAAATATACAAAGTCAGGTTGGATGGGGCTCTGAGCAGCCTGATGGAGATGAGGATGTTCCTGCTCACTGTGGGTGGGTGGGGGGGTTGGACTGGATGACCTTCATGGTCCCTTCCAACCCAAACTATTCTGTCATTCTATGGGTGCTGTAATTTGAACAGGTTCCTTGTCCACGTCTTGATAGCTGTATAGAAAAATTTGGGAGGTTTTGGAAGAATAAATACCCTGTCCCTTTAGAGCAAGATCCCAGCTTGCTTGTACTAACTTCTCTTTGTTTGTGTTTCTTTCAGTGGTGATTTGCAAGTTCTTTTTCTGCTTGCCTGATGTTTCCAGTCATCCTGTAGCTGACTTATCCTTAAGAATCTCAATATTATTTTAAATTGAAATAGTTGAAAAAAAAATTCTGAGCATGTTCTCTGCCTCTGAAATCCAAGACAGAGTAGCAGAAACTTTTCAAAAGAGTATTACGAACTTGTCTTCTGGGAGAGGAAACAAACCTTGAAGATTCAATTTCAGTACAGTTGGATGTAGTTCTTCTGGTGCAGTGGGTAAGGATGTTCAGTCTCACTGATGATTTGTCATTTTCAGAATTGCTAAGTGTCTTGGATAGTGAGTTTCAGGAGTGATTTCCTCTGATGCTTATTTTCTGGGAGTATTGTTTGATTTTGGTGTGCAAATTGTCTCTGATTCTTTAGAAATTCTCCAAGCCAAGCGTGGATGTAGATGGTACCCAGGAATTGCAAGGTATCTGCCTGAGAAGTCTTCAAAATATAAATTTCAATCATAAACTAAGAAGAAATTAAGTTTTAAGTAGCTTGTAAAACTTACTTTGCATTGTTATGTATTTATTTAGTGATTTGGGACCTTTTTATGAGTGGATTCTGTTCTCGGTCATTGGTTCTAACAGATTTTGTCTTACCAGGATGCTGAGCTTTTGGAAGAGCCAGGGTGGGTATTTCACTTGTCTGATTTGATACATTCTAATGATAGTGTATCAGTTTTCAAATACTGGGAACTCCTCTGCTGCTCCACTTTGCTAACCTGTCTGATTGCTCTGTACACAGTTCTCAATTGTCTCCTCTGCTGCCTGACTGTCACCTTGGATGACCCAGTTTTGGACAGTTTTGCTGTCTTGCACTTAATTCACACAAATTCTTCTAATTTGCGTGACTGCAAGGATGTTTCCTCTGCTTCCAGGTATCTTCTGTTGCTTGATAGTGAGGTGCTTGCCAATCCTATGTTTCTACCGCACCTGACCGTACTTTTGTCTTTCTTTAAATCAGCAGGACAATTATTGCTTTCCATACATCAAGGTGGAACTTCTTCACCAATATGTGTTACTCTGTTTATTGCGGGTCTGTTGTAGATGGTGCATGTCTTTTCCACTTGCTGTGTCAGTCAAATGTAGTGTGTTGCTCTTTTCTTCTTAAAGCTGGCAGGTCTGATATATAAAAAAAAGTGCATGCTACAGTCGTGAAGTTCAAACTAGGAGGCTCAAGTATTTTTATACTGCATAAGCAGGCAAATGAAGTATATTTTATATATCTTTAGAGGAGAAAGGTAAATACTCTGGCATTTACTATAATTTATAAGCCCCTTCAGTAATAAAAGTCTTGAAGTGTATTAATCTTAAGCTTTATGTTAAGGGCTTTGCCCTGTTTTCTTGTTACTGCTCACAAATGCTTCATCAGACTTCATAGTCATCTAAACTGATTTCTGCGTAGTAACCAGAGGCTGTTGTGGAGAACTGCAATCAGAATAAAAACCAGTTTATCCTTTGCGGACAAACAATAATTAGCTGACTAAGAAGAGCAAAAAGCATTACACAATTTCATGAAAACAAAAAAGAAGAAGCAGAAGTAGAGAGAAGGGTGAATGCTTACCTTTGTTATTAATATGTGGTTTACTTCCTGTTCATGACTTTTGTTACCCAGGTCTGTCCTTCTATTGAATAGTCTGAATGTCTTTCTGGCGTAGATTATACCAATCCTTATTTTAAACGTGAGCAAATACACAGTTACTCCACTGGAGAGGAAATATACCAACTAAAGAACTTCATGTTTTGAAAGAGCATAAAGAGGTTTTATATTGACTGGCTTTGCTTTTTGATAATGCTTTGTGGTGTTTTCTTATTGCGTGACTCCTTCAGGAAGGTGGTGGTGGTGTATGCAGAGAGAAATGTCTAGGGAACAAAAAGGCCCCTTTCTGCCAAAGCTGGAAGATGATGTTTTCTACTTCTCTTACCTCCCCTTCCAAAGGAGTTCAAGAGCACAGCTGACACTGACAGAAGAGAAAAATATGATTTATGATGACATCATGCTGTTTTGAGGAAGATTTTTTTTTTTTTTATGGTGTGTTGAAATAAAGAAACCGTGAATCATTGTTGAAGGAGTACTGGTTCAGGTTCTTCTCCCTTCCATCACTGCCACCCCACCCCTGCTTTTCCTTTTCTGTTTTGTCCATCTTTGGGGTTTAAAATCGATGCTAGCTACAGAGGTTTGTTAAATGTCCTTAAACACAGCTGCTTCATGTAGGTTCTTTTGCAAGAATCATCTCTGCCTTGTGGTTGGAGTCCAAATCCAGCTGCCACCAAACAGGGTTGGTACTGATTTACTGGCTCCAACAGTTCATTGCAAACTTTATTTGGAGGTAGTAAGTTTCCTTTGCTGAAGAATTGTAGCAGCCTCATCTGCTAGTGGAAGTTGGTTGTTTTCGAACAGCATTCCATTTATAGATATATGACTTATGTGACTTAGTTATACTGGCCTTTGTCTATCAGATGGTGTGAATGAGACCAGTCACAATATTTGCTCTGATAATGTCACCAGCAATTGAAAAGAATATAATAATGTATTAATAACATACAGGTGAATAAAATGCAGACAATATTCCAACATCAAATAGGTTAAAAAAAAAAAACAACTGTGGAGTTAGCTAGATCACACTAGTTTTACAGATAATGCTAGGAAATAAGGCAAAAAATTAGCAGGGAAGAGGTGATGACTTGGTGCAAGTCTGGGACTGTGACTTGAGCAAAATTCACAGGCCAACTACTGATATCTGCAGGAGCTCGCAGGCCAAGCATCTGTTGGCCGCTTGGGGTATAAATGATTCCAGAGAAGGGAGTATCACACAAAACTTGTATAAGCCTTTTCCTTCAAAGTTAGGTCAGAAATGGACATTTATGACTGCTTCATAAAGATCTTCCAGTTTGCTATAGTTCTTAACTCTAAGGAAACACAAAATATCCAGAAACAATTATGGAGATCTCAAAACTGGGGCTTAATAAATATTGCTTAGTCCTTCCATGGTTGATGCTAGTTAGCCAGTTGCATGCTGCCTAATGTCTGAGGGCCTCATGCAGCCTTTTTATTAAAAGAAAAGTATCACAGATTTAAGCAGCTGTTTATACAACACATCTGGTACAACCAAATTCAAGCCGACTGTGATGCCAGTGTTCATACTGAGTAACCCTTTGTTTTATGAATTTTTCTCTTTCCCTGTTGTGTAGATCGAGCCTTTGCTATAACGTAAGTATATAAACTTGTTTTCCAGTTATCTACCCTTGTGAATATGTTGTGTTGTTAGAAGGAAAGGCAGTGTTTATAGTGGGATAGAGCCTTTTCAGCAAACAGTTTGAAACTTGGAAATTCTGTGTTACATCAAGGCACAATACTGTTGCCCAGTTTGTCAGAAACCCAGGACACGGCTGGTGCAGCTGGGTCCACAGAAACAAAGCCTGGAGCCTTGTGGGTAAGTGGAAACCTTGACCGTGTCAAGGCTAGGGCTACAGGCTCGTAGGGAATTCCTGGTTAGTTCAGTGCAAAGCATTGACTCTCTTGCAGGGAGATAAAAACTAGTGTAGAATACTTCCTTTCCGCACAAAGCAAACACTGCCAGATGGTTGGGAGCCCTACCCTTCATTTCCCCTCACTTTGAGTAGTGGTGTGATATATTTGTAGTTCTAGAAAAGTTGGCTTGATTGATACGTATTTAATATGAGCTAGGCCTAAAACTTTCCCCAGTCTCCTTTTAACCTTGTTAGATTTCTCTGTGGTGGTAGTCTTCCCTCTATTTTGAAACAATTAAACTCTTGTGATATCAATTGATTTACACCTCAGCTTTGGGAAGCCTTTTTAGGAAACATGGGTAAACTTGTGTTTTTCTTGAGACATCACATGCTGTGGATGGAGCTGTGAAAACTGAGCCCTAGCAAACATTCAGTTATCCTGTAACTTATTCAATGGAATCTGTATAAAGACTATAGCAAGGTTAGTAAGAATCCTTTCAGCATCTATAGAGAACATGTACCAGCATAGCAGTAATACAGACTATCTGTACTACAGTGTCAAGGCACCTGAAATTGTGACTGCTTTTTCCTCCAATTAAATGATGGGCACTTTGCATGTGTTTAAGCATGTTCCTAATTGTAACATAGAAATGGAATTAATGTCCTTGCGTCAAGATCTTGGTGGTTTCCTGTACTCATGTTTCATGATGTTCACTCTCTACCCATGTTCTTTCTATTAATAGTGATAAAGTCACAGAGCAATTATACTCCCACAAGCTGTCCTTTAATAACCTTTGTAATTTGTCAGAGTGCATTAGGCCCTTGCAAATTTTTACAGACAAGCTATTGGTCTTCATGAACTCATAGAGTGCTCATCTGACTTGCCAAATTGCTGGTGGCTCAGAGGGGAGTTCACTGGAGTTTTAAGAAATATTTTGTACCTCTTTCTATTAGAGCAAATAATATTATACAAGATTAAAACCTGACTTTGCAACAATCAACAAACGATGTGCATTTGAACTGCTTCAGCCTTCTAGTCCTGCAAAGCTTATGTTTGAAGCTTTTGACTTGTCTTTGGATGTGAATGTGATTTATGTTAAACTTGAAAATGCTTAATAATGATGTTCATGTGCTGAATTATGGTGGTCTTATCATAAGCATGTATTTACAATCATAGAGTTACAGAATGGTTTGAGTTGGAAGGGACGTTAAAGTCCCTCCAATTCCAACCCTGGACAGGGACATCTCCCACTGGATCAGACTGCCTAAAGCCTCATCCATTGTGGTCTTAAATGTTACAGTTCTGCTGGTTCTGATGCTACAAGGATATAACAGTGCGATTCTATCTTCTCCAGTTATTTTTGTTTCTTAATTCAGCGTTGTACCTATCAACAACCAAGGTGGGTTCTTCCTAGTACTTTACCAGAATGAAGTGTATATTTTGGATTGGTATGTTTTTAGGTTACCTGCTATAAAGGAAAATACAGGAGGGGGTAAAAGAACAACTGCCTGTAAAACCAGTTAGCGGTTTGTAGACTGTCTTGTGTTAAGGATGAAGAAAAGTAATAGTTCTATTCTTGTATACATTTTCTTTCACTCCTGACATTGACCTTGAGTGGTAGAGAACTCAGCTGTGTAGGGTATGTATTGCATCTCTGCTTCAGGTGAAATCATGTTGAAGACTGATGGATCACACTTCCTTTGAAGATATATTTTTAGTGTGAGAGTGGTGAGGCAGTGGCACAGGTTGCCCAGAGAAGCTGTGGCTACCCCATCCCTGGAGGTGTTCAAGGCCAGGTTAGATGGGGCTCTGGCAGCCTGATCTAGTGGGAGGTGTCCCTGCCCATGGTGGAAGGGTTGGAACCAGATGATCTTTAAGGTCCTTTCCAACCCAAACTATACCATGATTCTGTGATACACGCTCCAGTATTCAGTTCATGGGTATACAAGGAAGCAGTTGAAGTGTATAGAAGCCAGTCAAATAAACCTCTTTTGCTGACCTCTGAATGGAACTGGGACATAATGGTCTATACAGTTTGTAATAAAAGTAGCCCGTGTGCTTTCCAAATACTTGGATGTGTTTGTGGTATTGTTACTCCTTGGGAAGTAAAGCTTTCACATGCTCTGCGTCCCGCACTTCTAGCTGTTCTGACAGAGTCAGACGAGAGACTATGCATGTTGTTAATCAATTATATAATTCACAAGGAATGCCTTTAAATTAGCAGGTAAGCAACCATTACAAAAAGTTATTGACTTTTTTTGACTATTTTTTTTAATTACTTATCCCACCTGTGCTGCTTTATTATTGCAACAAACTGGGTAAACTATCTGGTAAAGAGATGTCATTGTTGTGTTGATGCTGTTACATCTTTGCTGTTTCTGTTTCTTGCATAAATATTCAGATATAGCTGTTCTGCAGGAGTTCTGGCTCATTGTTGGGTTGTTAGTCTCAATATTGTGTGCATGGCTTTTATTTTTATTTTACAAATACCCACCTGGCAAACAAAGACAAGTATTTGTTGACGGATTAGGAAGGTTCAAGGTTCCTGAAGTTTGAACGTCCTGTGAAAAAGATAGGTTAATTTTTTTCACTCAGGGCATCTGTCTCTAGTAAGCTCATAAATTGCTCTTGAAGCCAGATAGAAAAATACTGAAGGCAACATCATATTTAAGAGTTTAAATGTGCTGATTGGAGTGTCTGAGAGTCTAACCTCAGGCAAAAGGTCTCCAGTCTTTTTGACTGATGTGGAATGAGCCACTGTTAATAATTTAGTTTTTAGACTTACTAAATGAAAAATAGGACACTCATAGCATCAGTATCACTTTTGATCTTCCGTACAAAATATGAACTCCTATTTTGATGTATGTTTCCATTTTTTACACTTAACTATTCTCTATTGTAGCCACTGTATATGATTTTTTTTTCTTAATGAGCAGTGATTTTATATCTACAGAACACATAGCTTACCCTGCGGGACCTTATGTTCATTTCTAGTCTGCTTTATTTGTGTAGTAAATAAAAAATGGATAACATGGCCATTAACCGCATGACTCCTGACCATGCTTGTGAGTGATCTGCTAAAGAGATTTAAATTAACCTAAAATGTGGTAATTTTTTTGTTTAAACTTAATCTGATTTTTTTGGGGGGTGGATGGGGGGGAAAGGAGCAGTTAAAAGAGATAATTTGGCAATTAATGTGACAATTTGTGGCAAAATCAGAACAACTGTCCACTTAGTCTGACAATGTAGTGCCATAAATGACTGATACTACAAACGGTGGAGGAAGGAACGGTGTAAGAAAGAATAAGGAGAGAATTTAAGCACAGCAAACTTCCTCTTCCTTCAGAAGTGTATCAGATGGTACCTTTGTTGAAGCAAGGTTTTCCATGGCTGTGTAAAATCAACCTGCCATAGGTTTAGGTCCAATCCTTGTCAGATGTCTCTCATTTTAATAGACAGAGGAGGTGAGAGGCAGGGCTGATTGACTCTAGAGTGTCTCCTGGAGTTTAAGGTGTTTTTTGTTTAATAAAGGTCTTGCATTGTGCTTTAATACAGGATTGATACATTGCATTTCAGAACTTCAGAGGCAATTTCAGCAATGATGTGTGTAGCAGAATATCCTAAAATGTTCGTTTTGTAGCCTGGGTGACCGTTTGGTAAGATTTGTTTTGTTAGCAAAATGTGATATCATATGTGCCCACGAAGGAGGTGAAATGTATTATTTTTGTTCTCTGAAAACATATATATTTTCCAAAATAACATATAGTCTTTAAAGATTTTATTGATTTTACAGATGAACACTAATTCTTTGTATTATTAATCAAAGACAAAACCATTTCTGGCCCCAAAATTACAAAGCTTGTTATGTACTTGCTGTACAGAGTTAAAATTCTCCTCCCTTTTTCCCAAGTAAATTGCAAATTAACACCAATAAATCACATTGCAGCAGTTCGTGAGAAGTGAAAGTATTTTAATAATTAAATAGTTCTTTTCAGTCTTCCCCCCCTTCCTTTTGTATGCAGTGATTTTCCAGACTCAAAATCAGCGTCTCATGCCAGCTACCTATAATATATAGTTGTTTCAAATCAGCTTTACTTACTGAGCTTGTTCTAGTAATGGAGCTCTGTCAGCAAAAAGCATATGCAGCAGCAAATGATGAACGATGGACTCGTGTCAAATGGAAGCTTGAAAGGTGCTTCTGTTGTGAGATGGATTAGTCTGAACCAGGAGTTCAAAACTCCTCAAGCGTAATTGTTTCAGAGAAAAGGTATCCCTGGATTGATGGGGGGGTGAGCACTGGGAGTGAGAGGAAGAACTGCTTCAGCAGATGAAAGTAAGGGATCGCTAATCCACAAGAAGGATGGGTTTTGTTGTCATGAGATTGCTTGCTTGATGTTGTAAAGGTTTAACTTTGTGTCAGTGAAGCGTACTGATACTTTGGGGTTTATTCTTGCAGAATTAGCAAGCTTAATTCCAATTATGTGGCTACTGGCAACAGTAATTTCCAAATAATCTGTTACATTTTTCATACGCTTCCTAAAAGCATTGGTTCTTGTTTCAGTAGTGATTGTGTTGACTGAAACCCCTCTGATCTACTACAAATACATAGAAAAATACCCCCCACCCTTAATGCATGAAACATATATCTTGTTAGTTTTTCATACACTGCCTAAAAATGTTGGTTCTAAGTAGGCATAACTGTTTCAATGCAAGACCTTCTTGTGTAAACTCTGTAAACTGGATTTTTATATAACTAGTATTTAATACTGAAGTTAGTTTAATGTCTTATGCTCTCATGTTGGTATTTTGCAAACTCATTGGGGAGAAAAAAATTACACGGGAAGAAATTCACATTAGGAATGAAACTTTTGAAATAGCAGGAATTTAACTTTTGAAATGTTTTTCCTGATTTTTAGCTAATGTTTTGGCGGTGGGTGTGCCACAAGAACGCTCATCAAAGGAATAATAATAATCAGGGAGGCTTTCACTGCTCCTCATTCTTTCCTGTTATGCCAGTTCTCCCTTCTCTTCTGCCTCTTTGCAATTGTTAGCCTTCATGTGAACTGAAAGGTACTTCAAAACACTGGAAGAAAATAGTCTGAAAGCTTCATGCGCATTTGCGTCCTCGCAAAGAGAAGGGAAGAAGTTGAAGACTTTTCCCACTGACAGGTGTGTTTGTGTGGCAGAGCAGTGAATGCTTTTGATGGCAAATCCACTTGCTTTTCTTCATTGTGCTCTTCTTTCTAAATATAATAGAAGGGGGAAAAAAGAGGTAAATTCTGACAACAAAAACAAAAATTCTCCATATAGTGGAAAGCTTGCTTTATTTATTTATTTGTCTAAAAAGAAGAAATTTATATTATTTCAGTGGCTATTTACTTTCTTTATGTGTAGGGGAAAAAAAGACAGCAGTGCCTGGGAGAGATGAAGGCACTCGAGAGTTATGTTCCTTATTATGCTACACAAATATTGTCACCTAATGATTGGTTGATGCAGAAATTGCATAGTGTTCCAGATTGCAAATTTTCCCTCTTTAAAACAATATAAACTGTTTGAGCCCCACCTTATAGAGCACAAAACTATTCTAAATGACTGTCCAGTTTTAAAAGTCTTTTCATATCTTTAAATCCTGTTGTGCAAGGATATTAGTGTGGCAAGTGTCTGTCATATTTATTTGCTTAGTTTATGATCTGACACCAGGCAGTAACTGAAGATTATTTTGCAGAGGTTAAAATGTTCCGATCTTTCGTTGTTGTCCTATGTTAAGCCATGCAGTGCAATCGCATCATATGGAATTGTAAATGCATCGATAGCACAGTCAAATCGAGCATGTGAAAGAGATTAAAAACAAGAGTTGAGAAAAATTTGACTGGGGCACTCATACAAAACTCCCTTCTATTTAATATGAAAACACAAAATGTTTTTTAAAAAACAGTTACCTAGTTTGGTTGTAATTGAATTCACTTTTTCTTTCCATTAACAGTGGAAACAATTTGAATGATGGTAAAAATGGTGCTGAAGTGAAGTCTAAACTTGTGTAGACAAATGTTTGACAGAATTGCTGGGATATTCATCCATGCAGGAAATGGAAACAGATGCTGTGTAAATTGTGCTGCAGACTAAAACTTGACCCAATAGCATAAAGCAGCCTTCTCCAGGAACACTCGTGATCAAACTAAAATGGGCAGAAAAAACAAATGTGTAACTGCAGAAAATAGGTTACTCCGAGTGTGAAGTGAGTGGAAAGCAGGTTTAATCCAAACTAGTTGTCCTTTTCTGCCTCAAAGTGATTTCAGATAGATATGTTGTAAGCTGGGGAGGGACGCTTGATTGGAGAGGGCCGTGGCGGGAGGGAGGGGAACGGTTTAAGATCAAAGAACAGATTAAGATGAGATTTTAGGAAGAAATGTTTTCCTGTGAGGGTGAGGAGGCACTGGCCCAGGTTGTACAGAGAAGTTGTGGCTGCCCCATCCCTGGAGGTGTTCAAGGCTAGGCTGGATGGGGCTCTGAGCAACCCGATCCAATGAGAGGTGCCCCTGCCCATGGCAGGGGACTTAGAACTGGATGGGGTTTGAGGTCCCTTCCAACCCAAATCATTCTATGGTAATTGCATACAAGAAAGTATGCAATATTGCTGTGATGTGTAAGTGTAAATCGCAGTCAGGCTTCAGCATCAGTGAGGTTACTGCAAAATTTTAATTGCTGCCTATATGGCAGTGATAAACCTGTTAGTCCAGGAGCGCTGCTCAGGAGCCATGGTACCCAACAGCAGGCATTCTTGTGGTGGAAAAAAGAAAGATCTGAGCAGCCAAGTCTTAAGGCAGGAATGAAAACCCTTGGAGACGGGACATTTTAGCCCGTGCTGTCTTTTTAGTGCTGCCTTTACAAAAAAGCAAGTGTGACCTGAAGTTCCACTGCCTTTGTCTCATGTGAAACTGTACTTCGCAGTATTTCAGATTATTTCAGAAATGGGTGGTTTGCCACCCCTCCCCCATTGCTTCCTCTTGATGTTCAAGCTATAAACCAGGGCTATGCCTGAATAGAGCTGGTCCCAGATGCTCTGCCAGCATGTGACTGTGTGCCTCAGCTTTATCATTCCTGCTAACTGACCCTTTTACTAAAAGTTTAATAGGGGATAAATTCACATGTGAATTCATAATCCCCTCAGTTGGGCCAGAAGGATTCCTTAACAAGCAGGCAACAAAGAGAATCTTATGCAGCCAGACTTTCTTATTCCTCCTCCTTCTCATTCTTTTTCCAAATATACTAGGTAGACTATTTCAAGTAGGTGTCTTTAGCTGTAATCCCAATATTTATTCGTGCACAACCTAAACAGACAAACGCAATACATTCAAGGTGGCTTTCAGAGCAGCTCTGTGTATGGAATGGAATACATTTTTGAGCTTTTAAGTACAATCACTGGAAATACTATAACTTCCAAATATTTATTACTTAGTATTTCTATTTATTAACTTAAAAATTATGCTTTCATAGCATATCACACCTCTTGAATCCTAAATGAAGTATTTGTTGTGTGACATTGTTTCATGGGGAATTTTTTGTTATTTCAGCATTTTGTATATTGTTTGCTATTCTTTTGCCTGTAAACACAGGTACTGCAAAGATTTTTAGTAGGAAACATTTTTAATCGACTTTGTTAGTGGCATTTTGAGTTTGACAAAAGAAAATTGTGTCTCCCAATGTTCTCTTAAAGAGCCACAAAGTGATATCATCACTTTAATACATTTAAAAGCTTCATGGTTGCAACATTTATTGAGTAATGCTCATTGAAAGAGTATTATGGATGTCTGGAGGCTTTGTGCTTTTATGAAGAGGATGCTGCTTTTTGTGTCCTCTATGAAATAAAGCTTATTTTTTTAATTTCATATTGTACTTCTGGCATGGACAATTGGGGTTTATACATAATCTCTGTACAGTACTTTGTTTTCTGAACCAAAACCTATGCTAGCATGAAATGTCCTCAGAAGTTTGTGTTTGAGAGCTGCTTAATTTTCCTTAATTTCATTGTATGTTCCAACAAGGTCTTGTAAAGAGATGCTGACTCTGGTTAAATCTTCCCTCTCCTATCAGTAGGCAACTGCTTTTAAAGGATGTATTTTTCCTGTCAGATCTGTCACATTCAAGAGGTCTTGGTAACTTCAGAACTCATCATTTCCTTAGTGGCACCAGTAAAAGGTGGTTTTGCTTTGTTAAGCTTCAATGGAAGTGGGATGTGACCATCTTTGGCAGGGAGAACTCGGTGTGAGTATTCTGTCTTAAGGGACAGAGGAATATGTGTGTATGTAGGGGTCAGGGGTATAGAAGAAGGTGTACTTGGAATTGACAGCCAGGCTGTAAGAAAGTCAACTGTGTGATGTCTCAGAAATTAGTAGTGAGGTGTTGCTGGCAGTTCCTTCCTTCCTTCCTTCCTTCCTTCCTTCCTTCCTTCCTTCCTTCCTTCCTTCCTTCCTTCCTTCCTTCCTTCCTTCCTTCCTTCCTTCCTTCCTTCCTTCCTTCCTTCCTTCCTTCCTTCCTTCCTTCCTTCCTTCCTTCCTTCCTTCCTTCCTTCCTTCCTTCCTTCCTTCCTTCCTTCCTTCCTTCCCTCCTTCCCTCCTTCCCTCCTTCCCTCCTTCCCTCCTTCCCTCCTTCCCTCCTTCCCTCCTTCCCTCCTTCCCTCCTTCCCTCCTTCCCTCCCTCCTTCCCTCCCTCCCTCCCTCCCTCCCTCCCTCCTTCCCTCCCTCCTTCCCTCCCTCCTTCCCTCCCTCCTTCCCTCCCTCCTTCCTTCCCTCCCTCCTTCCCTCCCTCCCTCCTTCCCTCCCTCCCTCCCTCCCTCCTTAATTTGAAAGGAGCTTTTTGTATTTTGTAATGATGATTGAGGTCTGAAGGAAAAAATCCATCAAATATGGGGAACATTTAACAGCTGTTGTTAATGTCTTTGAGCACCTGCATACATTATCCAGAATCACAGAACAACCAGGTTGGAAGGGACCCATCGGATCTTCTAGTCCAACCATTCCTATCGAACACTAAACCAAGTCCCTCAATACCTCATCCACCCGTGCCTTAAACACCTCCGGGGAAGGTGAATCAACCACCTCCCTGGGCAGCCTATTCCAATGCCCAATGACCCTCTGCGTGAAAAACCTCCTCCTAATCTCTAGCCTAAATCTCCCCTGGTGGAGCTTGAGGCCATTCCCTCTTGTCCTGTCCCCTGTCACTTGGGAGAAGAGGCCAGCTCCCTCCTCTCCACAACCACCTTTCAGGTACTTGTAGAGAGTAATGAGGTCTCCTCTCAGCCTCCTCTTCTCCAGGCTCCATGGTGGTTCACATTCAGATGGGTCATAGCACTAGCCAGCTCCTGGCTGTGGTGAAAATGTAAGATGGTAAAAAGATGACTCAGTTGAAAAGTATAACAAAGCTAGGTTTATTTTTTTTTCTGTTCTTAATTTATTTTATTTTTAGCTCTGTGACAAAGTGTTCATAATAACTCAGTGTTTGGGACCAAGTAAGATGCTCCTCTCCATTTACAAACGAAGCTGTAGAAAATAGAGACAGTCTTGGGACTCGTCTGAGCTCCGTTCCAAACTCTATTCCATTCTTTCTGTTCAGGAAAAATCAACATGAGATAAGAGAGCCACATGCCCCTAAATACTGTATTTTAGTTGACTGAGGAATTGTTGCCTCAGAAAAGCAGCCTTAGCAAACATGGAATTTGGACTTCTTTGCAGATTAGAATTGAGCAAAAAACATTGTCTGCAGCATCCTAGCAGTCATTGAAAAACCATAGGTGCTTGTGTTGTTGAATCTTCATTTTGTTCTTGTACACTCATTGATTTCTAAATACTCAAATTTATGGTTGGGACAGAAATATTAAATGTTTCTGTTTTCAGGGCATTTTCCTTTGTATTTAGTACTGTAAATAGAATGCCTGGTAAGTTTACCTTACTGTGAAGGTATGATTTACATTCATAAGTGTTAAATGATATATGGGCTTTCAGTATGAAAGTAATAAAGGCAGTTTGGGTAATTATTTATGAAAGTGATTGTTACATTAGTAGGTTATACTGGCTTCTTAAATGATAAACATTTCTACTTCTGTGTAAGACTTCAATTCTAAATGTACAGCAGTGTTCTAAACTGCTTGAAAGAACTGATTAAAATCTTCCCCAGAAATTAATGCCACTGTATTTCTTATAGTATGTCTGGAGTTAACAGTGATTTGCATTGATGGGTAGAAGAGTTATCAGTCCCACAAATACTGTTAAAGCCATAGACTTATGAGAAGGTTAATTATTAATTAATTTCCTAAATCAAAGAAGAATATTCTTCCAAGAATATGTGGTGTTCGAAAAAAAAATAAACCAAATGTGTCTTTACACACTCGAAGTGGGATGCAGTTACTCCTTGGGTGTTTAAAGTATTCATGGGGTTGTTTGTCCCAACAAGTGTCCCTGGGTATGGTTGAAGGAGACAGTCTGGTATCTGGAACTGCTGCTGTTCATTTTCCCTTGGATATATCAGGCAGAACTGAGATCACATCCATTTTAGTGTTTTTGTTTGGAGCAGCAGTGTTTATCCCCCAGAAGTTCACACTTCCTGACCATTCCACCATAAAGGGACTGAAGCACATGCAGGCTAGACTGGCTTGGAGAAAACTGGACTAAACTGAAAGCTGTGTTCTGGATTTGCACAGAATGAGCTTTAACCTCTAGTGAAGATATAATTATTGAGGGCTTTGAACATCTTCAGACCATGTGAGGGTAGTGGCCTTGAAACTCTTATCACACTTTTTACGGAAATGATTTAGTGGGAGATACATGATGAATCAAGAAGACTTCATCTGCCATGAGTCCAGTCTGTCAAGAAGTGTCTTGAAGGATTATTGGGAATGTGAATATAATGATAGCTTTCTGTTTCAGGCAACTAAGTTGTATTTAGACCAGAATTGCTTTATTATTGTGCTGGGCAACACATCCTAGCTTGTTAAGTAATTACTACAAATATACATGCGTTGCTACATTCCTCCAGGACAGTGAGCATCGACTTCACTTTATTACTGTATTATTAGAGGCTGGTAGGCCACTTAAGGCCTTTCTTGTCCTCAAGTTGCACCAGGGGAAGTTTAGATTGGATAGTTGGAAAACTTTCTTTACTGAAAGAGTGGTGAAACAGTGGAAGAGGCTGCCCAGCGCAGTGGTAGTCTCCTTCCCTGGAGTGGTTCAAGAAGCGTATAGATGTCGCACTTCAGGACCTGGTTGTAGGCATGGTGGAGTTGGGCTAAAGGTTGGACTGAGTGATCATAGAGGTCTTTTCCAACCTTAGTGATTCTATGAGTCTGTGATATGCATGTAAGTTGTTTATCTGGGGTGCACGCTTTGTTGCAGTGATGAATGTCACAATAGAAAAGCATGCAAGAAAATTCGTGATGTATACTGTGCTACTTGCAACTTAAATGGGCCTTCTTCCAGCTTTTTGTTCCTTAGGGCAAGCAAGTTGTTAACAGTAAATTACATTCTGCCTGCAGTTTTAGTAGTGCCTCTTATGCCAGAGGATTATGAAGCTTTTTAAGTAGCAGTCACTTTGTCTGTACTCATTGCATCCACCTTTGAAAAGCAACAAACCAACTGAAAGTTCTAAACAACCAAAGAAACCAAATTAATTTAATTAATCTTCTAAACCTTTCTCCTTCGGTGATGAAACCAATTTTTGCAAAGCTCCAACATCATTCTTTCAAAATGGAAACATCTTGGTTGTTGCCATCTGTGTTTTAGAGTGTGTTAAACCCCTCTTCTGCACCACGTCACAGCCTTTTTATAGGCACTGTGTTTCTCTGGGGGTATGGCACTTTGCCAAAGGCCAAATATATTGCCAGTAAAATGGTGCTTTACAGAACTTTTGTGGAAATCACACTTCCACTCTTTTATTCCAACTAGTTTTTCTTTATTTGACCCACTTCTTTAATTGCTGTCAGTGTAGCTGGTTCATACTATCCACACAATAGCACAAAAATACAATTTGATACGCTAATCTTGATAAAGGGGCAATACGCTCATGATCTACCTTTCATTTATCATGATACAAAGCTTTCTGAAGAATTCTGTTTCCTGTTACTAATACTGAATTTAATTTGGTATTTGTTACCTAATGAATTTTTAACCTCATTCAAATAAGTATAGATCAATTTTTGCCTTGTTTTTCTTCCATATACAGTTTTTACAATAGCAATATATTAGAGGTAGCTTCACAGTTTAAAGGGTTTTACATCTTTATCATGTTGTCGATAATGGCTTAAAAGCACTGCCCAAATCATGCTGCAGTATTCTGTACTAATAAAATTGGATTTGATATTTAAGTTAAGGCTATTTTTTTTTTAACATTTTGGTTCTAGGGCTGTAAACTAATTTGCAAGGGGTATGAATGGACAACAAAGTGACTGTGGTATTGAGTTAAAGCATGAGAAGTTTGTTGTGTGTTTTATAATGTACGTTTAGATGGTATGACTTGTTCTCTTGTGAAAGCAGCCTATGCTCTGCTAGCTAATGGTTTGTCTTCCGACACAGCTACTGTTGTGCTGCTCTTCAGGAAAGCGCATGGAAACAGAGCAGAAGTCTTCCTGCTACTTTTAGACATCCGGTTTGTTTACTGTGGCTGGTAATAACACTGTCTTGAATTTCTGTTCTTTATTGATTTTTTTTTTTGTGTGTGTCTGTGATGGTGAAACAGCTAGGAAAAGTGTATGGTGAGAAGATGCAGTCATTGTGCTGCAGCAAGTGGGCAGCTTATTTTCTTTCAGTGTTATATTGCAACTTTTCTAGCACTATTACGGTCATCTGTAGTTGTTTGGGTGTCTGGTATGCATTATTTCTAGCCTTTTTAATGAAATATTACAGTTACTTACTATGACTACTGGTTTATAGTGGCTGTAATCCCTGAATGTTGTCTGTTAGTGTAGTTTAGGACCACTTTGTTACAGCATTAGCCACCTTCTGGTTTGCATCAAGGTGGCTGTCTAATGGATCATTAACTGCTAGTGAGGCCTGGGTTCTTGGGGACTCTCTGGGTCTAGCATTTGTGGTACGAGAAGTAAAGCCCATAGAGTATGCAATCTGAGTGTACTGAACCCTGTAGCAGTGTAAAATGGAATTACGCTGTCCTCTTATTATCTTGATTGTGCTATAATGCTCTGTTGCCACAAGTTCAGCGTGTGTTTTAGATGCTCTGGATGGGCAGGTGTTGATGAAGCAGAGAATTCTGAAGCAATTTGGTCAATGAGGCCTTCCACTTGGGTCATTCAGAGGATGGGGAGAGGTGATACACAATGCCTTAGGAGTGTTCAGGTATTTGTAGACATCTAAATATTTGTTTGTCTTTGTCTCCATTCTTGTTTCTGAGATTGCAAGTGATCCATGTGGTTTTTCCACACGACAGTTTGAGATGTCTCTACCTGTATTTTAAAATTCAGCTGTGAGACTTCTGCCTTGGCTCTCTGACCTTGCTGAAATTCTTGTGTCAGCTGATATACAGTAAATGTCACAGTTAAAGATACAACAGAGATTTTTACTACAAATTGCTGCCATGGTTTATCAAATATTAAGTTGGCACTTTTGCTTAGGTTAGGATTTCATTTAGCTGCTTTTTAATTTCCAAAATGACAACATGTACTGAAAAACACTGCTTAAGTCCCTCAAAATATGAGTTAGCATGAACTGTGAAATCATAATTACAGAGTTGAGTCTTAATTGCAATGAGATCAAAATATCAAAGCATTAATGCTCAAGTAACAAAGATCTATCAGTGTTTGGCATATACCAATCCTCCCAAGACCTTTCTTGGAGACAGAACCACTCCTTCAAGCAATGTGTATGATGAGATATAAATTGGGACAGTAGACTGTAGGTGCTGCAATCTGCTTAAATTGAGGTAAGTTTGTTCATGTTGGTTTTGACTGATGTGAGAAAGCATGTATACAGTTTACTTTCAGCAAATTCTGTGGCTCAGTTATTTGGCTGGTTCTCTCAGTTGAACGTGCCATTAGTTTATTTGTAGTTGAAAGCTGGCATATTTATTATAAATAAATTAGAAGGATAATGCCAGTTGTTGATACATTTTGGGGAGAAGGAAGGCTGAAAGAAGAGATGGAAACAGGAACTAAAATAATATTTAGGAATGTCAGCTTTTTCAGAGCTGGGGGTTTGGAGGAAAAGGGAAGTTGAGTTTAATTAGCTGTAACTGCCTGCCCTCATGTTACTGAGCACATGGTCTTGAACAAGTGACAATTCTCAGCTGCACCCTATTGCTCCACAGTTTTAATTGCATCAGGATTTCGTTACCAGACTAGCACATACAGCTGTGCTTCAAAAATTTGGGATTTGTAGTGCTCTCATTATCTGCTAGTATTGAATTATGAATATATTCTGTCACTGTTAGATTTTCCTAATCTGTAAAATTACTTCAGTGTAAAAAATGTTATTGTTCATGTGTGTGTGATAATTACAAAATGGATAAACTGAGCATTGCTGCTTGACTTCAAGGAGTTCATTTGGCCCTTTAGGCACAAGCCCTGGACTCTAAGCAGCAGCAAATTACGCTGTTGTTGTTTTGCCTCCTCTCCCTCCATTAGCATCATTATTGTTCACAGTACATGATAAATCAACCACGGGAGCTTTCGTGTTGCCATAATGTGACATTACCTATCAGCTTGTCAAGTCTGTGTTGACTCTGCACCTTTTAGGCTGTATATGTCTTCAAAGTCTAGTGCCAGTTCCTTAGTCAGCTCCAACTAATTTCAGAGTGGAAGGGAAACTTTACTGGAGTGCTGTTTGGGATCTGCTTTTTAATCCTGGTCTGTTTAATGTTTGCCTCCTGACATTCTAGGCCAGACATCATTTTAATGGTATGTGTGGTGATAAAGCCAATAAACTGTCAAGATGATTGATAATCTAAGCATTATAGCAATATGACTTTCCTGTTCTCCTCTGTGCTTGAGATGATGGTTTCCAAATTGAATTCTTACAGTGTGCTGTATGCCTGTTGGAGTGGTTGGAAGGAGTGAGCACTCGCTAATGCGGGCTTTTAGGCTGCTGTTATTATTGGAAGCACTTTTAATTTGGGAAATGTTAAGTGGGAATTCTACCATTGGTAGGCTTGGTCCCTGAATTTTGGAAAATCTGTTATTTCTCTGGCCACCTGGGATGCATCTCAAAATTTCTTGTGGACCATCCCTTTATCTGTACCGCCTTTTAACAAGAGAACGTAGTGCAATGCAGTATGTGCAGGGCTCCTGGATTCCCTTAAGCAAATTCAGCAGCCGTTCTTCATCATTTTAATTGAAAGACATTGATCAGACTTGCTCAGTTTTATTTTGGGGAGCTTGTAGGCAATTGATATGGATTATTTTTGCATGATGATAAAAATGAATGGTTTTCATCTTGTACTTTTGTGCTGGCCTGGACAATGACAGGACCAGGACAAAAGAATGATGGATATTTGTGTTTTGGAATTGCTCTGCGTGTCGTTCCTCCCCCCCCCCTTTTTTTTTTTCTTTAATTTTGCCAGTTCATCAGTTTCCTGGTTGTATTTATTTTGCTTTAAACCGGAAGTTAGCTCTCTTACACTGGCTGAGGAAATTCTGCACAAGCAATCCTCATCAATATATGTAGAATCATAGAACAGAACCCTAGAATGGTTTGGGTTAGAAGGGACCTCAAAGCCCATCTGGTTCCAAGCGCCCTGCTGTGGGCAGGGACACCTCCCACATGGATCATGGTGCTCAAAGCCCCATCCAACCTGGCCTTGAACACCTCCAGGGATGGGGCAGCCACGGCGTCTCTGGGCAACTTCTGCCAGTGCCTCCCCACCCTCCCAGTAGAAGGTAGATGGAGAATAGGTGGTGGCAGATATGATGGCCAGATTAGATTTGATTGCTTACTCCTTTAAATCATGTTTCTCACCAATGCTGAGTCAATTCATCTCGCCTGAGAAAAACAATTCTAATTTGGCCTGTTTTTCTCAGCTTAAAGACTTCCCAATGCTGCATTGATCTGCTTTGCATTAAGAACTGTATAGGAGAGTAATAGAATGATAGAAGCAAAACCTGAATTTGTAATGTAAGCAGAAGGCCTTAGACATGCAGAGAAGGATGCTCAGAGGAGGCCATGGAGGTGATCTGGAGTATCTCCTGTACAAGGACAGACTAAGAGAGTTGAGATTGTTCAGCATAAAGAAGAGAAAGCCCTGGGGAGACCTTATAGCAGCTTCTGGTACTGGAGAGGGCTCCAGGAAAGCTGGGAGGGGCTCTTGATCAGGGAGTGAAAGGATGGGATGAGAGGCAATGGTTTTTAGGCTAAAAGAGGATAGATTGAGATGAGATCTTAGGAAGAAATGGTTTCCTGTGAGCGTGGGAAGGCCCTGGCACAGGTTACCCAAAGAAGTCATGACTGTTCCATCCCTAGAGGTGGCAGATTGGATGGCACTCTAAATGCCCTGATTCAGTGGGTTGAATTGGATGGGCTTGGAGGTCCCTTACAACCCAGACTATTCCATGATCTGTGATCCTGTGATTAAAACTGACTTTTACTTTACTGGCATGTTATGTACTGATAGGAAAGAAAAATATCTGTAGTGGCACTATTGACTATTGCTCATATGTTGTTTCTGTCATGTCATAATGATGGAGAGGCCTTATATTTGATTATTTAATAGCTTTAAAATTTGTATTTCTTTGGCCAAATATGTCTGTGGTAATCAAACAATTACTAGGATCACTTAATGGGATAAATTTGTACTGTAGCTGATTTTGCGTTTTATATGATTTGAAAAAAAACAAGGCATGCCTGGAGATGTTCCAGTTAAATTTTATGTGTAACTAGACACTATTTTACATGAAAGGGGAAGAAATACAGCTTTTTTAAAATCTCACTATCTATACACCATATTCTTATTTATCCTTGAGTGTCTATAAAATAATGTAGGCAGCCCCTTTGTAACTCTTGTAGGAGGCAGCGTGTTAAGCATTCAGCTGTGGAGGTAATGGCGATTGTGCAGATTTGAGCATTGCTTGTGTATTCATTGCTAATAGCTACCCCTCGTTGAGTCAATTTGTACTGTGGGCTTTTTCCTTCAGATGACAGGGATATTTGGTGTAGATATTATTTCAGCCATTTTGCCCTAGGGAAAACATGAGTAATTTATAAATAAAATACATATAAAAATAGGGGAAGTCAAATGTAGGTTTTGCACAACAAAGTTGCTGCTAATCTCGGTACTGTGATGTGGAGTTGAATTACTTTTAGTTACTGATTTATGAGCTATTTATTTTAGATCTAGGAGTTGGATAAATTACTGTAAGTTGTGTAGAAGAAAAGTCCCAGCTTGGGTCTCTGATCTGTAATAAAATGGAGCAAGAAAAGTCTTCATCTTTTTTTCTGAGTGTTTGGGTATACATTTCCAGTCAATTCTACTAATCCAGAACATTGAGGGTGGTTTTTATGTGATGTGGAGCTCAAACTTAGCTCCATGTACCTGGGTAAATAGGAGAGCTTGCAGAAAACTGGTTGGTTGTGGGTTTTCATTGTTTCTTTTTTGAATTTTTAAAAAATTCATAGAATCATAGGATGGTTTGTGTTGGAAGGGACCTTAAAGCCCATCCAGTTCCAAGTCCCCTGCCATGGGCAGGAACATCTCTCACTGGATCAGGTTGCTCCAAGCCCCATCCAACCAGGCCTTGAACGCCTCCAGGGATGGGGCAGCCACGACTGCTCTGGGCAACCTGGGCCAGTGCCTCCCCACCCGCACAGCTATTGTATAAACACATTTAAAAATCAAGAACATTGTGCACCAAAGCACACATTTTGTACCTCTTGAACAGTTATGTGAATTTCAATTAAGAACAGGAAAATAATATTTCTTTTTAAAACATCTTTTTGATGAATTTTCAAATTTCCCCCCACTCTCTGGAGCAGGGATCTCTCTTGCTGCTTGTCTGGAGTAGGGAATTTCTACAAGACCTTTCTAATTCTGCATCTGATCTGTTATACTTTAATGCTGTTATTTAGGCTATTTGTTACCTTCTGCTTGTTTTAAAGTGAGAGATCCCCACTTAAATGAAGGCGCTTTTTTTTAGGTTCTTCTATTTTCTTCTTTTCTTTAGGTATTATTTTATTGTAACAATAAAATAAATAATTATTTTCCTTTAGGTCTTTTCTGTGGGTTTTGTCTACTTCGTGGCCTCTGTGTTGTCTACAGTTCAGAAACATTGAGAACGTGTCTGTGTTGTATTTCTGCAATATTTTCGGAACGCTGTGGAATAACCTCCAAAATAAATTGTTTTCAGAATGTTTGCATATTTTAAAGAGCTGCAAAATGAGAGGAAGTTATACAAAGTGTCTTTAAATGGCAAAGGATCTGCTGACAGGTAGGGCTAGAATGGTCTGGGAAACCTTGAAATTATGTTCCCAGTTGAAGCTCCCCTTAGTGATTAGCTAGATAAGTGCTCTCATAAAAAAAGGAAAACCACAGTTATTTCATCTTCTCTTTTAAAATGAAAATTAAAAATAATTACATAGGATTCTATGAATTATAAATAATTGATCAGAATGTATACAAATAGTTGTAGAAAGACTACCTAAAGCATGGGAAGTCATTGAGTGAATCCATTTAGTGGGAAGGAGATGTTTAGGTTGGACATTAGGAAATAATTTTTCACAGAAAGGGTCACTGGGCACTGGAAGAGGCTACCCAGGGAGGTGGTTGATTCACCTTCCCTGGAGGTGTTTAAGGCACGGGTGGACAAAGTGCTAAGGGGCATGGTTTAGCATTTGATAGGAATGGTTGGACTTGATGATCCGGTGGGTCTCTTCCAACCTGGTGATTCTATGATTTTATGATGTGGTAGTTGTGTCCATTTCTGGGTCTTGTGAAGATCCCATGCAGTCTGGTTCTTACAGAGACCAGCAATGCTTGTGTTTGGGTGATGTGTCCACAGTAACTCTGTTCAACTCTCCTCCACTGCCTAGCCCTGTCTTGTTTCTTCCAGGCCTAAAGACGTGTTTAAATTACGTAGGGTGCTGCAGAATCTCATCTGGGAAGGTGATAAAGCAAAAGAACGCTTCTTTTCTAAAGGAAGATCTAGAGGAAGAAGGAATTTGGAAAATACTCCCCACTTCCCTTTTCAAGTTAACTGATTCATTTCTTGATGTGGCCAGTTAAGAGAACTGTGAATTTGGTACTTGGCTGCTTTGTGGCTGTGCATTTCTCCTGTAGTTTTCCTCCATGCTCTTTAACTGTTTGGATATTGATCTGCCTGTGCTTAATAGCTTAGAAACACTCTGAATGCAATGTAAGGATTAGAAAACTATGCCACTAAAACCAAAAGCATTGAATATGCATCATAGAATTGTGGAATGGTTTGGGTTGGAAGGGGTCTTAAAGCTCGCTCAGTTCCAACCCCTCCCACTGGATCAGGTTGCTCCAAGTCCCATCCAGCCTGGCCTGGGCCACCTCCAGGCAGGGGGCAGCTGCAGCTTTCCTGGGCAGCCAGTTCCAATGTTTCACTGCCTTTATCATGAATATGCATTCTTCTCCCTGTGATTTATTTGTAATTGAAATTTATGGTACTGGTCATGTCTTAAAATTATGGGTAGTGATTCTGAGTGCTTTTTATATGTCTGGAAAAGCATGAAGGATACACGAACATGATTAAGGGAACTATATTAAATTGCTTACTTTGCAAAATTGTTCACCAATTATTGAGTTAGAATATTTAGACTCCATACATAGGAGGAAAACTGGATATGGTTCAAAGTAAACAGAAAATGCTGTGTTTGGCTTAGCTGATCAATAGAAAAGAGAAAGTGAACATGGTTTTGCTTTACATTTAAAGAAACCCCTTTCCATAAATTGTCAGGCACGGGGGGTTTTTTGTGTCAGTCAAAATAATTTTGCAACAGAGCATGAAAATGGAAGACAGAGAATCTGAATGGTTCTGCTTTAGAACCATACTGAAAGTTTTTTGTTTTATGTAAATAGAGATTGATGGAACATTTTACACAGAGTGCAGGTTTTTGACAAAAAGTATTGATGGTTGCTTTCAGTAAGTGTTACTGGAGATGACAGAACATTGCATTTTAAGATGAATTACACTAGAAACTCCCTCTTTGGGAATGTCATACATTTTATTTCATCTGTTGTTTTGAGAAAGAATGACTAAAGTCATAAATACCACAGACTGATCTCTCTTTCCTTAACATCTTATAGATCTTGCATTAACTGGCTGTGCTTACGAGAAGTTATGTTAAAAATAATTAGGTAGATGCATGTTTTTTGCTAAAATCTGCCGTAATGTACTTCATGGGTGTTTAACTGTTAGTGTATATTGGTGCTAATCCTAAAAGAATGGTCCTTTTGATTTTTATATTGGCTTATATTTAAACTTTCAGAAGAACAGAATTCTTTATCTGGTGCATTTGGAGGCAAACTAAATTTAGAGGTCTGGTGTGAGTAGCAGGAGACTTGTTTTTGCAAAGGCAAGTTGATCAACGGTACAGAACTCAAGTGCTAATTTTTCAATTAACACTTCCAAACCCACTTAAATGGTCTATAAAGAGAAGAGGTTTTCAAAATATTTTGTCCTGCTGCTATGTGTAGTTTTGCCAAAGTCTCTCTTGAAGCAATAAGAGAAAACCAGACATATGGGATGACTGTATTCCTAGAACTGCAACTGCAGGTGGGGTTTGGATAGTGAGATGGGATGATCTAGGTCAATGGGAGTTGTAAGTGGTACATAATAGAAAATGAATTGTGTTTTATACATCCATTTTAGAATATATACAAGTTTTAAAATCATCTTGTGGTTAAAATTCCTGAGGATGATGGCTATCCTAGAATCTTTCCCTAGGCCACACCATCCTCAGAAAAAGATAACATCCTCCATTAAGAAGAAGAGGAAGGTGATTGTTGTAGGGGACTCCCTCCTAAAAGGAATGGAGGGACCCATTTGAAGACCTGACCCTCTCCACAGAGAGGTCTGCTGTGTACCAGGAGCATCAGTGAAGGAGGTAGCTAGAAAACTTCCTTCCCTGGTCAACGAGACAGTCTACTATCCTCTGATTGTAGTCCAAACTGGTAATGATGATTTAGTAAAAAGAAAGACCAAAGTCATCATGAAAGACTTCAGGGCCATTGGGAAAATGATGGAGGGCTCTGGGGCACAGGTAATGTTCTGCTTCATCCCAAGGCTAAATAGAGAGGACCTGGAAGTTACAAAGAAGAACTCAATTAATGCCTGGCTCTGAGCCTGGTGTGAGGAAAGGGGCTTTGGCTTCTTTGATCAAGGAGTGGCTTGTGCACCCACTGACATTGTTGCTAAGGTTGGGACACAGGGGTCTCCTAGCAGGGCTAAGGCCCTTGCTAAAAACCTAGCTAAGCTCATAAATCGAACCTTAAACTAGATTCGGAGTGGGAGGGGACTGAGACCAGGCTAGGCAGGAGCGAGCCTGGATGTGGGGCACTAGGGATTCAGAGAGGGTGTGCTGGTGAGGAGCACCAGCACATCACCACACAGAAAGTGGGGGAGAATGCACCTCAGAGTGGTAAGGGAGATATGGGCACTCTGGTACAAGCTACTCCAGTTAACAGGCAATTGGGAACAAACACAGTTCCCTCTAAGAGGGCTGAAGGCTCGGCAGCTCAGCTGAAGTGCATTTACACCAATGCACACAGCATGGGCAATAAGAAGGAAGAGCTGGAAGCTGTTGTAGGGCAAGGAGCCTATGATGTTGCCATCACGGAAACATGCTGGGATGACTCATATAACTGGAGTATAGGTATGGTGGGGTACAGACTCTTCAGGAGGGATAGGAAGGGTAGGAGAGGAGGTGGAGTAGCCCTCTTTGTAAGGGAGGACTTGGACACTGTTGAGATGGATTGTGGCGATGAGGAGATTGAGTGCCTGTGGGTTAAAATCAGAGGAGCCCATAAGAGGTAGATTTTGTGTTGGGAGTCTGTTACAGGCCACCCAGACAAGGAGAAGCAGCTGATGAGCTCTTCTATAAACAGCTGGGGGTAATCTCTAGACCAATGTCACTTGTTCTTGTGGGAGACTTCAATCTCCCTGATATCTGCTGGAAGTAAAATAGAGCAGAAAGGAAGCAGTCTAGGAGGTTTCTGGAGTGCGTGGAAGACAACTTCCTTGCACAGCTGGTGAATGAACCAACGAGGGAAGGTGCCCTTCTGGGCTTGCTGTTTGTGAACAGAGAAGGCTTTGTGGGGATGTGGCAGTAGGAGGATGCCTAGGACTAAGTGATCACGAGATGATAGGGTTTTCTGTTCTAGGTGAAGTGAAGAGGGTAGTTAGCAGGACAGTAGCATTAAATTTCCAGAGGGCAGACTTTAAACTCTTCAGAAGGCTGGTTGGCAAAGTCTCCTGGGAGACAGTTCTTAAGGACAAGGGAGCCCATGAGGGCTGTGAGCTGTTCAAAAGGAGATCCTGGCAGCTCAGGAGAAAGCCATCCCCATGTTCCAGAACAAAAACCGGCAGGGATAAAAACCAGCTTGGTTGAACAGAGAGATCTTTAGTGATATCAAGAAGAAAAGGAATGCTTATGGGCTCTGGAAGATGGGACAGGCCTCTTGTGTGGACTACAGGAGGGAAGAGAGATTGCGTAGAGAAAAAAATCAGAGGGGCTAAGGCTCAACTAGAAATCAGATTGGCTAAGTCTGTGAAAGATGACAAAAAAAATCTTTCTATAAATATATAAATAATAAAAGGAGGACTAGGGAGACCATACAGTCCCTATTGTATGCAGAAGGAACAACAGTGACAGGGGATGAGGAAAAGGCTGAGGTACTTAATGCCTTCTTTGCCTCAGTCTTTAATTGTGAAGAAAGTAGTTCCCTCTGTGTACAAACCCCGGAGCTAGAGGAGCAAAATGAAGCTCCCATGGTCCAGGAGGAGGTGGTCAGAGCCTTGCTAGCCCAACTAGACACCCACGAGTCTATGGGGCTGGATGGGATTCACCCTAGGGTATGGAGGGAGCTGGCGGATGTGCTGGTCAAACCCCTTTCCATTATAAATCATAGAATCATAAAATCACCAGGTTGGATCATTGGATCATTGAGTCCAACCATTCCTATCAAATGCTAAACCATGTCCTTCAGCACCTCATCCACCCATCCCTTAAACACCTCCAGGGAAGGTGACTCAACCCCCTCCCTGAGCAGCCTCTTCCGGTGCCCAAGGACCCTTTCTGTGAAAAATTTTTTCCTAATGTTCAGCCTAAACCTCACCTGGTAGAGCCTGAGGCCATTCCCTCTTGTCCTGTCCTCTGTCACTTGGGAGAAGAGCTCAGCTCCCTCCTCAACACAACTTTCTTTGAGTTCAGCTAAAATCAGCTCCCCCATGATGCTGTGGCCAATGGGAGCCATTTCCCGTACCCCAAGCTCAGCCCCTGGACAGGGCCGGCAGGCAGGGGGATCCCTAAACTCCCTGCACCCCTCAGAGAATCATTAGCACAGAACAGGATCACCCCACAGAGCTGCCCTGGGGCCTCCCCTTTCAACGGTCCTGATCTTTCAACAGTCCTGGAAGACTGGACAGGCGCACACTCTCCTGGGTGGAAAACTGGTTGGATGGCCGGGCCCAGAGAGTGGTGGTAAATGGTGTTAAATCCAACTGGAGACCAGTTACAAGTGGGGTTCCCCAGGCCTCAGTGCTGGGTCCAACCCTGTTCATTGTCTTCATCAATGACCTGGATGAAGGCATCGAGTGCTCCCTTAGCAAGTTTGCAGACGACGCTAAGCTGGGTGGAAGTATTGATCTGCTGGAGGGTAGGGAGGCTCTGCAAAGGATCTGAACAGGCTGGACCACTGGGCTGAGTCTAATGGCATGAGGTTTAACACGGCCAAATGCCAGGTCCTGCACTTGGGGCACAACAACCCTATGCAGAGCTACAGACTAGGAGAAGTCTGTCTAGAAAGCTGCCAGGAGAAGAAGGACCTGAGGGTGTTGGTTAACAGCCGACTGAACAGGAGCCAACAGTGTGCCCAGGTGACCAAGAAGGCCAATGGCATCCTGGCTTGTATCAGAAACGGCATGATCAGCAGGTCCAAGGAAGTTATTCTCGCTGTGTACTCAGCACTGGTGAGACTGCTCCTTGAATCTTGTGTTCAGTTCTGGGCCCCTCACCACAGGAAGGATGTTGAGGCTCTGGAGTGAGTCCAGAGAAGAGCAACAAAACTGGTGAAGGGAAGAGGAGGCTGAGAGGAGACCTCATTGCTCTCTATAACTACCTGAGAGGAGCTTATAGAGAGGAGGGTGCTGGCCTCTTCTCCCAAGTGACAGGGGACAGGACAAGAGGAAATGGCCTCAAGCTCCGCCAGGGGAGATTTATGCTAGACATTAGGAGGAAGTTTTTCACAGAAAGGATCATTGGGCACTGGAACAGGCTGCCCAGGGAGGTGGTTGATTCACCTTCGCTGGAGGTGTTTAAGGCACGGGTGGACAAGGTCCTGAGGGGCATGCTTTAGTGTTTCATAGGAATGGTTGGACTCGATGATCCGGTGGGTATCTTCCAACCTGGTTGTTCTATGACTCTATGAAATAGTTGTAGCCTGAGAGATCTGTTCTTTGTGATGTTTCCGTCTGTGACTTTCAAATTCTGTGGAATCCACTCCCTATCCCTCTGCAATGCCTTAAACAGGCAGAAGAGGAGCTTGAAAAAAAACAGTGGGCGGTGGAGGCTGCAAGCATTAAGGATATTTCAAGGGAGGATGTGATGTGAACTTGGGTTTTTCTGCCCCTTTCATGGTTGATAATGACAGTGTGAAAAGGAAGACGAGATGTTGTCTCTGAAGAGTGATAGTTTTAGCATAGATCAGTGTCTGGGTGTGATTTTTGAGCCTTTTAAAGGATATCCTCTTTTGTGCATAATAAAAGAGCAGTAGTGACATTTTAATGTTGAATGCATATGTAAAAGCAAATATTACCCAAAAGGGTATTGTCACCCTAAAAAGAAAAACTTCTGTAAAGAAGGCTTATGTTCCAGAAAGGAGCATGAAGGAAGTACCAAACCCAAGAGCAACAATGAAGCTGAGTTTCTTCTAGATTTCCTCTGTTTCCATGCATTCCAATACCACCTCTCAGTGCTTCCTAAAAATGACCTCACTCTTGCCTATAACTGGGTTATCTACTGAGAGGAAAGTAGAATTTTTCTTCATTGCTATTAAGCTCTTGAAAGTGATTCCTTGAAAAGATTATTCACCTTGCCTTGATCCCTGGAATTGTTCAAGGCCAGGATGGATGGGGCTTGGAGCAACCTGATCCAGTGGGAGGTGCCCCTGCCCATGGCAGAGGATTGGAACTGGATGAGCTTTGAGGGCCTTTCCAACCCAAACCATTCATATCAGAGAATCTATTTCCTATATTGATGCTTTTTTTGCACCACTTAATGTCTTCTTTTGCCAACCTGATGATAGCTTGGCTTGGATGATAGCTTAGCTGGACTGAGGAATGTGTTATTGAGCATCTTTTTAACTATTAAGTGTACTGATTGAATACGCAGAAGATTCATTGTGGAATTGTTTTTCTAGATTGGACTGAAGCTTGTCAGTTAATATCTTTCAGTATTCACTGGCTAATCCTGTTGTTTGGTTTATAGATCCTAGATTGATTCCTCAATGGCCTCATTTTCCCTGCAGGTTGCTGACCTGAGCTGGAATACATGGTAACTTCTTTCTGGCAGCTTTGCTTGAACACTGTCTTTGTTTCTACTGTGGCAATGTCCAGCGGCTGGGTCGGGAATACATCTGTTTTCCAAAGGTAGAGCTCCTTCATCAAACAGTACCTTTTCCTAGAAGGAATGGTTTGGGTTGGAAAGAACCTCAAAGCCCATCCAGTTCCAACCCCTGCCATGGGCAGGGACACCTCCCACTGGATCAGGTTGCTCCAAGCCTCATCCAACCAGGCCTTGAAAATCTCTAGGAATGGGGCAGCCACAACTTCTTGAGGCAACTTGTGCCAGTGTCTCCCCACCCTCACAGGAAAATGTTTCATTCTAAGATCTCGCCTAAATCTCCCCTCTTTCAGCTTAAAACTGTTCCCCCTCTAACTGTCCTGACAGGTTGCAGCAGGCTCTTGTTTCGTAGCAGGCTCTTGTTTCGTAGCAAGCAATGTTGTGAAATGTTTGCATCGTCAGCCTTAGTTGGAGGAAGGGAATAATTGGCTGCTGTACAGAGAGAATGATCCTCTACTGGTGTTAGACTTGAGTGAAATGTACAACTATGTGGAAGAAAAAGGCTTTTCCCTATTATGTGAATGTCCTAAAAATGCCAAATGTAGTATAGTCAACTCCTGGACAAGATTTAAACAGATACTTCAAGGGGACCTTAACCCATGAAATCACCCTCTCCTGCAGCCCAAATCCTACCTTCTAACTCCTGAATAAATAGATTCTACTGACAGAATATTTCATCTCCAGTCATGAAAGCATCAGCTTTAAACGACAACACGTAGGGAACCTCTGCTTGTTAGGACCAGATCAGCGGCCCGGGTGCCTCGGATGGCACTCATGAAGGGAAGATTAATTTATCTGACATCCTGTGCTTTGACAGTTGTTGTAAATCTGATTTAGCTCTGAGAAGAAATGGGAGGACCTTTGGATTTATAAAGGTGATACTAGGAAAACCGAACCTGGGCTCTCTGAGCCTTGAAGAAACAAAATGCACTTATGGTCAGCGAGCTCTTCAGTAAACTTTAGGCATAAATAAAGAAAGAAGTGGTGGGGGCAGAGTCAGCAAGGCTCGACTTCCACAGGCGAGGGCTGTGTGGGGTGAACTAGTTGGGTATTTCTGTTGGGACTCTCTCTGGTGAACAGGACTAGAAGCCAGGATCTGTTGTTTATTGATCAAAGGTAGCAGACAACTGCATGAGCCATGTGCATGTGCTTATTTTAAAAACAGGTTGGCAATGGTTTTAGAGTTTTTCCTTTTCTGACATTTTCAACTTTATAGATGTGATTTTCTTTTCTTTTTGAGAATTCATAAAGCTGTCAGATTGATTTATTGAGGAATGATACTGTGCAGGTTTTAAACATCCATAGCAATGCATTTGTAAAATCTAAATGAAAGCTCTAATGGTCATGACCTCGCTGGAGATGGACTGTGGTCTTAGAATGGGAGTGTTTATCTGTGGAAACAGAGCAGGTGGGTTAAGCTCAGAGTAGTTCCACTTGTTAGTGCTCATCTGCTAGTATATTGTGCACTGTGAGAACTGGGAGATAGTGTCTTGCCTTCTTTCTTATTCCACGCACTCCAAATTAAACATAGTGTAATAGCTGTGGAAATTTCATTTTCACTTTCATATCAAAGGACTGAAAATAAAAGCTGTCAACACTTGCAAAATCTGAGTGCCCTAGGGTAGGACAGCACTATTTTTGTTAGGTTAGTATAAGAGTGTCTGCAAATACTATGGTATCTGCTGTGGATGTTCAGCTCAAAGAAGGCTTTCATCTTTATGGAGGTGAGTTTCTGAGGATTTATGCTGAGTTCAGACTATATAAAACTTCCGAGAGCTCACTTGTAGTGTTTCGCCTTACATATAGTGCAGGTGCAGGTCTCTACATAGATATCATTACTCTGCAGGACTAGATTGCAGTGGAGTGCCCGATTTCCATCTGCCAGTGAGCTGGTAACTGTGCCTTTCTTGGTTGATGAGGTGACCTGAGCATTAACTGCTTCTGCATTTGGCTGGAAGTAAACCATCATGCAAAAATCCCTCTTCTTCCTTGAGAGGCTAGAATACTTATGAGCTCCTTTCCTCCTTCTTTGCTTCTAGCTGCACCACTTGGTAGTTCAGGACCTCGCATCGGATTTTGTTAAGGCTGAGTCATGGATGCCACCCTGTTGTAAGCTTGCAGTCAGTTAGCAAAAGGTGTTCTGTTGTTACACTCCACAGATTGTATGGGTGTTAGCTCAGCCTAGAACTGCTATTTGAGTACATGGTTTATTTAGAAATGTAGTAGGAATGAACTTCATGACCTGTAGGAAGATACACACTTGCTCTTCTTGTGTGCAGTCATCTTCTCTAAAACATCCTCTGGGTTTCATTGTGGTGCCTCAATGGAAGCTGCTGAATTTTGTGTAGATATGTACTAAATGTGTTTATGAAATGGCTGGGATGAGACTTTGTAGGGATGTAGTTATTGCACTAAATGAGAGTGCAGTATTATAAATGTTAGTATTTTATTAGTATTATGATAAACATTAGTATTGTGATAAATATGAATATTATAACTTGGCCAGGCTGTTCCTGTTGCTTGAAGTAGGAGGCCAGCTTTTGTCCCTTTGCTCAGGCAGGGCATGATATGAGATTGTGTTGTAGTGATATCTGAGTGTTGGAGGAAGGAGGATCAGCTGTGGCATGATCATGTATATTGACTGTTTTCAAATCAAGATGAAGAAGTCACTTCAATATGAAGAGGTCACTTCCTCCTGTTGTAACCCAAATCAACCTCACAGCTGAGATGGAGAGTCTCAGTGAAACTTGTGCTTCCAGGCTTTAGTTCTGGATGTGGTGTGATAGTAATTAATCTAATTTTTTGCTAGTGACATGAATGAATTTTTGTGAAAGATGGGATCTCATTAAGGACTTCTCTAGTTCTACTGCTTAAAGAATCATAGTGATTTCTAGGCAACCCACTTGTCTCTTGTTGAGTGTTTTTGACTGTGGAGCTGTGTCTGAAGTGTGTCTTAGAGTTCTCATTTGAGTGGCAATGAACAGAGTGAAGTTATTTGTAAAACACTTGAGCTGGATGCTCTGGATTGCTGCTCAAAGGGGAACTAGTCTAGGAGGACGAACCAAATTGGTAGTGGGTAAAACAACTGTTGAGCACTGCTACAGAAACCTGGGAAGAGGAGTTGGGTGACTTGAATGGATGAAAGATGGAACTGCTTTAAGAATTAAATCCTTGTTGCTGTACAAACGGACTGAACCATATGAGTATTTCTCCACATTTTCACACTTCAAACTATATTTTACCATCCTTTGGGCAGATCGGAATTGTCCTCTGTTCCACAATGCTTCAGACAAACAATATTCCAATTCTGCATGGCTTCACAGGTTTAACGGAACAGGATTTTTTCAAAAGCAGATTAATTCCTCTAGAAGAAAATATGTACTAAAGGCCTCTCTAAGGCAAATATATTCATGTAAAAGAGGGTTTCCTCCTGAAAAATTTAAGCTATTTCAATCAAGAGATAATAAAAAAAGACAAAAAAAAGAGGAGACTTTGCACAACATTTCTTAACCTTTTTTTTCATCTTTCCCTTTTAAAGGCACAGTAGGGAGCCATGGGAAATGTATTTTCATCTTGGGTTGTAGGAGGAATACATATTGTTTGTTTAAGGCATCAGGTATTGAGAAATGGCAGGGTGAAAAGTTTGACCTAACCTGCCAGATCTGATCTGCGAGGGGGTAATTGAGTTGCCATGTTTTTTTTCTCCTCAGTTTAAATCAAGTTTTGCTATAGCCCATTTAAGTGTCAGACTGGTAGCAAAACTTGACAACTTCAGGGTGCAAACTTGCTTTTGATCAGGAGTTACATGCAAATCTTTTTTGTTTTGCCTTGAAGTGTCAACTCCTGTCTTGACACCAAGAGGGGAGGTGCCCCTGTTTCTTGCAACCTTAAGGATGATGGTCAATGCTGTTGGTTGGCATGTGGAAGAAAATTATGCCGGTAATATGGTGGTTAAACTTTTTTATTCTATGTATTTTTCTACCTCCTTTCCTGTCAGTCTGATGTTGCAGCTGGGCTTCTAATCTCCTCTTTACCCAGAAGAAAATCTAACAATAATCCTGAGTTTGATGTCGGCGAGAAACTAGAGAACTGGGGTAGAGGGTCACCAGCGTACCAGGGAATGGGTTTAAGCTGCAAAACAACACAAAGGATGCTGACAGTCCACATTTTCCTGGGCTTTAAACAAAGTCTTTGGTAAGTTTAAAGAATCTTCTCCTTGCATGACTAAACCTATTGATGGTTTAGAGAAAAAGCTGCCTTAGAAGGCTTAAGGCTGAACCTTCTTTCCAATTTTATCCAAAACTTTCAAATGTTAAATTTCTTTACATTGTATAATTGCAGAAAAATTACAGAGGGCCTCATGAACTATGGGTAAACTATGTGAATGAGCAGCATGTCTTCTTTTTTTGTGGACATATCCTGTAAAAGTTGTGTGTAAAATACCTTTTAGATTAATTAAATTTCCATTTACACTTTACATATGGAGCTCATCTTTCAAGAAAATCTCCCACAGGAAAGTAAACTAATAAAACAAAAACTGTAATTTAATACTTGAGGGATTCTAAAAATAAAATCAAGTTCAGAAATAGACTGGTGAGGCTATTATACCAAACTAAACAAATGATGCAAGAAGTTACATCGTGCAAGGGTTGTTGCTATTTGATTTTCTACTTAAACAGGTTTTTCTCTGTACTGTTCGTAGAGCAGGGACATCAAACACACTGTTCCACTGAGGTGGCAGGCAGTGTCATGTTTGATAATCTACATATGAAAGCATAACTTTTCAAGTCAAGATTTTGAGACAGAATCTGCTTTATCTGCCTTGGACCTTACTTGAGCAGTCAAAAACTTGAGTTGTTCTAACGTGCGCTGTGAAATTTTAATTGAATTGTTAATGACACTTTGGAGTGACATAACACGCGAAGAACTTCCAAGAACTGATCATGGGAAGCCCTTTTTCTTACTGTTACAAAACAGAAAACACTGGGAACTTGACAAGTCCAAGCGTCTGAGGCCAGGGGCATAATTGATAGCAGGCTGCCTGCATCCAAGGTCCTTTAGCGGTAATTGCAAGCAGGATCTGACTCTCTGATCTCACCAGTGGTATTCACCATGCCAAAACGACTGGGCTTTGACAGATTGCTTTCCTACAGTAATAACTTAGGCATGTTCACTCTCTCATATGAGGCCACACATCCCTCCCGCTGCAGAAAATGAGTTGAAAATGAGTTGCTTCTTTTTTTAATGGGGCACTGTTAAAATAACTCTCTTCTATTATATAAGCCCAGTAGTGCCAGGGGACCGAATTTATATGTTTATAAACAGGAGATATTACTTTAGAGTACCACAGTGTAATGTTTCACTAGTTCTATAGCATTTCAAATGTTTTGAAAATAATATGTGGGTTTTTTTCTCCTCCTTGCTCTTAAGAGACCCAAAATGCCACATTTTATGTTTAATTGCTTTCTTCTTGCTCTTATTTTCACAAACTGAGTGCTGACTTGTACTCAGATTTGTATCTTGGATGAATCCAAGTCCCCAGAGGGGGAGTTGGAACTATTTTTTTTATTCTTCATAGGTTGAAATGAGACCTATTTTGTTTGAGTTTTTTTTTTTAAACTCTCTCACTGTGTTTGGTTTCTGTTATGTTTTGAAGCTTTTATGTGTTGTTTGATTTTTTTCCTTATATTTGTATTTATTTATTTCTTCCTCTGGAATGTAATTTTGTCTGCAAACTACAATTGGAAGCTGTAATATCCTGGATGATACATAGCAGTTCTAGTTTTACGCTTCTGTTAGTGACGGGACTGGACTAATTCTGGTGTAAGGACCCCTCTGTGCTGCTCCCAGTGGTCTGTGTTCTCTGGCACCATGAAAAGCCTGGCAACTCCACCCTATAGCTGTCTAAACAAGGTTTCTCCCTAGGCACTAACATCAAAAGAGCTACAGTAAGCTAAGGCAATGGGAAATTGCAACCACAATATGAAGTTTATGCAAACTGAACATCTACTGCTATGACTGACACTTTCATTAATGAATGCAAACCTCTCAGAAGATTAAGGTGCGTTTCCATAAGTGTTAAGGGTGGAAGGTTTTATAACTTTCAACTGCAAATAAAAAGTGGTAAGAATGTGAAGTTCTTAGCTGGGAATATAAGTTGCATGGCAGAGCATTTATGGTGACTATATGGCATTTAGTTAGCTATTCCACAGTGCTTTGGAATGAAGGACTCTAAAGGTAGACAGACTTTCTTTAGGAAACTAATCGAATGCTAAAGTCATGTGGTTGTTTCTTTTTAACTCCAAGTCTGTAAGAGACTGCAGACAAATTCAGGTGATCTGCCCATAAATGCCACTGAAACCAGCGATGAGGCACAGAGTTGCGACAGCATCAAGGATGCAATCCTGGGCTCTTCTGTCAACACAGGAAAGACCTAAATCTGTTTGAGTGAATCCAGAGGAGGCCACAAAGGTGATTGGAGGGCTGGAGCACCTCCCATACAAGGACGGGATGAGAGAGTTGGGGTTATTCAGCCTGGAGAAGAGAAGGCTTCAGGGAGTCTTTAGAGCAGCTTCCAGTACTGAAAGGGGCTGCAGGAAAACTGAGGAGGGGCAGGGAGTGCAGGGATAGAATGAGGGGGGACGGTGAAAGAGGGGAGGTCTTAGGAAGAAATATTTTCTTGTGAGGGTGGGGAGGCCCTGGCCTACGTTGCCAGAGAAGTTGTGGCTGCCCCATCCCTGGAGGTGTTCAAGACCAGGCTGGATGGGGCTTGGAGCACCCTGATCCAGTGGGAGGTGTCCCTGCCCATGGCAGGGGATTGGAAGTGGATGGCTTTGAGGTCCCTTCCAACCCAGATCATTCTGTGATTCTGTGCCATAAAGAGCTAACGTTAATTTTTTTATACATAAGTTATGGTAGTCCGTGTATGTTCACTTTTTAAACTCCCTTGTCCCACTCACATTGAGTTAGCCTCACTTTTTTTGTAAGTGTAGAGAATTACTTGAAAATGATTAACAGAATACGTCAATCTGCAAACTTACTTCTGTGGATGTGTAAGAAATAGCTTACTTTTTTCTTCAAGTATGTAGATTTAAAGTAAGATGAATTGTTCATTGTGTACCTGATGGATCATGGAGCTTACTCATAAGCTTCTATAAACTTTTGGGATTATGTGAACACTTTTAGAGGTTTGCTTTGATTGCAGTAAATAAATCTTTATTTGTAATAAGATGGAAAAATAGAGCAAAAAAATGAAGCTAGAGTATTAAAAATAACTAAGTTTTGGGGTCAAGCCCAATTCATTAAAATGAGAAAAGCAAAGAGGAGAGTAAAGCTTGGCACTAGTTTTGCAATAATAATTTATCTTCACCTTGAGCCCATCCTTCGGACAGACCTTTGTTTGAACCGCAGCTGGCTTGGTTTATGTATGACCTGCTGGGAGCTGAGGTTGTAATGAAAACCAGTTATTCTTCCAAATTACTTGCAAGTAGTAGTGCCTGTTTTATCAAGCGCTCTTCTTAATTTGTCACATGGTAAGGCTTTTAATATTTATTTTTTCTCCATTAATCACACTGTATCTTATAAGAAGTCTAAATACAGTGATGAAATACTGTATGTTTTTCTTAAAGCATTCTGAGGACTAACACTTCTCTAGAGAGTGTCTGTTAGGAGCTCTTACCATTAATTCATAGTGTTATTTATTGAGGATTTTCATGCATGTGGTGCCATATTATGAACTTTTCAAAATTCTTCTTGAATCAGGGATGAGTTTCATAATTTTGCAGTTTCATGATTTAGTGGCAGGGTTACAGGACAAAAAAGGATGAGGAAAGTATAGCACTTTAACAGAAATAGAAATGCAGAGCTTTAAAGCCTTTCATTGTTTAAAACAAATTTAAGATGACATTTTACTTTTGAAATGGTGACTCACTTGGAGTTATTCTGGTTTTCTTTGTTCCTGATATAACCCTGCTTTTTGTTAATGTAAGCTGTACACTCAGGGCTGTACAAGGTAAACATGGCTGCTGACCTGTTTAATCTGAACAGCTCAAGATTAAATAATACCAGTTTGGGATAAACCTGAAGATGATGAGAACTTAAACAAGGGCAACGTAGCCGCTGAAGGTGCTGGAGCACAAGGATTATGAGGAGCAGCTGAGAGAACTGAGGTTGTTTAGCCTGGAGAAGAAAAAGCTGAGGGGGAAGACCTCATCACTAACTAAAACTGTGTGAAAGGAGACTGTAGTGAAGTGGGTGCTGGTTTCTTCTCCCAGGGAATAAGTGGTAGGATGAAAAGAAATCACCTCAAGTTGCACCAGGGGATGATTAGATTGGATATCATGAAAAAATGTCTTCACTGAGAGGACTCACGGGCTCTGGCAGAGGCTGCCCAGGGAAGTGGCTGAGTTGCAATCCCTGGAGGTATTTAATAGATGAGATGCTCAGTGATGGTTTAGTAGTGAACAGGTGCCATTGGACTCGATGATCTCAAGAGGTCTTTTCCAGCCACATGATTCTATGATTCTATGACAATGAGGGGTTGGAGTGCAGTTGGTAGCACAGCTCTTGGTCCAAGTTCTTGCCACATTAAAATTACGTCATCTAAGCAGGGAGGCTGTGTTTGGTAATGCACTGACTTCTGTTTTATTTTCACTGTATTAAAACATAAGCTTTATGGATGTAATATTTTGTTATATGGGATGTTGGCAGTGCTTGCAGGCATTATATATATTTTGGGTTTTTTTTCCCCCTATAAAACCTGTAATATTTCTCAAAAGTGGCTTAACTTCCTGTTTTATTTGTAGGCTGAAATTGCACAGTTTTGTTCATTTCTAAGCAAGTTATTTATGTATCAGTGCACTTCTATTGGCTTGGACTAAATACACTTTTTGTAGAGGCTATGCCATTTTATCATTTATTTCATAAGATGCCATTACATAGACAACATATACCTCTATTAGGCACACAAGTCCAGGCTGTATTGCAGGTGCTACCAGGAACCAAGGAGAAATCCTAATAAGTGGAATTTACTGTGGGCGTATGAGTCACAGTCAAGTAGACAAACCTGGTTGTGAACTTATAGCCATTTCTAAAGAATGCCAGTCATGGCTTTATCTTTCCATGCTAGAAACTACTGAACTGTTTTTTCTGCATCTGAGAGAGAGAATATTTTCATGTGAAGAAAGGAGTGGTTTAACTGCAAGGTGGCTTTTGAAATAAACTTCATCTTTCTTCGGTTTGGATAGTTTAGCTTTCAGAGTTTGGCACTAAATCTCAGTATTTATGCTTCTTTGCACGCACAGAGCCATTCCAGTTTGGTTTTAATATGGCTCACTTTTTTTTATGAGATCCATTTTAAATCAGCATGTTAATTATGAGTAGGTTGATAATAGAATCATAGAATCAGGGAATCATTAAGATTGGAGAGACCTCTGAGATCATCCTGTCCAACCATCAGCCCAAGACCTCTGTGCCTACTAAACCATGTTATGAAGTGCCACATCTACATGCTTTTTGAACACCTTTGGGGTGGAGACTCCATCACTGCCTTAGGTAGCCTCTGCCAATGTTTCACCAGTCTTTCACTAAAGAAACTTTTCCTAACATCCAGGCTAAACCTTGCCTGGCACAACTTGAGGCCGTTTCCTATTGTCCTATGACTTGTTACTTGGAAAAAGAGACTAGCACCTATCTCTCCACAACCTCCTTTCATGAAGCTCTAGAGAACAGTAAGATCTCCCCTCAGCCTCCTCTTCTCCAGGCAAACAATCCCAGTTCTCTCACCTGCTTCTCATAAGACTTCTTCTCCAGACCCTTTGCCAACTTCGTTGTCCGTAATATATTAGTAAACTTTTGAATGAGAAACACTAGTAACATTTGTTGCCATATGTATAGTAGTTTCCCTAGATGTTTTTGAATAGTATGAAGTCAAATGTCCTGTTTTACAGTATAATTACCAGTTTCCTTTTTCTTGTATTAGGGATGCCTCTGCAATTTCTGGCATATGTAATTTTTTAGTTTCTTCAAGTTACTAGTTTTTTAGTTACTTCAAGTCCATCATACAGCATCTAATAAAAATGACACAATTTGAGCCAACATCAGGTGGAGTTTCTTGGACTACTTGTCTCCTGAACTTTGGTTGTCATTGAAGTAACTAGGACTACAACTACTTCATCCTATTTTTCAGCATCGAGTGACTCAGTAAAATTAAGAATGATCTCTGAGGACCTGTTCAGTTTCATTGTTTGAGTTGCATTCTCTTCTTTTGATACTTTCCCACTGCACTGTATTTGGATTTTCCATACAATGTCTTTTGTCTCAGTAGAAGTGCTGAGAAGATGGAAGTATTTGATTAGAGAATAAACACTCTGATTTAAAGACAAAGAGGTTTTTTTCTTTTCTTTTCCTTTTTTTCTTTCCCTGTGCAGTGAAAGCAGAGCCATAGATTCTTTCATTCGGGCACAATGTGATTGTTATAGTATATTTTGCATTAATGCATGGAGGGACACTTGCCTAAATTGCTTTCTGTCTCTTGTGGAAGTCTTTGATCCCGGTGACAGTTTGACTGCATTAATGCGAGTGTATTGGTTAATCCTTTGCTTAACTTGTTCTTTTTGGCACAGTCAGGGGCCTTTCCAAAGATAATCTGTCAGCATAGGGTAAATCCTAATCAAACAGGCCAAAAGAGGAGCTGGGCGATGTGTTCTAGGCTGAAGAGCTCTTTTTCAGGTCGACATAATTTTTGATGTGGTCTATTTTGCATACTCTGAAATGTAAGTGTATATATAAATTCTAGCTGGTCACAAGGGGCTGCATCCTCTTTAAACACCTTGGTTAAATGGTAAGTTTCAGATTCTCTAGATGCTGTATGTCAGCTTTGCTACAAAGAGTTGTGTTCAGTAGGGGTCTGCTTGGTTTCAATCCTTTGAATTGAACAACAAATCTAAACTTCTAGTTTCATAAGGTCAAAAAAATAATGAAATGGAAAACTTTAATATTTTTCATGTGATATCTGAAAAACATGGTCACGTGTGAGTGTCTGAGTTTCTAAGCCAAAACCTTCTTTTTCCCTGCAAATAACTGAAATGGGAAACTGCGATCCAAGTTTGGAGAGTTTTAGATTAGTTTTAAAGTTAATCATGACTAACAAACTGCCACCAATAAAGCCAAGTTTTTGCCCTTTGAAGAAGCTTCATTTAATGATACAAGACTTAAAGTAACGATCAGTATGCTTGACTACCTAGCATCAAATTGACAGGTGTACATCTAATCTTGTAAAGTAAATTGCAATACAGAAAGATCAGAAAGATTGAGAGGACCTTTCTTTCTCTAAAATAAACATATATCTTGATATTATTCATTATTAGTAGAGACAAAGTCAAAGCTCTTCTTTAAGAATTGAAGTGTTTCAGTTTTTCCGCAGAATGATGCTTAAAAAGTGCGTATTAATATACAAGTGGAGGGAGACCTGAGATACATTCTCCCCTCCTTGTCAGATCAGCAATCAACTGTAATAAGAACTGATGTAAAATTTTCATACACTTTAAAGCATTCTTTGATGCCTTTATGCTACTTGAAACACTTTCAATTTTCATTTCACTTAACAAGCATATTGGGATATTCTTTATGCAGATAAAACAAGCTTAAATAAAGTTGTTAAAAGTGCCTGCAACTAAATTGCTTGTATAGTCCTTTTGCTATACTTTTCCCTCCCCTTACACTTAACATGATTAAACAGGATATTATATAATATAATGCATGCTAAATGGTTCTGTGATTCACATCAACCTTATTGCTGTCAGCTCAGCCAAAACAATTTCACTTTCACAATCTTGTACTACTCAACTAGTGGAGTTACAGCAAACATGGGATGCCTGGAGTGAGATGCAAATGTGATTTCTCTTTCTAAATAGCATTTCTTTCTCGGTTCCCAGTTAGGTGATTTTTCACTTGGTTCCATAGTTTCATTTAGATTTAGTGGATGTCTTAGGACTGTGCCAAAATATTTCATTGATGTTCCATAAAAGACATGTAGGGTGGTGAGCTTCCATTTGCATTTACGTTATGTAAAAAACACACCCAAACAACTCCAAAACCTAAATAAATGCTTAGTTTTTTTGGCATCTGAACAGAGGTTATGCCGATTTTCTAATCAAAATAACCTAAACTAATGGAGAGAGAAAGGGGATTAATGGAAGTTGTCTCTGTCTGAGCTTCTGATACCAAAGGATTTTGTTGACTGAAGAGCAAATGGCATTTTGAGATCCAGTGAGGATTTGATTCTGCCTGTGCATGGCCATACTTCTTGTGTGTTGTTTTTCAGGTTGTGGGAGTAAGTTGTGAAGATTCTTCCAAACTATTTAGGATACCCATTTACTTAAGGGCCTTTCCCATCAATCATATTACATAGAATACTTTACAATGGTGTTGATTTTGTGTTTGACAGGTGGTTGCTCTATCCCTTGGCATGCTGTTTTGATTCTTCCTCCCCATTATTTTGTTTACATTTTAATTTTGGCTGCATTATGTTATTTAGTGTTTATCTTTGTTTATTGTATTTTTCTTTAATTGGAAGTGTGAGTGTCATTAATAATAATTTCAAACACTGGCCTACTCCTAGGGATCAACAAATAATTAGAATATTTATAATACCCCTATCTGAGAGAAGCTTTGGATGATCACGGGTATCTTTCTGTGAAAGTTCTGTCAGCACGTAGTGAGGAAAGTGTTTTGGGATGCATAAACTCTTCAGTTTGGTTTGCAATGTTTATCATTAAAGAAATTATGCCTACTGTGTGAAGTAGTCAGAATAAATACGGACTCATCAGTTTGAACAGTGAGTGGCAGTTTTCTTTCTGGTCATAGAAATTCTCTTGGTTTTTTTCATATGGTGACAATTATTTCCCTGGTTGTGTTAGCATGACTGTGAAGTAAAGCAAGTGATAAATTAGGAAGATGGAGCTGAAGACATAGAGCCTCAGCCTGGCTTAAACAGTTTTTAACTATGCTATTGCATCTGTGATATTATAGAAGAAGGTAAATACTTGTGCTAGTCAACGTACTGCGCTGTGATGCTTTGGTTAGCTATCATCCTAACAGGTAAAAGAATAAGCACATTGGGGAGGGTGTGGAAGGATCCTGACTGACCGCAGCAGCAGGTGATTAATGGGCAACAACGCTCTGACAGGAACTGCTGACAAGGCGATAATGAGATTAGCAGTTTCTGATTCTTTTATTAACAAGTAGCCAAAGAATCATTTGGGCATGGCAGTAGATAATGATAGAAATTAAGGGACACTCTGGAACCTTTGGGTAGTGGATCATACGCTTAGTACTGAAAGGTCACCTGTAGGTTAACAGAACCATCTCCTTTTGCATATATAATTGCTGAATATGATGGTGTTAGTTAAAGATAACAAGAGTGGATGTATTATTGCATTTATTTCTACATGCTGGTGATTCAGGCATATTGCAGTGCAATAGTTCATTTTATACAGGGAACACTTGCTCACTTTGAAAAATTACACTGATCAATTGTACCAATATGAAAAATCTGAGTTTTTTTCATGGAGATTTATACTAGGATTGATGAATTTGAGTTACTGTTTTTCAGTTAGCATCTTGCCCTTTTGTGATGCTTAGTATTGATCCGTTAAAACAACTACTTTTGGGGTAGAATCATAGAATGTCCTGAGTTGGAAGGGACCCCCAAGGATCATTGAGTCCAACTGCAGTCCCTGCATAGGGCAGCCCCAACATTCACACCATGTGGCTGAGGGCGTTGTCCAAATGCTTCTGGAACATCGTCAGGCTTGGCACTGTAACTGCTTCCCTGGGGGGCTGTTCCAGTTCTCCACCACCCTCTGGGTGAAGAACCTTTTGCTAATATCCAAGAAAGGAAAGGGATAAACATGAACATGATAGAAGTGTTAGACTATTTGTCTTGGAAATAGTTTGGCATTTTTCTTATTTCACTGTTACTCTGGCAGGTATCACTGCATAGAGGTTTAATTTTCTTTATGGCCATTTATGAGTAAGTGGGTGAAGGAAATGAATTGTTATTTTCAATGGTTTTAAAATATTAATAGCTACAAAGGTATTTTATAAACACATTTAACTGACTGTTTCACTGACATTAATCCCATTTGACAAGGAAATCTGATAAGAATGTTGCCATGATTTTGCATTTGACCAAGTTAAAACACCTTGATATTTATCATCAGACTAAATTGGCTTGGAGGCTTTTTCCTAGGGGCTTACATTGATGCAATTACTCAGGTTGTGTAACTGTGAACAGGATCACAGATGTGCAGATTGGCATGATTTAACCTTCCTTTAGATCAAAATAATTTTAAGACAGAACTGATACAAATGCTTACTTTTTATGTCTAATTACAAGCAGGGTGGCTGTTCCCCGCAGCAAACAAACCTGACTTATCTTCAGAGTTAAGGTTCACGGGTTACATAAGTCTTCTTGAAAAAACTACTCAAACTTTTGTGTAATCAAAGAAGATCTTGTGAGTTTGGAACTTCTGACCCAGTGGATATCGGAAGTGTTTCACATGCAAGCTCCCAGAACTAGGCTACCATCTCTTTATTCTTTTTTGAATAAAGCATGGGCTTTAATTGTGTTCCTGTGCTTGCAAAAGATCATTGGTGAATGCCACTCTCATCCTCTTAAGGTCCTTTTTTTCAGTGTGTGTAGTTTTGAGAGTCTCATAGTGCCCCATCTTATAATAGTCTTGAAATCTCCATTATTTGGATGTTGCTGTTTTCCTGAGCAGCTGATAGCCTAGTGTTAGAGGAAAATCAGTAGTGCCAGTGTAGTCAAGAGAAGGCTGTCTGCTTTCCTTTATATTAATATATCTCTAATCATTAAGAAAATGAAAAGAGGAAAAAAGGGAGCCATTCTAAAGTCAAGAATAATGGCTTGCTTTGCAGCAGTGTTTTCTTGACGTGGCAGAGTTTGCTCATTTGTGTCTCAGGCTTTCCTGTTATTCAACCAAGTAAAATGGTTGTCAATCTGGTTTAAGCAAAGAAATTGAACTGAGTTCTTGAGGAGTATTGGTCAGCTTAGTTATGCCAAGCTGTTTCTTGGGAGGGCAATAATAGATTTGTGCTTCAGCAGCATCTCTGACACAGCTGACTAGTTTTTAAGTTTACTTTTTCCCCCTGCTTTAGAAAGCAAGTTGCCACCTGTACCTGGAATGCAAAGATGCTATCCAGTTGTTCCTCTTAAAAAGCATTCTTGAAAGAGATGATATCTGATTTGGAATAGTTGATTCATATTTCACTGCTGTCTTGCTTTGCTAATTTCTCTCTTAGAGGCACATATGAAGAGTTTGGAATATTTTATCAGTAACGATATATTAACAGGGAAAACGATCTACCTGGGGCACTGGTTCTTATAATTCCTTTTTAGATCACTTATTTTTCTAACCAATTTTTACAAACCAAATGTTAATGCATATGCTTGATTGCTAACCACCTCTGGGCATCAAACCTGTTTTTTCTTGAGTGCAATAAGTGATTATCCAACTCATGCTGCTCAGAAAAAGAGGTTTTGTTTTAATAAGCAGTTTGCAGTTTGGCACACAATGCTGAGGAAAGCAACATTATCTCCAGCAGTAAACTCTGCAGTCATTGCAAAGCTTGACAAGAAAATGATTGAGTCTGTTTGTTATACCTTTGTGGGGCTGCCACTGCTGCTGATGGAAATGTTGCTGTTTATTCAGCAATGCAATAACACTTTCTGTAATTTATGGATGCACATTCCCCAGATTACTAAAGGTAATATTGTTGACTAAAGGAAAGTATACGAATGGATAGTTTCAGTTGTTCCTGTCCTTATAAAAGTGATTGACTGTTCACTTTGCACTGAGAAGAATTTGCACGGGCTCTTTCCCTTTTAACAATTACAGTTTTCCTCTCCACTGACAGTTACAAATAACAGAGAGGGTTCTAAGTGGCAAAATTGTATTGACTTCCATGGGTCTGAGGGACAAAATCCTAGAAAGGCTAGAACTTGCCCCTCATAGGTTGTAGTTGTATTATTTTGCAGCCCTTTCCCATCAGTAACACGTTCTGTCCCTATACACGAGTGAAGAATTCTCTTGCTGTATTTCTGCAGGCTGAGAGAGTTTGGCTTATTCGGTTTGGAGAAGAGAAGACTGGGGAGGCTTTAGAGCAGCTTCCAGTACTGAAAGGGGCTCCAGGAAAGCTGGACTGGGAAGGTTTGAAGAAAGAAATACACCCCCCTAAAGATTCCCATGACTGGCAAAGGAGAATGGCTGAATTTTTATTTTATACAAATTGCACATCTTTATTAATTACTTTTTGTATCCAACAGCTCTTAAGTTTCAAATTTTTGTGAACTATGATTGCAAGCTGCTGAACACATTGATTTTTAAATAAAACACCACAAATAACTTTTTCTGTCCCTAATCATAGGTGTAATTTAATTAAGATGATATTTTTCAGCTTTAAAGGCAGTTGGTATGGTCCTTACTGTAGCACTCCCTGTGGTGCTTGGGATGTGGTCTTATGAGGAGTTCTCAAAAGACTTTAAATGTGCATAATTTTAAATGTCACTTTGGTTCTGTTATCTTTGTGAGACTGTCTTGCAGGGTTTCAAATCTCTTTTTTTTATAAGCTCCTTTCTGAGTTTATACATAGTTTTATATATGTATTTATAAGCTTCCTTTTCACAATGACTTTATTCCCCTCATATGGAACATCTAATGCCATGCTTTTCTCTTGCATAGGACTTACTTACACCGAACATTTAGTATTTAGCTAATGTCTATGTGGATATCCACCGGAGCTGGACAGCAAAATGTAGCTTGAAAAGCCTTCTTGCTCTCTGAAAGTGCAATTTTGCTTTTTTTTTTTTAACAACTCAGCAAGAAAACCTCAAACCAAACCAGCCTCCTGAAATAAAACACAAAAACTCTTGAACTCACATCAGCAAGAGTGGTGTTGACGAACAGCTCCAGTGTAATGGATGCAGAACAGCAGTGCAAGCTGGGATATTGTTTAAATACCGTAAAAAGCCTCGCTCATTTACTCTGTCTGAGCACTGTAGAGAAAAATGGTGTGGTAATCCTGCCATAGCAGGTGGTACTGCTTTCATATCAGTATAAAATGAAATTCTGGGGATGGCTTTTTTTTTCTTGTTCGCTCTTTTTAATCTTTAAATAAGACGATTGGTAGCCTGTTGGCAAGAAAATGGGCCCTGAATTTTTATTCAAAGTTATACAAGGATGATAGTTGGAATTTTTGGCAGGAGGCAAGCCATTGCTTTTCAGAAAATGCTGTCAGGGGAAGCTTTTTCTGAGTTACCTGCTGGGTCCAAGCTCTTTTATGTTGTTGTTGTGACAGGTAGATTTATAAGGCTTGAAATTTGTACAAATCAGTTGTCATTCAGTGCAAGCTGTCAATGTGTCAAGCTGTCATGCCTGCTGTGAGGGGATGCCTGAGGGGGTGTACAAGGGGGCAACCATGGAGAAAGGAAATGAGTTCAAACAGACCTGAAATGGAGCTCACTTCTCTGGGTTTTCTGCCCCTGTAGAGCTGGCATTGATTTTTCTTGATGTTGAGCAACAGCAAACCTTAAATGACATGTTGTTAGCAATCTAAAGTTGCTGTTTATTGTCTTTTAAATCGCAGCAAATCATGCAGAAGAGAATATAGTGTGTGTTCTGGAGTTGTGCATGTTTAGCAGCATCCTGTTCATGTCATGTTCCTGGCCGGTTTCAACTGGGAGGGCTGCTGCTGCTGAGCTGATTAACACAACTTTGTCTATTTTGCGGACATGACATGAAGTTTTACCAGCTTCTTTCTCAGGACTGAAGATCATGGATGGATAAGAAGTGAAAATGAGAGAGCAGCAGAGGTGTTTAAGCAGCAGAAATGGATGTTTGATATACTTGCATGCATTAGAAATTACAATATGTTAACTTCATTTATTGATCACGTTCTCTGTTATATACACAGCATCCTCAACTCTTTGATCACAGCATCATAGAATTATGGAACGGCATGGTTGGAAGGGATGTTAAAGATCATCCAATTCCAACCTCCCTGGCATGGCCAGGGGCATCTCCCACTGGATCAGGTTGCTCCAAACCCCACCCAACCTGGCCTTGAACACCTCCAGGGGCGGGGCAGCTACAACTTCTCTGGACAACCTGTGCCAGTGCCTCACCACCCTCATTGTGAGGAAATTCTTCCTAATATCTAATGTAAAATGTCTGTGCTGCTCTTGTGTGTGAATTGTTTTCATTTGATTATCTGCACAGTTGCTTTGACTATAAGCAGTGATAGTAAAGCCTCACACACCATGACTCCTGTCCTGTCACCTTACTCTTCAGGGTGGCAATAGCGGTATAAGTTAATTCTAGCCTGGTAAATATCACTAAGGGCTCTATCTCTTGAACAATCATGTGTGTAACCTGTCCCCTCTCCAGCCTTTGTGCTCTCTCCACATCTGGACAGGCCGTATTGGCTTTAATTAGTCATAAGGTTTTTGGTCCATTCAGTTGATTCTTCATCCATCAAACAGTACTGGGAGGGGAGAAAAATGCTGGCTAGGAGTGGAAACTGGGAAGGTGACATTTGAGCAACAGTCAGCATCTAGAGGTAAAAAAATTAATCAAAGATTTCCATATAGCCGCTACCAGCTGGCATTCATGGCCTCTGAGCCGTTGAGCTAAAAAGTCTACAGAGAGGCGCATGGCGCAGCTGAGTTTGTCTTGTAAAAGTGCAGCTGTCCAAAACATGACAGCTACAGCATTAGCAGGGCCATTAAGAGGTGTAGAACATTTCCAGGGAAATGATTTGAAAAATGACAATGCTGGCTCCTGTGTGATATTAATTATACCCTGTGCTCATGGCAAATAAGCTAAAATAGTTGGCAAGAAAGACAAAATGAGGTGTCTTGTTTCTGATAGTCATTTTGATCAGTCATAGTACAAACTGGTATAGCTTTTTAAAGAAACAATAGTGCTAACGGACAAGCAGTGTTTCTAGATTAGTTCTTTTTGAGCTCTTGAGAATAAAAAGGCAAAACTGCAGCCTGTAGGAAAAGGTGATGCATGAGCCCTGGATGCTGAAATAGTGACGACACTGTAATGTCAGCTTTGGACCATATGGCAGAGAATACTTCCTGCACAGCTCCTCAGATGCATCAGAAGAATGGCAGAAGGCCCAGAGTGTGAAACCATCACATAGGAAAATTTGGTAATCAAATGTCTAAATTAGTCCAATATAGAAGAATAAAATAGTCTCTGACAGCATATTAACAGTGCTGAAATAAGATGAAGAACTCCATTGTGTGAGCATAAAGTGAGAACCAGGCATGGGGTAGATGTAATTTTGATGGTCCTCTAGGAAACATTTGTATTTCTTCCTGAAAATTGGTATTTATTTGCATACTCTGCCTGTGAATGTGTGGATGCAAAATATTATGCAGTGCAAAATTTACGCTAATTAGCGGGGTCTTTGGAATACTCTGATTATTTTTAATATTGAGTGTTTTGCTTCTTAATTCCTTTGAAGGCATGCATGCTTCTTGTAGAAGAAGAAATACAGCCTTGACTGCCTTGTCTTTACCTGGAAATAATTTTCAGTGTTTTATTTCTGTGTTGGTAATTCTGTATCTGCTGATAGATATTTGTATGACTGGGCTCATGCAGATGTCCAAACATGATACCAACTCCTTGACCATCAAACAGCTGAGGAGTTTTTTGTCCTTCCCATGACATCCATTCTGCCCCCTTTCCTAGATGATACTTGAAGCAGAATAGTAGAGAGGAGCCCACTCTTGTAGAGAAGTGTACCTGTGTGTAGAGGACTGAACCAGTGCACCAGGCTCTGAAGTCCATACAGGCTGCATTGATCTTGCTCCTCTTCTTTTTACTCTTCTGCAAAAGTGCTGTGGAATTATAAGTCAGTTGAGGGGAATACTATAACCAAAAACTGATCCTATGTATTACTCATTGATTTAGGTAGCAATTGTGGTTGCTACTACTGATTTTCCCTAAGCTGGTTTAGTGTGCCACTGGCTGAGCAGAAACTTTAACTGGTAAGCATTTTGGTTATTAGCCTTGGACTTTCTCCAAAGCTTGATGCCTTGCTTGGGTGGTACGTAGAGCTTATCCATTTTTCCTTTGACTGCAGGCTGCTAAAACATCAAGCTTTCTTACTTTACTTTCAACTGGGAGCAGCTAGTGTTGTCTGTTGTTCATTCCAACAAAGGATGAACCCAACGTAACCATGGCTGCCTTGTAGTAAGAAATACAATATTCAACTTGGATGGCAGGAAAGCCAAGCTACTTGAATTCACCAGCTTTACTATCAAGCTTATTTGGTAAAAAAAAAAGAAAATATTAAACTAATTTATTTACTTTTTGGTATCTGCATTTACAGTGGAAAACCGTGTCCCTGGAAGTTTTCAAGGCCAGATTGGATGGGGCTTTGAGTGCCCTGATCTAATGGGAGATGTCGCTGCCCAGGACAGGGGGTTGGAAGTTGATGGGCTTTAAGGTCCCTTCTAACCCGAACCATTCTATGATTCTCTGAAAACATGTTGGTATTATGTAGAGTTGAAAAGGGGAGATGTACATCACAGCGGAGCATCTAATGATATTGATATGAAATTTTAATGCTTTTAGGCTTCTCTTGAGCTGATAAAGTTGAAATTCTGAATCAGTAGTAGGGATTAGAATAGTATCTTCCTGAGAGATGATTCCCTGTGCTGCCGCAGTGCACGTTTCTCTCTTCTGCGAGACTCGCTGCTGCCAGTCAACGTGTAAACTTTAGGTGGTCCACAGGTCTGATCCTGTTAAATTACTCTCATAAAGAGGTTCTTAATAAATTACAGTTTGCAAATAGCCTGTCATAAGTGAAAACACAAGTGTAATGATGATAAACTAAGCATAGCTGGTAAGTCTAAATTCTTTGTATTGTAAGAGATTTCCTCCTGTGTAGCAAATTCTATTGAATAATGTTGAATTTATGTAAATAAGCACTGCCTTTCTCCCCTGGGATAATGGAACTTGAAAACTTCAGAGTTGCAGCAAGGCAGGGCTTTAACACCCTGTGGAGACAGAGACCCAAGATCATTCCTGAATTCGGTTTTTTTCTATGCCTATACATGAAAAGAACCCCAATTTGCTGGCTTGCCCCAGGAAAACTATTCAATAGGCTTTTCTTTAGCACTGGTGAGCAAGGCTTTTTTTCTTCGTCTGTGGATCAAATACATCACACTGCTTCTCGCACTGATCCTGTAGTTAAATTACCCTATATAAACAACTCTTTGTTATTCCTGCCTGTGAAAAATGTTGTGTTCTTTTGGTAAAGAAGAAAATAGACCTGGAAATAGGAGGTCACAAGCAGGTCAAAGTGTTTAGCTGAAAGGCTGGCAGAGTTTCAAGCAGTGAAGTTTTGAGATCTACGATTGAGATCTAGTTGAGATGGAGGTTAAGTTTTGGGTTTTTTTTAAGTGTCTGGTCACAAGATTAAGGGGGAAAAAATCTACTGGGGTCAATATAGACAATTTGAAGAGATGTTTAAACGTTTTGTTATCTGTTAATCCTTCCCTAAATGCGTTGAACATGAGAAATAATACATAGTGTTAAACCACCAAGTGCAAAGAAAATGTCTTAAAATTACAGTGTGGAGCAAATTAGACTCCTTGCTTTTCCCTTTTGCCGGTGCGGAGGCAGGCTGTTTTTCTTTTACCTTGTTTACCTTGAGAATTTGCTTTAATGCCTGTGGTGTTTCTGTTAACCTCCTTGAACTCCTGTGATTTCATTCGTGTGATTTGTTATTGAATGACCTTTCCAGGATTTTACAAAACATGACCTTTTCTTGTCAAACATTCAAAGGTTTGTAAGGAAAGACTGTCATGGGGACAATACTTGTTTGGCTAATTATAATGAATGTTTCCAAACATCCTTGAAAATGCAAATTCATATTTCTGTAGCCACTGATTGCTCTTTGTTTTAATAGCAATGACTGTTTAGAAGAATTAATACATGCAATTGCTGAGTAAGACTTCAAAGTTTTGTGTTAGTATAATAAGAATAAGCATTAAATAAATTTGTTCACATGGTCTGACACTATACCACTATAAATGATATTACTAAAGAGAAATACAGTTCACCTTTTCAATAAAAAACAGTATTTTTGAGTACATCACCAGTTTAGATTTTTCTAGGAATAACTGATAATGAAGTATTGTACGTGTCAGTGTGCTTTGATGATGAACCTTGCCAGATGGGGGTCAGTGTAATGAAGATACTGCTACAGTTTTGAATCCTTACAGCTGTTTTCAGGTGACTTGGAGTTCTTTTTCATACTTTGAGAAATTTGATAATACTCTCTGGTGCATTTGGAGATCAGGCTCTATACAGGGGGTTGGGTTTTTTTCCTCTCTGTTGCTGTGTTTAGATAAGGTGTGGAAAAGTAATCTCTTTTTAAAAGAAGAATTAAATAGCATGAGAGGAACTCCTGAACCATTTCCACTTTGAGTGCAGCTGAAAGGAAAGTAATAGAGCTATGCATACAAATTACTTTAACACATGGGAAAAAATCTGTATGAATACAATTAATACAATCAATACAAGACAGATTGATACAATACAAAATGCAAATTTTTAATAAAATTGCTACTTCTCAGTTTTTTTAATGAGGGAGGTGGCTAGACATGAGGTGACTGTGAAAAGACTCTATAAAAAAGAAATTATAAATGTGAAGGAAACCTGCAAACATTTTACATTGGGAAGCTTATTTTGGGGTGTGTGTGGTTTTGTGATTCTGTTGGCTGTATTTTTTCATCAAATGTCAGTCCACTAGTGCATTGACCTGATATCAGTGTCCAAAATGGAGTTTTTTATAGATTTATATAAATAAAAAAGTGTTTGATACCAGGTGAAACACCAAGAGGAAAAAAAAAGTAGGATCTGTTTGTATAGTGTTCATTCCTTAGCTGAAATGTGGGTTTGTTTTTAATGTTGGAGGTCTGTGCAGCATTTTGTTATAATGCTGAAGGAAGGTATTCAGAGTCTGAGTTTATCTTAGAACTTCACTAGAGGTAGAATATGAACAATATTTGCTTTTCTATCCCCAGCACTCTCCATCTTTCCCTCACAGAGGAACTACTTTGATTTTGTTTATTCCTGTTGACATTAGGCACAATATTGCACTAAATTACTAAGTGAGGCAGGGTGTCAATGACACAATTCAGTGAGTCCTACAGCCTTGACATTTAGTGCTTATGTTATGCTGGGTAGTTTGGTCTCTGAAGAACAGGAGACCTTCAACAAATAACACAGCAAACAGGAAAACTGAAACATAAAGAGGAGTTTATAGCAATGCCTTATTTCAAACTTGCTAACTTGCCTTTGACAGAGAGGTGCAGAAACATAGGCACCTGGGCTGTTCAAATTTATTGAAACTACCATAAATAAGTCTTTCTATTGGTATACATCCTCCACCCTCCCATTCCAAGGAAACTTCACTTTCTTGAACTGAGGGATGATATGACTTAGATAGAAAACCATGCCTTTATCTTGTATTATGGTTGGAAAAGGCCTCTAAGATCATCCAGTCCAACATCAAAGTGTTACGGTAAAATTGAGATGATGACATCGATGGTTCCTGCATTACAAGTTACTTGTTACTTTCAAGATATCTGAACTTCTCTTTCACTTGTTGATGGATGTTTGTCTTGCTCAGTGCTTTAGGGACCTGAAAGCCCTCCTCTACTTCTGTGGTAGAGCAATATTTTAGGGTGCTGCCTCCAGGACAATGTGGAAATCTAGAATGAAGCCTTTGGATTTTGAAATTTTAGTTGGTTTTTTTTGCTCCCCTTTTGCACATTTGCAGGAGACTGCTTCTCCTCCTGTCTCATACTTCTTTGTGAAAGTCAAGTAAAAGAGGAGAGAAAATAGATCAAAGCCAACAAACGCGCATGAAGGACCAGACTGCAGAAGGTGTAGTTCCTGTCTAAGCAGCTGCAAAGCTAAGGAAAAGCAACCAAAGACAATAGCCATGTTTGCCAGAAGTCGTATAAGCAATTAGCAAGTATATTTATGGAATATCTGTATCCTGTGACTAACAAGATTTGCCTGTTCACACTTAATGGTTGTGTTTTCTGATGCCTGGAATTCAGAAATCTGTGTTTGAAATCAGTATCATTTGCAATCAAGTCATTCTTTATATATGGTCTCAATTTAAAACATAAAGAATATTTCATGTACAAGCTTATTTTATATTAAGGCTACCTATCCAAACAGACCTGTGGCTCTTCTACCTCACATTCTATTTTTCAAGAGCTCTTTCCAAGTAGTGCAGAACTGGCAGCAACTCTATGCTGTCTTCCATGGGACAGTGATACCTCCATGGAGGCTCGGAGAAACTGTATTTTTAATGTATGTAGGGCAAAAAAAAATCTTGTTTTAATGGTGCAATGGAAGGAGAAGTAACTGTGTTCTTCCTTTTCTTCCTAATTTCATGCTGTCAGTCCCAAAATGACACCTCATGAGGGTTTTTAGCTGTGTTGGGAAGCACATTGTTCCAGGTCAACAGCAGAAGTCTCATTGAAGGCCTCCTTTTGGACCACTGTGATGATGGAATGATGGTGGTGATGAACGTTGCCACTAGAAAAAAAAGCCTCTGTTAAATAATTATCTTCTGTTGGTTTCTCAGCTGCCATTGATCAGTTAGCATAAATGGACATATGAGGTAAATTCAGACTAGTGCTACTCTTAACATTCTAGAAGTGTTTAAATTTATAGTTTCCAAAGTATTTTCAACTTCTTTTTAAGTCTTTTGAAGGCTTGGGCTAGAAGTGTTTTTCACTCTTTTTATGAGCCTGTTCTAGAGCGGCAGGCAATTTGTTGTAAAAAACATAAGAAATATTGAGAATGTGGAAAGCTATTCATTCCATAAAATGCGTACCTCATAATACTGATCCACTGCAGCTTTTGATCTTTCATAAATCAGCCCAGGATGTCAGAGTGTGAACAATGTTGTCCGATAGGTTATTTTAAACATACCAGAGGTGTTTATGATGGGCAGTTAGATTTCAACTTAGAGCAGTCTAGCTTTGCATGAGAGAGCTGTATCCCGTACAGATTTATAGTAACCTTACATAATCAAAGCTAATACAATTCCTCTTCTGCTCAACATGAATTGATTTTTTTTTAGACTTCTTAAAAATTCATCAAAAAGATATTTTAAAAAGAAATATTATTTTCCTGTTCTTAATTAAAATTCGTACAACTGTTAAAGAGGTACAAACTGTGTGCTTTGGTGTGCATTGCTCTTGATTTTTAGATGTGATTATACAATAGCCTTGAGGGTGCTGAGGCACTGGCCCGGGCTGCCCAGAGCAGTTGTGGCTGCCTCATCCCTAGAGGTATTCAAGGCCAGGTTGGATGGGGCTTGGAGCAACCTGATAGAGTGGGAGATGTCCCTGTCCATGGCAAGGGGGTTGGAACTGGATGGGCTTTAAGGTCTATTCCAACCCAAACCGTTCTATAACAACCGTTTTGATCCATGTGAACTCTGAGACTAGATGCTTGTATCAAGAATGCTTTTTACCTTACCTTTGGTCATTTCAGATCCCAAATATGAAGGTGTGTGAAATAGCTAGTGATGAAAGGGGCGATACTTCAGGTGAACAGGAACAAAATTTGAACTGGGAAAACCTCAAAGTTTAAACAAAGATCACTTTTCCACTTTTTCTCCTCAGTCTTTGAGCCCCTTATGTTCTTCCACGCATTTTAAATGATGCAATACACAATACCTACTGATCATGGAATATGATACCAGTTGCTTCTGTGTAACAGAAATGATTTTGTCTATTCCATTCCATTGTTATTCTGTAAAATCCTGGTCTCTGGGCTACCCTTCAGTTCTTTCTTCTCTAAGGAGTTTCTCCATGGTGGATTGTGTGTGTTGGGCAGTGGACTTGCCCCAAAATCATAGTCTTTGTGTAAGTAGTGTAAACTTCTTTTCATGACTGTAATATTCTTGGGTATATCTATAATCAAGTATGTTAGGCTTAGTTGAAAATGAAGGGAATAAAGAGTATACATGCTCTAAGTAACTATAACAGTAAGGAAAAGTGTATTTTGTATTTATAGTTGAGCTGTGGGAAAATAACCACTGGATGAAAAATGTGAAGAACTTGGTGCGCTTATTGGCTAATGGTTGTCAGGCAGGGTGGTGATTTGCCTGCTTTATGGTTATTGAAAAATAATATACAGCAATTATGCAGATTTGACACCCAAATGGTCTGTGGGGAATAGCATAAACGTGTGTGTGGGGAGATAGCTATTATTCAGGTTCAATATAATTCTGATACAAGGGGAGCTGTACTTGAATAGTGGGTGAAAGGACTGCGTGCAGCCTTGGCTTTGGGCTCTCTTCCACCTCTTTTTACAAAATAGGCTCATAGGACTCATGGTATACATGATACAGTTGTTGTAATGAGCTTAGTGAAATGTGTGTCCTCATGTATCTCTTGGCAGAAGATGTTTTAAATACTCATAGCTGCATGTATATCCGGGTGAAGGTGCTATTCAGCTACTGGTTTATTTATGGGAATTTTTGGGAACTAAGCATATTTCTAACCTGGACAGGTATTTTAGGGAAAAATAAATTTGATAAAAAAATGAAGTGCAGGCATTGAAGTGTGTGGCTTCCATTTCAGAGAGACTGCTCTCTCTCCCTGCCTCTTTAGACGATGGGTACTGTGAAGAAATCATAGAATGGTTTGGGTTGCAAGGGACCTCAAAGCCCATCCAGTTCCAACCTCCCTGCCATGGGCAGGGACACCTCCCACTGATCAGAGTGCTCCAAACCCCATCCAACCTGGCCTTGAACACCTCTAGGGATGGGGCAGCCACAACTGCTTGGGGCACGAGTGCCAGTGCCTCCTCACCCTCACAGGAAAATGTTTCTTCCTAATATCTAATAGAAATCTGCCCTATTTCAGCTGAAAACTATTCCCCCTTGTCCTATCCTTTCACTCCCTGATAGAAAGTCCCTCCCCAGCTTTCCTGTAGCCCCTTTAAGTGAATAGCGATGTACTATTGGTAATGTGCAGGTACTGAGGAATGTTTGACCAGGATTGGAGTCCTCTTTCTGGTGAATAGACACGCAGTAAAAATACATTTCCTGCTCCCAGAGAGAGTTCAGTGTAAACACAGGATTAGGCACATTTTTCACCCTTTCCTATAAAGCAATCATTATCCTGGAGGTCATCACTGGACAACTCAGTGTAAGGTTTATTTTTGGAGGGAATAAAGAGGAAACTATGGAGTTTTTTTAGAAACAAGAGATAAATAGTTTATATGCATGGATAGTTGCAGCTGATGGGTTACAGTCCTGGCACCCATTCACATCTAATATTCTGACATGCATTTTCCCTCTTAATACTTCCAGGAAAAATCTCAAATATCAGCAGAGGACAGCCAAATAGAAATAATTCCTGACTGAGAAAGTTGGAGTCTATTTCTTACTCTATAAAACTGACTTATGAAAAGGCTATGACAGCAGGTTAGTTCATTCAGAGATAAATCTGCTCCCTAGGCCAGTCTCTGTGACTGGTGAGAGCTGTGTGCTGGGTAGGATGAGGACCAGGGTCAGCTTTAGGAAACTGCCTGGAGAACACATGCAGAGACTCCAGTTAGGCTCTTTCAAATGGGCAGCAGATGGATGAAGGTGACTGATGAGTTTATTGCTTTTATGAAAGCTCTTGAATTCAAAGCTGTGGTGTATAGCTTGACAGAGACTATGAAAGACACCTCAGTCTTCAGTCTGAACCTCCAAAACTTCAAATTGGTGTATGCTCACCAGCAGTTTTCTACTAATCAGATAGAACAGCAGAACTGAACCTTGTGATTTGGGGGAAAAAGTACTGAAGAATCTGTGGCAAGACTATGTAGGATTATTTTAATACTGAGGTATGTCATGTCCTTCCTTCTTTATCCCCTAGATATGTCAGCTTCTTGCTTATTTCTCCCTTCTTCTGCTTCAAAATGAAGTCCAAAATAATTTCTTTCTCATGACAGTCCTCTGTGAAGGAGAATGGATAGAGGAACAAGAATGCCCTATCTGCTGTAATTTGATGTATGTTATGGTTTCCATCAAGGATGTCAGAGTGCAGTTTGGCTTCTTGGTTGTAAAATTGAGAAAAAAATGTATATATGGTAATTTGGGCATTCTTTTCTTAGGAACTTTTTCAGTAGCAAGAAAGAAGGTGCTTGTTAATTCAGCAAATGTTGTTTACTAATTAAACAATCTGTCATTCTTGGTGTTTTGTGCATGGGTTATGTCTCCTGTCACTTGAGGGTCAGGCTATGTACAAGAGCCTGACCCAGGCTGGAGTGGCTCTTTCCTCATCACTGAGACCACAGCATTCACTTAGACAGAAAGCCGTGTATGAGCACTACCAATCGAAGGTTAAAAACCCATGGAGAAAACCAATCTTTTAACTGCTCGGCTCCTTAAACACATTGTCCTCCGTGCCCCTAAGGACTGAAATCTTGTGCTTGCAGTTGGACTGCTGCCAGGGATGCTTCATTGAGACTATAGGTTTATAGTTATAATAAAAAGGACATGTGTGTACCGATAACATGTTATGTTTCAGAGTCAAAGGTGAGTGTTGAGGCTAAGGTTTTCAATAGTTCACTATCTGGAAGAGACCAGTTAAGTATCTAGGTGACCATAAGGCTTTTTCAAGCACGCAGTGGCAACTGTTGGCCTTTTGAAAGTATGGCACTTTTTGGTTCAGACTTAATTGTAGAATCAAAGAATGGTTTGGGTTGGAAGGGACCTTACAGCCTGTTCAGTTCCAACACTGCAGCCATTGACAGGGGCTCCTCCCACTAGATCAGGTTGTTCAAAGTCCCTTCCAACCTAGTCTTGAGCACCTCCAGTGATGGGGCATCCACAAAATCTAAATTAATTTAATTGCTAATATATACGTCTGCATATCTTTAGAAACAAACAGGGCATAGTGATTGAAGCCAAACCCTCACCTGTTCATGCTACTCTTGTTACACAAATCAAGTGGTTTGCTGGTTTGTTTTTAACCAGAAGATGGGCCCAGTATATATGAGGGAGACAAGCAAGCAGTCTGGCCAATCTTGGTTAGTTCTGTTAGGCTATTGGTTGAACTGGACGATCTTAGAGGTCTTTTCCAGTCTTAATGATTCTATGGATTGTTGATTATTTTCATATTGGATGAATAAGAATTTCAGTTTGCTTCTCAAATAGTGGTTATAAGCAGCAAGAATCTCCAAGAATCTTCTGTGTTTTATGTTTTGTTTTGATATCTTAAGAGCCTTGGGATTGTGGGCACAAGACAAGTAATATTCAGTGTGTGAAACTGAAAAACAATTGCAATATGTTTTTTTTTAACTAAAGCCTCTAAAAAATAAAGAAGAGAAAAAGAGATACATATAAGAAATTTCAAGAGCAATGGATTTTGAATTAAGGCCAAAGTGTCAGTTTATTAATCCTCTGAAATCTTTGATGGTACAGTAAACACTGCTTTTTGCATCTATAAGCTGTCATTTACTCTCAGCTTACTTTTTTTCCTAAGATTATCCAGAGAGATTTTGATGATCCACTCTGCCACAGCTGAAGCTTAAACCACTGGGATGATTATTCTTATTTTTGATGGGCTTTTTTTTTTTTTTTGTCTTCAACACAGAGAATTAACACTTTGTAATGGCTTGTAGCTATGCATGTTGTCACCATTGCATTTTTTTGTAAAGTTTTGAGACTTAAGAGCATCTTTTACATTAAACAGTCATTAAATGGGAACTGTTTATTTGGATACAAGTCCTGAGCGCGCAGGAGACATGTTAGTAAGTCACTGACATATGGATGTGATCGCTGTTTCTTTGACCAGATTTGGTTTCTGCAGAGTGCGTGAGAAGGGAAGATAAATTTTGTCCTAGTAATACTGTAGTGACTCATAAATAAATGGTTACCCTTTGGTGCTTACAGTTTTCATTAAAGCGGCCTGAGCTTTGTTATTGACACCATAGGTTGCCTATTCAGGGAAATGCAGTAAAATTTATCAGTGTGCTTTCTACACCTAATAAATCATCCAAACAGGGAACCATATGGCAGATAAGACCTTGAAAATGTGGCTTCAGCATGTGAAGAGTCAAGTTGCTGAAATCTTGAATGATTACAGCTCATGCATTTTCCCCTGGAATATCTTATAGTTATTTTACATGCCATTTTCTTGTTCACCCTATTGCCTCTTTGTCTCTCCCCCTCCTCCCCCCACCTGCCTCTCCAGCGGAGCTGTGATTTCAGAAAGAAGTTGAAAGCAGATAAGACATTTTTATAATGCCTGGCTGGTAGGAGGAAGAGGGGCAGGGAGGAGCAGAGACTGATGGGAAAGGATGATATATGTGGCGGCTGTGTCCCAACTCTCCTCTAGCCCATTGTCATTAATCATGGCTATTAGTTTTTTCAGAGCTGCCTTGTCTGCACAGTGCCTCAGAAAAGCCATTGTTTTTTTCATACCACAGCCCAGGGAAAGCAAGTGGGGGTATATGGATGGGACCTTCTTGAGAGCTTCTTTCTTGCATCTGCCTGAATCCTTAGCTTTCTTTCTTTCTTTTTTTTTTTTTTTTTTTTTTTTTTTAATTTTTTTCTTTTCCCACCCCTTCTTCAAAGAGAAAAAGATCTCAGCTGGCTGTTTATACCTATGTAAGCACTTATGTGGTAACATAAACACAGGTCAGACACTCTAATACATATTCACTGGCTAGTGGCTTTGGTTTGCACTCTGCCTTCTTTAAGGTGATTTTCTGGAATAATGCTGGAGATGACTGTCTTGGAGATCTTGTAATAGGGGGCATCAATGAGAGGTGAAGACCTATCTACATACATTTTAAAAGAGGCATCTTAAAATCTTGGTCTTCTTTCTTCAAAAAGACAGCTTTTGTTTAAAGTTGTTGTGCTCTGCAGCTACTGCTTTTTTGACAGGCATTTGGCGAAATGAAAGCCTTCCCTTAAAAATGCCTTCCTCATGAAAATGAAAGTTGAGAAACAAACTTAGAACTTTAATACTGGCTGGAGAAATTCAAATGTAGTTAGTCAAATAGCTGCCAAAAGTTTGCTTTCAAAACATTATAACTGAATTTGTTGTTCTAAAAGATCTTCATGACTCTGTGCTGTGTAAAATATACAAACAGTGCTGCTGATAATAGCATTTAAACATCCATGGGCTGGCAGCCCACATTCAGCAGGGGTTTCTGCTTTGAGAACTCAGGCATGTTAGTTGTAATAACAATGTAAAACTCACTTTTCAAAGGTACAAATTTTGATTACAGTTTTATTACGGAGGAAAATAGCATATTTAAACAATCAAATTTTGGCTTTTAGAGCATTTAAGTATGAGCAGCGGTGTGTGATCCAATTACACTTCTGCAGATTAAAAGGAAGAAAATTCTAAGGCTTGCAATCCTAAAGCAAGTGGTCTCCCTATTTATGTTTTATCCCATGTAGTAAAGCAGTAAAAGCTTGACAGTTGAGGATCTCACAGTCAGTAGTGGCTGGTGAAGAATGTACTGATTGCTTAGAATATTCAGTATTACAAGCATCTGCCTCTTTGAATCAAATGGCATGTGGATCATCATGATTATAAAAGTCCAAGTGCTTCAGTACTTGTGGAGTGAAGAGATGATGGATAAGAAAAAAAATGTATTTTCCATCACTGTTTTAGAGGACTTCAATATTTGAAACGTCAAACCAAGCACTTCTCATAAGCAGGTGAAAATGAAGCTCCTATTAAAGCACGGCAGAAGGAAAACTGTTCTTGCTATCACAATCCACCCTTGGTGCAAAATCTCGTTGGTTTTTGCAGGATTGCCTTTGTTATTATCAAGACCCTCAGATTTTCAGAGCATGTATGGTTCTGACAGGCCTGCTCCATAGCATACAACTTCTTGTGAAACTTCCCTTACCCAGACCCCAGTCATTCTATGATTTTATCATTCTGCTGCACATAAGCTATTTTATATATTTTCCCCTCCTATTTTGCTAATGTCCCTGTGGAAATACAATTCTTTCTGAAACCATAATGATTTAGTTTGCTCAATTTGCATGTAAACATGGAAGAGGAAGGTAAGATCTCGAGAGTTTTTTCCTGTAGGTTCAGACTCGTAAAGCTGTTAATATCATGTGTTAGGTATACAGACAACCTCTAGGGAGGCTGGCTTTAAAACTTGGTTTCTGTGGTTGCTTTAGTTATGCTAACATGGGATGATTAAAATTCCTCCACTGGAAAAAAAAATTTCCATGATGCTTTTAGACATCCTATCGCTAAGGGTTTGGGCCAGTGGTTGCCAAGCCCTTGAATTAATAAGAAATTTATGCTAATTACTTTTCTAAAGAAACTAGAAGATTGACTGTTTTACTTTAGAAGTTATTAGTGGAAATTTTGCTTAGTTGATGGTTCCACTGAAGGTATGAGGCTGTGGGTATGATCACAGTGTCTGGCTTGGCTGAAGCCAACAAACAGGCATAACAAAGACATACTATGTGGTTAGATGAGCTCTCTGGTTCCTGGTCTATTTTCTGTTTCTTTGATTTGTCTAGTTAACAAATAGGTGTTTTCGTTGAGATTGTAGTCAGTATCAGTACTGGATTTTGACAAAAGGATTTGGAACTGTAATGGGGTGTTAATACTGAGGTGTATGGTTCAGCTCTCTCTGCCTGGAATCACACAATCATAGAATGGTTTGGGTCAGAAGAAGCTTTGAAGCTTATCCGGTTCCACCCCCTTATCATGGGCAGGGACACCTCCCACTGGATCAGGGAGCTTAAAGCCCTATCCAGTCTGGCCTTGAACACCTCCAGGGATGGGGCAGCTGTAAGAAGAGGGATTTGGTGAGTGAGTTGACCTTATATGTCAATATTTACACTTTTGGCATACGAGTTCCTGTTTCCTTCCTGAAAATGTGGAGTAGAACAAGCAAGCAGTTGCCAACTTTTCAGCATGCTGAGTGTTTTTCTTTGGTGCATTCAGATTTTCCTTCAGTATTGTTGGATGCTCAGCTAATATAGCATGGCAAGGCAAGGCTTCTGTTCTGCTGTAGATAACTATTGTTGGTTCTGGTAAGAGTTCTAGTATTCCTGGGGAAACCCTTTACTTACACATCTTGTAAATCCACTGACCATACTGCAAACATCTCTAGAGCTGCTGTATCCCCTAAACAACATAACTTTTGCCCCTAAAACTTCACTTTAGAGTGCTCTCATGCACTTCTAAATCTTCATCTCCGTCTTATTCTGCTACTTTTCCCCTCCAAACCTGGCTTATTTTCCACTCTGCTTTTAACTTCTGTTGACTTCTCCAGTCTCTTGCTTCTCATATCATAAGGAGATCACCCCAGACACAACAGTACATACTCTATACTCTCAGTCTTTCCTGTGGTTCACCTTCTCGTTTTCAACATCAGGAAGGAAAAATCCCTTAAACATGACTGTTACCAGCTTTGCTGTTATCCTTGTAACTATCAGTAAACATCAGTCAGCTGGCATGGAAGATATTTTCTGTTAAATATCTGCTTTATCAGGGATTTTCAGAGAGAAAATTGTTTATACACACTTAACTCCTTGTTCTGGTTTTGGCTTTCCACCTTCTTGACACCTGGGTACAGGGATACTATCTTATTTCACGAAGAACAATTTAGAATACATTTTGGATTACCTTGAAGTAGCAATAAAGATGTGTGTGTGGAAAAAAGAACTAGATCCTTTTTCCTCCTAGAAACCAATTGGTTTATATCTGTGTGGTGAAGGAAATGCAAATGCATGACTGTAGGAGATAACATAATCAAACTAATGTGAGAAGAAACAGCTGAAGCTGTAATTTGTTTTAATGAATTTGCTTTAACAAATCAACAATTTGATTACATTCCAAGCACTGAGTCAGGAGGGTACGTTCTTTGAGGAGACAATCCCAATGATAACAGTTTGTGGAGCACTTTTAAAAGGAATAACATCCATCTGGACTGTGGGTTATTATTCTGTTGGCTAAACTAATAAAATTCCTCTTTTTTTTAATTCCTAGTAATGAACAGTAGTGAAATAGTAACAACAAGTTGTTGTTATTATTATTGTTATTATGTCAAGGGAAAAATCAAACCAAAAGATATTTTACGTGGCAAATCTGAGAAACTGGAAGCCTGAAAGAGCGTTAAAGAAATAAGTGATGTTATTTTGGCAGGATGTATACACAGCAATGCGTGCAGCCTTTTTTGCAATTTCTGTTTTCTGCAAAGTCATATATTTTTAGCCGTGATTGTGGTCTGTGCCAAGTGGTTCACCTTGTCTGGTGTAATGAGTATAAACAACTGGTCACTGTGCTGACCAATGAAACTAATAAAGATCTATGGCACCAGGCCTGCTTAGGGAGTCACATCCGCAGCCCTAAACTATATGTGACATTTATTCCGAAGTAACGTGGTTCCAAACTCTCTCACTCTCTGCTTACAAATTCTGAAGTAGAAGAAACTATTTGAGTGATGGTTTGCTAAATTTAATATGCTTAGCAAGTGAAATTATTGCCTACTCTAATGTCGTGTAATTATTAAGATACACTGCTTTTAAAAATACCAAGTGAATAATATTGATTTAGTGAACCGCTATTTAGAAAAATGCCAGCAAAGGAGGAATATTTTATTTTAGCTGCCTTAGAGCTGTAATGGGTCTGCACTGAGATATGCATGCAAAAATAAATTATGCACAAGGTAAACTATTTCGTTATACAGTACCCATAATATTAATTAAGCTGTAATTTTACCAACAAAGCTTTAATTTAACAAATAAACAGGAATCATCTGTACTGTTCTTTGAAATATACAACTTTGGGGCTGTGATAAAGCATTCAGGAGCACCTGCAATTAATTTTAAAGCAAATAGTGTGGCTAGCAACTTTAAAGGGTAATTGTAATTTATAATTTATTTATTTGACTTATACTGGATATAATTACAGTTATAATGCATTATTATTTTCATCCAAATGTTAGATCTATCTAGTTTACGTTTAAATTGGGCAGATTGGTGTGATAATAGCATATATATTTTCTACTTATAACAACAACGTGGAAAGTAATGGATACAGATAGACCATTGTCAGGCAAAGCAGTTCCAAAGATGCTTCAGCTCACAGTAAAATGGATGCATGTGTTTTCCCTTTATCAAGACATTCATACTGTATTCAGAAGTCCTGTGAATGCTAGATTTGTACACTAAAGCTCCTAAGGGAAGGTGCTTAGGGATTTGGTTTAATAGTGGGCAGCTACAGTTGGACTTGATCTCAAATGCCTTTTCCAACTAAACGAATCTATTATTTTAAACTATTGGTACCACCGGGTGATGTTTGTATTAGGGCATAATTTGTTAGTATTGTGCTGAAAATGTTAAAAGTTGAGGATTGTGGCTGTCCTACTTGCCATTTTTAAAGAAACATTTTCAAGACCATTACACTTTACAAATTCTGTTTAGGATTTTTATTTGTATTTTTGTGTAGAAAAATAGAATGGAGAGAAATACTGGTGTGGCAAAAAGGAAGCAATTATCTGGCCCTGTTGGGTATGTGGCTAACAGAATGCTGAAGTGGCAGATTTGCAAATTTGTAAGCGAGAAAAGCTTAGTGTTCATCTTTATCAGCCAAAGTGGTTTCTTGTTAGCTGAGCAGCAAGCTCAAAAGCGACCGGTTTTGACAACATAATTTACATCTTTGTATAAAACTATTGCTGGCAGCTGAACTAATTTGCGCTGGATTAGGTTGTTTGTCTCTGCTGCTGACTAACCATGCAATCTATCAGGGGCCGCTTTCAAATATCACTTTTCAACTGTGCCCTTGAGAGGAGGAATTGATCGGGAATATACAGAGCAAAATTACTCCAATAACTTTATAGAAAAAACAATTACTGAATCATACACATGTGAATAATTTTGAGAGGCTGGAGTAAACGTAATGAAGTTAGCTCTGTGTCTGTCTTTAATGCACATGCCCAATGGATTAACATAAACCACACTTTTGTGTGTTATTTGCCTGTTACTTTAAACCTGAAGGAAAGCTCATAGTGCAGAGATACTTAAATGTATTCCCTTTCTGAAATCCAGTTTAATTTGTCTTTGTGAGATTCTTTTCTCTTCCTTTTTAGCATTTCCTTCCCAGAGAACACACAGGAATGTTCTGGTGTGCAAGTGCAGAATATAACCTGGCCAACTTTTCCAGACAAATTGTTAGTTCGTGTTTGATGATCTGTAACAAAAAAAAGTGCTGCCAACATCAATCCATGCATACTTTGTCATATATTCTGCATTCAAACAAAATAGCAGTCTTTAAGTGGGAAAACAGAATCAGAGAATGTTTTTTAAAGATAATCTAGTTCCAACATCCACTTTTATTATACTTGTATTTTATTTTATTTTAATATTATGATTATTTTGCCATCAATGTGGCAGTGTTTTCTTCCTCTAGATTATGGAAGATTGAATAATACAAAGGAGGAAAACTGTTTTTTCAACTGATAAGTAATCTGTAGCCATTTCTAAGATGCTCTAGATTAGCCAGCAAACAAAAAACCATTAAGCACCTATTATTTTAAAGCAGTGGGTACATTTTTCATCACATTTCTCTGATGAATTTTCACTTGTGCATCCTGCTGGAGGTAATTAATTGCTTTCAGTTCAGAGGAGTAATAATGCAATAAATTATGCTGGTATTTCTTGTCAGGGAAGAATCATATTGCTGCTTCCTTACTAAAGCAGGACTAATAATAATCTAGCTGGAGTCACAGACTCTAGAAAGTGCCTGCACCATTAAAATTTATGTAAGGCATCAGAACTACTCCCTAGAATTACATTAAAAATCTGATTTTTCTGTATAAAAATGGCCTCCTGCGATGACAGCACAAGAGATGGAGGCTGATGCTGTGCTTTCATGTATAATCCTTCTTTTGACCTTGGCCATATTATTTAACCTGCTGATGTTTCAGTTGTCTACCTGTGAAACAAGGATGATGGTACTAGCATTTATATTGACCTTGAGGCTTTACTACATTAACATTTAAGTTGCTTGATAATATAAGGAATTCAGGTAAATTTACTGCTTCATAATTATCACTGCGTACGTCTACTAACATTATTTCTCTGGTTTGCAGTACTATAAAGAGAATTATTTTAGGTAACATCATATCAAAATAGTTACTCAGATGTGTTAAATAATATTGTTGGTTTGTGTTGTGTTTTGAGGAAGAATGGATGCCTAGAGAAAGGATGTTCCAAGTGATCCTGCTTGGAAATAATCCCCATCCCAGATGACTGTAAGGTTGGCAAGCCAAGCAGCTTTAGGTAAAGAACTGTTAGACCTCAATCCCTGTAAATGCGACCTATAGTAATTTTTTATTTTATTAATTTTTTTAAAAAAATTTTCAAGTTTCCTACCTTACTTAGAATCTTCCCTGTGTCTTGGTCAGAACTCAATCATCTTGGCTTTGCAACCACAGTTGCAAACACATCTCTGGGTAGCTAATCGCTTTCCTGCTTTTGAAAAAGAGAAGTAAAAGATTTCATCACTGAATGCATTTTATCAGGTTGTAGCCTGCATCATGGATCTGTCACTGGAGGGGCTGTAACAATGACATGCATTACCTCTCATCCTTCATATTGGGTAGGTGCAGAAAAAAGATCAGAAGGGGACATGCTACCAGTGAATTCACAGGTATTTGTTAACAACAAACAAAAAACTGGGAACCCTTCCATCAGAATCTGGAATGAAGTTTAATGTAGTAGACACAGCGAAGCAGAAAGCTTTTCATTCTGCCTTCTTACTTCTCCTCTCTTCCTTCCTGCATGTAACTGCTCCTCACTGTTCCCATGTCGTAGGTTACCAGATAAGCTGAATGACGACTCAAGGAATGGTAGCCTTACAATGAAATCTGAGTGATAGGAAGAGATTTGGCATTTTATTGTCCTTTTTGACTTAAGCATGGTTTCAGCTTGACCTTCTAGGTTAGAGGAGCTTTTGTGCTAAACCACTCTTTCCCTTGTGTTGGATCCGCTGTTGTGTGCAGAAGTGATAGCTGGTTGAATAGGATTCTTAGGCATTGAGAGGCACAGCTCTGCAGTCCTTTGTGGGGTTTTGTTTGCCTGTCTTTTTGGATTTGGGTTTTTTTTTTGGAGGTGGTGGTGTTTGGGTTTTCTTAATGAAAGATTACGATTTCTTCAGTGCCAGTGATGCCTGCATTTGCTTGTATTTATACAGCTAATGGTTTTGGACATCAGAAAAAAAATCTTTACAGAGAGAGTGGTGAAGCATTGGAAGAGGCTGCCCAGGAGAGTGGTGGAGTCTCCCTACCTGGAGGTGTTCAGAAAATGTGTAGATGTAGCACTTCTGGACATGGTTGAGTAGGCATAGTGCGGTTAGGCTAATGGTTGGTCTGAATGAACTAACAACAGAAATTTTCAGCTTGTGTGGAGAATACCACATGCCCTATGCCAGTTTTCTTTGAGAAAGATATTTTTGGAGGGAGGTTAGCCCAGAGAAAAACTTTCTTCTTGTTCTGACATGAGGGTGGGAGAAGTAAAGAGCTGCAGTGAGATACCTACATTGGGTATTGGCAATCTGATTTACTGCAAATGCCTATTCCTGCTATGTTTTCCTTCACTCTTCTGTCTCTTGGACTGCTAAAGGAAATACTGCTTTGAAAGGGAACACAGAGTTTTGAGGAAGGTATTCCTCATCCTTGCCAAGACTTTTTTTCCCCTTTACCACAGCAGAGTTTGATGTAGATGCTTGTTAGAAACCCCTTCCTTCCTTCTGCTGCCCCTGCACCTTGATGGATGCTAAACTGTATTAGTTTCAGCAAGGAGGGTGGAGCAGCAAACTTTACTCTTATTGGAGGCCAGTCTTAATATTTCATTGTGTTCTTTTGAGTTTAGGAAGCCTATTTTTCCCCTTTCCCCATCATTATTTTCTGCTCTCTAATTATGGCTATGTCAGTGCTTCTTTATGACTTACTAAGTAATTTGGAATTTACTTGGTAAGTGGATCTGCAGTCAAATTAGTCCCTTTGCTTTATTCGCTACCTTCAGAGAAGGGCTTTAGTCAACTCCTGTTCTGTTTAGCAACATCCCTCCACCCCAGTTACTGGAAAAAATATTTTTAGATCCTTAGGTCTCAACTGAACAGTGGTAATGCACAGCATCAGCTTTCCTTGGTGACAAACTGTCCCTCTTCTTGAGCTGCTACGTGGCACGAGAGAGCTGAGGGCAAGAGACATAAAGCATTTGTCACAAAGGTGCTATCGTTTGACTGTCTCTGTTATAGGATTGATGGCATTTTTAGAAGGTAGATAAGACTTTACCCAGCTGTTGTAGTTCTTTGTATGGCATGAAGATTTCACCTTTCACTGCCTCCAAATTGAGCAGCTGTTAATAATTATAACTGTTTTTAGGTAATTACAGCTCTACTCTCAGTGGAGGTGTGGAGTTTGAAAAAGTTGTTTTTCCCATTCCATACCAGACATAAAGCCAGAAAATATTTGTAGCAGATCTAACAGGTCTATAATTTCCTTTAGGAAATGCCTTGGTAAGAAATTCTCATCTAAACCAAATCAGTTTGAAAACCTAGGTCATTGACAAATAAAATACCCCAATTACGTACTGTAAAAATGACTGTTGTGTAGATTGCTTTGTGAACCTCAAGAGGCACTGCTAAGCTGCTTCCTCCTCCTCCTCCTGTCTGTAAGAGAGCACTCTTTGCCTAGTAACTGGTCCTAGGTATGGGACAGTTTGCCTGGTGTTTGACAAGATTCTCCTGCTGCACTAACATTGTACAGGGAAAAAAGGTTGGTGGGCCATTATTTTAGGCTTTTGAGTGCCTGCTGGACGTGCAACTTGGATATTAGTTTAGTGCCTAAAGTATGTGTTTTGAGACAGGGTGCAAGAAGTGATTCATCATGGGATGGCATGTTCTGTTTCCATAGGACAGAGTGCAAAAAGAGAGAATTAAAAAATCATAGAATACTTTGAATTGGAAGGAATGTTCACAGGTCATGTAGTTCAAACCCCTGCTGAGGCAGGGACACATCTTTAACTTGATCAGGTTGCTCAGAGACGCATCCAACCTGGCCTTGAATGCTTACAGGGGGAGGATCTTACCTGCCTCCCCAGGCAACCTGTGCAAGTGCCTCACCAGCCACATTTAAAAAAAAATTCTTCCTTATATCCAGCCTAAATCTTGCTTCTCTTAGTTTAAAACCATCACCCTTTGAGTAGTGGTTACTTTACTACCTTATCAGCTGCCTTCAGTGTGACTGGTGATAAGAGCTTCTTAGAGATGCTCTTTTGCTGGGTGCTACAGGGGTTGACTAGAAACTGAGCTCATTTAGCCAGCATGGTTGTCCAAGAGCTTGCCATTGGTAGCCAGCTTGGTTTCAGCACTGACCTTCTTGTAGGCTTTTTATTCTGCTGGGCTGGAATCTCCAACAGTATCAGTTCAGATCCCTTTGCCAGGCTAGTTGTTGCCAATTCTCTGCTAGCAAGAGCATAGAAATCTTATTCTGACAAAGAAAGTTCTTTAATGTTTTTGTTTATGTAGACAAATGGTTAAAATTTCACCTCTAAAATATTAAATATGGTAATTGCATAATTAGAAAAAAATGTTACATGATTTAACATAGCATTTTTCTATTTATATAAGTGACAACTAATGGTTTCTTTTTTTTCTCCTAGCTTTAAGAAATATTCTTCAACTTTGTAATTTTAAAACATTTTCTCCTACACATGTCATTGTTCTTTTTAATAGGATCTGCCAGAACAACTCGGAGCAAAAGCTCTGCATTTTTACATTATTATCTCATTGTCTATCCCTAGTGTTATAGCCTTACTGTGACTTCCTAGCTAATCAGCTATTTCAACTTTCATTCCATAAGCTTTATGTCTGAGTGTAATTAAATGAGCATTAAGTCCTTTTTTTACTAGCAAAGCCTGAAAGTTCTGATATTACAGTAATAAGTGTGAAGTGAATTTTGAATGGCATTTATATCCTTTCATGGGCTCTAAATGTTTGATTTGCATAACTAGTTAAAATGATATCAGAGCAGCATATTGATTTAATTCCATCTCAGAAAACTGTTAATTAATAATGATAATAAATGTGTCAGTCCTTTATTATCTGCTTTGAATTGGTGATGATGTCTATATTAATACTACTTCAGTAATAGACCTCTGCTGGCTATTGTTGGCAAAGCTGTGATGGCTTGAATAACCAGCAATCAGTATTTATAAAATTTATCACAGATCAGATTTTAAAAGAATAGTCATTTTCTCATGTGTGTAATTTTATTAACACCTACTACTTAACATTTTATTTAAATAAATCACTCACAACAGAAACTGGCAAGGCTTTGGAACAAAGAAGAGGTTTGAATTCCTTAAACTTTTTTTGGTCTTTGCAAGTTGGGTTTTAATGAGTGAACACATTCCCTTCATGTAAGAGATAACTGAAAGAAATACGTGTATTATAGTTTTCCTTAACACTTCATAGTATCACAGAATGGTTTGGGTTGGAAGGGACCTTAAAGCCCACCCAGTCCCATCCCTCTGCCAGGGGCAGGGACACCTCCCACTGGATCAGGTTGCTGAAAGCCCTGTACAACCTGGCCTTGACCACCTCCAGGGATGGGGCAGCCACCGCTTTTCTGGGCAACCTGTGCCAGTGCCTCAACACCCTCATTGTGAAGAATTTCTTGCTAATGTCTAATCTAACTCTACCCCTCTCCAATTTAAAGCCATCCTGCCTTTTCCTATCATTATACGCCCCTGTAAACATTTCCTCCCCATCTTTCTTGTAGCCAAAGAAAGGTACAGGAAGGTCACTACTAGGTCTCCTGGCAGCCTTCTCTTCTGTGGGCTGAACAACCCCAACTCTCTCAGCCTTGTCCTCATAGCAGAGGTATATAAAGACCTTCGTCTCTCAGATCTTCTTTGTGGCCTCCTCTGGAGCCATTCCAGCAGTTCCATATCTTTCTTAAGTTGGGAATATGAGAACTGTACGCAGGACTCCAGGTGGGGTCTCATGAGAGTAGAGGAAGAGAATCACCTCCCTAACCCTGCTGGCCATGCTTCTTTGGATGTAGCCCAGGATATGGTTGTCAGCCTATGATACATTTGGCAGGAATATCTTTAAAACCTCCTCAATATTCTTAGGGGTATTTTGTGGAAGAGAGATGCTTGGTCAGAAGTTTTACTTTTACTCTTTTGCTATGTATTGTTTTCTGTTCTTTTTTGTTATACGTGTTACTCCTTATTTCAGAATTAAATTAGATTTTCCCCCATTAATTTTTTGCTATCACTTTTTATTATTAAAACAGAATTGGTTTAAGATCTTGCCTTCCTTTCTGGAGACTGGCAAAAGAGGTCTTTCTTCATGCTATGGAAGACTAGATTTTGGTTCCTTTTTCAAGAGGGAATGTTAACTGCCCTAATATTTAGCACCACACTACCTTATGGAACTGCCTAACCAGTGCATAGAAAGGACAGCACACAGCTTTTGGCAGCCGTTAATGTTCCCTACATTCTTTTTGAGATGTGAAAATATTTAGGAAGCTGACTTTAGAGCTGCTGGTTTTGGTTTGTGTGGACCTTAAATGTATGTCTTGAATCAACTTTTTTTTAAGGAAAAAAAAAATCTTCTCTCTTAATGTTGATTACTGAGTCTTTGGACTCTAGAGTTTCATTTGTGTTTTAGTTCATACTAAAAACTGTCTAACCTGAAAGGATCAAGGCTAAAAAGTAGAGATGCAATTCAGCTGCCAATAAAACTTAATGTTAGCAGCACTCAACTAAAGACTTACCTGCCAAGTTTAACATCCTGATTGCAATTGTATATTTGTGTATTTGAAATGTTTGATTTCTTACGATACCTTTGAAAAATCAGAGGTTAATGGCCTTTTCCTGGAGGGAGCTGCAGTTGAGTAATATGAGTAGCCCCAAGGACAGAAAAGTAGAGAGTGACAAAATAATGGCATATGACTAGTTTTCTAAGCACAATACTTCTCTCAGTTGCCTTCCTTCAGTGTTGTGTGGACAGCAGATAACTTGCTCTGATGTGATCAGGCACTGAAAGGGTTCTCAGGTGCTGGCAGAAGCTGCCCAGGGAAGTGGTGGAGTCAGCATCCCTGAAAGTATTTAAGAGAGGAGTACACACTGCTAAGGGATATGGTTTAGTAGTGGACAGTTATAGTTGGAGTCTCTAATCTCAAAGGTCTTTTCCAACCAAAAGGTTCTATGATCCTCATGGAAATGGCACCAATACATAACACCAATCCTGAACTTAAAAATTCTGTTGAGTGGAAGTGAAAAGCATTGTAAGGAAAACTAAGCCTGGATGCTACGAGTGATATTTATTTTATTTTATTTTATTTTATTTTATTTTATCTTTTGAAGTGTTTTGTGGTTTTCTTTGTTTCGGGGTGTTTTTATTTTTTTTTAATGTCAGTATTGGCCACTTCATAGCTACAAGTATCAAGAATCTTGATTTATTGAATTTTTTTTCTCCTTTTTTGCTGAATTGTAACAATCACAGTCTCACAATGTCGATCCAGACTGGGTGAGGAGGCAGAGCTGGACAATGATTTGCCTGGTAAATGATTTTAACTTGCGCTTTAAATAAAAGATGTGTAAAACACACTCAGCCCCCCAATTCACTGTCTGTCCCCCTCCTGATTTTATGTGCACATTGAAATATATTTATGGTTTTCTCCACTGGCATAAATCGGATGTAGGTGACAATATATCCAAATAATCTCTTTGATGCATGGTTTTTGTTAATAATTATGTGCTGCTAATAATTAACAGGTGTGTGAAAAAATGAATTAGTAATGAGAAGAGAGTTTGTAAGCCGTCTGTTATCATCCCTTGACAATTGCAAGCAAGGGCAGAAGCTGAATACAAAGGCCCTTGATTATAGTTTAATGGGATTTGATAAGTTAACCCCTTTTGTCACACATGATGCTGAGCTTTTATTGTGGGAAGTTTGCTGTCTGATAGTAACAACATCTTTTTCTTTAGCCCAGCCTTCTTAAAAGAAAATAATAGTCAGTAAAATATCCAGAGTACCTGGGAGTTAGGATTTCAAACTCGGTTTTCAAAGTGATTAGTGAATTTTTGAAAATTGTGTGCAGTAATTGTTCAGTAGTTACTGAAACAGAAGCTTTGATGGGCTTTTCTTCAAATTATGGGAGCAAGTGGATCCATAAAGTGTCTTAGATACTCCCTGCATTTCAGTCCTTCAGACAACGAACCCTTGCAATCATCTGCAGAAGAGACAAGTGCTGGAAGCACAAGGTGTCAGAAGTGGCAGTTTTGGTCTCTTAAGCATAAGAACAATGACAGAAAGTGTGATCTTGATGTGGTGTGGCCTCCTAAAAATGCTCAGGTTTAACTGTGTGCTTCTAAACAGTTGCTGCTGGTGGGTAAATTTAGCAGACGAGTGATTCAAGTTGAATAATTCCAAATTTTTCTCTTAAAAGAAAAAAGCCTGTTCCTTCTTCCTGGTTAATTTTGTCAAAGCTTTGTATTGTTTTGACTACCTTGTATTTGTTTTTAAATCATTATTTTATGATGCTTTAGTCCACTGTTTTTCAAAGGCTCTTTCTGTTCTACTGGTTTCAGTTTTCAAAAGGCCTCTTTGTCTTCAAATGTGTGTAAAAACCTATTTGACTTCAGCAGTTCAAATTAAGGTATTAAATTTATGATGGAGAATATCTCAAAAAAATTATACTGTGCTCGTGACAGTTGGCTGGCTTGAAAAATATAATATACTTGACCTAAAAAGAGATCTGGAGCTGCAAAGCTGGATGGCTGCAGGCACTTCTCATCAGTATTTAACATGAGTTCATTTTTGTGTTGAAAGACAATCAAAAAAAGCTACTGCATTGTTGCTGCTATTGCTATATTGTCTTACTGGCAATAATAGATATGTAAAGCATTGTGGATGTGATTTACAATGGGAAGAAGAAAAGCTTAGGGGGTTTATGAAACTGGGACTTGTATACTTAGAGAGAACTCAAGTTTGCTAAAACTTACATTGGGACAGTTGAGTTTGGGATGTGGTTGAAGGAGAGATCTGTTAGTGCTCTATGCAGAGGCTCTGTGTGGAGCCAACAACATCTTTCTGGAAGAGCCTAGAGCAAAGTAGCTTGTGTTCTTGAAGTCTTCAGAAGAAAAAAATCCTCAAATGCTGACTAAATTTTCAGTGTTTCACTGGCAGATTCTCTGTTTTCTTCGTAAACTCTGTAGCAGGAGGTCACCTGTGATTTGGAAGACATATTAAGATTTTCTTATCAGTACTTTTTCAGGGTTGTTGGAGTACTACTATTTTATTCTAAAGATGATGTGCTGCCTATTTAGGTAGCAGAGGATATCAGAGGAGATCAACACAGTACCTGAAATCAGTGCTTGAAGGAATAAGCTGGTATTTCTGTGTGGATTCTTATGAAGCAGGGAGAGTCTTGCTGCCTCATAAAGCTCACGGGTCTAGCACTGACCCATCATGACATAAGGACAGTCTTTTGGGCCTTCACGTAACATGGGAGTTGTGTTCTTTAATATAGTGTGTTAGCATTCCACTTCTTTTGGAACAGAAAACTTTTCTGAAAAGCAAGTGTTCCTAAATACTCTGGGGATCAGCAAGGATTCCCTGTTGTTATTGTACTGCTGACTCTTGTGTTGCCAAGTGTTTGCAGTTTGGCAATGTTCATGTTAGCTAACAGGAAGGAGATCCAAGCCACTCAGCTTAAAACTCGTGCATATTTGTCATCTTTGTCCCTTTTTCAAAGTACAATTTTCTGTGATCCTTTTGGGGAAGAGGAACCTGCCTAACTCATTCCTAGAACTGAGAGATGTAGCATAACACATGACTGCATTGCAGTGCGGTACTATTGGAAACAGCCAGTGTTTTCTGTTGAGTGGCGTGATCTCCAGAGAGTGGAAATGGCTCTTGCAGACCTTTAGCAGGGCCTGCAGGACCACGCTGCCTATTGGGAAATCTGCTCTGTCTTCGCAGTGGCTTGTTGTGTTGACAGAGCCTTTGTTTTGTGCATCGATTTACAGGTTAGGCTGCTTTGGTGCAGCGAGGTGGCCAGGCAGTGTGAGGATCATGCTTCATGATTTGGAAGTGTGAAGTTATTTGAGAAAGTGTGTATTATGAATCTCTGCCCTCTGAGAACTCCCTGTATGGGTCATGAACCAAACCTACTCAACTCTACTGGAGATCAGTATCAAAGCAAATGCTCAACAGTTGTTGTGTTTGAATAATATATAGACTGCATGGCTGCTCTTCAGCCTTTTATTACCACTGCTTTTGCACAGTGAACTGAAACATCCTTCTCCTTATCTTCAGTTCTCCATTTCACCTTTTTATAAGCAGCTTCCCAAAGGGGATTCTTGCATTTTTTCAGGAGTATTCAGCAACTGGTGCATCAGCTCAGCTGTACAACATGCCACCACGAGCTGCTCCTAAATAACATTGATTTGCATAGTGCACTGAGAGCTGTGAACTCGCCTCACATTAAGTAGGTGAGAACTCTTGCTCAACCAGAAATGCTAAACATTGAGCTGAACTCCTATGGGGTTTTTCTGCTAGGAACCCTTCCAGTGTATTACACCACCATGACACTTTCTGGGGTGACTGATACCATACTGTGGCAATGAAGGAAAGGAATAATCTAAAGAGATCACAAGCTTTAGCTTCCCATTTAAACTGTTTCCTATGTTCTCCCCCTCTATTCTCTTGTACATTTCTCAGTGTGGGAAATGAATTCTTTTGGTGATATTTCAACAATAATCAGTTAATGGTGGAGTAAGGAGGGAATGAATAATCTATTGAAAACACCCTGTTGCCAAATTCAGCACTCCAGAACTTCAGTTTTGCAGTTAGTTGGGTGAAATTATGTAGTGATGTCCAGCAATATTTTATTGAGAGTTATGTTTTGCAATACTTGAGCAATATATAACTGTGATCAATGTTGTGACCTCGGGGAAATTGCTTATATAATTACAGAAAGTTTACAGTAGTAAGACAAGGAATGGGGGAAAATATATCACTGTAAAATATAAATATGTTTAAATTACATTTAGGATTTGGAATAGTTCCTTGCTTGTGTTTTACAGAGTAATCTGTGATTTAAATCAGGTTTAGTTGTAGTTTTTTTTCTAAATTGGGTATTATAAATCAAGAATAGTTGCTGCATATAGCACACAAGAGGATTTCTTATACATTTTAATGTTGCATAAGTAAGAAATACCAGTAGTTCAGCAGTAAAATTGCAAATGTAAGCAAAAGTGAAGATTTTTCTAAATTTAACTAGGTTGCATTTGTTTAGTAAACTCTAGCTATAATTTACTGTTTTATTGCATTTGCTCTTGAGAACTTGCTGGCTTTAAAAAGGAGGGGGGAATAAAGGAAGCAGCTATGTTATAATTGCTCTGGAACTGGGGGAAGTAGGTGGAAAAGGGGAAAATACTGAATAGTCTGCATGCATTAGGTTAAAGTAGAGAGAATAGATCCTGGTGTGATAATATGCTGCTGAGGAAGAGTGTGTTTGGGACTAAGGAACTTTTAGCTGTGTGCATTCTGTATTTGTGGGGTAGCATAACTCTTAATAAAAGCATCAAACTCAAGATGTTGTGGTTATTCCCTCTTAAGACTTTGGAGGTATGTTAATCCATGCCTTTGGAGGCAGCTTTTCTTATTAGTGAATTTCAGTATGTGAAAAATAGAAATTCAGGTAGTTATGCTTTAAAATGCAATAAACACATTTGTTTTGTAAGTAAGGAAGTTTAAACCTTGACTTAAATATGCTCTGTAGGTCTGTGTATGCATTCTTTATCTGTGGCTGGATTTCTCTATCGCTCAGTCTGTTAATATAAAACCTGGCTTAGTTTAACTGTGGTTTGAGAGAAGTGAACGCTGGGATTGGGCTGGATGATGTTGATTAATAGGTGTGTGAGGGTGAAAGACTCCAGGGCCAAGCAGTAGGTCCATCTTGGTGGCATCTGATGTTGATTGGCTTTGTCCTGCGCGACTGCGCTGGAAGAGCGGACATTAAGATTAAGTGATGCTGTCGTGTTGAGGAGCGCTGCACTGCATCATTCTGGGAAGAGACAGCTGTGGTGGTTAATCCTTCATCACCAAGGGAGTGCTGCCAGCAGAAAGATATACAGCCAAAGATAACCCTCCATAACTTGTGCTAAAGATCAGAAAACTTTGAATTCACATCCATCTGCTTAGTCTGGGGTGAAGATGAAAGATAGGCAGAATAGGAAATAAAAAAACCCTCCTGTGGGATTAATCTTAGCCACAGTATGCAGCACACAGTGAAAAGATAGGAGCTAAATTTTTACATGTATCATAAAAGAACTGGATCATTCAGAACCCAGAAGTTTAATTTTATTTCAATTGCCGTAACGTTCATACTCATGATGCTCATTTAATATGTATCCCACATCTTTCCTGGAAGTGGTTCAAAGATGCCGGTGTTCCCAGTGTAATGTTTAAAAAAGACTAGTGCCTGTTAGTGCTGCATTTCTAACTAACAGGAGTGGATGACAGTGGAACCTTTAGCATAATGTATAGTAGAGAACTTTGTTATTTGCTTTTTATACTTAGCAGGTCAATTCCAAAATATCATACATCAGGTAAGAATATATTCTACCTTGAATGGTTGTAAAGAGAGGCAGCTATATTGCTAGGTGTAATTTATTCACACAAAATGAGAACCATTACAAAGACTAGCACGAGTTGTCATCTGTGGAAATTAATTGATATGAAAGAATAAGATAGCCAAGAGGAAAAAAACCAGAGAAGTATTTTGCTTTGGAGGTTGTCTAAGCAATAACAAAATTAATCAAGTACAGTTCAGAAGCAGTTGTTAGTGATAATAATTTGAGACATTTATCCTTTATTTTAATCTAGACTGTCATCTTAACATGCACTTCAAACCTCAAAGCTATATTTAAAAGAAGTTGTGTCCTGAATGGTGGAGAAAACATGGAAATGCACTTTTTTTGTTACCACCATGGTAATAGTTATTGCTGTGAGGAACATGGATCTTTTCTTTAAGGAGATTACAGATGGCCACGCATGGAAATAGAAAACCTCCTTGTTCCTGCCTTGGCACTCAGAGGAGTGGAGCATCAGCAATGGTCAAGCTTGCCGAGCTTGGCCATGGGTTTGCTGCTGCTTCAGCTGATGGTTGGCAATGAGTGGTTTGGTGAACCTCATGCTATCTGTTTAAAGACTGCCTGCTCTAGGTTGTCTAAAAACAATTGAAAAAGTAGTTAGTTACTCAGGTGGTACACAGGCTTAGTTCATAGAATCATTAAGGTTGGAAGAGACCTCTAAGATGATGGAGTTCAACCATCAGCCCAACACTACTGTGTCCCAAAGTGCCTCGTCTACATGCTTTTTGAAACCCTCCAGGGATGGAGATTCCACTACTTCTCTGGGTAACCTCTTCCAGTGCTTCAACACTGTTGCAGTAAAGAAATTTTTCCTACTATCTTAATATTTCCTAATAAATTCCTAAATATTGTCTTGGAGCAACCTGAGACCATTTCCTCTCATTCTATTGCTTTTTACTTGGGAGCTGAGACCAACACCCACTTTGCTAAAACCTCCTTTCTATTCATGTTAATAAAATCCTTTAATTGAATTAAACAGTTTTTGTTAATGAGGTCCTTTAATTAAATCCCTTCACAAAAAGCATAAGCACTGAGACTTATTGTTCCAGTGATACAAGTTTTTCTTTACCGGGGCATAGTGAAGCTATAAGAAAGCCTTCTAGATTGGTACCTAAATACCTACTACCTGGGGCAGATTATCATCCCTAATTCATAATGAAAGAGATTCTCAGTCAACGTTGATGGGAATTAGGTACCTGAATGCTTAAAAAGTCTGGCCCAGAGGTTTCAGTGTTCTTGCAGTCTTGTGTTTCATATGTTACAATGCTACACCACACCTTTTTTCAGGGGCTGGGAACTGTTAGCACTATTGGAGCACTGATAAAGAACATGTTTTCATATAGGCTTCTGAAAATCTTCCCCTTACTCAACACAGCACATCCTTCTGTTCTAGCACCATTGGTGCTTTAGAGAGGGTAACTGCATTTTATCAGATCCAAATTTTCTTTTGAGTTTGGCTAGCTAGAAAATATATTATGACTGTTTCTTCCTTAAACCACTAGATATTGGATTCTTACTGTGTTACGTGCAATACTTGCACTCTGATGGTAGATGAAGCATTTTAGTTGGGACCTGTTGAAGCCCTGTGAGATGAATGATGCTATAGGTACAAGTTGTCTTGGATTAAGAATTTAAGAATGAGAGCTGTAGTAAATCTGTTGATATCTTCTCAAGTGTGTAATGAGATTGTCTTTTAGTTTCTGGATTTTTATTGAACTTCTTCACTTTCCTATAATCATAAAAATACCAATTAAATAAGAAGAATGTTTGCAGAGGACAAGTTTCAGGTGTATCAGCAAAGTGCCTCTGGAAGCCATCTGTACTTCTTGTCTCTCACACTTGTTCTCTAAAATGTAATAAATCTTGTTCCTGTTTCTTTAGAAATACTTGCATTCATCTTAACAATTGGTGTTTCTTGATAAATTTGTCCTACAGTTAAATATTAGGTTATGACACCTCTCAGGTAAAGGTGTAATATATATATTAACATGTCATTTCAACTTAATTAAAAATAATGAACCAATAAATACCAGTAGATATCATATTTATAAACAGGCTAAATGTGTTAGTGAGTTAATTTACCTTTTGGCAAAAATCCTAATTACTTTAGCATCTTAGAAATCCAAGTGGCATTTTTTGACTGTTATAAGGGAAATAACAGAAATCTAAGTTTGGATAGGTTTATGGTAGGAAGAAATATATAAGCCTGCAAGTATGTGAAAAAATGACACCTGCCTCTTCTTAATAACGAACTGTTCTGCAGGCTCACCAAAGGAAGAATAAGAAATAATGCTTCCATTGTAGCAGGTGGAATGTAGGCTCAATGTAAGGAGAAGGGTTCTCACAACAAATGCAGTTAAACATGGGAATGGGCAAACGAGTACAACTTCTCAAGAGGATTATTTTCTTTTGTTCTGACTCCAAACTATACATGCTTGGTTATATCTACAAGTATGGGACACATAAGGTTATCTCTGGTCTTTGTGGCCCATTTTATATATTGCTTTCCTCTGATTTTGAATTTGGCGGTGGATTTACATTGCGTTTTGGAAGTTCTCACAGTTTAGAGCCTAATGAAAAGGAAGAGTATTTGTCTGCTCATGTATTTGTCCAAAACCAAATGTTTAAGAGAAAACAGGTTAAAATGAGCAAATTTGTTCCTGATGAACATTTGAAAGGAATGGGTTAATACATTGACTAATGTTGTGGGTTTAGAAGAACTGGCCCTTTTCTTTGTTCTTTTTTATCATATACATTTATCATGTTCAACTTGGCAACTGAAGCAAATAGATATTTAAGTTGTAAGGAATGAATCACTGCGATTTCTTGAACTGGATGATATAACTAAGCCTAATGATGTTATACAGCAGAAGTTGTAAGCCTTAGGATAGTTTACCCCACTTTTAAAATATATATATATATTTAAATGAGCCATGAGCATTTGCTACCTGCATGGAAAATCAAAGAGCATTCAGATATGTTTAATAAAGCTGCAATTTCCTGTCCAGACTGGTAAGGACTAATGGTGAGTACTTACTTTTTGCTGCTGCATACCACCTAGTCTATTTAGAAATGTCTGACTGGTGCCTTGTGTGAAGATTTAATATGCAGGCTCTTTGACTTAACTTAAAAGCTCAGGAATCACAGAGTGGTTGGGGTTGAAAGGGCCCTCTGGAGCACATCCAGTCCAACCCTTCTTCTCAAGCAGGCTCACATACAGCAGATTGTGCAGGAATGTGTCCAGGTGGGCTTTGAGTCTCTGCATAGAAGGAGATTCCATACCCTCCCCGGGCAGCCTGTTCAGTGCTGTGTCACCCATACAGTAAAGAAATTTTTCCACATATTAAGGTGGAACTTCCTGTGCCCCAGTTTGTGCTCATTGTCCCTTGTCCTGTCACTGTGCACCACTAAAGAATCTAGCCCCATCCTCTTGGCACATGCCTGCTAGATGTTTATAAGAATTGATAAGGTCCCCTTTCAGTCTTCTCTTTCCTAGACTAAAACAGACCAAGCTCACTGAGCATTTTGTAATAAGAAAGATGCTTCAGTCCATTGATCATCTTCATGGCCCTCTGCTGGACCCTCCCATAGAACCATAGAATCAGTAAGGTTGGAAAAGACCTCTAAGATCATCAAGTCCATCAGCCCAACCCCACTGTGTCTACTAAACCATGTCCAAAAGTGCCACGTCTATATGGTTTTTGGAAACTTCCGGGACTGGAGACTCTACTGCTTCCCTGGGAAGCTTCCTCCAATACTTTACCACTCTTTCAGTGAAGGAATATTTCCTAATATCCAATCTAAACCTCCCCTTTCACAACTTGAGGCCATTTCCTCTTGTTCTATCACTTCTTACTTGAGAGGAGGGACCAACACCCACCTCGCTGCAACCGCCTTTTAGTTAGTGATAAAGTCTCCCCCTCAGCCCTCAGTAGTTCCTTGTCTTTCTTGAACTCGGGACTCCAGATGTGGTCTCAGTAAGGCAGAGTAGAGGGGAAGGAGAACCTGCTTCAACCTGCTAGCCAAGAAAACAGAGAGAAAAAAAAAGTCTGAGCTTCCTCTTTAAAAGTACAAAGATACTATGAGGCAAACGTTCTATAGTCTCTACAATGTAAACCAAAAGGTGAAAACTAATATGTATTTGTTGTATCAGCATATAGTCACAATGCTGGACGTTGCATGTTTATAGCTGGTTCTGATGCAGCTGTCAGGTTATAATTGATGACCATCATCATTTAAAGTGTAAAAGAAAATGTCTTGGCACAGAGGGACATGATAAAGTGCCATCTACCAGGCATCGTGGACATCGGTGGTTACCATTTCCTTTTCCTTCTCTCTCTTTGCCTTTCTTTGCTGCCCTTGCCAGAATCTACAGAAGTCATCGGGAGCAGCTCAGCCCAGCCTCCAGCCTTCTAATATCACTTTGGTAGTTGTCAGATCATATGAAATGTCAAAATTCATGTGGCCTTCGTGAAGAGATATATTTAGTACAGCTGCTGCATACCTACATAGTACCTCTGACATTGACATATTAGTTATGCTGTCTTTTGCAATCTGATATCTTTAAATTTGCCACCTTGTTAAGTTTTGATTAATGTGATTCCATTTCACTAAAGTAATTGGCTTGGCCTGTTGTAGAAAATAATCAGCCTTTCTACGGAACAAATGCTAGAACATGCTAATGAGGGAGTGAGTTCGTTAAATTGATGGCGTGGAGTGACAGTTATTAATGATTGTTATGATAAACAGACGAGTGCGAATTGGGATGAGTTGGGCAAAAGTGACAGTTTAAAAATAACGTATATTGGAAAGTACTAACGAAGTAATATACTGTTAGGAAAACAATCATGCAAGTTGTCAAGAGAAGAAGTGTAATTATACAGCTGCACGAGCTGCCTGGGAGGACAGGGACCTGGCTGATAATGGACACTTTTTTTGTTGGCAAGGGGAAAATATGTTATGGCAGAGAGGAGTACAGATTGATAAATTAATTGGCCTTTCTCATTGTTCCAAGAGCAAACTTGGCCAGCAATAGTCAAGCATATTAGATAAATAAATGAAGTGACCAGCTCTTCCTCTGCATCTGACCCATTCCTTGCCCTTTCTCTCAAATCTACCTGTGCATTAACTGCCAAGTCCAATGGCCCAGGGTGGCACTGTTTGCATAAATATAGCATTTCCGGAAGCATTTATAGCTTTTAAAAATCATAGAATCATAGAACAACCAGGTTGGAAGGGACCCATCGGATCTTCTAGTTCAACCATTCCTATCAAACACTAAACCAAGTCCCTCAAGACCTCATCCACCCGTGCCTTAAACACCTCCAGGGAAGGTGAATCAACCACCTCCCTGGGCAGCCTATTCCAATGCCCAATGACCCTCTGTGTGAAAAACTTCCTCCTAATTTCCAGCCTAAATCTCCCCTGGTGGAGCTTGAGGCCATTCCCTCTTGTCCTGCCCCCTGTCACTTGGGAGAAGAGGCCAGCTCCCTCCTCTCTACAACCTCCCTTCAGGTAGTTGTAGAGAGTAATGAGGTCACCTCTCAGCCTCCTCTTCTCCAGGCTAAACAACCCCAGCTCTCTCAGCCGCTCCTCATAGGTCCTGTTCTCCAGCCCCTTCACCAGCCTCGTCGCTCTATGGTGTTACTTCTGCTTATTGTTGCATAAGTTTGGTGCTAAATGGCTTAAGGTTGTTGGTTGTTGGAGAAAGACATTTGTATCTCTGAGACTGACAGCACCGCTGTACCTAATTTCAGCTGTCAGGTTTCCCGTATATTTGAAACAGTGAAAGAGCAGGGGATAAATGTGGAATATTATCCTAAGATAATAGGACATCCAAAGCAAGTAGACCATTAATAAAACCAGAAAAAGGTAAAATGGACATCAAGAAAATTGAGTATGGCTAGTGAGACTCCAACTGCTTACTGGTTTTGCTGATATGACTTAGTGGCAGTGAGTGTCGCTGCCTGGCAGTGACCTCTAGATAAAGCATTTCTGTGTCTCCTTTTTTCAGTTTGCTTGCTTTGTCCAGGTGCCCTACATTGCGTACACTGCCTTCTGTGATAAAGTGACTTGGCTAATGGACAAGGGAAAGGCTGTGGATGTGGTCTTCCTGGACTTCAGTAAAGCCTTTGACACAGTTTCTCACAGCATTCTGCTATGGAAACTGTCAGCCTCTGGCCTGGACAGGCACACACTCTCCTGGGTGGAAAATTGGTTGGATGGCCGGGCCCAGAGAGTGGTGGTAAATAGTGTTAAATCCAGCTGGAGGCCAGTGACAAGTGGGGTTCCCCAGGGCTCAGTGCTGGGTCCAACCCTGTTCAATGTCTTCATCAATGACCTGGATGAAGGCATTGAGTGTATCCTTAGCAAGTTTGTAGATGACACCAAGCTGTGTGGAAGTGTCGATCTGCTGGAGGGTAGGGAGGCTCTGCAAAGGGACCTAAACAGGCTGGACCCCTGGGCTGAGTCCAATGTCATGAGGTTTAACATGGCCAAATGCCAGGTCCTGCACTTGGGGCACAACAATCCTATGCAGAGCTACAGACTAGGAGAAGTCTGTCTAGAAAGCTGCCATTAGGAGAAGGACCTGGGGGTGTTGGTTTACAGCCGACTGAACATGAACCAGCAGTGTGCTCAGGTGGCCAAGAAGGCCAACAGCATCCTGGCTTGTATCAGAAATGGAGTGACCAGCAGGTCCAGGGAGGTTATTCTCCCTCTGGACTCCGCATTGGTGAGACCGCTCCTTGAATCCTGTGTTCAGTTCTAGGCCCCTCACCACAGGAAGGATGTTGAGGCTCTGGAGCAAGTCCAGAGAAGAGCAACAAAGCTGGTGAAGATGCTGGAGAACAGGCCTTATGAGGAACGGCTGAGAGAGCTGGGGGTGTTTGCCCTGGAGAAGAGGAGGCTGAGGGGAGACCTCATTGCTCTCTATAAGTACCTGAAAGGAGGTTATGGAGAAGAGGATAATGGCCTCTTCTCCCAAGTGACAGGGGACAGGACAAGAGGGAATGGCCTCAAGCTCTGGCAGGGGAGGTTTTAGGCTGGACATTAGGAAAAATATTTTCACAGAAAGGGTCATTGGGCACTGGAACAGACTGCTCAGGGAGGTGGTTGATTCATCTTCCCTGGAGATGTTTAAGGCACGGGTAGATGAGGTCCTGAGGGACATGGTTTAGTGTTAGATAGGAATGGTTGGACTCGATGATCTGGTGGGTCTCTTCCAACATGGTTATTCTATGATTCTATGAAAGAGTGATGAGGCATTGGAACAGGCTGCCCAGGGCAGTGGTGGAGTCACCATCTCTGTAGGGGTTAAAAAAAAATCTGTAGCCTTGCAACTTTGGGACATGGCTTAGTAGGCATGGTGGGGTTGGGCTGGTGGTTGGACTGAATAATCTTAAAAGTTCTTTTCCTATCTGAACAGATCTATGAAAGCTGGTATTAATATGATTACTTGATAACACATCGTGCATCACTTCAGTCTCTGCTAATGCAGAGGATTGTTGGGAAACATTTGGGCAAACATGTAACTGAGTGGTCAGTGTTGTTCCACTTCTTTTATTTGTATGTTTGTTCTGCCTTGCATTTAAATGTTACCTTTCCTCCTTGGAAATGTAAGCAAGCTACTATATTCTTCATAAATTCAGACGAAGTGATTTTGAAGAAGTTGGCTAAGAGAAAGCACCATCATCACTGTCAGATTTCAGCTGCTCAGGACACACCAGTGAAGAGAAGATGAAGAAGAGTTTTGAATTTATATGACAGACTCATATATATATATTGGTACTGAGTGGAGCCTGTAAAATGCTTGTTTAGCCATTTTCCTAGATGTTTGACTGGGTTCAGCTTGGTCTTGGTCTTGCACATGGGCTCCAATAGTCACGTTACCAATTCCTTGCAACAGTCCTCAAGAAGACAATCTGTTAACTAATCTTACCATATTTCTTTCTCTACCTAACTTCCTAGTTTTCTGTCGGAAGTACTAGCTTGTAGAGTCTTAGGCTTGTGAACACAATTCACAAGATGCAATCCTCTAACCAAAATGAGGAAGGATGGTCATTCTCTTTATTTGATAATGAAGTCTAAGCCTTTTTAATATAGTTTGTTATGAGTAAAATCCCACGAGTCCTTGGTTTTCACTGTTAGTTAAAAGGAAGAATAAAAGAAATTTTCGTTCCCACAGAACTTATAATTTCCCTAATAGTGTCATAGATTCAATGTGTGTCAGATATAGCTTAAGAAATGGCTAATTAGTATCTTAAAGCAATTTATTGTGTGTAGAATCTATCATACTGAACCTCATTGTTCCATTCAGAACATGCAAATTGGTGACTAAGAAACCTCTTTTAAACAAAAATATACCAATTTCCAAATTTCTTAGTAACAGAGAAAAACAGGCATTAAATTCCAAATTATACCGTACTTCTCCAGATGATGAAGTCTTGTTTTACTGTAATGTTGCTCTTGAATGGCTTTTATGCATTGAACTACTAGCTAGGCCTTCTCTTTCAAATCAGATCATAGGAAGCAGACTTAAGAAAAATCTTCATTTTAACATTCACAATTTTGCTTCTGACTCTCAACAGACTGTTGCTGATACTTTGCTTTCATTGACAAACCATTGATTTAGGCCCCTTACCCTTGTCTAGTCCACAGGGATAGTATTGCTTTGGTTTCTCTGACTTTTAGGATGTGCCTGCATTGCCATTTTAGTTTGGGTAAGGCTTGTGCTTTTGAAGCACCTCCTCTGCTCTTCCACATTTATTGAATTGTGGTTTGCTCTAGAGGGTCTGAATTCTTTGCTAATGAAGTTGAATTGGAGGATGTTCTTCAGAGGTTCATCTGATGTGCTCCATCTGCTGCTGAGCATTCTGCCTTTGGAAACAGGTTACATAAAATATATATCAATATCCTCCAAAATGCATCCAGCGTTGGACATTGGATCCTTGGCATGGTTGGACTCGATGATCCAATGGGTCTCTTTCAACCTGGTTGTTCTATGATTCTATGATTCTATATGTTTTTGCTCTGGAAGTCTGTTCCATGCAGACCTTGTTATGTGCTCATAGAGATCATCAGTCTTGGTAACAGTTTAAAGTGAATCTTCACATGACATTACTGTTACTTTGTCTTTTTACTTGAGCCATTCTTCTCTTCATTTACATCTAGCTGCGCTGCTCATTTCTGTCAGGTGCACAGCATCACTACTATTTTCAGACCAGAAGGGTGAACAGGGTGGCTTGAGGCCACTCTTGTGTTACAGATTTTCTTTCTGCCTTTGTACTGTTTTCCATTGTGCTTCTTGGGTTTGACCATGCATGTTAAAAAATATTTTCTTGTTGAGACTATTTAAAAAAACATTTGCTCTTTACTATTGGGTTTGATATTTTGCTTCCTCTCTTAACCTCTTAGATTGAGTTCAAGTCCCAGAAATGATAATCATTTAAAATATTTTTGTCTTGAACAAAACCTATCCTTCCTCTCTTTATATTTTGTGCTTAATCCTCATGTTTTGTGTAAAAAATGGTTAAAAAACCCTTATGAACAGGAAAGATTCTTTTGTCTAAAGATACTTATATAAAGAATATGATTTTTTTTCTCTCTCTAAATGTGCGTGGTTTGCATTTCAATATGGAAAAATAATTGATTTTGTATATTTTCTATTCTAACAAAATAATTTTTCCAGTATGTTGGATCTTAGGCAAGGAACTTGAATTTGGAGGAGCTCACATTCAACCCTTTTGATTGTACCACTGTTTGCATAGCAAAAATGCTGTGAGAACATACATCTCTATACAGATGTGAAATATTAAGATGTTAATTTAATCTGAACATCTATTCACAATTTTAATGTTTACATGTTAAGTAAGTTTTTACTCTCTAGGTATACAGGGAGATGCATGTTAGTGTAATTAGTGAATTAGTGGAAGCATCGCGGCAGCTGTTGAATTTTTAACAGGCACAGGTGGCTTATTGTTAGCATTATAGGATACTTCTATTTTCCTAGTAACTCATATTTTCAGTAGTAAACTAGAGAAATCCTAGAACCAAAATAAAACTAAGTTAATCAACATTCTTTGTGAAAAGACTGTTTCAGTGAACTTAACCCAGTAACAAACAGAGGATAAAGCGAAAAGTAAGTAAACTCCATCGTATGTATTAAAAAAACCCACAAAAAAAGCCGAAGTGGAGTGGTGAGAAGGAAGCATTTGTGTAGCAGCTGTTTCAAAGCATGCCACTCCTCAGGAACTATACAGGAAAAGAGTTCTGCTCAGTGTTCCTGTTATAACCACCTGTGTCTCAGGAATTGTGCTCTTGGCGGCAGAGCTGGTTGGCTGCTGTTGGCGACTGGTAGCACGGAGGCTTTGTTTGAGGCATGTTTGTTGATGATGGGATTCATTCCATGAGCAGCCTGTACACTTTCTTCAAGATGCTATGGCTGAGGACTGGTAGGGGAAAAGACAAGGTTGAGTTGTCTGGATCCCAAATACAGACCACTTATTCAGCCATCCTCTATCCAGCAGCCCACATACTGACTAGAAAGACTTTTCTGGGGAACAACCATTGAACTGCTCCTCAGGACCTTATTCTTAACACTGAAAACTCTCAGTTATGTTTTTTCTGGTCAATTAATAGGAAAGAATACTTGCTTTTATATCCTGCTGTTTAAAGACAGTGGTTTTGATATCATTGTCTGTTGGAAAGGGCAGTGAAACATAAGGCCTTTTGACACAGTTTTATCTACCAGTCATTTGTGAGGACAAAGTTAGTCTCCTGAATTCCCTTTTATTTAAGACTTGCATTTCAGTCAGCATTTCTAAAACCTACTCAACAACACAGGAGGGAAGCAGAGTTAGATGTGAGGAAGTTGAGTTGTCCTCTTTGCTGATTAACTTCTAGCTTTCAGTAGATCCTACAATCTTTAGAGAGCACAAATGACTGCAATTAAATTATCCTTAAGCTTTCCTTTTCAGCAGCCAATAAGGACTCCACCCACCATCTGCCACAACTGAAATAACTCCAAAAGACTCAAAGATTTCTCTGTTCCAGGTGTTTTGGTTTCTAAGACTTTTTTTTTTTTTTTAGTCAAGAGGACTTGGTAGAAGGAAGACAGTTAATTTGCTTTGTAGTTCAACTGTTCCAGGCAAAGTTGATCTTGAAGAATTCAGTAAAGATATTTGGAAACCAAAACGTGGAGGGATGCTCTGCTCTTGGAGAGACTTGGTGCCTTTTAGTCCTGAAAATGCAAAAAGTTTTTAAGCACGAGCTTCTGACTGTGTGCTGCTACCAAAGTAGGTATATTCATTTTCTTGCTATGTGTGTTACTTGACTGTGGTTTGTTTTGGTCAGCTATTCCATTGCTGTTTCATTGTACCTTGTTTGCCCAGAGTGGAGTATTCTGAGAATTAGAAATCCAAGGTTTATGCTTTCTCTTCTGGATCCTTTCTGAAGAATGGCATGGATTTGCATGTATTGGCCTTTCTCAAAGTTTGCTCAGCTTTCATCGGGGATGGGGGGGATGGGATTTCCTGGAGCTGTAAAGCACAGGCAATGACATTATACATTTTACTCTCTTTTTGAGTGCAATGCTTCCATGTTTTGAAGAAGTCCCGTGAAGTTTGTTTGTGGGCCATATTGGAGAAGATCTGTCTTTTTTTGCTGAAAATGAGGGTGGGGTGCAGATCTTCCTGTAAGTTTTGAGTAAAACTTTTGTATTTGTGAGCAGTAAACGTAAGCGTTGAGATATCATTTAAGAAAAGTGATTCTTTGCTGTTGTCTGTATACAATTACAATTATACCTGATCTTTGCTGTTGTTTAAGGGGATATAGGAGTGTATTTTGGAACACTAGATATTTTAAGTTTTGTAGACAGTGGAGTCTCTTCATGATTGTTCCATGCTAATCTCTCTGTTCCACGATGTAATAAGTTTGAACCAAATGACAGTGAATTCTTCATGTGGTTGTATTGGGGGTGATATTATTAATTGATTCTAGAATTAATGGTTTTATTTTTAAGGCTGAAACAAGATACATAGAGTGTCTATTTCTACATATTGGAAAGCAGTTAAATTTTAGTTCCTCGTCCAGGTGAAGATAAAAGAATGAGCTGGGTTAAAGAACGAGATGGGTTCAGATTTCATTAGAATGGACTTTTTTTCAAGCTTTACGTGGGATAGTGAAGTGAGAGATCCTGCAGTAGTTTTACTGTGCCGCATTAGCTGTCCTCAACTATGTAATGTACTAGTTGTGAGTCGTATTGATTTGTGATGGAGAGTAAAACTTTGAGGGTGGTTCACTTTTCCTGTTGCAAATATGGGGCGGGGGGTAAAAATGGGCTAAAAATGGTGTTTTCTATGGATGATACTTCTGAAAAACAGATACGTTACAGAATTGATATGGAACAGTGCTTTCTATTTTTTATCTATGGTCAAGGAACTCCCAGCTTACAGTAATTAATGAATATTTTAATGTAATAATAAAACAAGGTAGAATACTTAAATGCTTAGTTGAAACTTTTAATATTTAATAATAATGGCATCCAGTGTAACTTGGGAAAAGGACTCTAATACAGTTGCCAATATTTAGCTAATAGGGTTTATAGTGAAACTGAGTCTATATTTAAGAAAGTAGCATTACTGGTTCCATGGTGTATATTAGGAAGGTGATATTTAAACTGTACATTTAATGTGTTTACTGTTTTCCAGCTCTGCTATTTTCACTATGAATGCTGAGTACTTATTATTGCAGTCTGTTTCTATCAGAGCTGCTTAAAGCAAATGTAAACCAGCTTGCGGGCACTTAAAACTTTTCAGGGCCATTCCAATAAGGCTGACTAATATTCTTTGTTTTAGGCATAAGAGTGGAGAATTCTTTGCATTATTTATTAGGGTATTTATTTCAATAGTAAATTTGAGCAGTAGTATGTGGAAGGGTTTTGTTGCTTTCCTGTTTGCCTTCCCAACCATTTAACAGGTGTGAATATCTGTCTCTTCTGGCTTGCAGAGGATTTAGATGAAGTATAAGAGAGCTCTGTTTTTCCTAATAATGCTAATGATAATCCCATGGTGTGAAGTTGAAATCTGATCTTTTCAGGAGTTTGTTTTTGCTGTGCTTACTCAACCTAATGTTACCTCAAGTGAGTTACATGGGAGACAGATACCACAAATGTGAATTATTCTGTGTGTGTATGTGCATTTTCCTGCATAGTTATATGTATTAGGTGTATTGCGCACAAATGGCTTTGAAGAGGAGTAAATCCACTTTACTACACAGATGAACTAAAGTTCTGCAAGCACCAAAAATTAAGGTTCTATGCCAACTAAAAGCAGAGCAGACATAGAAAATTACTGTAGTGAAGTAATACACTATAGCTTATGGAAATATTGTATATGATATGTTTTTAAAGTTTATCTTGTTTGCAATATTAATATATTAATATTTACTTGATAACTTCTAGTATTAAGCACCTTGCATGCACACATTTTCACTTTGCGAATCTAGGTACTTCAGCAGTTACACGTAACTGATAAATCTTTTTGTAGTTGTCAAAACAACTTTGTACTTTTTCTTTTACAACTAAAAGCACTTTGACAGTCTGAAACCTGGTATATCAATAGGGAAAGCAAACAGACTATTCATTTTAGTCCCACATTTCACAAAGAGTTTTGACATATTTGAAATATATCACTTCGAAATACTGAGACACAGAAGATTAAAAGGTTGTTACTGGCAAAAATGTTGTTGGTTATCAATGTTTTTGATGTCATGCAGTGACATCTTTGCATACTGGTAGAGTCGTGTTCAAAAACTAAAGTGCTTTGACCGTATGGACTCCATCTGCATACCTCATTGTAGTCTGCACTCATTTCTATGCCTTGAGGGCCTCCAAAAAACAAATAAGAATGCTAACCTAGTTGCTGCTTGGTGATTGTCATTGCTTGTAGCCTACCTGTCAGTTCTCAGTTTTGCTGATGTGTTGTCCTGATGTCTGAAGTCACTCATGATTAACTTGAACTAGAGGTGCTACAAGGTACAGTGACCTGGTATTTGGTTTTCTGTCTGGGAAAATGATGATGTGTTTGTCTGTAGTATGTGTTATAGTCTGAAACAGGATTTTTGCAAAACCAGTGTATGGTTTCAGTTCCCCTAGTACTGTCTTAGTGGCTGTTGATTTGTGATTGTTTCAATATTTAATTGCATAATTTTCTCCTTTTGCACTGTTGAGAAATCACAGATGATGATGAGAATGTCTTGGCAGACACCAAAAGTAAATAGAAATGTACAGTTGTCCTTGTCTTACAGAGCTGATGCAAGATCACACTCCACTGTGGCCTTGCAGAAGCTTATATATAAATAGCGATGCAACCTTGAATTTCATAGTGTTGTCGATATGGAGCTCAATCCATTAGGGTAACATTAATATTCTTAGGGAAAGATAGAAACAAACATAAAATAAAAGAGTTGTCTGCCTTGGATCTGGGATACTGTGGGTGAGACTTGTCATGTGTGCTGGAGTCTAGCGGCTTCTGGGGGTGTTGGTCGACAGCCGACTGAACATGAGCCAGCAGTGTGCCCAGGTGGCCAAGAAGGCCAATGGCATCCTGGCTTGGATCAGAAATGGTGTGACCAGCAGGTCCAGGGAGGTGATTCTCCCTCTGGACTCAGCACTGGTGAGGCCGCTCCTTAAATACTGTGTCCAGTTCTGGGCCCCTCAGCACAAGAAGGATGTTGAGGCTCTGGAGCAAGTCCAGAGAAGAGCGACGAGGCTGGTGAAGGGGCTGGAGAACAGAACCTATGAGAAGTGGCTGAGAGAGCTGGGGTTGTTTATCCTGGAGAAGAGGAGGCTGAGAGGAGACCTCATTACTCTCTACAAGTACCTGAAAGAAGGCTGTAGAGAGGAGGGAGCTGGCCTCTTCTCCCAAGTGACAGGGGACAGGACGAGAGGGAATGGCCTCAAACTCCGCCAGGGGAGATTTAGGCTGGAGATTAAGAGGAGGTTTTTCACAGAAAGGGTCATTGGGCATTGGAATAGGCTGCCCAGGGAGGTGGTTGAGTCATCTTCCCTGGAGGTGTTTAAGGCACGGGTGGATGAGGTCTTGAGGGACTTGGTTTAGTGTTAGATAGGAATGGTTGGGATAGAAGATCTGATGGGTCCCTTCCAACCTGGTTGTTCTGTGATTCTGTGATAGGCAACTGCTTTAACTTGTATGTGTGCTGGTATTGGTTTTCTTACTATGTATGTGTGTGTTAGTTAATGTGGGACAAGTTTAAAGCTTTCCCTTGAAAGATGAACCTTCTAAACTTTCTAGGCTCAAATTTAGATTTAGCATTTATTTACTTGCATTTAGATATAAGCATATATATGAAACTAAGTGCTAATGAAAATGTACCTTTTTCTTTTCATTTTTATAGTATTTATTTGTTAATGTAGGTAAAATTTTGTATTTTGGTGAAATGTTGGAACCTTTTAGTTGAAAGGTAACTAAACTGAAGAATCTGGCTATCTTTTTCATTTTGTCTTTCAAGTTTTGTAACTCCATTCCTTCTGTGTAGTACATGAATTGTTCAGCATGTGACGTGCGTAAGAAACAAACAAAAAGACACAGTCCTCCTCCCCAGACACACACATGAAACCTCTCACAGAAGCAAAAAACCCCCACCCTGAAACATCCCACAAACAGAAAAACTTAGTTCAGGAAAAATTACCAATCTGTGTTGAATGGTCCCAAAAAGTCAGTAGTCAAAGGTAGTCTGAAGAGCAACATCACTAGTAGCTGAAGCTCTAAATAAGTAGAATACATAGCACAATGTTATATATCCAGCTTTCTTTTGGCATGGGTGAGTAACATCTAAGCCAACTGATTTGTTTACATGTTTTTTTGTTACTGCTGACCAAAAAAAATCAGAAACAGAATGTGAGAATGATTGTGGGATGGAGCCATAGACTGACTCATTCAGTATAAACTAATAACACAAATATTAATGGAAGCACATTTCGCAAGAGCTTATTTTTTCAACGGAGTTTTTTTGACTTCTGAGACTTATCCTAACAATAATTTCAGACACAATCAATAATAATTTTTATTGCTTTTGCAAAGTGAATTTAAGAACTGGATGAGTGAGACCAGGATGTCTGGAGATGTGTTGCTTTAATCATTCCACTGCAAAACTCTTGACACTACAGTTACGTGGTTTCAAATTATTCCCATTTCTATGCTATGGGTATCTAGGGCTAGAGGGTGTTCTTAGCAGTTCTAGCTAATCAGTGGTCATTCCTAAATTATTATAATTCTCCTTTTAACAACTTCAAAGCTGGAGTATGGTAGCAATCTGTATGCTGACGTTGTTACACAGTTTTCTGAGAGCTGCTGGTCCAGGAAGGAGTTGTTTTGTAGGTGGTGGTAAAAATTAAGACAGGCTTATTTTACTAGAAATTGAACAGTTGTTCTAAGCAGAAAAGGGAAAGCAGTTTACATGCTGTGCTACTTTTTCATGTACCAAAGTTTACTTGTATGGAACTAAATAATGCTTTTTATCTATGGTTAATTGATAGGAAGTCCAGATACTCTTGGATCTCTAGATAGGTGCTCATCCTTTTGCTAGAATCATGATTCAGATCATGGAATCAGTATCATTTGGTTTGAAAGGGACCTTGTAGATCCTCCAGTTCCAACACCCCCGCCGTGGGGAGTGACGCTTCCCATTGGACTGGATCAGGTTGCTCCAAGCCCCATCCCAACCTGGCCTTGAACACCTCCAGGGACGGAGCAGGCATAACTTCTCTGAGCAACCTGGGTCAGTGCTTCCCCACCCTCACAGGAAAACATTCCTTCTTAAGGAAAATCTTATTGCAATCTCCCCTCTTTCAGCTTAAAACCATTCCCCCTTGTCCTGTCCCTTTGCTGCCTGACAGAAAGCCCCTTCCTAGTTTTCCTGTAGCCCCTTTTAAGTGCAGGAAGGATACTATAAAATATTACAAAAAGATATTGAGGAAATTTTAAAATCACTTGAGTATTGTATAGAGTTTCTCTATTTAAATGTGTATCTGAATAGGTGACTTCCTCATGGAGAGAAGGTTTCTAGATTTAAGGTACAGAAACATCAAGTGCTGCTACTGGCTTGGAAGGGTTGTACAGTGAGGTCCAGGTGTAGGGCCTTTTCCATTTCACTTACCAAGTCTTTATTCTCTGTATGGAAGTCCTTGAAAGGATGTTCATTTACATGGAAGAGAAGGATTATTTGCCAAACAGATACTGTGTGTCCATACCTTCTTGTGAGGGTGAAAAATGAAGTGTCTAAGAAATTCGTACTTTATCAGAAAATATGTTGAAGTTTAAGATGTATTCTGACACTATATAACAAAAAGCGAGTTTCTGAATATTGGAGGCGGTAGCGTTCCAACCAGTGAAGCTTAGCTGAGGCTTTACCAGATTATATACTCAAGCTTTAAGAGGATTTATTGATGGGGAATGTGTAGTTGTGTGTCTTTTTTTTTGGTGTGTGGTTTGGTGGGTTTTTTTTTTTTTTTGGTTTTTTTTTTTTTTTGGTTTTAATATTTAAATGTAGATGAGGCAAGATTTATCTTTGGAGAATAAAAATCTTGAATTGCAATGTGCAAAATATTCCTTTTGTATTTTGTTATGATTATTTCTCAGATACGAGCTGTATGATTGTAGATACTTCACACGTGGTGTATGGATTGTGTTGTTCCCACTGTTGCCTTAATATCCATCCCTTTGATGTTGCAATGAGACTTTTTTGTTTACTTTTCTTTTCTCGGCAAAGTCATTTGTATGTACCAGTGTTTGAGCCCAAGAGACAACCAACCAATATTTTCCTAGCGCATAAGAATGTAACTCTACATTTAAATTTATTGTAAAACATTATGCTCATCTGTAATTATATTACTTTAAAATAAAGCCTTCATCCGCTTTAAGATCTTTTGATGTCCCTTCCCTGCTGACTCTTTTTTTTTTCCTTGTTCCCACTTATGTTAATGTGAAGAGACAGTTGAGTAAATGCACAATGAACTTCAAAACCTAGTAATTCTTTTTCAGAAAGAATGAAACTTGTGAATTAGATATGGATTGTAAAAGAACACCAGAGCTGATTAGTGTTCGTTGGGTTTGCCTGCTGGACCGTTCTGACACCTGTCTTCCCGCTTTCCCCATAAATGCCAGGGCTGATCCCTCTATACTGCCAGTCACATGACAGCCAGGGAGAACTTGTGGGTGGGAGTTAAAAGACTCCCAGTGAACCTTGTCAGGCTTAGCAATTCATGAAACTCGACATAAAAGGCAACGTTAAACAAAGATGAGTTGAATCCATTTACATGCAAACTGTAGTTATCTGTATGAAAAAAGCCGGGAAGGGGGGGAATGTGGAAGGGGTTACTATTTCTTTCTTCCTTTTAGGATGTGTAGATAATGAGTTGTGTAAGGCTTGGAGGGGAGAAAATAAGCCAACTTTCAAGGCATTGAAAAATTGCTTTTTAGGAAAAATCCTTTTCATCCTAACCATCTGGTTGCATCTTGTTTACAGCACAGTGTGCCAGTTTGTGCTTATTAATCATGCTTACACAAGTATCTTAATTACTCCCTGTGTAGCTGCTCTGTTTTGAACCCAGAAGTTGACCTTTCTCTTTTTATTCCTTTAAACCATTAATCATACATAATCAATGCCAACAGGGCAGAGCCATGGAGAAGGCTACCCAGTTTCCAAAGCACATGCTAGTCCTCAGAATCCATGTAGACAAGAGTGACTGCGCTGCTATCAGCCAGGCATATCTTAATTAATGACTGCTTCTTGTGTGTGCCTACTTACTCGCCTATAACCCAGTTCTGCTTCCCATGTTGAAATAACAGTAGTTTCCCCACTTTATGATACTAGAGATGATTTTTCAAGTGCCTCTGTTGTATAGAAAGGACCTTCAGAGACATCAAGTTATATTCTGTGGTTGCTTTGGTGATAGTTAAGTTTTAGAGAGAATATAGGATGTCCAGAAAAAAATTCTTGGTTCAGAATTCTTCTATGATAAAATCTTTTGTTGATAGGGGCTATTTTTTTTTTTTTTTCAGAAAAAAACCTAGATTAACAAGTGGATTCCTTTTCTTCCCTGTCTTATTAATAATCTTTATAGAAAGAACACATGTGAGAAGGCAGGAGTGGAATTTAAGACATGGCATTCTGTTTTCTAGTGTATGAGACAAATTATAGTATGCAAAAGTAATGCCCTGAAACTCTTTGGTATGATGAAAATTTTATCGGTATTTTAAAAAGAAAGACCCATCCAACCTACTCAGTCAGCTTATGTGTTTATATATGGAGGGGCGGGAAGATTTGTAAGTATGACTTGCGTTTTCTCTCTGCTGCTGTTGAAGTTTTGTTGGTTTTGCCATAAATAGTGTATTTAGAATTTAAGCTGTCTAATCTCAGCTCTGCTTACTGGAGATGCGATTTCACTTATAGGAGCTTTAACCACAGTTAAGGCTCTCTTAAAAGCCTTATGATTATGCTATCATAATAAACAGTTTGTTTAGTTTTATTACCACCATGGAAAAAGAAAATATTTTGTAACAAAGCAAAACAGGAACAGAAGAAGATGGAAAATTTACATTAGGAAAATTATTAATATTTAATTCAGGTAAAAGCTTTGCCATTCCAAATGCAGAAAGAATACACAGCTGTCTTATTTTTTTTTAAATGTTGAAACCGATTTGTTCATTAGCAGAGTATATGGTATGTGAGGTGAACTGGTTCATCCAGCTTAGTGTGGAATTTGGCCATTTCCATCAGGTTTTTTATTTGAACTGAAAATTGTATTTAGCCTTTTTTGCATAGCTTAGGTGCCTTGGTGTGGGTGCACTTTTGGTGTTTCCTAGAAGATTCCTTCAATATCGTAAAGCAATGTAGGCGCAAACAAACAAGCAAAAGTTTCTGCTGACAAATTGATTTTGATAACAGAAACTGGAACACTCTAAAATTTGAGCTGGGGAGCTCCTGCTGGTGTTATGGTGTCCCTGAGCTTATGGGTAGCTGAAGACTTTTTTTCCAAGGACAGATTGTAGGCTCCTGTAAAATAGAAGAGTTTTACTGATGATATTCAGTATTGATAAAGTGTGGCCAAACACGAGATCTTTGGCTGGTGTCAGATAGGACCACTGTGAAGAGACATTACTGGATTTGAGATGTTTTTTTGGCAATTTTCTTCAATGTTGAAATAAAGAGGAGAATGTCTTAATTTATATGACAAGATTGCAGACCTCTGGTGCATCTGAATCTCTGGGACTCTGGGTACTGGTGTGAAGGTGATACTTTGGGTGCAGACTTTGTCAAGGTAGCACAATCACAAGGGGAGGTGATTATGACTTTTCCTTGCTAACTTGTAGCCTGAAGATCAAAGGTGGCTCACCAGCAATGTAGCCCAGCTGACCAAACATAGTTATTTTAACCAGAATACTGTGGTGGGCTGAGGAGTCAGTGGTGAACTTAGCTGGTAGTCTGAGTAGAGCCAGGCATGTGCTGTGCTGCAATTGTGCCCTGGACACAGGATAAGCTCAGCCACTGACAGAGGAGCCTGTGGGCAGCTCCTGCATGGCACTACTGATTGTGACCTTGCCTTTATCTAAAGCTACAGCAAAAAAGCTCTTGTGTGAATGTCCTTTTTATGTGATGATGCAAATGATAAATAGAATTTTTTTCATTGAAGAAAATGCTGTCAGAGTGGAAATGAGCAGAACACTGTAACTTTTCTGGGTCAGGATCTGCATGGTGGGCTGTGCTGTTGTTGGAAACCCATGCCATACTGCATAGCTCAGGGTTCTCAGCATCCTAAGGGTTGTAAAAATTATCTGTGTGATCTTGTTTTTCTTTATGCTGTTAACTGCCACGAGGAGCACATTGAGAGATACTTTACAGAGTCTGAGTGACTTTCTTAGCACAGTCATAGTGAACCAGCACTTCCTGGTGCAACATGCAAAGCACTTGGATTCCCCAAGTAGATGACTGTTGTTGCTTTTCTGCATGGCTGTGTTCAGCAACTCCTGTTCTGTGCTTATTCAGATCTTGTCATTTACTTTGAGCATTTAAATTGTGAGCCAGAGGAGATTCTGTTCTGAAAGTGTGCATCTTGATGTTTCTACCACAGTGCATGCAACGGCGTCATGTTGAGGCCATCAGTTGTAGGAGTTGACAGCCTGTGCAATGAATTGGCAGAGTGAAAAGACAGAGATGAGGCAATAAAGTTACCTTTCATTAGAAGGAAATACCAGAGGATTTTTCTGGTAGAAGATATCTTTCAGCAATTTGAGTTGGTTCGTCTGCCTGTTGACAGCCTTTAATTTCATGTAAGCTGAAAGGATGATGATGTATAGAAATTCCTCTTATTTGTGTAAATGATGAGATGTAGAAACAGTTGTTACGATCAGTGCATCTTAAAATGTAATGATCTAAAGTACCTTTCATTTTAAATTTTCATTCTGTATAGCGGATAACCTTGTTATTAGGTCTTCCTGTACTTTACTGTTGCTCCTCTTCCAGATCATTTTATGGCCTAACATTATGAATTTATCTTAATCAGGAATGAGGTTGTTTCCTGAATAAAATGCCAGAGTTTATATCACATGTGCTTCTAATAAATTGTGGATGCCCCTCCCTGGAAGTGTTCAAGGCCAGGTTGGATAGGACCTGAACAGCCTGGTCTTAGTGTGTGGGGATTGGAACCGGATGGACTTTAATGTTGCTTCCAACGTAAACCATTCTATGATGACAGAAACATCTTGTTTCTAGTTGTTGTATCACCGAAGATGAGTATTTTATTGCCCTCTTTCCTCTTCAACATGTTTTAATCACTACTTTTACTTCATGTTCATGATTATATAGTTGAGTTTCCATTCATATTATTTGTTCTCCTTAATTCTAGTATCAAATTCTAGTGGGAAGTGTTCTTATTGCATATTCTGCCGTCTTGAAATTGAAATAAATATGTGACTATCTCAAATGAATTTTAATTGTCTGCTGTGAAGCTCTTAATTGGTCTGTTGATGTTATATTGTGAGTCTGCAGCAGATCTGAAAGTGGAGATTGACTATATGAAACCAAAGCTAGATAATTGAAATTAGTCAAAGAATACCTTGGTTTAAAAAAAAAAAAAAATCAGATATACGCTATTGGTTGGAATACAGGCTGCAGGAAAATGACCTATGTGCTCAATTTATTGTTCTTGGAACTGAGAGTCTCTGACTGTATAACTGCAGTGATGTGCCAAGGAGTAGTTGTCAGTGGACACAAGAATGTCACGCGAAAGTGGGTGGCTTTTTCCCCCTCCTTTTGCTGAATGAAGTAATTTACATTTATGTACTATGGGAAAAATGGTGCTGAGGTTTATGCAGCAGGTTAGTTTTTTACAAGACTTGGTTTTACACAGTCTCTGTTTGGGGGAGGAAGGATAAACTGTTTACTCTTTTTATTTATTTATTTATTTTCTTTCAATTTAGCAGTTAAACTATCTCTTTCTGTGTGAAATTTTAAGTTTGATAGAAAGATGAAGCTTCACCTGTGGAAGCAGGTTTGACTGCATGTCCTGTTGCCTCAGAGATGCTTAAGCCTGGAGTCTGTAAAACTCCCATACAACCTGGGAGGTTATGTTTTATATATAATTTTCTTGGCAGCAGTATTCATTGAAAATATTTCCTCTATCATCACTGACTCCTTGTTTCCACTTCTGTGTCACCTCCTCAGCTGTCCTGGCATATCTGACAGGCAATGTGCTGTGCAAGGAGGCTGAAAAAAATGTTGGGAGGGAAGTGGAAAGACTGTAATGTCTGAAACTGGTGTCATCCCTGAAGACAGCGTGCCCGCAAGCTACAGCCTTAGGTCTGGAGGATTTCTTGGTCTGTTGGTGGTGTAGAAATACAGAGGTATATTACTTACTTTAGCTTTTTCCCCCCCTCCCTAGAATTTTAGGCTTCATGGTAGAACTGTCCTTTGTGTAGCTGAGTCCTCTCTGGATTTTTTTCACCTCAGTGTAAGCTTATTTGGGAGTCCATCTATGTAATGCATCCCTATTGCAGGATGGACAAAGGATTAATGTATTAAAATGGAATACAGTAAATATTGTTTAGTATGATAATGGTATGTTTGGAAAACATCTTTATTCTCTAGTGTTTCAAGGCTTGAGAAATTCTTGGTAAAATAAACGAAGTGGGCGAGAAAAATGGTAATGAGCGTAAAATACTTGCTTTATAGATAACATTTCATGTTGAGCATTGAAATATGGATTGATTTTAAAAATGCATTCCTAATTAGCTGTAATTGAAATGCTCTATTAATAAAAAGCATCATTTCTAATGACGATTTGGATTCTGATGTTACTTTTCATCACTGAGCGCAGTAAGTTGGGGTAGCAAGAAGCCCATTGCAGCTGACTGCATGGATTTTTTAAGTGATTGAGAGCATCATGAAAAGTATATTGTAATGGGCTATCTGAGCTCCTTGGGTTTTTTTTCTTCGTCTCTTGCCTAGTATAGCTCTGAAGCTGTTCATAATATGTTATAATTTTATGTGCCTGGCAGGTATATGTGTTTGTTTGAATATGGGAATTATTCCTCTCAGAAATAAGCAAACAAATGAAACCAGCCTTCAAACCCCACGTCTTAGGGGTTCTAACTTGGGTTGTCTTAATATTTTTCAATGCCTTTGTTGACAGAGTCCCTGATAATATGTTGTGATGTAGATTAGAATCACCTGAATTTTATTGCCTCAGTTGCAGTGGAGTGATGCCTCTGACATCACACTGGATCCTTCCTTTGGGGATCGATAGCATCGGAAGGAAATTTTCACTGTTTTTGAATGAACTGCCATCATTGCACAGTAGAATTCATAGAAGTGGTCAAATTTAATGCCATCTTTTACACAATGTTGGACTGAATTGTAAATTAGCCCATTATATCTGTTTATGTACTCAGAATCACTTTGTGGATTATCTCAACTGTTGATCTCTCCTTGACATCACTTTGGTACCTCAGCTAAACCCTTGGAGATGATAGCATTAGTGCAGTGTCAGTTTTGTCACTTGGAAGCTTTTCTCAGTCAAATTGCAGTCTGAAGACAGTCCAGTGTAACAGTACACAGATGTCTTTAAAACTTGGCATTAACCTTCAAAGATTGCTGCAGGATAACTGAATAACTTTTTAAATTAAAAAGTGAAATATTGACAATTTTTACTTAAAGAGCTTGAAAGTACAGACTACAGCAGCAAAGCACTACTACAGTTGGTAATCTGATTGTGGATATTCACTTCTCTCTATTTTATGGTAGCTAACTGAGGTATTGCAGGTGAGAAAGTCTTGTTAGGAATCGCTTGATAGTAGCATTAAGCAGCAAAACATTTTAAAAAAAATCAAATCACTTTTTTGCACTTAGGATCACTTAACATCAAACACAGTTTCAAGTAACTAAGATTACCTAGAATGAGGAAAATAATCTCTTCTTGATTAAAAAAAGAAGTTCTATTGTATAACTTCTGGTATTTTGCAGTGGAGAAAACGTGATATCGTTTTAGCAGAAGGGAAAAGCTGTGGTTGTGGTGCATAATCCATCTTTAATGTTAATTTTTAAAAATCTAAAGTGTTTTTGTACTAAAACTTTGTTTTTCAAACTCCAATATGAAGATTATTTGGGATCTTGGAGCTATTAATTTGTTTTAATATGTGTTAACGTTAGAATTCTAATATGTGTTAATGTTAGAATTCTGTTAGAATTCTTTGTTAGTAATCTTTGCACCACATAGTCTTGAAATCCTTCACTTGAGATGACCTTGCCTGCTGCGGGCTCTAAATTGTGCCTCTATGAAGTTTTCAGTTAAAAGTCTATTAAGGTAGATTAGGAGACAGTACTATTTTGGCCTCTTCTACTTGAAGAGTTCTTGCTTCCTGTTGTCCATGCTGTAAACCAAGACCCCATTGTGATCTGTGACACAGAGTGGGCAAAAAAGCCAATAGAGGATGAGAGCAGGCAGAACTGTGGTGCAAATTCTAGCTGATTATTTTATTGGAGGTTTTTATATTTTCTTGACAGAAGTGCTTCTGTAGTTTGGCTTCGCTTTGTTGTTCTGAGTATTTAGCTGTAAGTTTGCCTTTGGGAATAAGAATCATTGAAGAACAGAAACCTCCAAAAAAGCTAATCCTCTAGTTTTCTTCCAGAAAATTTATGTTTGGTGTTGTGGTAATGTTTTTTTTATTTTCTTAACTTTTTCAGTCATTTTAAAATAGGCATTGGCAGTACTAAATGTTGACTTAATGCTCTAAAACATGTAGTAGCTGGGGATTTAATTTTGCTACTGAAAGTCTATGGCAGCCATAGACTTTATTAAGAGCACAAAAATGATAGGTTAGAGAGCCTTTTAACCTCTAGGCTGTCTCCTCTAATACATGTACCTATGGAAATACAGTAATTAAAGCTTCTTTCTGTTTTATGATTTCAACTGCATAAGTTGACTCAGCCTAATTGTTTAATGAACAGTTGGAAAGTTTTCTTGATCTCAAGCTGTTACTGTAGGCTCACCGCATTTTGAGCCTAAGCAGAAAGACTGGTTTGCATTCTGTTTTCTGTAGTTGACACTTCAAAGGTATGTGACAGGCACATATGGTACACACTAGGCTGCCCCATTGCTGATGTGCCTGTCCTAAGAACAGAAAATGATGGGTTTTTAGGTTGCTGAGTGATTTCACTTACTATTCCTCCAGCGTGGATCTTTCACTATCAGTAGAGTCAATCCACTTGCATTGAGCTGATGCCGGATGTTCAAGTCTTGCTTGAAGGAGCTAGTTCCTATAATTCAACAGAGAGGCAAACTTGAGTGGTACTTAGTGAGAAATGAAATCTGTGTCAATTTTGAGCTCATATAATGATAAAACAATTTAATTTTTAATGAGTTGCTTGTAAAATGATGAGTTTGCATCTTAATGTGCAGCATTTTTAAGCATCAGCTTTGTAGCAAGAATTGATCTGGTCTAAAAAATGACTTTGAACGTCTCAAGGCTCTTAAAATATAGTATTGCTTAAAGACCTGAATGAAAATGTAAAGTTACATAAACTTCTGGAAAAGAAATCTGAAATTCTTCTTTTAATATTAATAGTTTGCATAGCTTTATAGATGCCTTCTGCTTTTTCTTTGTATACAATATTTTATTAAAGACATGGTTAACTGAGATGACTTCAGGCAATTGAAGTACTGGCTGTTATTTAATGGGTGTGGTAATTCTTCTTAATTGCGGTACTTTCTGGTGGTTTTGCAATGCTTCCTATTTGTCTGTGCCAGCCCAGTTCTTTGCTCCTTAGGAAGCAGTTTTCTGCTTTGATGTGCTGCTTAATAAACAAACATACTAAATGCCATGTGATGGTTTCTGGTTGGGGTTCAGGTCTTATTTCAGTGCAAGTGCTCTGCTTAGCAGGCTGGAAGTGCTGAGTAAGGGAGGCCAGGACGGCTCTCCTTCCTTCTCAGCTTTGCTCCATAGTGGGACCCCCAGGGTCCTGCATCTTCTGAATTCCTCTCCCTCTTGTCTTTGGGAGATGGGAACTGTTTTTCTGGTGGGACTTTCCAGTTCAAAAAGACTACAAAGTGTGACTTTTAGGTTCAAGAAGGTTGACCCATCCCTGTCTGAACCAGTTATGTGAACGGAGGTAGCTTTTGCCCTGGGTGGGTATCCAGCACCTCTGGGACCAACTGGTTTTACCTAAATGCTTTAAGCAGTCTGTAGAGATCTTTTGTGGTGTGGATGATTTAAATTCTGATTACATTATTCAGATGTAGTTGAGCACTTTGTGATGCGGTGCTTGTAATAGTCAGGACTTGCCTTTACAGTAATCTACCCAGATGCTCATTTAAGATATGCTGATTCAGGTCCTGAGAAGGGATAGAGCACAAGTTCACTAAGCCCCAGTTATATATATTATCTCTGGTCTCTTCCTGTAGCTGTGTGTAGTGAGGAGATGGATATATACACACAGGTGTTTATATATATGTCACTTTACATGGAACATGCAGGTATAATGTATATATGTGGAGTAAAATATGAGAGATTTTTTTTTAGTTTTGCTTTATTTTTTTTAAATTAACTTCCCAAAACTCATGACTGCCCAGCTGAATTATGCAATGAAGAATAATGAGACCTTGAAGTCATGACATGTGCCTTTACTGTAATGGGAAGGTTGCTATTAATATTCTCTCTCCCACATGTCTACTTTGAAGCACAGCCTGTGAGTGTAAGTATACTCTTCCAGTAGCATTAATAAACATATTCTTGATGTTTGGTTTCACTCATTGATCTTTAATCAGCTCCTAGTGTTTATAATAACTGAAGTTACAAAGTTGAAACAACTTCCCTTCTGTACGAAAACCTGAGTGCCAATTTCTCTTAATTGTATATGTTTTAAAGATACTGTGCCATGTCATTTATTTCATTTGACTTGGCCATTAGAGAAGATGAAAGGTGGCTTATTTTTCAGACGTGCTTAACAAAGAAGGATTTTACAAACATCTGTGCAGACACATACAACATCTTCCTGCTTTCTTATCAGTGAATGCAGCTGTTCCTGTTTTCAAAAATCAGATGAGTGTGATAATGTGGAGTAGCAATGTTTGAAGGCTTCATTTTCTGATATGAGACATGTTTCTTTTTGCTGAGTTTGGACAGGTATAAATAAGAAAGATTAATTTACATTTAATGCTATTTTTTTTCTTGGTCAGAACAGTATCAGAACCTGTAACCAATGTAATCTGCCAAGAGAATTGCACTTTCTCATCACACATCTACTGGGTTAAGAAAGTCAAATTAGTTTATAGTCTGAATAGTGTGATGTTATATACAATAATTGAGCTGTTTGTGCATGAAATTTATAAATCTAAAAAATATAAACATAATGTAAATGAATGATAATAGAAGCAAAGTAGCTTCTACTTGTCACAGGATGAACTATCAGAAGAATCCAAGCACAAAATGTCTTTTTTAGTGGTTTTATTCTTAAAGTAGTTAATGCATTCACAATTTGTATTGACACATCCATGCAAGTAATATAGGAAACATCATTGTTGAGGGAAATAGATGTACTAATATGTTTGTAAATCACAAAGTTACTATTTTAAGTAACTAGTTTAGAGTTTTACCTTGTCGTTTTTGCAGTTCATTTCAGTTTTGATCTGTTTCTTTATGAGCGAAGTGATGTGATATGATCATTGGTCTTCAGAACGGATAAACATCGTCAAGCAGAGTAGCCACAGAGAGGTGTCTTGTAGGAATCTTTCTGGCCCAGTCTGTGTAAACTAATTGCAACATATGTCTTTTCATCTAAAACCCACTTGTGTATTTTTGTTGTAACATTTTGTGGATGAAATACAGCTACCTTATTAATAATACAGAGAAGCCTCTCTTCATAGTCATGTGTAGTTTCTCACAATACTACTTCTGTGGCTGTGTCTGTATGTTTTTGTAACTTCAGTTTCCTAAACTCTCTAAGGATCACAGATAACTGTTGTTCCTTAGAGCCACTCTGGCCCGGCTGGATGATCCTCTGAGCAACCTGATCCAGTGGAAGGTACCCCTGCCCATGGCAGAGGGATTGGAACTGGATGGGTTTAAGGTCTTGGCCAACCTAAGCCATTCTATGATTTTTTTCAAGTCACATTGTTACATTTTTTTTTCTTTTCTTTGTACCGATAACAATATAGAGCAACCTCTGTGATTTCTTAGTGTCTTTGTTTATTCCTTAGGTCTCTCACTGAAGCCTTGAACAAACCTAATCATACTCAGCGTGTGGTCTGGCTGGATCACACCTGGAATTTGTTTTCTTTCTAGGTGGCTAATAAACTTTTCACAATCAGATACTCCTTTAAGGAAATCTGGGAAATATCAAACTGAAAGCTGATAAATAGCCAAGTAAAACAGTTACATGCTTAATAGTCCAAAATATTGCGTGCCTGTATTTTGTTCTTGTGAAAAGTAAGACCATTTAAAAGGTGCTAACCGAAACATCATACGTCGAAGATCACACTAACATTTTTTTTTACACAAACACGCTGTTTTTAAAAGCACTAAGTGTTAATTACATCTCTCTTGGGAGCAAAAGAAAATAAATATTTTACTGGTTTTATTTTGGTAGTTAGAAATCTCCTTAAGTTGCTGTTGCAAAACCATCAATAGATAATCTTGGTGAAAGGGAAGTTCATATTGGTCTGTTATGAGTTGTTTAGAAAATCAGCTTAAGCTACATCACTTTGCATTATCCTCAAATGAAATAAGAGTGTAATTATAGATGTTTACATCCATGTATCTATTACAATTGAAAACCATGGGTTTAGTGGTGTCTGTAATGAGGGTTTTGTATAAACTTAGTGTTGTTCTTCAGCCACTGAAAGGACTGTTGAGAAAATGTTGTGCATTCTATCAACAAGTGTTAACTGCAGCTGCAGTAAGTTGGTTTTACAGATATGTTGGCAATTAATATTGCAAGATATAACATATTTTCTCTTGCTTTTTTCCAAGATCCTTTATATTATTGTCCCCTTGATTGTTTCTTGCGGGAGGTCTTTTTTTTTTTTATTTATTGCCTTGGACAAAACATGTCTCATTCTGGTTGTTTACCCTGAGATTCACTGAGAAGTGGATTTGCTGCTGCTTTTCCATCACCTGTAAATATTTATGAAATTTTGCTTGGTACAATGGGGCTGAAATCTGGGGCAAAATCAAAATGCTGTTTTCAAACATACAAGCTCCTGACTTTTGCAGCTTTAAGATGTTCCTTTTTGACTGCTTGTGTCAGATTAAGATTCCATCAATAATAGAATTATTAATGAAAGATTGGATTTTCATTTCTGTTCCCCAATCAGATGTAACTCTTCATTGTATGACCAGAGTCTGGTGTATGAAGGGGAAGACAACTTTTTTTTAGTGTTCGTATTTGCTGTAATAGGATTTTTCAACCTTTTATTATTCCTTTCAATGTAAAGGAAAGGCATGTTGCTGCTATTTTGCTTTTTGCTATGGTAAGTGGCAGGCATATTTTCATTGTTGGCTTAGCCATAGAATTTCAGGTTCTGTACCCTAGGTTGGGATCCCAGATAGAATATTTCAGCTTTTCTTTTGGAACAGGATGTTTTATACAAAACTCTTGCAGCCAGGTATGAAATGGAGGTAAGGCAAGCTCAGACTCTAAACAATGTTCAGTTTGTCTTGAGGGGAGAGAGAAGGAAGGCATACGCTTCTGTCAGGACCTGTAAATGAAAATAGACTGCCAATACATGTCCAAGAAAGGGGGAGAAGTTACCTCAGCCAAAATGTCATTACAGACAATTCTTAAGATGTTTTTTTTCTCCTTTGGGGAGCTGAAATGCTTTAAGTTATTGGTGAATCACTGAAATACTCAAAGGATAAATCTTATTTAGAAATGAGAAGCCAAGTATTTGACCAACTGCACTTTGGTTGTGCTTTCTAAGGCTTCCCATGTTGTTGCTGTTTAAATAGTAATTTGAAATGAAATGAATGCTGGATGCTGCAGGATTATAATTACTGAGTTACTGAGGAGACCTACATTCCATTTTGTAGCAGTGATCTCTGTAGCTGTGTTTCACCAGTACTAATACATTTACTTGTATCAGTTTATTCCAGAAGCCTTTGTTGTTGATCTTATTTTTATGAAGTAATTTCATTTTTATTAATATAAGTAATAGAAGATTTTGGCAACTGGGTACACAACAGACGTGCTGTCTATTTTCTCCTCTTCGTTTATTTTTCTCTTGTAAAAGTCATCAAAATGTTGACAGCTGCATAACTCTTTTTAAAGCTTTCGTATCTTGACAGATATTACAGATATTTGTCATTTTACTTACAGTAAGTGACAGCTAAATTAGCTTTATGCTGTATTGGAGGATATCTTGGATGTAGTGAGTCCAGTCAAATTTATATTGCATTTCTTTAATGTGCAGCTGATTTTTGAGTGGTTATTAAGGAATGAACAGCAGAGAGATACATGAAGAATGTGAAAATCTTGAGCTAGCAGATATTCAAGGTTAACAGATGAGAAATATGTTCGCCTTTTAGTGCTTCTATCATGTTGGATAGTCTAGTTTTGCCTTCAGTTTCACTTCTTATTTGGGTTAGGTGTGAGGTTAAAGATCTATTCCTTAATCCTTCTTTAATAGGTATCCACTCCCCAGCTGAGTGTTAAGGCTGCCAGCAGACAGGGTTGCGTGTTTGTAGGTCACAGTGGAAGCTACTGTATTATATGGAGCAGCATTGATGCTAGCAGTACTGCACATACCTACTCCCTGTATAGTTACATACAGCTCATCCGTTGGCTGCCATGTAGATGTATTTCAGAATACATATGTACATTTTGGAAGTTTGGGTCAAATAATACTGGGACCACTGAATGGAAAATATAGCAGCCTTCCAGTCCTTAGAGGGACCCTACAGGAAAGTTGGGGAGGGCTGTTTATCAGGGAGTGCAGGGGAAGAATGAGGGTAATGGTTTCCAGCTGAAAGAAGAGAGGAGATTTACACGAGATCTTAGGAATATGTATTTTTCTGTAAGAGTGGTGAGGCCCTGGCCCAGGCTGCCCAGAGAAGTTGTGGCTGCCCCATCCCTGAAGGTGTTGAAGGCCAGGTTGATTGGGGCTTGGAGCACCCTGATTCAGTGGGAGGTGTCCCTGCCCATGGCAGGGAGGTTGGAACTGGATGACTTTGAGCGGTCCCTTCCAACCCAAACCATTATATGAAAATCTTTTTGCTGTCAGTAATGCCGCTGTACTTTTTTGGTGTTATGCGTAAATACAAAGCACAATTTAAAAAAATGCAGCAGATCTTCAGAGTATTTAACGAAGTGTCTGCAAAAATGTACTTGTTGGAGGGAGGGAGGTGGAGAGTAAAGAACGAATGTGTTGCCTTTTATCCATATAGCTTAATTACAGAATTGAGTGTTTCTTACAATTGTCTGTTTAAATTGCTGTCAGAAATGGAGAATTCTGTAGTATTTTCACATTTTGGTTTTAGTGTGTTCAATGTATTGCTAATGATAGGCAGACTTTGCAATTACTAGAAACTATCCAAGATGATATAAGTGGTCAACATGTTAACCTGCTTTATGCTATATCTGCTGTCTTACTTGTAAGAATCCCACTGGTGTTTGGTAGGTGGTGTTTGGAATAAGCCACCGTGAGGTCACCTTGGTGTTACTCAAATCAAAGTAGGGGAATCGAAGCCAAGTGCTAGAATTGTAAGAGAATAACTGATTTAACAGGGTAATATACTTTAAATATCACTTCTTACTGACTTTTTCATAATCTGGAAAGTAGTATTTGCCATGATCTTTTTGGTGTTTTCTTTTAAAGTCATGTTTTTTGTGTTTTTTCATATGTGCAGCCTTCTCTGAAAATAATTCCTGTTTAGGTAGACTGTTTTAAGTTAAGCAATCCAGTTTCTCCTCCAGGACCAGCAAAACAGGAGTTCTGTGTTAGTTTGTATGCACCACTTCACATGCTGAGAAGAGCAGAACCACGAGTGTTGAGTGAAAAATTATTTGTTAGGATGACTGGATAATGGCCTGAATTAGGCACAGAGTTGGATCTGTGCTAACTGGAGCTGATGCTGAAACACCTACTGACCTCTCAGAGAAGAGAGGAAGGTTTGCAGGACTGTTAGAGAATCACCTCTTGAGGAGAACATTGCCTTATCTGCTGTTTAAAGATATTTTCTTTTCTTCAGTAGTACAGACATAGTGGATATGTGACAGGGAATAATGCTTATTGGTAGAGCAGTTATTGAGTCTCTGAAGTGGAGACAATGCAGAAAATTACAGAAGCTGGAACAGACCTTTCACACTCTGCCTGAAAGTAATGTTTGCTTTATAAAAGAATATAATGTGCAAGAACTTTCAGAGGATGAATGTATGCTGTAAAGCTTTATCTGCTTTCCTTCACAGCACTGAAGGTAGGGATTTCACATAATCCTGAATGTCAGTAGCTGTGGCCCATGATCCTATCAGTAAATACTTGAATTTGATCCGTGTTGTCTTTCTTGCTCTTGAATGAGGCTTCCATAGTCCAGAAAAATTATGTAGCTTATTTAGTGCTCTCTAAAACCAATAATAGGCCTATTAAGATTTTTATCTATAACTTTACTTTGTATTGAGCAGCGTTTGTAATGCTGTCATAAACTGTGCTAAAGCATTGTTTCCTAGGCTTTAGTGATAGGATAAATATTCCTCAAGAACACACAAGCAGAACATGCAGATTTTTTAGTGTGGCTAAATGCACCAGTCTGGAACATAACACTGTTAATATTACATCTTTCAGATTTGGCAGGAGTCTTAAGAGTGTAGTATTTCAATGTTGGTTTTATAGAAACTTGCTGCAGAACTGGATGGGATTAATAATGGATGAGATATATCACACTTAGTGCAGCATTAAATTCTAGCAGTGGAAGGATGCAAACCAGTTCATAACCTTACAAGAATGCTGTGTGCTACAGCAATCTTGGTGATACTGTACAGTCAAATTAATGATGAATAAATGTTGAACTCTGCTTTCTGTCAGTAGTAGCATTCACATAGTCTCTTAGTCTGTGCATGCATGCTGTCCTGAGCAGGGCAGCAGGAAGCATTCTAAGATGTAATGGATTATTCTGCCCCATCCCTGGAGATGTTCAAAGCCAGGTTACATGGGGCCTTGGGCAGCCTGATTTAATGGGAGGTGTCCCTGCCCAAGGCAGGGGGGCTGGAAATAGGTGGGATTCCAGCTTAAATAGTTCTATGATTCTGGCTGCATAACTTGTAATAAATAAAATGTTAAGGACCTTAATAAGGACTTGCAATTTTGCATGGTTCGGCTCTTGGGTGAGTAGTCTGAGAGCAGAGGGGCGTGTGTGAAAGTATCGGAGTACCTCTCTCCGGAACATAAATGCTTATCACAATTGTATTGAATTAGGAAGAATTAAAACAGTAGGCTGGAATAAATATCATTCTTAGCTAGTAGGCAGTTGATTTAGTCTAGCTTTCTTTTTCCAGATGTGATAGAAAGAAGCAGCAAAACCCTAGGGATGTCTCTTCCAGAGCTACAGTTTTTACTATAAAGCACATCTGGGATCTATCACTCAGTAGCTTTCCTTGCACAGGTTGTGCTTCCTTTTGTACTTGTACACTACTTTACTGGGGATTTCTGTTATCAGTTGAGTGGATACTGTCTGTCCCCAGCTCCTTTCATTCCATGTGTTACCAACATCCATTCTTTGGAAGCCGCATCACTTTCTTTTGAGGTGTTTGGTGTTGGATTGGGAAGGGTTGGTTCTTCTGTCTGTATAAGCTAATAGGTCTTTTGTCACTTCCAATTTGAATTACCAGGGCATCAGAAACTGTTACTTCATATTTTTCTCCTCTGGAAAACAAAACAAAAATGAATGAGACTCAAGCTACAGCAGAATGGATTTTGAAATTTGAAACACTTCCTTTTCTCTGAATGGCAAGGTTATAATAAAAGAACTTGCTTTGACCAAACTGTTTTACTGTGGGGGTGGAGGTGAAAGACTTTTAAGAAGTGGTTACTGTAAAGCCTGCATCACCATAGAACTTCATCTTAGATGGTTTTTCTTAGCTAGCAGAAGGGAGCAAACATGAGCACAGTGAACAGCTTGTTTATCTGTTGCTGTAGACATGCAGTTGTAGATGGCTTGTGTGGAATCCTTGTAGAAACACTAGGTGTCTTCTATGTAACCCTGTGAGGCCAAAGGCTTCCCTTTGGACTTCAAAAACCCTCCCTGTAAGACAAGATGAGGTGAGGACAAGATTTGTGGTTTTGGAAATCCAAACTGAGACTAAATGAACTGACCAGTTTGAAAAACTTACTGTCCAGAAGACTGAATTATTCAATATACTTATTTCTGTAAGAAAATATATTGCGTTTTGAGAAGTAGATAGCTATCATGGAGGGGGAAAATAATTTAAACAATACTGTGATTTAAAAAAAACCTCTGTATTTATTAGTTGTTGCTGTCTCAAAGAGGAGGTTTTGTGTTCTAGATTCCCAGCTGGGACTGTGTGATATGGACAAAGTAGTAAACCATCTCAAAATGGGAGAACATGGAGGACACTTGAAGGGATTTGTTAGGGTTTCCTTTTTTTAAAGTGAGAATCTGAAACTCTGAGATAAAAGGTATGTACCTCAAAGGAGAGGTGAGGAAGTAAAGGTTGGAGAAAAATTTTCAGCTCTCCACTTACACTCCTTGATCCAAATGCAGCCGAGCTAGTAAATGTTGAAATATGATTGTTAGAGGCTGCTCTGAATTTTTATGAGGCATTGTGAAATATTTGTTTTAACTTTGAAGAGTGCATCAATTAAAAAAAGATGGTGCCTCAGCAAAATGTTTACAATAAATGTCAAATGGCTGAGCAGGCCTCTTGTTACTTGAAGTGTTGGTTCTGAGGCAAGGTCACAAAGCATGTTAATGGGGAAATAGGGAGAAATGTATTTAATTCTTGCAGTCTTTATAGATAAAAGATTTATTTCTAGGATTATTGTTCTTAGGACTAGACTTGCAGGTCCCATCAAATCTCAAGATAAAGTTTTGGGGGACACAGTATGTTCTAAAAATGTACCTTTCTCTGTGTCATAGATAATTGGAATGACTTAATCAGGGGAAGGTAACACTGCTTTCACTGATATGGAGAAACTCAGTCATGGGTTTTCCCAGTGTTTTGAATTGCTGCCTAGTCCTTGACGTGTGTTGCCAAGCTGCCTCTCAGCATTCAAAGAATAATTTTTCTCCAGAGCTGTAAATGAAACCTGAAAAAAGCTAGTTTTCTCCTCTCTGTTTTTACCAGTTCAAAATGGATCTGAAATTTACCAAGAGGAAGAGATTATAGAGATGCATATTTATATATATATAAAAGGGGCGACATTCATTTTGCTTGGCTTCACAGTGTGAAAACTTTATATATTTTAAGGAATTTAACTGCTTGGAAAAGGAAGAAGAATTAAAATAAACTGCCATTCTTTCTGCCAACCTTCCATGCTGTGATTGTCAACTCAATGAAATGAAGAAACTGTAGTTTTGTTTGCCGAAATTTACCTAATTACCTGGTTTTATGTCAACAATGCTGATTTGTTTTTAAAGCTACAGTTGCTTAGCAAGTGAAGATTCTACAAGATACCTTCTTATGCTGAAATGCTATTTGCTCAGAGACTAAATGCATATATATATATATATATATATATAAAATATTGGTTAATGAGACTTTGTTCTGTAATCAGTAAATGATGGTCTGAAATCTCACTGACATTCTTAGGGGGTGATGGCCATTGGTACTTTATCTCCAAAGTAGACCTAAACATAAAATTAATGAGATCGTTATGCTTCTTCGTATCTCTAGTTCAGTCATGCTTAGTATTTCTTTGGGTTTTTAAATATAACAGTTCTTATGCCTTAGATCTTTGTATTAGTTTTTCCTTTTTTCCTACTAGTTAGACCAGTCACTTAAATTTCATTTTTTTTATAGTCTCCTAGAGTTCAAACTAATGCATACTTACGTAGCCAGAGATAAAACTAGTTCAGCCCTGCCCTACTTCTGGGATCATTCCTGTACATATAATGATACCAATAAATATAAAGAAATCCTTAGACGCTTTTTGCTTGAGGCTAAAGATGAATTTACATGTAAGCATTTCTAGAGTCTATATTTTTCTTGTTAGATGATGTAAAGCCTTTCATGTTTGGCAGTTGGTTTTTATAAAGGGAGAGTCCCTTAGTCCTCCGTGATGTATGGGACTTCTTTTGTCCTGATAACTAAGGGTGTTAAGACAAATCCTGGGTTTACATTCGAGGCACTTGCTCACTTTCTGGCGTACTGGTAATGCTTTTTTTTGGTATCAAAGGTATGAGTGTAACTGGGTGAGGTCAGGAGCTAGGACTGGAATTCTTTCAATAGGATTGTTCTAAAGGTAGATGAGTAAACAATGCCTGTATGAATAGAATCATGGACTTGTTAGGGTTGGAATAGAACTTAAAATCCATCCAGTACCACAGCCCCTCACTTCTCCCTGCAGGGACACCTCCTACTGGATCAGGGAGCTCCAAGTGCCATCCAACTTGGCCTTGAACAGCTCCAGGGACTGGTCAGACACCACTTCTCTGGGCAACCCAGGCCACTGCCTCACCACACTTGCAGGAAAAGATTGCTTCCTAAGATCTCATCTCCATTTCCCCTCTTTCAGCTGCAAACCGTTATCCCTCATCCTATCACTGCACTCCTTGATTAAGAGCCCCTCCCCAGCTTTCCTGTAGCCTCTCTAAATACTGGGAGAGTGCTATAAGGTCTGCCTGGGTGCTTCTCTTCTTCAGGCTGAACAACCTTAACACTCAGTCTGTCCTTGTATGGGAGGTGCTCCAGCCCTCACATAATCTTTGTGGCCCTTTTGTAAGTTGGAGGTGACAATTTCCTCGACTGACTTTACTCTGCAGGAGTATTCCTGTGACGGAGTAGCTCACTGTCAAACTAGACTTGAAGAATTTTGGACATCTCAAGTCTCTCTGAAGAACCACTGCTCTTTGTCTCTTTTTAACTTTGTACACTTGTCAGAGTTGTTCTCTCTGGCTTTTTTTGTTCTTTCATTGTCTTGAATTCTTGTCAAGTGTCAGTGTATCTTCAGCTCTTTTCTATTTTGCTGGTATTTTATTCTCAACAGCCTACAATTAAACTAACCCTGTAGAGTCAAACAGCAGTTGAGTCTGAAGGGTCTTGTAGTCAAACTACTAAACAAAGATAGTGGCTTACTGATGTCTAATATCAATAATACACATTTCTGTTTAACTTAATATTCTTTTGGGTTTCTCAAACTGGTATAAGGGAAGGTGCTGCTGCATCTCTTCAAATGCTGTTTTTAATGATGACAGGAAATCGTCTGGGGATTTGTAAGGCAAGCAACATGTAGAATTCTGACTTCAAGGCAGGTGGTTTTTTTTGTTAGTTTGTTTTGCTGATTGTGTAATTTTGTTGAAACTATGAATGTCTGGGCACCATAGGAAGTGGACTTGTACAGGATTAGTTGGGGACATGATTTAGTAGTAGGCAGGTACAGTTGGAGTTGATGATCTCTAAGGTCTTTTCCAATCTAATGATTCTATGGTTTTATGAAACAAAGGAGAAAGAAACAAAGTCACACTAAACGGAGCTTAATTAAGCACTCCTTTTAGGCTGGACATTTAGATTGCATCTGCCACCTATTTAGAAAGCTTGACTTCTTTACATCAAACTTGCATTTCATGTGCTTGACTCTTCCTAATATTAATACTCTCCTAAATTCTGATGTGTCAAATTAACTTTATTAAAGTCTGCATCTTCGTGTCATGCTACACTTTATATAGGCATCCACAGCCATGTGCTGCTTTAGTGCAAAACTTGCCACCCAGAAAATAATTTTCCTGTGGCAGTAAAGAAGTGTTGCTCCTAAAATATCTTTGGCTTGGAGATAGATTTTTTTTTAAAAAAAATTAATTGGGAAATAGCTGGTTTACATTTTATTAAAAATAAAGACAGGTTTTTATCACAGTAATGTATCATTGCAAGGGTGAATGCAATCATAATTTCCTTTCATAAGATACAGTTTGAGCTCTCTTGCAATTGCTCTTTTTTTATAGATCAGAATTATCTACCACTCTGTAGTTCTAGCTATTTCCATATAAGTATCCAAACTCATTATTATAATGTACAAAGGACAGTGTACTGTGTTCTTGTGCTTTTTAATAAACATCTTGGCTGCTTCTCCCAGTGATGCTGTGGGCAGGTTTGCTGGCTTTTGCTGATTGCTGCCATTGTTTGCCGAGTGCCCATGTGGGAGCACTTTGTGAGAACTAGTGCTTCTGCTTGGCTAATACTGATTTGGAAAAAGACCCTGCTTAGAGATGAACATTAATTAGGTGCAAAGAAGGCATTACTTGTGCTTCGGGGGTGGAGGGAAGTACAGCAAATGAATTATCTCCTATTTGTGCAATGTTTTAAGGTTGTCAGCTGTCTGTTGCTGAAGAACCCCAATGGAGTTAAATGCTTGTGACACCTTGCCGGGTCAAGGTATAGGAAAAGCCTGTTATGGAACTTGCTTTGTGACAACCTGTGCTAGTTTAGATTAGCTTAACCAATCACTTTTTTTTTTCACCGTGCTTGGCAAAATTTGTTAAATTAATTCAGTTGCAATTAGCAGATTTATGGGAAAGTACCCTGTTATCCTTTAATTGGAGAGCATAAAACTACAAACTGAATCTGCTGGTTCTATTTGTGTAATAGGCAATCTATCTACGACAGGGTTTGATCGATGGAGTCGTATGATGCCCTTGCCTTGTTTTATATTGGCTGTCAGCTCTTAACTGGGACTGAAGTATCTGGGTAACAAAAATTGATATAATGACTTAATGCGCCTTATTCTCTTTGAGCTACATCAGTTTAGAGCACTTCTGAGAGAAAAATGTCTGGAAAATATCAGGGAGTCATTTATCAACCTGTTTTCATTAGCATACTGCCTAGTACTGGCAAGGATTTGAATAGGGGGGAAAAAAAAAGCAGGATCGTACAATTTATTTCAGGTCTCATATTTCTTGGATGAAAGGAGACTTCTAATAAATGGAAAATATAGAAAGATGCATTTCTTGCTGATTTTTCCTAAATAAAAGCTGTGCAAAAACATATTGTCAATTTGATTGATAATAATGTATGAAGATAATCAGAAAATTAGCAACAGTGGCCTCCCTAGTTCTTTTTTGTTAATTTATTTGAGGTGGAGCACAGAATAAACCATATCTTGCATGTCTACATATGGGTGGGGTTTTTTTTGGTGTTTATGTTAGGGGGTTGTTGCCATAGGGGGCTTTACAAGATCTGATCTCTTAAAGCTAGAGCTGTTAAGCTATTCTGGAGCTCACTGAAAGAGAAGTGGAATAGCTACTGCTCAAAATGTTTGTATAGTGGGCAAAATGTGTGCACTGTGTCAACCCATTTGTCCTACCTGCTCTGTGATGCTAACCAGAGAAGGTAATAATAACTGCAAAAGCAGTTGTGTGCAAGTAAGTCCTTTTCTGCATGAAATTTTTATGCATCAGTCAGGCTGCACACAGTGTGCCTAATGTATAAAATAAATCGGTGCATAAATCAGATTATGAGCAGCATGGAGGCAAGTCTGCATTAGCACACAGGAATCAAAGCCAGGCATGGGAAATTCCCATTTTAACCTCCAGCGTGAGGATTTATCAGGTGTCAGTTGTATGCTTAATTTTTTATTAATAAAAACAAAGAATCACAAGCTCCATCACTGACAAAACCTGAACACAATGGAACACAGGCCCTGAAAAGAAAGGACTTGTGGGCATGGGTGGCATTATCTTGTGACCCTTCCTATAGCTTCTAATTATATCAAGGATTTGGAATGCCAATCACTAGCAAGTGATTTATGATTAGAGTAAGCAATTGCACGTGGCTTCACATTGATCAGTATGTAGATTCCCTGACATAAGAAGTTATTATCTATGACAGATACTTGTCTAACTGCTAATTGAATCACACATTTTTCCATCAGTGTTATCAAACTGCCACCAAAAATAGACCATAACTTTGTTGCTCTTTGCATGTGGAAATAAAACTATGATGAACAGCGAGTGTCAGAGTATAGGTTGTCTGACAGTAACCGCTATTTATCGATGTAACTTGTGGTTGCTATAAGATGACAATATCACCCAGTGTTGCCATGACAATCAAAATGAGTGTTGGATCCATGATATTTTCTACAACACTGTAGAAAATCTATTAAATCTAAGTTATCTATTGCTTGTTACCCTGTAAACCATCTCCAGGAGTGCAGTACTGGTGCTCTAGTAAGGCAGGCTTTGTAGTAGACAGATGCTGCCCCTACTTCTTTTACCGCTCGATGTTGTTTTTAATCATTCTTATTAGGTGGTCCGAAAAACAGTAGTATTTTTATGCAATGGGCTTCTATGTTTCCAAGAGGTTTTCTTTAAAATACTTGTTTAGATTCAGGTGCTTCATGGATTTGCCTCTCATTTCAGTAGTAGGAAATGTTAAACAAAATGTCCAAACCTGTCTTACTGCTTAATTCCTGATGGTCCTTTGACGCAACCACTTGTTGAAGCTTTTCTTGATGGGCCATGAGATCTTTAAATAGAAGACTTTGATAAGATATTTGGGAAGAAACCTTATCTTGTGAGTGTGGGGAGGCCTTGGTCCAGGTGCCCAGGGAAGTGGTGGCTGACCAATCCCTGGAGGCCTTCAAGGCCAGGTTGGATGAGGCTTGGAGCACCCTGATCCAGTGAGAGGTGTCTCTGCAGGGAGGACAGGGTGGGTTGGAACTGGATTGGCCTTCGTCTAATCCAAACCATTCTAGGATTCTGAGATACAGAGTATTGAGCATAACAAGACCTTGTATTTCATTAGTATTCATAGAACTACATCCTTCACACTTGTGTTCTCTACCTCCAGTTGTTGTCTTTTTCTCTGTTCTATAGCAACTCCAAACTAAGGACTATTTGCTTTTATCAGCATCAAACCATTTCACTTGAGAGCAGACGGCTCCATATCTGAACCTGTTCAGAAATTCCATTTTCTTGTAAAACTACATAACAATCTAATGAGAAACTATCCAACTATGTATCTGTCCTGGAAAAAGTCCGTGTGCCCATGTGAGTGTGCTTGCAGTGCAGTAATACAAGCATACCATGGAAGAAGACCCCAGAGAAGCAGTATGTCTGCTTTGAACTGCAATCACGGGAGTCCTAGGTGTCTTCTGCTGCCTCCCTACCATCTATTTTTGCCTTGGATTAACACAGGGAAAACCCTGAAAAAAATGGAAATCTAAGCTTGAAAATTCTTCACTGAAAGGGTCATTAGGCAATTGAATGGTCTGCCCAGGGAGGTAGTTGACTCACCTTCCCTGGAGTTGTTTAAGGTGCAGGTGGATGAGGTTCTGAGGGGCATGGTTTAGAGATTGGTGGGAATGGTTAGACTCGATGATCCAGTGGGTCTCTTCCAACCTGATGATTCTATTAATAATGTCTTATGGTTGGCAATTATTTTCTTTCCAATTTCATGGTTTATTATAGCTTTCAAGAAAATTTACCATGTCCTGAAACTCACCTCCCTACCATATTTTAACCAAGTTTATAGTCACTTGTGGGCTGAAGTAGCATATTTAATGTAGCATTAAATGTAAACTTTCAGTTATTTTCTATCCAGTTGCACTACTGTACAAATGATTTTTTTTCTCTTTAAGGATATGGTGTCCATAAAATAAGTAGATGCTACACATATTGTACCACGTTCCATTTTTTCTTCTTTTTAATTAAAAACTTACTGCGAGTTTCTAGATAACGTGACAACAAATGCAAGAGATGAAGTCTTTTTTGGGTGTTTCAGAATAGCAGCAATTAGAATCTCAGTTTGTGTGTACTTGGTATTTTCACACATGTACAGCTAATTAAACAAGGGAGACAAGCCTTGGCCTTTAATTTACAGCAGGAGATATCCCTGTTATAAGAGGCAGCATGATGTGCTGTGTGTGTCATCTGGTACATGAGCATTCAATGACAGTGTGCAGCACATCATGTGTTTCATTAGCATAATTTTTTTAACCTGCAATACACTGTCTAAAACTTTAGGTAGATTGCTGGCCACAGTGTTTTCTCCTAACTGGTGATGTCTCAGTGGTAAGCTCAGTATAGAACATTGCATATCTAAACTTCTTGTAGTTTTGGATGAAGGCTGTGGAGTGCATAAACATGGGACAAAATGCAAGAGGCACACAAGAAAAATTGCTCTTCAGATTTAATGAAGTAATACTTACCTGAAAATTTTCCAGTGCTTTTATTAGAATGATGTATTAAGCTTTCAGGCTGAACCTATCAGTTAGTGGAAATGATTATTGTGTTGTTTTCATCCTGTATGCAAAACAAACCAAGGTACTTGAGGAAACTTGGAAATAAAAGACTGAGTAGGGATGTAATTCAGAGGTGCTGACTTTTGGTGGGATGCCAGTCAGTGGAGTCTCTTTGTCATGGTTCTCGGTTTTATATCCGAGCTTTTGTGTGCAGTTCTAGAGTGGTGAATCCCAGATGTGGTATACAGATGTGTTCTTTACTACACGTGTGCCTGTACTTATATAGGTATTAACCATATGTAGTGTGAGAGAAGAAACTGTGGAAGAAAAAAACACTTATAAAAGTGGCAGTTTGGGGCCAGGGAACTTTTCTTTTAACCACTCCTGTATGTTCTGTTTCAAGCACTGCAGAGAGAGTGTTTTGAGTACTCTTTGTGGGTGAGGCCTTTTCTCTCTCTGGAGCAGGTCTGACTTTGGCTGGAAGACTTGAAAAAAAAATCCTTGCTAATAGTCAAAAGTTATATTTGATTTAAACATGAATAAAAAGAATAATTGTTAGTTTTAGAATCATAGAATGGTTTGGGTTGGAAGGAATCTTAAAGCCCATCCAGTTCCACCCCCTGCCATGGCTAGGGACACTTTCCACTGGATCAGGTTGCTCAAAGCCCTATCCAACCTGGCCTTGAACGCTTCCAGGGATGGGGCAGCCACCACTGCTCTGGGCAACCTGGGCCAGGGACTCCCCACCCTCGCAGGAATAAACAAGCAAACTAGGGACAGAGAAACTCTTTTGGTGGGTAAAATAGGCAGATGTGTAAAACTCCTTTTAGATAAATACCTGCAATGAAGTTGATAAACCACTTTTTCATTGCTCCTCTGCTTTCTAAGTTATGTTTAAAACCAACAACTTATGAATTGCTTGGAATTCTGACTCTATATTCCAATGGGATGCTTTCCCGCTTATTTTGCGAGTGGAAAATAACATATTCTGTCATCCCATCCTATCCCACTCCTGGCTGGTCAGCACTTCATCGGATGAAATCATTCTCCATGCTAAAGGATGTGTGGCCTGGATATAGCACATGTTGAGGCTGTGGCTATTGTGAAGAAGGACTCGTGATTGTATAGTTTCCGATTTATGAAAGTAATGACAGCTTTGGAGTTCCTAGCGATGTAGAAAAGGCTATTCTGTTCAGGTAATTTGTAGTTCAAATATAGGTACTCATGATCTAAGCATAAATGTGACCTCCCAAAATATGTTGTCTTTTGGCCCATGTTGAAGCATTTACTGCTTATTTACTTGAAGATGTTGAGCCTCTCTGCTTTTATGGCATGATTTCCCCTTTTATTTTGTACATCTCAAGAACTAAAGATCATATAAGAGTTAGGAAATCCCTATCTGTGGATATAGAATTTATAAGTAACTCATATGGATCAAAGGATTCTTTTGCTTTGAGTGATAAAGCAAAATGATGAGGTATTTAAAAAATGGGGCTTGTGCGAGTTCAGTGCAATGTAGTCTCCACACCTAAATTCACAGGGAGGATATAGGCTATGAATACTAGCCAGCACAGATGATCAGGATGGATTCCAAAGCCATTAACCATGGTTCTTTGTATGCATCCTTTTTGAAAGAAAGAGAAGAAAGTGCATATTTTTTTAAGTCGCAGGTCCTTCAAATATACTGGAAAAGGCATTTTGCGAGCGCATAGAGGATGGAATGAAAAAGACTGTTAGCCCTCTTGCAGTGTGGAGAACAGTGACAAGAAGGTTGGGATTGCATTTAATGGATATCTTGGGGCAAAGCTGATTTAAAGAGCTTCTTAATGCGTCTTAAGTGTGAGAAAACATCGATTCCATTTGCTGTTGGAGTTGAAAACTGTGGGAACAAGGAAGAGTCACATGACATTAAAAATAGATAGGGTTGTATAGAATTTGTCTTCCTAATGGAGCTGTTGTGAATGTTTTCCATTAATAAACATATTTTTAGCTCAGCCGATACAGCAGGACATTTAATGGTGTTTCACTGTGAAACAAAATTTCAAACTAGTTTGCATTAATGCACTTGTGATATAAAGGTATACAAACTGAAACATGTTTTATATATATTAAAACATCTCTCTTGTTACTGTCTGGGTGCATAAGCTGTGTAATGTGCTTTGCAAATCTTAGAAGTGTGTCGATAAAGTGGCCGGTGAATGGTGTAGAAGGATTTCCAGTGCTGTGGTGCTCAACAGTTCTTAAATAGCCTCCCCACTCATGTGTTTTCATATTGTGCGATGAATATTGGTGGGTTAGCAATTATAGTGAGTCCTTCAAATTTTTTCACTCTTCTGTCTTGTCAGACTCCACCTGCATGAAAGCTTTTTATCTTTCTGGCAAAATATACACACACAAGTAGAGTATAAACACATCATTGCGCTTTCATGCCAGATCAGCTTTGTTGGAGTGTAAACTCTTCTTTTTTTTTTTTTTTCTTTTTTTAGCTGACCTTTGAATACTACTGTGCCATTCGATGGGGGGTTTGAATCAATTATTTTGTCAAATAAAACACATTTTTTTTCTTTATTGTTTAACCAGTTATATTACATTATCAAGGAATAGCAGGTTTCCTTATGAAAATACTTTAAAATTCACTTTATTCTGAAAATAATCTCTCTTGCTGTTATTACTTAGTTTTATTTTGAAAAATGTTGAAGCAGCAGTCTAACATACAGTGTGACTATAATTAGTGCCTTAATGCCTTTTCTGCATTCCTGCTGTAAAACAAGTGTCCCAGGTGTGAGAAGGTTAAAATGAGAAGTACCCAGTAGTTATGAAGCAGCAATAATGAGTTTCCTTCTACTTACAATGGATTTGTGTGATATACAACTTGCAATTAAGCATGGCTTGGTGATTCAGTGATTAATGTATATATGACTCCTAAAGGAGCAGCACAGGCCTCCTGTCACATCCTTCATGATGTTTACAGCTGGGTACCTATTAACAGGAAGATGGAAAGGGCCATTTACAATTCAGTAACCTTTATGACAGTGAACTCTTTAATCAGCATTTTATTTCCTTTGTAACACTTTAGTCATCTACAAATGTCAGAATAAAATAGGGCTATGAAATATTTAGGATCAGCATGTGGAAATTGACTTCTGTGATTTAAGCTGCTGTGTCTTTTCATTTTGTTGTTTTGGGAGCTTTTACTTTTATTGAAAGACAGTTTATAACTAAATGCTCCCAATAGTGGCTGGCATTAGGACCAGAGAAATTACAGAAATCCACGTTCTCACTCTGCAAAATGTTGACAGTTGCTGTGTTGGGTAATAATTTATTCAAATAAAAACATTAGCAATGGGGCTCACTTCTCAGAGCACTGTTTAAGTATAAAGGCAGAAAACTCAATGACTTTATGACAAAATATCCCAACATACTCATAGAAGTAATTAAGTATAAAGTATATCCTCAAATAATTTGTCATTTATGTGTACCCATGTATACATGGAGCTTTATTATTTTCTTAAAATGATTGTGGGGCTCTCCAACTTCTACAACAACGTGGGTTGTGTGATCGCAATACATATGTGTGTGTTATATGATGACCATCATCCCTCTTCAGCACCAGAAATATTATCTTTGCCTCAGTGAACTGCAATGGAAATACCAGTTCTTCTGACCAACTGTTTTTGTTCATATATACATAAGCAGTTTGCATGTAGGTTTATAAGCTGAGATTTATCAGTCTTTTAAGAATGTTTAATTCTTGATATCGAGAGTGTTTCAAGTCAAGCGTTTTCCAATTGTAAAATCGTGCTGTAAGGGGCTTTCTCTGTCCTTAAGGGCAGGGCTTTATCCTCTTGGGGATAAAGGGAACATTCGACCTGCTCCTGAACTGTATTTAAAACATTGTAGTAATTCTGCCTGGGCTTGCAGTGTTGAGCCCAGCATGGTTTTAGGTCAGTTGCCTGCTGCTCTGTTGTAAAATCCTAACCCAGGTGAATGGAATGGTGCTGTCGGGGTTGTTTGTAATTTCATATCACAGCTGCATGTTGGTAACAATGAAGGTGACTTCCTATTTTGCAGGTGTTAATGAGGTTTAACGCAGTTGGGAGATGAGGGTTTTGTTGGCTAGTCTTTGGGTATGAGCCATGTCCTGGCCAAAGTTATCTGCTTTATGTCTGTATAAGCAGTCATTTTGTTCATTATAGTTTATTTAAAAAACAAAAACAAAAACAAAAAAACAAAAACCCAAAAAAACCCCAAAGCCCAGAAAAGCCCTCTTAAAATATGATCTTGAAAAGCTTAACAGGACAATTTTGAGTTTTAAATTCAGACCTTTTCTCACTGTCATGTATTGCTTGGAGGAAGTATTTGGTCAAATGAGAGCTTGCGAGCCCCATAACTTTAACTCTTCGCTTAGTGGTATCAGTTGATTTCACAGAATCATGGAATCACAGAACAACCAGGTTGGAAGGGACCCATCGGATCTTCTAGTCCAACCATTCCTATCTAACACTAAACCAAGTCCCTCAAGACCTCATCCACCCGTGCCTTAAACACCTCCAGGGAAGGTGAATCAACCACCTCCCTGGGCAGCCTATTCCAATGCCCAATGACCCTTTCTGTGAAAAACCTCCTCCTAATCTCCAGCCTAAATCTACCCTGGCAAAGCTTGAGGCCATTCCCTCTCATCCTGTCCCCATCACTTGGGAGAAGAGGCCAGCTCCCTCCTCTCTACAACCTCCTTTCAGGTACTTGTAGAGAGTAATGAGGTCTCCTGTCAGCCTCCTCTTCTCCAGGATAAACAACCCCAGCTCTCTCAGACGCTCCTCATAGGGTCTGTTCTCCAGCCCCTTCACCAGCCTTGTCGCTCTTCTCTGGACTTGCTCCAGAGCCTCAACATCCTTCTTGTGGTGAGGGGTCCAGAACTGGACACAATATTCAAGGAGCGGCCTCACCAGTGCTGAGTCCAGAGGGAGAATCACCTCCCTGGACCTGCTGGTCACACCATTTCTGATCCAAGCCAGGATGCCATTGGCCTTCTTGGCCACCTGGGCACACTGCTGGCTCATGTTCAGTCGGTTGTAAACCAACACCCCCAGGTCCCTCTCCTCCTGGCAGTTTTCCAGCCAGGCTTCTCCCAGTCTGTAGTTCTGCATAGGGTTGTTGTACCCCAAGTGCAGGACTCGGCATTTGGCCGTGTTAAACCTCATGCCATTGGACACTGCCCAGCGGTCCAGCCTGTTTAGGTCCCTTTGCAGAGCCTCCCTACCCTCCAGCAGATCGACACTTGCACACAGCTTAGTGTCATCTGCAAACTTGCTAAGGGTACCCTCAATGCCCTCATCCAGGTCATTGATGAAGACATTGAACAGGACTGGACCTAGCACTGAGCCCTGGGGAACACCACTTGTCACATTTGGTAAATGATATTTATGTCCAATATGAAACCTTATTCAAACTCTAGAAAAGTTATGTAAACTATGAGTGTTTGGGGTGTTATATGCTTTTTGTGTTACAAACAGTTGCTGTTTCTTTGTCAGCAACCTTTTGTTCAGCCCCTTGGTTTTAGAATCTCTTGAAGATGTGTAAACTCAGAGATTTAATTCTGAAATATGGTTATGTTCAGACTTAGTTTGTACATCCTAATTATGACCATAATTTCTTAACCTCAATATGTTTAGGTAGCAGAGAGATGAAGCTAAGTAGGCATTTCATTGAGTTTGGAATTGTGAAGACTAAAGCAAGTGACTGATTTTGTCCCTGAAGGTCTGTATTGGACACAGTATATTGCAGAGATAAATGAGATCTTTTAAAAGGTGAAGATTTGAGTGTGCAGCAGTGAGGATGAAGGGAAGAGAAGCACTGTAGGGTTTTCAGCCAGTTGGATGCAAAATGGAGACATACCCCTGATGTGGAAAACTGTTGCTTTATCACCTGGAGGTTCATGACACAACTGGGAGAACAGCAGCTGGGAAGGAAAGACAGGCAAGTTGGTAAACTTATACATTAAAATTGAGGTGCCATGTCCCTCGATGAACCATGAAGGTGAGTGCTTGTCAAGCTAGAAAATAGCTGAGTAGTGGTAGTTGCCACCTTTGGCAGGCAATGGTGGGAGCTCACTGGGTGATGACTGCCAGCTTGGCCAGTTGTGTAGAACCGGTGCATGCATGAGTCCACAGAAATAAATGCTATTGTGGCATTTTTTGCAGTAATTTCCATTTTTCATTACAAATATTTGTAAAATACTTTTTTGCTTTGGATGAAAGTTGCCTTTTTTTTGAAGTGGTGTTGATATCACTACAGTATAGATCATGAATTCTGCATGTAAAGATATTTGTTCTGCCTGCACCTACTAATAATGCAGATGCAATGAGGGTTGGCTTGGTGTAGCTTTGCTAAAATATTTATTTTAGATGCATAAGACTTAATTTTGCACATGCAGTTAAAGAGACAGTAAACAAACAAAATAATGGATAAAATTAAAAAGAAAAGGGGGCAAAAAATGCCCAACATGGATGTTGGAAGGAAGACAGTAAGCAATAGATGGACGTTTCTTCACAAATTCAATGTGGACAAACTCTGTCCCTGGCTTCCCTATTAGATAGGAGCATATCTGAGAAAGTATGATGAAGTTGGTGATTATCTGAGAAAAGATACAGCAGTTTATGTAATTGCAAGGAGGGTCCCTAGGTCAGCATGTGACAGCCCAAGTTCATAGTTTTTGATTTATAGTACATCTTGTACTGCTACGATAGGTATTGTCATATGCTACTTGCTGTATGGGCCAGCTTTTGTTGAAGGATGTAGTGAAATGTGTATTGTTTCCTTAAAAATAGAGTAATAAGTAAGAGATTTACGTTAGGAGACAAAAGAGTATGTGGGTGGAGACAATGATCCTGCAGTTGCTGCTTGTATTATTGCCTTCCCTGGAGGTGTTTAAGATGCGGGTGGATGAGGTACTGAGGGGCACGCTTTAGAGATTGGTGGGAATGGTTGGACTCAATGATCCGGTGGGTCTCTTCCAACATGATTGTTCTATGATTCTGTGATCTGAAAACTGCAAGCTTAAATGATAGAGAAAAGAGATTTATGCTCTATGACCATGAGTACTCAAAAAAGTCAGAATAAACTTTTAACATTCTAACATTATCTTAAAAAAAAAATCCATGTAATTTGAAGAAAATCTGTATCACATTTGGTGGTGGACTCGGGATATGTTACGTTTTATGGTTGGTGGGCCAGCTGAGGTACATGAGATGTCTCTGCAATTTTAGTTCGGGTACCAATTCCATTTATTTTTGTATTGTATGTAAAATATGATGAAGAACTCTCATATCTTAAATGTTAAAAGCATTTTAAGAACGTAGATAGAGGAAAAATTTCATATTAAAAAGGGAAAAATAGAGATGCAGGCTTCTTTTTTCAAGGGCTGGTGTTTAGCTTTCATGGTGTGTATGGGGAAGGGCAGTGGTTCCCTGCCTGATATCCCATTTGGATGACCCATCTGTCCTGCTTGGTGATGATGGAGGGAGCAAACTAACAGACAGGTAAGGGTGCAATTTGTGGAGGGAAGCTCTTGATCTTAATGCTACTGGTCTCAACTCTTTGAATTCTTAACTTGAGCCTTCAGAGGCTTGGGGTTTTAACAGGTCTCGTGCAGTTTCACAGCTGTGAGAAACTGCCATCTCTTAGCTGGGATTATTTAAATATTTATCCTTTCTTGCTCCTTGACCTTTCCTGCTTGGTTCCAGTTCCCGTGGCCAGCTTGCTTTGTGTTTCATGAGCTCAGTAAACCATGGCCTTCAATTCCCTTGTTCTAGTATTTTCACTTAAGACCAGGAGTGATGAGCAAAAGGTTTCAGGCTCAATCCTTGAGCAAAGGGCCACTGTGACAGGGATTATTATTTATTTGTCATCTTGGATGTAATAAGCTGTAGGTACAGCATCGAGAGCCCTTGATTTATTGCGCTGTCGACTGCCACTAGCAGGACGTCTGCTGTACCATGCAGGATGAATACCACACTGTCAGCTCTGTCGATCTGTCTCTGCCACTGCGCTCTCTCTCATAACACATTCCCATTTCATGCCAGAATACATAAACAATCTTTCATTATTTTGATGCCTTTTTCATATTTGTTCTTTACAGAACATAAAGTTTGAATTTATGGGTTTCCTTTACATTATTTCAACACACTCCACCATTTTCCGGGTTTGTGGTTTAACTCTCAGAAATTGGCTGCCAGGTGATTTAGTTATTTTGGCGTTCTAGTTTTATAGTTATTTAATATCACAGTGCCAGATACTGAGAAAATGTAGTGGATAGCAGGTATGGGATTTGTTGTCAGACTCTGTCATCAGCCAAACATGGCCATGGGGACACAATGTGGAAATTAAAAGCCAGCATGCAGAGCAGGAAACGCTCCCTCCAATCTTCATTTTTAAATTTATTTAAATACTTTTCCAAAACATTTTTCCTTCGATGCAGTTGTGCACATAATGGGGGCCTGTTTAATTGGAAAAGAACATGCGAGCAGTGAGCAAGCCATTTCCCTTAGATAATTACAATTAAGGGAATTTTGAACTTGTTGGCAACAACCTTGCTCCGATTCTTCTTCTGAACTTTACCATAGTGGGGGGAAGGGAAGGAAGTGTTGTCCAGAAAATGATCTGCTTTGTCCTATTCTTTCTTCATACTCTACAGCTGGGACTTGCATCTGTTGATCTCCTCTAATTTTGTTTACCTAAGGGCTTTGTTCTTTAATACTCAGAAGTGTATTATTCATCAAACTGATAAACTGAAAGTCATTGCTCAAATGAGTGAATGTAAATATTGCTGTAAATGCAGCAAATCAAATATGAATATATGTTGGAATAGTTAAAAATGTGTTATAAAGAAGGCTTATGAGTGGTATTAAAAAGAGAATTTCTGCAAACTATGCAGAGCATGAACCAGAAAGCCTAAAGTGTTCCTGCCGGTGTAATGTGCATACAGAACTTTGTCGTAGGAACAACCTTTAGACCAGGGGTGCAAAATGAAACTGGAAAGGCTTTGGGAAGGGTGTAAAGGGGACAAGGGACATGTCCACTAACCTGTGCTGTACAGCAGGGGGATCTGCTGCTGCTTGGGGTTCGAGATGCTGCAAATGAGTCACCATCATCAGTAATATTTCTTCAAGTATGCAAATGTTTATGAGGTAGTAATATGTGATTATTTGGTGATATTACCCTGTATTCCTACTTGAAATGCCTTAACATCTGATGAAGAGCTGTTTAGTGCTGTGCTTGTGTGCCAGGCTTTTGAAGTTTTTGTTTGGAGGAGCAGGTAAAAAATTGCTCTTGAGTTTTCTTATGTTTAATAAAGTAGGGCTGCTTTTTGTCTTCAGTGAAAATATTCTAGTGTTCTTTTAAGGGTGAGGAAGAGGGAGAAAGCCCTATAAAATGAGAGAAAGCATGGCCGTGCTACTGATTCTATTTAAGAAATTTGTTTTAATTGGCCCTGAAAATAGACAGATTTCTCAAGGATATTAACAAATGTGGATTTCACTGTATAAATATGGGATAATAATTGTCAGTTCTTCCTCCTCAATACAGCCTGTGTAAGGACAGCTGGGAATATGCTTAGCTCACATTACATAGCAAAGGTTTGTTCTAGCTGCAAAGAAAACAGAGTTAATTAATATGAGAAATTTGTTTTGTGTCCCTGGTAAAAAAGACTGTGTAGGTTGGTGTTGTCAGCAAAAGCTGCTTGTCACTTTGACCTGCTCTGTTAAGTGTTTGATGTGTTTTCTCAGAGTAATCTGTGAATAACATTACATCCAACCAGCAGAGAAACAGAGGGAGTGATAGCAGAATTAATATCTGGAAGCGTTGATAATTATATATCAGAATCTAATTTTTAGCACAGAAAATGTGTTAATGACAGAGAAGAAAACAAAAACCACTAGCTTCTCCCAGCAGGATCCAAAGTGTCATTTATTATTTCTCAGCTGGATATCTATCAAGTTTATGGGTTAATTTTTCTGTAGACTGTTATTTATGGGTTTTTGTTTGTTTTCAGCCATCATTACTAACAATACGGTTAATAGCAATCATTTGTTATCCGGCACCAGCGGTGATGCTTCAGATGCGAGCAGTGAACTGAGAATACTCATTTGGTAGCTGAATAAGGCTTTGACAGGACCCATTTATAACAAGCTCATTCCATAATGTCCGGCCTATTAATAAAATTTTGTTGCTGTCTAATTAGAGATGTCTGATGTGTATAGCGGCACAGCAGAGAAGACTTTCTTCTGTTGCTTTTCAGTTCTACTGTTTCATATTTGAGACCAATGGTTTGGGAAATAAAAGTCGGGTGTTGGTGTGGAATTCTACCTCTCTTAGGAAGAGAAATGAAAGCCAAGTTGTATGGCAGGAAGACGCTGGTCACAAACACAACTGTGTTGGGAGAAGATAGTTATTTTCATTAGCTAAGATCACCTGCAAGTCTCTTTTCTTCTTTTCTTCTTTTATGTATCTTCTTGTTGGCTTAATGTTCAAGTTTTAACTAAAAATAACTCATAAAATAAAATCAAATTATATATGTGATATAATAGTTGAAGGAATGGGGTGTATATATACAGATAGAATAGCATTCTTGGGTGTGTCGGTATGGCTTTGAGGAAGGAACAGTTGTATCCCCGAAGGAAGGGGTTTGATGGAAGGAAAAAGCCTGGGCCTGATCCCGCCACCCCGGATTCTATGTCTTTGAGAAGCAAGGAATTGGCAGCATCCTCTGAACTTAGCGCTAGGGAAGATGGTATTAGTTAGTGGTGTGACCAGGACTGAGACTGAGCCTGTTCTAGCAGCTTATCGTGTATTTGGAGTGTGCTGCACAGCTCATACTGTGATCAGATGCTTAACAGGATCTTACATTCAAACTTATTAGAATATTTCATTAGCAGTGAGCTAAATAGCATGTTCACAAAGTTGTTGTGTGAGCATCTTGTAAACTGAAGCACAATTAGGCAGAAAGATTTGCATGAGGACACAGAAGTTGTTGGTGGGAAGGTTTGAGTTCCATAGTGAGTGATTTTCTGCTAATGTGTTATTTCTGTTCTTAAAGTGTCCTGTCAGAAAAATTCCTGTTCCAGTTTGTTTTTGCAGATAGTCATCTGTGAAAATGATGAAAATGAGTTAATTTTTTATGTCATCTAATACTTTTGTTTGCTTACCTGCCAGCGTAGTGATAACACCTACCCTTTTGCTGTGCTTTGACTTTGCAGGGCCCAAAGGTTGAACTTCGCTGTTTGCAACCTCTGCTAAGGTCAATATGTTTGAGTTTCTTTTAAGAAGCAGCAGCATGTTTTAGCCTGTATCTAGATACTAATTAAAAGAAAACTACAAATAGGAGTTATCGCGTGTTTAGAATATTGTACTTCCAAACTGAGCAAAAGAAAGCAGACAAAGCTCCCAAGGATGATTTAATGTAATTCCATTGCCAGGTAACAATTTGTTTCCTTAGTCATCTGTTATAGTTTTCCAGTTGAAATTTAAATCTCTCTTAACTACCTTTTGAATAAAGCTACACCTGCTTGTGGTGTGTTATTTTAAGACCACGTGTTTAATGCAAGAAACCTATATGAGATTTTGAGATAAAGTTGTCATGAAACTGCTTGTGCTGATTTCAGCTAGCAGGGAATCTGTATAAGCTGGTGAATGAGGCTTTTTTCCCTCTAAACTGCTCTTGACATAGAGCTTATCAACCCTTAATTAGTGATACATTTTCTCCTTGTGATTCCTATTGATGTTTTGTGGAGCTGAAGATGAATTGAGCCTCAACCTGACTGGAGTAGGAATTGTTATAGAAAATCCAGCAAACATCTCTCTCCCCTCCCCTGTCTGTCTCTCTCTTTCTCTATTCCTCCCGATAGGAAAGGTGAAAAGCTGCACGATAGAAATCAGGTTCAGTATTAGTGGTTTTGCTTGCCTGTGCAATAGAAAACGACAAGCGTCAGGGCCTCAGTCAGCAGATCAGGGAGATGCAGATGGGAGGCGAAAAGCTCCCTCGTGGCAGCAGCCTTGCCTGGATGTGATTGTGAGAGCCAGGATGAAGTCAGCACTGACAAAGTGTGGGGATTGATGGATGGACAAAGCTGGGAACTGGATGTGAGAATGGATGAGGGCAGAGGGGGAATTTAACACAGACAAACAGAATGAAAGACAGAGAGGAATTGCCTGCTCATGTATTCTGGCGCTCAGAGCCCACAGCAATTTACTCACTGCTAACCGAACACAAGAGGATTCTTTGCATGTTTGCAGATTTTCTTAAAATATATGAAGAAACCAAGTGGCAGAAGGAGCTAACAAATTTCTGTTAGTGTTTTTTATTGCCATCTCGTGTTCTGTTTCTCGAGATTCACTCGCACTCAGTTAATTCAAACTGAGCGCTTGATTATTTTCAATAAGTTCACACCGTATGCTAGAGAAGAATAAATTTTCTTTCCGTGGCCATTATTTTAATGCTGCCACTAAATTTACTTTAATCGGTTATTGTTGGTTTTGCTATTGTAAATAAAAATATTTATTTCCCTTACTCCTGCTGAATGCACACCTTTAGATGCTGCAGTTGGATGCATGGTAATAAACAACCCGTTATGTCCTTTTTCTTTTAAAGAAGAAAAATCAGGTGCTTTCCTACTCATGTAGCTTCTCAGTGCCACAATTGTATTGTTTGTTTTTTAAGAGAAACAGACTTGTAGCTTTAGATTGCTACCAAATTTTATTTACAACAGAGGATCACAATGTGATTTTTATTAATTCACTGCTTGTACAGAAAGAGAAAAATCAGAATTGCTGTACTTGAGTAAATCAATAGGTCTTAATTTTATCAACTGTTTTAGTTTTTGTAATGTAAATATACATTCAGCAAAGAGAGCAAATAAAAATGAAAGTTTAGATAGGACATAGTGGCCAAGATATTCTTTGCTGGCAACTTGAGGTGGTGGTGTTAGTTCTAGAGGGATTCCTTTAGATTAACACACACTTTGAAGAAGATGGTTTTGGCCCAAGCTGTTACCTCCTCCTTCCCCTCTGTGGATTTGTAGAGGAACCCAATGTGCTGTGGTAAGAACACACTTCCCTGTAATTCCCTGATGGGCTTTCCGCTGGGGAAGACCAGAACTGATCAGTATAAAGAGAAGCTGTTCCTCAGTTGTTGGCTTCACTAGTAGGTTGGAAACAGCTATGTACATAATAATATAATGTGCTTAATTGAATTTAAACAAAGGAAATTTAGCCTTATGCATGCCAACTTATAAATTGCTATTGAGATAATTATGGTATATAATGAGCATTCTTGATGAGCATTCCATGGTGTCCATAAAACACAAACCCAACTTTAAACTGGAGAATTTATCTTTATTAGTAGTCTCTAAGCATCTCAGGGGTGTCCCTCAGGGGTCCATACTGGGACTGGTGCTGTTTAATATCTTCGTCAATGATATTGACAGCGAGATTGAATGCACCCTCAGCAAGTTTGCAGATGATAATAAGCCGAGTGGTTGCCACACCAGAAGGTTGGGATGTCATCCAGAGGGACCTGGACAGGTTGGAGAAGGTTCAACAGGGCCAAGTGCAAGGTCCTTCACCTATGCTGGGGCAATCCCTGTTTTCAGTACATGATGGGGGGTGAAGTGATGGAGAACTGCCCTGCAGAGAGGGACTCAGGGTTGCTGGTTGATGAGAAGCTCAATATGAGCTGGCAATGTGCACTTGCAGCCCAGAAGACCAACCATATCCTGGGCTGCATCAAAAGAAGCGTGGCCAGCGGGTCAAGGGAAGTGATTCTGCTCCTCTGAGAGAACTCATCTTGGAATATTGTGTTCCATTCTGGAATCCACAACGTAAGAAGGATATAGAGCTGTTGGAACAGGTCCAGAGGAGGGATGATCAGAGTATGTACTTTGAAAGTTATCCTGGGAAAGGGGATTTAATCCTGCTCTTTGTGGAGTTCTGTGGAAGAAAACCCCCAAATACTGATTTGCAATTTATCCACATGTGATCTTCCATTTTTTGTGAATTTTTGAGTTGGAAATAAAAGTGGAAATTAAGATACTATAATTCCATGTTGTGTCCTGGCTGTTTGGATGTGTGATTTACAAATATATATGCGTGTGTGTACGTGTGTATAAAACTGATAAAATAAACCAATAAGGTTCTTAATATTCTGTGCAAATTCTTTTAGGAGTGGCCAGATCAAATATTCCTGTGCTTACATCTGTATGTATGTGCATATGTATCTCTGTATATCTCTGGCCCCCTATGCCATGTCAGGAGTGGCCCCCAGTATGATATATGAGAAGAGAAAATGAATTCATTAGCTAGGTAACATCTCAGATAGGTATGTAAATAAAAAGTACTGCAAGTCGCATACTTAGATGTGATTTGAGGCCTGTCCTCAGTGTAATGGTATTTTTGATGGTCTGCTTGGGTTATTTCCTCAAGATGAATTTTATCATAATGTCTCTTTAATGTAGACTGAAGAGTCAGTAGTTTTTGTGTTGAACGTGGATACGGAGAACACATCCGAGGTTTGCAGTGCATTTTCAGCATTTTTCATATTTTGCTTTATTTTTCTATACTTCTTTTTTCTGTAAATACAGTAACATGATTTTTCTTGGTGTTACTAATAAGAAACACTAAATAGTGTGTTGGCCCTGCATTTGCCTACTTTTCAGTCATCTTTTCTGTTGACATCCCTTTTAGGTGTAAGCATGCACTGTTAAAGCTAAACTAATGGCACAGACTGATCTTTCGCTTGGGCATAGCTGAGGAAACACCAAGAAAAATGTCCAGTTCTGTTATAAAAATGGATGATTTGTCACTTAGAGAATAATTACTGAAAGGCTTTGTTTATGTTATAAAAAACTATTTAGTTAATTTTAAGACCTTCCTTTAGTAAAATTCTTATACTCTTGAAAAATCAGTCATGTGCTGTGCGCACTCATGGACAATGGGAAAAGACAGTTTTATGTGTGCTTTTCCCTACTGTCTTGTAGAATCTTCTCTCTCTGTGCTAGGTGCTACACAGGAGTGTTCGTTTTCTTCAAAATAGGCTCCTTGATGGAGGGTGAAAGCTGTTTGACTACCTTTTTTTGGCAAATCTCTAGCTATTTTGTAGGTAACTCACCATGTGTTGCTCCTGATGTAAAATGATGAAATACCATTTTGCTTTCTAGGGAGGAACTTAGTAAGAGCCAAACCATTTGGCTTTGTTAGTGAATATGCTGCAAACCATTCCTTGTAGTTAATGGGTTAATTTTGGGTCTCATCTTTTGGCTGTGCATTCATTCATAATTGCTACATACATAAAGTCATAGAACCTTTACTTTTTTTTTAAATCTAGCTGAAGTGAAATTTATGCCACAGGTTTGATAAAGCATAAGGGGGAGGTGGAAACAAAAGGAAAAGGCATGCTAGTACTCGACTCCTATAGCAGTAATAATTTCCATATTGTATGTTGGAAACTTTTATCATCTTGTTGATTTTAAAAAGAAATCTTTGAGTACTGCAAATGAGTAGAGACAAATGACTCCCTTTTAATAGAAATTTTCACATATATTATGTATCCAATCCAATATCCTCTATTGCTTACCTTAATTTTTATAAATGGTGGTGCTAGTAATGTATTTCCTCCATGTAAGAAGAAAGAAAACCTGTTTATAATAAATCTCAGTGTGGTATGTGTGCTATCATTTCCTTCATTTGACCTTGGTGGAGCAGGCTGATGGGGCAGTGAAAAGTATGATATGAAAAATGAGTGAACAGAGCGAGGTGAGCAGTGAATCAGTCTTGTGTGTGATTAGCTGTGAAAATCTCACAAACATGACTCTGAGTCACTTTTCTTCTGCCTTTCTCTCATGTTTCCCTCTCGATGGTGTTTCTTTTCTGTATATATTAGTCATTTAGAAGTTAGCTAACAGAGCAGAGGTTCTGTTTTAATACTAGTTATGGTTTAATGGTTTTAGGGGATGAGAACAACAGTAAGTTCAGCACGTCTGAGGGTTCACTATAGAATATTATGGCTCATTTAGATTGGTATAGATCTATTGCTAAACAGCAGTAGCAGTCATTGCATCACATTTAGAGACATGACTGTGACACTGATTTCAACACAGCACTGCAAATCTGCAATTATAACTGCAGATTCAGTGACTCATCGTTGATACCTTATTTTGCCATGTCAAATACTGTAAAAACAGCATTCCATGGCAATAAAACAAATCCTGTTTGAAGCATGCATACAGGCTGCGCAAGTCTAACTTACCAGAGACCCATTTAATTTTCTTAGCTTGTTCTATTTTCTGTCTTTTCTCTTGGGTGATATGTTTAAAATCCAGCTGGGTTGAGTGGTCATGATTAGTTTTCCAAAGTAGAAAAGAAATGACTTGAAATTTGGGAATTGTGTTGTCTGTAAGGGAGTTGTAAACCTTGAGAGATGACTCAGTAGTTTGTCCATGTTTTGAGTGTTGTGTAGTCTGTTATTGCACTGAACGCTGAAGCAATTCCAAGCTGATACTGTGACTAAACAGTATTGCAAGATACCTAGGGATTATTCCTTGTGTAAAGCCACATGATAGCTTTTTGTCTATGTAGCTGAATTCTCATTTGATTTTTGGTTTTTTATGAAACTTGGAAAATGAATGCTTTTTTGCAGATTTTTGGCACTGAACTTAGGGTTCTTTTGTACCTCCTTGTATTAACTTGAAAAGATTGGATTGACTGCTTAACTGATACTGGTGCAGTTCTTTGTCTGAGGGAGCTGGGGTGGTTTAGCCTTTGGGAGGTAGAGGGTGGAGACTTTATTGCCCTTTTCAACTATGTAAAAGGAGATTGGAGTGAGGTGGATGGTTTTTCCCACCTAACAAGTGATAAGATGAGAGGAAATGTGCTGCAGCTGTGCCAGGGGAGATTTAGATTGCATATTGGGTAAAATTTCATTACTGAAGCAGTGGGCAGGCAATAGAACAGGCTGCGCAGAGAAGTGGTGGTGTCTCTATCCCTGGAGATGTTCCAAGTGTGTAGACAAGGCACTTGGGGACATGGTTTAGTAGGTATAGTGGTGTTGGGCTGCTGGTTGGACTTTTAATGATCTTGGAGATTTTTTCCAACCTTAATGAGTCTTTAACTGTTAGCTCCAACTGTTCACTCATGAGTATTGCTTGAGCACCCACCTGTAGATTGATCATGCTTATAACCCAAGTGAAAGGACCCCTGGGAAACATCTCCCATTTAGAAACATAAATCCAATATAGATTAAGTGCATCATCTGAACCCAGCTCTGTCCTGCTTTCTGTGTAATTGACAAACACTGGCGCATTTATCAAGTTGCACTAGTGTTTCTCCTGGTCCTGACTGATTAAACTGTGCTGGTGGAGTTGCTACAGTCATTCAGGTGTGTAAACTGTCCTCTTTAGAGAACTTGTTACATGTTGAACCATCACTAATACTTCTGGTCATTTAAGATGTGTTTCCAAGTCTCTTTCAACAACAGTAAGGCCAAAAGTATATTTCTTATCATATATTTTGGGCAGTTCTGGGTATCATGCCCTTTGCACAAAAGGGCTGTAACACTTGCTAATGGAAATGACCATTTTATGTAGGGCATTATGAACTGGATATGAGAGCTGACTTGTTTTTGTAACACCTAGTGGATAACTATTGAACCCTTTTAGTGAATAAGTCTATGTTAGCTTCTAATACATTTATACCACAATTGTGTGCTTTTAAAAAAGCAATCCTGCAATCTCATTAGCTTGATTGCTCTGAGGCATATGTGGTTATATGCAGGAAACACCAGGTCTCTTTAGTCTCCTAGAAATGGAGGAATTGGTAAGAGAACTGTTTAGGTTGCTAAATATATAGAATTGATCTGGAGACCCAAGTTTTTTTATTCTTGCAGCTGATCTTTTGAATAACATCTTCCACATTTGGGTGTTAACCTATGTGCTTTTTCCCTATTGAAAACCAACTTTTTTTTAAGGTTGTGTTTATGCACAGTGAGCATGAATACATTTTTTTTTTATATTGGCTTGAATTTCAGCCTGATGTATCACCCCATTAGCAACTCCTGTTTTAGAAAATATTGGAAGACCTGTCTTGGGGGGCACAGACGTTCATTTTTCAGCCATTAACCTGCATTATTAACAATTGCAAATAGGCCCATAAGTGAAGGTATTTATAAATTATGCTTTGATTGAAACACTTTTTCCTCTTCTGGCACAACTCAAATGTAGTAGTAGATATAATTTGTTATTTTCTGCTAACTCAAGCAAGTGGAAGTGTATTTGAAGAAAGAAGGGCATTCTTGCAAAGGCCCTATATAAAGACCTTTTCTCTTCTCTTCCCTTCCCTTCTTTCTTCCCACCTAAAATCCCACCTATCCCTCACAAAGGCTTTTTGGCAACTCTGTTAATGAGCTGATGCTGTCAGATTCATCTTATTTTAAAAGATATTCAGAATCTGTTCACCTGAGGTGAAATATCAGGGCTTTCAGACTGTATTCTTCTTGTAAAATATAACCTAGATCCTTTATGATGAAATAGGCACTTTAGAGGCACCTGGGCTTATCTTTCAGTTTTTCTGCTCAGCTCTGTTATGCACAAAGGTCTTTTTCTAGGTGACATATCATGTTGTATTCCAAAGTACACTTTCTTTTAATTTACAACTTAATTTTCAACCTAATTCAGAAGATTGATACTATAATGCTATTTGCAGAAGTATTGAAATGTCAGTAAGTTTTATTGTAGTAATAAAGAGAATTCCATATATCACGTACTCTATAGGGATCCTTGCTTTCTGCATAGATCTTCATAGCAACAACCGGTGGCTAAATGCTGGCAATCATTAATTTTTAAAGAAGACATGGTTATGATGAGTTGTGAAATTAAGACCATAGTGATGAATGAACTTTAATTTTTGACACTTTTTGCTAGGTGTAGAGGAGACAGAGGTAGACGGGGGTGGGGGAAGTGATGGGGAGGATGGAAAAAATGGCCCAAATCCCAGGTTCCTAATACTTAAAATGCTGTCTGCTCGTAAAAGATTTCAGTCAGGGAGAGGCCATCTTCGAGCTTCTCTTAACAAATGGGTATCAGTGGTCCATGAAATAATCAATGTCGATAATCCATCCTAGGGTCTGCCAATATGTTAATGGCTGTGCCGCATCGTTATTGCTACAAGGCCATAAATCATTTCAGTACCAGAATGCTTAGCAGTTGAGGACTCAAACCCCTAGCATGGAATAAAATGCTGTCTCTTAACAATTAATGTCTAAACATTTTGCAGCCTTGTGCCTTGATTGTTTTCAGATGCTAAAAAAGTAAGTGGGACAGATTGTAAATCAATAAAACAATAAGACAAAGTGTTTTAATAATAGCAGGACTCGAAGTAAATCATAGTTCTGTGTTTATTATTGCTTTGGAGGTTATAAATAAGTAGTACCAACAGGTAAAGGTTTAGTTAACAAGGGAAAATAAGTTCAGTATTGACATTTTGGGCATATGCTACATTGCATTTTCACTCCAAAAGGTGAGGGACATGAGGATCATAGGACCTAAGAAATGCTTGTATCTTGGAATTGTTATCCAGTAGGAAGAAGGTCTTTTCTACTCTGCTCAGCAATAGGTCTGTGATCCAGCCATGGGTCGGAAGGGCCCCAGCACCAAGTCACTGGTATGAATGGCTAAGCTGAGCTGCAGGCAGGTACAAGAGGATCTCATTTGGCAAACAGGTGTGGATTGAATGGAGCTGACTTAGGTTAGTTTACGTCAATCTATTTTGCTGTTAAAGGCAGCACAAAATGCAATGGTAAGTCATTAACTCTATGTTGTATAGACACAGCGTATTAGTGCCAATGACCATCTCATTCTTCCAATGTGTTTTGGTGGGTTGGAAACCAGGGAATAATCAGTAGTCCAAGTGTAACATTTCTCTGTGGAAGGATGAAGAGTTCATACACCCTTTTATTCTAATTCTGCATGGATAGATAACGGATATGCCCTTTCCATTCCAAACATTAATACTGCTTTATTTGCTTTTTATGAACTAGTGGAAGTGGAACTTAAGGTACAGTGGTTTAACTATGAACTTATTGGTTATCACAAGGGTACCAAGTTTATGTGGTATAACATCAATGACGATCTATCAGGTGGTGAACCATTGTACAGGTGCAGGAAAGACTAGTGTTTATGAATAAACTCGTAGTGAGCACAGTGTGCTTTTCTGGATTTTGATCTATTCGGATGCCAACCTCTTATTTCACACTGGACAAAGGCAGTCCCATGCATGTCTGTGTGTATTTAACACTATCTTGATGTTGGGATAAGAATGACTTAAGAAAGGTGTATTTATTTTGAGTATTGAAAGGAGAATTGGCTGTCAGCCTTGTTAAGATCTTATGATTATTTTTGTGTGTACTATTTTTTATTTTGAAGTTCCTTTGCCAGAAGCCCTGTTTTGTCTGAAGTAAGGTTTGAAGGTTAGGTTTTTGCATGGCAACACTGATGCAATCCAACTCTAGGTGTTGGATTTACATAACCTGGTATTGAGGTTAGGTCAGAGCCAGTTCCTTAACTTAAAAACCAGTCCCTTTCCCCCAAATTTTGTTTAGCGGAGAGCAGGGAAGAAAGTGATAAAACAGTGAGAATGACAAGTGAGCCCATGGATTTATTTATTTTTCTTAGATCACTGACGTGCTTAGTGGTAAGCAGTTTGATACAGTTGTAATTTATTTTGGTGCTCAGGATGTAAGGAAAGGAAGAAGCCAGAAAAACAGTGGCTCGGTGTAGACAAAAAGACAATTAAAACTTATATGACTCTTAACAGAAGTGGCAACAGCAGCCAGGATGGAAGTAATTTATTCAAGAAATTGTCCAAATGCATAAACTGCCCTACTGCATGGAATGGTGGTGGGACAGTGGAAAATTTGATAGTTGTTTCCGTTGCATGAATTACTCAGGCAGGATGCCTTTGTGAAGCATGGGGGTTTGTTTAATGTTCTGACAACAATTTAGATCCTGTTATGGTTATTGCAGTGTAATGCAGTAGTAAAAATTGAACATGACACACCAGCAATTTATTATTTGTGTGTTTTTTAACCTTGAGTATCGGATGTTTGTCTAAGCATATCCTTTGATTTGCTATGAAATTTATTGTTGATACAAACAATCAGATTTCCATTAGAAGCAAAAAATTCATTTTTTTTTGCCATGAACCATAGATTTAGAAAAAATCCAAGCTCGGCTGTAGGCCTTATGACAGGTAGGCTTATGACATTATATGGTAATTCAGCATGAAAGAATAATTGTGACACTCTACTTGGTGCTGGAGTATAATCGTGCTGTGAGGTTCAATTCACTGAAAGGCCAAATTATCTTCAACTACATTAGTCTGACAACCTATAATGCTTTGCAGGGGCAATTTGTAGATGTTTCATAGAATGCCAGCAAACATGGCTTAGCATTATGTTACCCATTAACAAATTTGTGTAGAGGGAAAAAAGTAACTTTCCCATTTTCCTAACTGTGTTTGAGGTCTGGCATACAAGGAATTTGTGCTGGGTAATAATAGTGTATGCTTTTCTGTTGGTGCTGGGTTTTAAACCTATAAGGGATGGTATAAGATACATTAATCTTTTTGAAGGGTACTTTTTCAGAAATACTTAGTTGTTTTACACTCAAGCAGCAGTGTCCTGGCATAATGTGGAATTCAAATAAAGGTTAAAAAAGGGCTTATTTTTGCCATAAACAGTAAGCAATAGTAAACAACTTGAAAATCTGCTGTATTATCACTTAGACTTTGTGTGTGATTTTTCTTTCTTGATCAAGTGAGAATTGTAGCCATTAGTGATGACATGGCCTTGACTGCCTTGTGTGCTTGCTCTCCATTTTTACCCTCCTGAACCTCGGAGCAGCCATAGAAGGGTGTCTTGTGTTTGAGTGTTGAATTATTGTTCCCTTTAAAGATGCCATATTTCCTAACTTCTCATTGTAGCTGCTTTCAGTTTGAGTGCTGCTATACTACCTAAGGGTAGAATCGGTACTTGTGTGGAAGTGTAACACAAAGTCAGGATGAATATCAATTTAAGGTCCATTATTTTGTGATCCTCATAAGCACATCAATCTTGCACCACTGCAGAAGTGGTTTTTCCCTCTCAAGGCAGAAGTGCTGGAAAATGCTTATATATCAAAATGTGTATTAGGTAATATTTTAGAACACTCAGGGTTTGTCACCTATGTCCTACAGTAGGAAGGACCCTGCAAACATGGACTGTGCAGGTGATGTTGATGTACCTGATAAGCCTGCAGTCTGAGGTGAGGGGACACTGGCTCTTATTTGGCTGTTGAGCAAAATGGTTAGGGACCAAAATCAACATAATACAGTCATTTTTGCCCATTTCCCTAAAATATACTTTAATGAAGTGGCTTGGCAGAGCTATCTTACTAACTATGTAAAGAGGCTGCTGTGATTTTTTTTTTAATTAAATTCTATGCTCAATTGCTCTTTTGGTATCTTGTGTTTGTCCTCTTGAGACTGGCTATTGTAGTATCCTTGAAGCATTCCAGATATTTTACTTATTTTACAGGTGGAAGTACCTGTTATCTTTTTTTTTTTTTGGTGGCAAAATAAGGGGGGCATCCCCTCCCTCCCTTTTTGTTACCGCAGAAGAGTACTGTACTTATGTTTAGATTGAGAAGAGATGTGTTGGCACTCTGTGTCACTGAAGTTAACCTAATTGTAGAATGCCAACTATCTGTGTGAACTGCTCAGGGGGTGGTATTTACTCAAGTCCCCAAACTTCAGGTGAACTGATTTTCACCTTTTGTCATCCTAAGAGTAAAATACAACAACACATCTGCCTCCACCACCTGGAGAGAACTCAGAAAACTTAATTTGACAGTATTTGTGATTGCAGACTGAATTTTAGGACTGCTCATAAGTAAGCTACTAGAGTTTAGCCATTGAACTCAGTGCTGACAAAATAACATGTCTTATTGCTTACTGAATCTGTTGGATGCTGATCTCCTTAGCGTTAAGGAATTAATCTTCGAGAGACACTGAAAGAATTGATGAGTCTTTGATTTTGATTTTGGAGCAGTGTTTGACAATTGTGTGTTTCAGAGTTTCCAAGAAGGTGACACACTCTTTCTTGTGTAGTTAATAGTGGAGAGTGTTCGGTGCTGTAATATCCAAAGGAAAGGGGTTGAATGACTGTGTGGGGAATGTGGATTGTTATCATTCCAGTCACAGGGCACTGCATGGAATCACAGGCTCTGTGGTCTTCAGTACTTGAACAGAGCAACTGCTGTTAATCCTACTCTGCTTTTATGGTACATATTATTACATTTTATTTGAGACTGGTGGTTCCCCTGGTGTGTGAGGTTTGGGGGGTTTAAGTACTAAACCCTAAATCAGGCAGTGGAAGAAGTCAGGTGAATTTACAAAATACATTACATTAGAACATTTTTTGCAGATTGGTGAGGCTTGGTGGGCAGATGAGCCTTTGAAAGGATCTGGTAATTTTCCTAAAGAGTGGGTGAAATACTTTTCAAAGTATATATACTTTTTAGGTCATTTCAGTCCTTGCAGTCAGGATCTTGTACTATCAATACAATATTTGTAAGAACGGAGGAAATAATCTTGATAAATTACTGTTAGGCAAAACTTGCTGGAGGTATATGCATAGATGTTGTTTTCCTGAAGAAGAAAAGATACATGAACCTCTGTTCACTGAAAAATTGTCTGTCATAACAGGAGATATTGGTTAGTTTTCCTTGGTTAAAGGAGTCCATGTCTGTGTGTAGAACAAAGTTGTCTGTATCTGCAGCCTAATTCTCCATTGAGTTTCTTCACATGCTCCCAAGAAATAGACAAGTCCATGAACAGAGGCTGTACTAGAGAACATCAGAGAACCCAGAACTTGACCACTTTCCTGTAAGAATTTCTCTGGCTTTCTGTTCAGGACGAAGTGTCTTTGCAATATTTGCTCTGCAATGAAAGATTCCAAGGTCTTTCATAGAAGCATAGAATGGTTTGGGTTGGAAGGTACTTTAAGGATCATCTACTTCCAATTCCCCTGCTATGGGAAGGGACACCTCCCACTGGATCAGGTTGCTGCCAGCCATATCCAGCTTGGCTGTGAACATGTGCAAGTGTAGGGTAGGGTGGGTGATCTTCATTACAGCATGAATAAGTTTTTGTCTGTGATGTGGACCAGTGCATAGTAAATACCTTGGTATGCAATACAGCAAATAAGAATGACAATAATCTTCCAGTAGATTATTTTTCTGTAAGGAACACTGGTTTAAACAAAACAATTTCAAATAAAATAAGTTTTTACCTGGAGAAAAATACTTACCTGCCATTTGGTGGTAAATATTCCTTTTCAGTTTCACTATGCAGAATCTTTTATGTTAGATATCCAGGTTTGTCAGTTCATTTGGTTTCTAGATGTCTAGAAGATGGAGTTAGCGGAAAGAGGAGGAATTGGCCCTGAAGTAGAGGTAGTGGCTTTTAATTTTGATGGTAAGGGCTTGAAGGAAGGAGTGGAATCTCAGGTAGGAGGGGTATTAGATAGTTCTATAATGGGAAAAGGCTTTTACAGAGGGGAAAAAATATCATATAGAGTAACATTGTTTTGCAGACTATGGAGTCCCAGTTGTATAGTTAAGGACATGCCACAGCATTAATGTTTACGCATAATGCTTTCCAAGTAATTTAGGCTGAACTGCCACTGACTTACTTAATGTTTATAGGTCAACCACCTGCAGAAAGGGCATGGAGGTAGATTATTGTTGACTTTACAGTTACGGAAGGTAGCTAATCAGTGAGCATGCTGGGAAATAACTTGTTATGCCTGGATAACTCTAACACCAGGCCTTACAACTTCTTACGGATACAAGGTAACAGAGTCATTTCTCATGACAACAGCACTTGCTGAGGGGAAGGCGGTGGCTTGTGGTGGAGAGAATGGGTTTGAAAAAGGCGAAAGGGGTTGCTGCAAGCCTTCAGAAGCAGCTTACAAGTGCAAAATCAAATAATTTAATCATCCTTTTCCAAACATAGCATAGTGTTTGCAGTGCAGTTGTTGACTCAATAAGCAAATTTACTGACTGTACATGAGAAGAACAAAGCGTTCATGTTCTGGCTGTTGTGTGCTGTGTAGAGCTGTTCAGCTGACCCTTGTGAGATACCTGTTCTTTCCAGTACTGACACAATTTTTTTCCCTTGATCATGAAACATAGAATAATTCTGGACTACTTTTTTAATTTTGTAGGAAAGTATGTGAAGACTGTTTCCCCACTTTACTCCTGTTTTTTCCCTCTATCATACTTGTCTCTGCAGAGGCACATGTACTCCCTTATGTGCTCGTTGACAACTTTTACCTTTTAAAGCTCACAGTAAAAGTCACAGACTTGGATGCATAATGAAGTGATTTGCTTAATTTGGTTTGGGCCCTTGGGTTATAGTGCAGGCGTCATTGCTGGTATTCACATTGCTAGTATTCTCAATTCTGATGTTCCTCATACAAGAGCTGGAAAAAAGCCAGAGGTTTTGTGTATTTAAGAACAGAGTCCATGGTTGAAGTCTAGAACATCCAATTGCATCCATCCAGATTTAGAACTGTATACTAGACTTGCATTGGGATTCATCTCTCATATACTAATATCTGGAAACCTTCAGTTAATATTAGTCATTAATTATTGCCTTGCGCCTCCCCCCCGCCCCCCACCGAGTGCTCTTTGCTTATTAGAGATTTGCACGTACACTTATGTGTTACCTATATATAAACACCGCACAGACACAAAATCAACCTAAGTGTGTTGGCCTGGCTTCAATTACATTTGAAGGCATCTTATATTCATTTCATCTTTTCCTCTCTTCAGCTGTGTTCTCACACAGTATTTTGTGGATGCCTCTGTAAATAAGCGCGCTAATAAATGTAGTGTATTCTTTTATGGCAAAAAAATGCTTTTCCAGTATAACAGTAGAGGACAAAATATAAAGGAGCATTGCAGCAGTGTATTTACATATCAAAGAATGGTAAACTGTAAGAGGTTCTCTTCACAGTTAGTTTCTTTCATCTTTGTACTGTGTTGACTTTGAAAGAAGATACTTGGATAGGTAGTGTAAAGCAATGTAATTAAGAGATTTTTGTTTTGAAAATTTAAACTTTTTTTAGCTGCTAAGTGTCATGTTATCAGAAAATGTATTTTAATGAAAAAATTTTCTAAAATTTCAGATTATTTTTTTCTCTTTAGAAAAGAATGCATATAGTTCTTTGTAATAATGAAATGTGAGCGTGTAACTTTGCCAGTGTATAACTTTGAAAAGCAAGTTAAAGGCGTCGGTCAGATGTGAAAAGCAGAGGACATTTTGACAGTCGTAATGCAAGATGACCGCAACTGTAAGTTTAACTTGAATAAAATTGCAGCAAGATCATTAAGTGCAACTCCTGATAAGACTTCTTATATTTAAGGATAATTTAATCAGCAACTGCCTTGAATTACAATTCTGAAATTAATATTATTTTCCAGTAGATTTTTTTATTTGTCTTTCCCCAAGAAAAGAACCAGGTTCTCCTAAGCAATGCTGAAGACATCCTATTAAAAGCCAAGTCCTGTCTTTATAGTACTTTTACCATTTAATTCTTCTACGGTGTGAACCGGGACGATGTGTGTTGTCTTATGCTTATTCAAGCAATAGATAGATTTGAAGAAATGCAAAATGACTAATTTCTTGTTTTCTACATGAACTTTTTGCTGTAGCTAAAACTAGTTGGATTTGAATTGCAAGTCTATAAAAACTTAATTTTAATTTTTGTACTTATTTGATAAATAAATGTATACCTTAAAATGCTGGCTATGTGACTCACAGAATCAGTTTAACAGATTATGTCAGAATGCTTTTTGTGAAAAAATAGCTTCAGAAAAGTCATGTTACCTGTAGTGGTGAACTGCATTCAATAGTTTTTAGTCACTGATCCTTTAGCCACTGATCTTGCCATTTCAGATTTAATTTGTTGATGAAATGAAAGAGAGAAATTAGCCTGCTTTTTCAGTTACTATTGATTCATTCTAAAGTTTCAGCCACTCATTGATCAGAAAGTACTCAATATTACTTCTTAGGTCATGTCAAATAGAAGAAAGTATTTCTGTCATCATGTACTGGTCTATCAGAAGCTGCTTTGGCTTTCCAACAAGTTCTGCTTCCAGGTGTTAAGCTGGTGGCTGCCTCCACTTGACTTGTTTGGCTCAAGGGATTGTATAGTAAATAAGTTGTTTAAATTTTAGATTTGTTATAATCAATTGAATTTTGAGATTACAGTGAAGCAAGATTTTATAATTTGAAGCCAGCAATTTGAAGTTCCTTGTATTTTATACATTGTTTTTTAAGGGAATAAAATCCAAAGCAGGTAAATTAAGAACTTTATTTTTTGGAGGGGTGGAGGTGGTGAAAGGTGGTGTTCAGGATTGTGTTTATTTACTGGTTACTCTGACGGGAATTCCATGTGAAAAGTTAACATTTCCTATATAGAGTGCTGTGGGACTTCAGTTGGTGACCTTTCTAAATACCTCTTTTGTAGATTTAAATTGGCAGGATGAAGTAGCCCTGGAAATAAGGATCTATCCAAGCTGGGGTATCCATATAGAATATTGGAATTCTGAGTATAGTCATTCCAAAACCACAAATTGACTGTCGGGTAGTGGTTTTATTTAGATTAAGCCCTAATGAACTTATTGGCTACTGTTCTTTTATTTTGATATTCCTAAATAAAGATTATCCTTATGTGGTTAAACTGCTAAGTTGGGCTACTCAAACACATGGTGCCTGCTTTGCTTTTGTTCAATTTCTATTTTTAAATTCTGTCTTGGATGGGAATGGAAAATTTTGTGCTGATTTCTGGTTTTCCTTTTGGTCAGATAAAGGGTTGATTTGTGACTTTGGCTGAGAGGGGAAACAAAAACCAAGTCTAGAATACTGACCTCCATTCATGCTAATCTATATTTTTAACTGTTATTTCTGTGAGAGTGATTTATTTACAGTGACAGCTTGTTACTTATGGAAGCTGCTGCCAGCTTCTGAAGTAATCTGATAACGTCAAATTGTGAAGGGAAGCTATAGGCTTTGCCTTGAATGACTTGCTATAAATCATGTTCATAGCTGGCGTGTATGAGGATGTTTGGGTTGATACTGATAGAAATACAAATCAAACAGAACATATGGTAACCTAGTTCAGAGCCAGAGATTCTGGATTAAGCCTATTGGGCTCATATTTTTAAATGAAATTAAACAGGCATCCTTGCTTGTATATCAAACCTCAAAGCTGGGAATGATGCACCAACTTAAAAAAAGCAGTAAAAGAATATACGGAAAGGAGGTAACATTGAATGACAGGCAGGTTGAATGTTCAGGGTAAAGAAACCCATGAGATGTAATGGACAAAGCTGCCTAGAGAGCTCATCAGCAGTCAAACAAAATGATGGCCAAGAAGTGAGTTTGAAGTCACTGATACAACATCGTATTACGGCTTCCATGGAGACAAGTGTCAGTGCAGAATGGAAGTTGTGCTGGTGTTCTCATCTGGCTGTTACAGATTTTCTATCCACAGCTCATACTAAAATCATATATGTGTTTTTTGGTTTCATGAGGTGTGAATTTGTGTAATTTATACACTCCTGAAGAGGGGAACACCAATGTCTTTGAAAGCAAGACATTGGTAGTAAAAGGCAACAGTTATGTTAACTTGGATAAACCTATTGTGCCATTTTAATTCCAGTACTCGTACCAAGAATGTGACATCTTCAGTGGTAGCCAACGTGAACACCACCAAGTGCTATATGTTACATGAGGAATTTGTGCTTGGAGCCTCCTCTCCTCCCCCACCCCCCTGCCTCCCCCCATTTTATACCATCAAGCTACTTTTGTGCCTTAACCTTACAGTATAGAAACAATGTTCTGTCCTTTGGGTAATGGAATTAAATAAGCTGTCTTGGAGGCATTCAGGAAAACTGTTCTCTCTGGACTGGACTGGAAAGTCCATATTTCTGTAGTAGGCCTATTGAGAAGGAGAAGTTATATTTGCAGTTCACTAATTCTGTATGTATTGACATGATCTATTGGGGAAAGAGAGCTTGGTGCCAGCCCCTTGTTATATTTCATGTTTGGTTCTGTGTAACAAAACAATACTGAAATCCTTATTGCTATTTGCATTTCCCAGTCATCTGGCATCTGTGTGAGAAATACTGCTTTTGTCTGTAAAGGCTGCCAACATCTCAGACCATAGTGGAGCTATCCTGTCACTCGTTCCCACCTTTTTCTCATGCCCACTTGCTGGCTTTCTGTCTGAAGCCTTCCCTTCTCCTCCCTGCCACATGGTTGTCAGTGTGTCCAGAGGTGTAATAATGTGGTGTTTTTTCAAGTATGATCCTCAAGTGCATAATCAGCTCATCAGAAACACATTCAAATTACTGCAGAAGAATTTTTTGCATATATCTTTTTTTTTGTTGTTATGGGAATTAATGAATAAATCCTCTTTTTGTTTGAGGATAAATAATGCCACATTTTGTCAGAGGTAGTGGTAATTGGTAATTAATACCACAATGTTTTGTATCTCCTGATAACGAGGTAAAATAAAATTACTTTCTGACTACTAGGTAAAGCTTAAATAGTGCTGGCATTGACAAAGTGTGAAAGGAAGGGAGAGGTTCCCTGTGAGAAGATGAGTTTATTATACAGATAAGATTTCCATAATAAGGAATAGTGATTATGGAGAAAGGCTGAAACTCCATTAACTGAAACAAATTACTGTGACAAAGCCAGAGGGAGTGCTTTGCCAAACGTCCAACTCCTTTCATAATATTCAGATGGCTGGTGGTGTGCAATAACCAGCATATGGACTTACAAGGTGGGTTTCTATCTCCTTTGTGCTTCACTGCCGATGGCTTTATATAGGAAAAGAGACTTTGGCTAAGGAGTGTGTACCCTGCTAGCACTGAGTTATCCGATTTCAGGCTGAAATAGGGAAAATTAACTGAGATCTTCGGAGGAAAAATCCTCCTGTGAGGGTGGTGAGGCCCTGGCACAGGTTGCCTGTAGAAACTGTGGCTGCCCCATGCCTGGATGTGTTCAAGACCAGGCTGGATGGGGCTTGGAGCAACCTGATCCAATGAGAGGTGTCCCCGCCCATGGCGGAGGGGTTAGAACTGGATGGGCTTTGAGGTCCCTTCTGACGGAAACTGTTCTATGATTCTGTAAATGTCACCCCTCTGATGCCACTGTCTCTCTATTGAGTGAATCCAAATTATTTGGGAAATGCATGAAATATAGAAACTCTAAGGAAATGTGGTGAACTTTGAGTTTATCTGACCATCACAACATGCATTTTAACTAGGATTTATATTTCTTACTTAGGCTAAAAAAAGAAAAGTAAAATGCTGGTTCCATTTCTGTGTGTGCACACCTCTTTACCAGAAAGACTTGCATGTTCTGCACACACCAACATAGACAAAACACCAACTCCAACAGAGTGGTTGTTCTCAGTTTGCTTTCTCTGTGGTATATATGTATATGCACCTAACACACTTAAAAGGTGCTTATGGCTCTCTGACTTGTATTATTTGTGTAAAATATAGTAAAAGAAGTTATTTCAACATAACCGTTGTCATCTTTGTAGTAATTTTTGTTTAAAAAATAATACTGTACTTACGGATTTTGTGTGAAAACTGTAGAGTTTGCAGTTACCGCTTGGGTAAGAACAGCAGGCAAGACTATAAGCTTTAATTTATGTTGTGCTTTGGACATTTTTCAGAAACTATTTACCCATTACCTCTTAGGTCAGTGGCCTAATAATGCAACAAAGCACTTTTTGAAATTGCAGATAATTTTCAGTGCTCAGATCTCTGTGTAGTATTGATGGGAAGGAAAGCTGATTAGGATCTTGGGAATTGTGCTTGATGGGAACAATCTGGAAGGAGTGAAAAATTATTAAACACACACAGCGGGAGTTGTAGGATTTACCATTGTCGTGCAGTGCTATTAATTCTCATTGCATCGTACAGCAGCTTGATTGCACACTGTGAATACTGTTTATTGGAGAATGGGTACAATTTTGCTGCAGTTGTTGTAATGTAATACTAAATGCTAATTAGGCTACTAACAATAATTAGAACCTCTCGCTTAACTTAGAAATAGAAACACTCAATTGGAATTTACAAGAAACCAAGACTTTTTAGCTCTGCCAGGAGTGGTATCTGTAGCAGCCATGTCAACTTGCTAAAGTTGTTGAGGTTTTTTGTTTCTGTGGTGGTTTTAGGGTGTGTGTGTGTGTGTGTGTGTGTGTGTTTATTTTCCCTGGTTTATGCATTTCATTTACAGGATTGCAAACATGTATTTTTATGGTGAACGTAATGAGCTAATTATGTTCTCAATAAGGTTATTTTCTTAATGAAATGGAAGAAAAGCCAAGTAAATATTAGAAGGACAACTTGAAATAAATTTGATGTGAAAAACTGTTAGGACATGGGAGTTGAATGCCTGGTGTTATGAAGTGTAATGGCGATATTTTTTTAGACCTATGTAATAAGAAAAGGAAATAACAAAACCCTAGTCTGTCAAAATCTCCTTCTTCTCAGACACCCCATGCAGACTTAGACCAAATTTTTTTTTTTTGCTGAATTAGACTTTAAAGCTCTATGTAATATTTTACAAACATGACAGTGAAGATTAACCATAGTTCTGAAGAGTTTTGTACTTTGCAATATAATGTTTTCCATATTTTGGAGGGCAATGGGGTTTTTTTGTTTGTTTGTGTTTTCCTTTTGTTTGTTGTTTTTGTGTTTTTTTTTTTTTTTTTTTTTAAATTTTCAGTGGGTGTTTGGTTGAATTAAGTGGTCTGTTAGGATGGTAGCAAATGCACTTGATGGGGAAAATGCACGGCATCCACATTTCTGTCTTGTTTACTGATAATATTGTTGTTAGATACCCATATGTTCACAGAGATAAATTCATGGAGAAAAAGGCTTTTAGCCTTCATCAGTGCTTTAAAAAAAGAATAGTTTGTTCTTTGTGTCCAAACCAAAGTTTTATGGTGTGTGTTGAAGATATTGAGCTTGCCTTCCTGCTTTGAAAGCCTTGTTTTATCTCTCAGTGAAGCAGAGGCTGTCTCATCCCTGGAGGTGTTCAAGGCCAGGTTGGATTGGGCTTGGAGCAACCTGATCCACTGGAAGGTCTCCCTGGCCATGGCAGAGGGGTTGGAGCTGGATGGGCTTTGAGGGACCCTTCCAACCCAAACCATTCTAGGGTTCTTGTTGAAAACTTGTTTGAAAGACCTAATGTAGATATGCTGAGCTGTCATCTCACTCATCTGCCCTAGACTTCTATCTTTGTAAATCTATCTAGTGCCACTGATCATGGTAAGAAACTTCTCTACAGAATAACTTTATTGCACACTTTGTCTCAGTTTGTTTTTTCTAAACAAGGTTTAACCAATGAAATGAAGCTTCCCATAACTATTGAAGAATGGGAAGAGCAGTCAGAAGCAAGCCGGTTGCTTAGCTTTTTCAGTGACATGCTATCAGCCATTGCCAACTCCTCAACTCCTTTTGAATTCATGAGGTTTTCACTGTGTTATTTGCCTTCCCTCCTAAGCCATGTATAAGAGTTGCATAGTGCAAAGTAATTGTGTTTTATTAAAATAAAAAATCCATCTCTAACAACAGTTTTGATTGTCTCACACTAAATGAGTGGTTTGTACTTAATGACAGATTTGCATTGTGACTTATGTTTATTTATTTGTACAATTTTGGCCCCAGTTCAGGGTCTAAATTTCTATTCTGTGACTTGTGCAAATATCTGCTTACAGAAACCTGAACCTTTGTGAATGGGTTTTTCCTAAGTGTTTATGACATTTTACTGTCTTTTGAGTGGCCTGTGTTTTTATTAAAGACTTCAGCAATCATCTGGAAAAGCTTTGATTTGAGTAAGACAGATTATTCTGTTTAATTTTCCATTAGCAATTCTCTTTGCGTGAGTCAATATCGCCAAGAAAGAGGAGGATTGCTGAGGTATGGTGACCTGCTGGTTAGAAATTTTTTTTCTCTTCTTGAACAGTGACTATTACCTTCCTGTTGTGTTATAGGTGTGCTCATGCTTCAGAGGCAGTTGGGGTCAATTCAGTATGACTGAAGTGTTCCATGTTCTTCTTGTCATGTGTCCTCACTGCAGGGACTGACAAACTGCTGTGCTATGACCTGGTAGTCTTGGGTCAGAGTGAGAGGAATTGGTGTTGTACTAAGATGTATGTTAATACATATATTATTTATATAGGCATTAGTGAATGCTATTGTTGTCTCAGCACAAATCAAGGTCCAGGCCATGGCCTTGGGGCTTTCAGGGGCTCGCTTTATCATGTGATGTTATTTTTTTTTCCCTACCTTTTTTTTTCCTTCTGCTTATGAATAATTAAAAGCTTAAATTACTTGCCATGTTTGAAATTCATATGCTGGGGAAAATAGCTACATGAAAATTAATTTTCTGTTCTGTGAGAGTGACGGGAAATCAATTAATCTTGATGTATTATTTTATGCAGAACAGGGTGCGGGAACCAGCTGAGAGAATGGCTACAGCTGTTCTTGTTGGTCGGGCCATATATTATTGTTGGCGGGTTTGACAGCTTCTGAAGGAAATGGCTGAAGGGTATCAGGCAGGTGAATCAACTGTAAAAATTTATTGGAGGATACAAACTGTTTCCAGGGGACTGATATAAAACTCACACTTGAGAACTGAAGTATTGAATGTTTTTGTGACTGAAGCAGCTTGTTGTCAATATTTATAGCTTTTCTCTTTGTTGTATGTCCTATTTGTTTGATTAACTAGTGAGGTGTTAGTGTCTGTCTGTAATTTATTTGTTGTGCCTTCTGTAGCAGTTTTGATGCATAAAGATTTACTGCTAGGTAAATAAAGTGGCTTGTGCTATGCAATATGCTAAATAAAATGACAAAACTGTTTACGGCGGGTTACAAGTTTTATAACTCACTGGGTAGATCAGTAAGTTTTGTTTACCAGTGTTACCGTGAAGTTGAAACATCGTGATGTATTATGTGCTGTGAGGGAAACAGGTCTCCTTTGAAAAAATGGGAGATTATAATCGATATGTGCCTTAATGGTTAATCATTTAAGAGAGTCTATAAAGGCCTCCATGTAAACCCATCCATAATGCAAACATTTCTAAAATAAAATGAAATACGTTCATGCTCTTCAGAATATGCTTTATATTTGTTTTCCTTTCCAATGTGCCTGCACCAGTGCTCTTTATAAGTCATAAAAGGGAGACGCACTAAAGGAGCCTCTAACAAGCCGTGTGTTAAATGTTAGGCCTCATCTGGATGTGCAGGGTCCAAGGTTCTATGGGAAAGCAGAGTCTTATAAAAGCCTGTATGTCATAATTCTTAAACGTTAGAGAAGCTGAGTCTCCTTGGCATCACTTGGTGGACTGGGAGCAGCCTGCTCTGAATTCTCCTTAAGAGTGCAGCAGGTCAAAGCTATTCCTTGACTGGGGAGTTAAAGTTACAGCACTGGGAAGCCTATAGAGTGGTATCTCTGTACAGCTTGTAGACATGGGAAAAAGACTAGTTCCCATCTAGCCGCATCAAAGCTTCCTCCCTGGTGCTCTGAAATTTGAGTAGCTGCATGGTATTAAAATGGCACACAGTGGAATACCTAGGCTTATAACACAGGGAAAACCAAGTATTCCTGATGGAGAAAGGAATAAGAGAGCGCGATATTGCTGAAACCTGTCAGTAATCATGAAGAACATGTCTCCTGTAGGCTATTTTTTGTATTTCCTTCCAAACTAGAGAGACTACAGCAAGAAATGTGAAACTGGTGAGTCATGTGAAGCTGATGTAGTAAGGGGAAAAGATTTGGATTTATGGAGGGATAATTAGTGTATGCAATGTTGACATCATCAGTGGTGTCTTCTCTCATCTGTTCTCTTTTTAAATGACTGGGAGTCTTTTTGATCTTCAACATGGAATTGTATCTCTTGTTCTTTTATTCACTACCTCCTCTATTTATGTTGCTATTAAAAGATTCTTCCTCTCCTTTTTTTCTCATGAGTTATGCCCATTTAAGAATTAGGTGGCTGTATAGCTGGCCTTAAAATCTACTCCCTGGAATTCCTGCAGCCTCAGTCCCGTGGGGTTCTGGCCTAGAGGATTCCACTGAAGTGTCCAACACCCTAGTGGAACTCTGTTTTAGAAACCAGCAGTAAAATTCTGGCTATGCCAAGTGCTCTGGGTATCTATCTGGTAGAAAAATTCAAAGCTCTGAATAGATTTTTCAAGATAAAATGGTTTCTCACTATAGAATTATCAGGAATGAGGGAACATACAAGATACTAAGAAGTTGTGTAGATGAGTTAAAAATCTAGTGTGAATATTGGGGGGAGTAGGAAAATAAATGAAAGGAAAATAAGAGCTGGGAGATTAAGTCCCTGTTCTGGAAATATAGTGAACTTTTAAAACCTGATTAGAAGTGTTTTTCCTTACAAGTAAGGGGTGAATTAAACAAGATCCAACTACTGGAAGGAAGGAAAAGAAGCTTCTAAAGGTTTATAAATGTTCTAATTAATATTATACAAGTTTGGAATAAACTTAATAGTTTAAGGTGAACTTTACGTGTCCTTACTGAATTAAAAAGCTATAGAGAAAACTGGAGTTTAACATAATTGTTAATGAAAGCTGGCCAGCATGACCTCTGAATATATGAGCATTTGTTGATCCAGCTTTCACAGATGTTAAACATTTGGTGATGTTACTTGGGGCTGCTTGAACCACATTAAAGTCCAGCCACTAGAGTGTTGAAACGATTGGGTGCTATAATAAAATATACATAAAAAGAAATTGTGAGATATTAGGTGTTGTTTGGTGATGACATTTAGGAGATTACAATTTTTCCATACATCGTATTCACATCTCCATAAGTTACTGAGGTATTTAAAGTAAAAGTGGGGTGTGTGTGTGTGTGTGTATATATATATATCGTTTGTAATTGCTGCAACACTTCTGGCAGGTGCATGTAATTTAACAATATGTCAAATATGACAAATTATTGTTGAGTTACAATATAGCTTTAATAAGATCACATCTGTTCCCACTATCCAGTATAGAGGATGCTTGATTTAAAGAGTTTACTTACTGATATTGTGTTGTTGTTTAAATATTTAACAGGATCTTAGACATGAATAATAAAAAATACACAGTAGTGTATAAAAATGAAGAATCTTACTTGCAGTAATGTTTTTGCTGCTGTTCAATCCATTAATCCCATCAGGAAAGGTTCCTGCACTCCTAAATTTGTCATCTGCACATGCATGTATCCACACATGTATTCCGTGCAGAGAAAGAGCTAGAAACAAACCCCAACTTATCTCAAACACCGACATGCTTGGGGTAAAATATGGTAACTCTCAAACTGTGTATGGGGATCTTAAATAGTGCTTGGGCTTAAAAGAGGAGGGTTTTTATGCCCATTTCAGCCTCCAAACAAATATAAAGACTTGCCTAAAATAACTATCCATTCATTCCAGGATGTGGGATTTAGGTTTATAAGAAGTAGTTTCCTTAGCTGTTCAAGAGAAGTGGAAAGTGGTTGGTTCCTACTTTTTTTCCATGAAATTTCTGAAAAAGTACTTCAATATAAGGTTAAAAATACTTTTGATATTATTTAGTGAGAAGCTAAACTATGTTGACAGTGAAATCATTTGGGGCATTACTCGCTGCCAAAATCAAATGGTTTTCTAGTTACACAATTGTCAATTGTTGAAGAACCTGAATGACAGGTAAGATATATTTCCAATAATTATTTTAAGTATTTTAGCAATCACTAAGGAAAAACTGCTTGTGCTTGGTTTTGGTACTGATTTACAGCTTTCCCCATTTCTTGAGAAATAGCAGTAATTCACTCCTGAAATGTGGTGGTTAATTGTTTGAAGAATACCACCTTATTTTTTTGCATGTTGCTCTTGAGCTTTTCATTGAACATAAAGCACTGCTTGCTTCTCTTAGGGGCACAGTATGTCATAACTGGATGTCCTTCATGCTTTATTATGCAATTTAGTTTTTCATGTCTTTCATTTATTAGCAGTAAAATGACTTTGGAAAAAAATAATTTGATTAAGAGGCTAAAATCACTACTAAGATTAAAGTTATAGTTAATTAAAGTGAATTTCCTGTTTTGGTAAAATACTTAGTTGTGGTATTACTTGAGTAAGTTTTGAATACTGAAAGGATGCACCTCTCTTTCTTTTTTCAAAGAATTACAATGTTCAGAATTGCTAGCAAAGATGGATTTGTTTGGTAATATTTTTGGAATGGCCCTTTCAATTGGGTTATGACCTTAGGAAAATTTTCCCTGTGAGAGATGAACAAATACATTCTGTAACTGCACAGCAGAACTTTTCTCCAGACAACAGATTCATTTGCTTATTATTTCAGAGTTAATAATTTTTAAGATTTGATATATAAATTTAGAGTAATGCTTCAGTAGCTTGATTAAACGTCTGCATTGTATATCAGTTTATGCCTTTGTCAGGTAAGCCTGGCTCTTATAAGCTTCTTCTAAGCTTTTCTATCCTTATAGAAGGCAACCTAACTGTTCAGATTGTGAATATCATAATATTGTAGCATTCCCAAACATATAAAGCAGGAATTTGACTGGGCAAAACATATTAAAATTTGCTGAAAACCTTGTATGGAAAACCAGTGAATAATAGGAGCAGGCTTAAGCACGTGCTCAGTAATATTCTGTAAAAATAATTTATAGTTGATTGTGGTGATTTTTTTTTTCTTTACTTGGTTTAACTTCCATTTAATATAAGCAGTTGTAGATTCTCCCTTTAGTCACTGATTATGTTACTATTTTGGTGTTTGTCATTTTTCTATTAAACCCCTCTAATATCGAGTGTTTATTCAAGTTAGATATGCTTCATCATTTGATGAACATTCTATATCCTAGTATGGTTGAGATGTGGTGGGGAAAATGGTAAAACTGCTACCTGAGAGAGCAGTTTACTTCTCAAAAGACAAGAAAACACAAATAGAGCCTTAACTACCTTGATTGTATTATATTGTGTTATATTGAGGTAGGTATATTGTTATATTTTATTTCTTAAATCTGAGTGAGACTAATATACTAAAATATTAGTAAATAGATTGTCATCTTTAAAGCAGTGCCTGTGTAGTTTTAGTGGCATTCCTAGCAATTCAGTGTGTGTTCAACAGGTTATATTTACAAAGATCGTACTAGTAGTGATAAAACCTACGTATTACTGATGTGGAAAAATAATTTAGTAAAGCAGTTTAATGGTATCCCCATTCTTACTTCCATGACACCTGACTGCTTTACCTACACGAGGATTGAAATGCTTGAGAGCACAGCAGGCATGGACTACAGAAAAACCTGAATTTGGGAATGTAGTTTATACTTAGAAGGGGAGATGAGACTTTTCTTTTAAGTTCCAATGTCCAAAGATGATGTAGTGTTGGATCATAAGTACGTATGTGTGAGAGGCCACATTGATTTTAACACCCACAGTTATCAATCTAAACCGTTAAACAAGATCCTGTGACTTAAACTCATGATTCACAAAAGAGCATATTGTGTTTTTCATATAAAAGTTGGGGATGAGGCTGTGTTCTTGGTATTTGTGTCAGTTCCCAATAAGTGTTGGAGGGTGCACTAGAACAGACTGTGAGCCTAAACGCTTTTTCATCTAAAGCGTTGAATGTGTTCTTTTTCAATCTAACTGCACGGAGCAGCTTTTTTATTTCTGTAGGCTTTGTTGAGTTTACTTGTCACAGTTACCAGTACTAGTTCACTTGTAAATAATGACTAGTCTTTATTAAGAGAGACAGATGACTTATTGCATGTCATGGACAATCCATAATCTTTTTGAAGTAATTTTTTTAATGCAAGCTTTCTATTCGATATCGTGTGTCCAACAAGCTAGATTTCCCATATAGCTAAGTCTTCCAGATGAGATTGATCAGCTGTGATTTGACTTGGCTCTCTTAATTTTCTTTGTCTCTAGAACTGATTTGACTAACTTGAATGTAAACCCACCTACAATGGTGGAAAGTATAAGTTAAGCACAAACATGTGTTGTCACTGGCCATAGAATCATGGAATGGGTTGTGTCGGAAGGGATCTTCTAAAGCCCATACATTTCCAAGCACCCTGCCACCGGTCAGGGAAACCTCCCACTGGATCAGGTTGATCCAACCTGACGTCAAACATGTCCAGGGATGGGGCAGCCATGACTTCCCTGGACAGCCTGTGCCAGTGTCTCCCCACCCTCACAATAACAAGTTTCCCCATAATACCTCATCTCCATGTTTCCTCTTTCAGCTGAAAACCATTCCTCCTCTTCCTATTCCTGCAATCCCTGTTGAATAGCCCATCCTCAGCCTTCTCGTAGCCCCATTCCTTGCCTGGGGTCTCTCTGGGGTCTTCTCCAGGTTGAAGAACCCCAACTCTCAGCTTGTTTATTCTATGAGCTTGTTATTCTATGGTTTAGTGTTTGATAGGAATGGTTGGACTCAGTAATCCAGTGTGTCTCTTCCAACCTGGTTTTCTATGATTCTATGGGAGGTCCTCTAGCCCCTTGGATCACCTGCATGCCCTTCTCTGGACTAGCTCCAACAAATTCATGTTCTCCTTGCACTCAGGACTCTAGATCTGCATGCAGGCTCCAGGTGAGGTCACACATGCAGAATATAGAGGGGCAGGATTACCTTCCTTGCCCTGCAGGTCACACTTCTGATGCAGCCCAGGATATGGTTGGCCTCCTGGGCAAGCATGCGCTGCTGGCTCATGTTGAGCTTCTCATCCACCAGCACCCCAACTCTTTCTTTTCAGGGCTGCTCTCAATCCGTTCTCCACCCAGCTTGCAATTGTGCTTGTCTTGCAACTGTTTCTGCAACTGTGCTGGTTGTTTCTGGATGGTTCTCAGTACAAGTTGTACGTAATTATAGAATCACAGAATCACAGAACAAGCAGGTTGGAAGGGACCCATCGGATCTTCTAGTCCAACCATTCCTATCTAACACTAAACCAAGTCCCTCAAGACCTCATCCACCCGTGCCTTAAACACCTCCAGGGAAGGTGACTCAACCACCTCCCTGGGCAGCCTATTCCAATGCCCAATGACCCTTTCTGTGAAAAACTTCCTCCTAATCTCCAGCCTAAATCTCCCCTGGCGGAGCTTGAGGCCATTCCCTCTCGTCCTGCCCCGTCACTTGGGAGAAGAGGCCAGCTCCCTCCTCTCTACAACCTCCTTTCAGGTACTTGTAGAGAGTAATGAGGTCTCCTCTCAGCCTCCTCTTCTCCAGGCTAAACAACCCCAGCTCTCTCAGCCGCTCCTCATAGCGTCGGTTCTCCAGCCCCTTCACCAACCTCGTCGCTCTTCTCTGGACTTGCTCCAGAGCCTCAACATCCTTCTTGTGGTGAGATGCCCAGAACTGGACACAGTATTCAAGGAGCGGCCTCACCAGTGCTAAGTACAGAGGGAGAATCACCTCCCTGGACCTGCTGGTCACACCATTTCTGATACAAGCCAGGATGCCATTGGCCTTCTTGGCCACCTGGGCACACTGCTGGCTCATGTTCAGTCGGCTGTCGACCAACACCCCCAGGTCCCTCTCCTCCTGGCAGTTTTCCAGCCAGGTTTCTCCCAGTCTGTAGCTCTGCATAGGGTTGTTGTGCCCCAAGTGCAGGACCCAGCATTTGGCCGTGTTAAACCTCATACCATTGGACACTGCCCAGCGGTCCAGCCTGTTTAGGTCCCTTTGCAGAGCCTCCCTACCCTCCAGCAGATCGACACTTGCACACAGCTTTGTGTCATCTGCAAAATTGCTAAGGGAATTGTCCTTACTGGTACCCAAGTACTGTTGTTAGCTTCTTCCTGTGTCAAAGCATGGAGACCAGCGCTGTTCATACTGGATATGTATACAGTTGGCAACTGAGATACTTGGCTCTGAGATTTTTAACAGGCAGAATGATGCTTCCTGGAGATGCGTTTGGCAAAAAAATCCCTCCTAAAGGAAAACCCAAGCAAGCAGGGGGGTGGGCGGGGGAAAAAGCCCCGAATACCTCAATAAGGAAAATATTGGTGTTTCCTGAAAACCATGTTGCTGCTATTCAGCTGTCTTCTGTCAGCACTGAAAACAAAGAAAATAAGTTACCATCCATTAGAAATAGAATGGATAACAATCCATTTCAGCAACTGGTTATAAACAGACCAGTTGATGACATGATCAATAATGCACATACTTCTTATCTATAATACTTTTTTACAGCTTCTAATAATTTATTAATGTTTTATCTACTGTATCCAGTATTTCATCTTTGTACATGAATAAAATGAGTGATATTGATGATTTTGCGTTTTGGTCTGTATTCCTGGGTTTCAGGAGTTCCCAGAACTGAGTGTGCTAGTTAACACAAACTGGAGTGTGACTTTTAAAACTTTCAGGACTATTTTCGTTTTGACATTTTCAAATAATGCTTCTATATAATCATATAAACTATTGCTGATACTTAAACTGTGTTTTCGTAATTCTAATAGTAGGATGGTTTGGGTTGGAAGGGACCTCAAAGCCCATGGAGTTCAAACCCCCTGTCATGGGCAGGGACCTTTAGCTGGATCAGGTTGTACAAATTCTCATCTAGCCTGGCCTCTTTGTTTTCCCTAGATAGAAGTGATAAAGTTGAAAAGTGATGATTTAGGAGAGCCTGAAAAGCTTGTCTGTTTTGTATTTTCTATGGTTTTATCAGTTGACCAGATAAAAGGTCCTCTTGTTTCTTTTGATAATCCAGTGTCCTCTGGTGCTAAATTTGCCTGTTCAAAGCATGGCGAACAAATTGTATAATGAATATTACAGGCCTAGAATGCATTTGTCATGTCCTGTATTATCCCCTACCTCCTCTTCAGAGTTTTGGAAAGGAAGTAAGCAATGGAAGTTAAGCACTTCTTAGGTTAATGACAATTTGCAGCTGATTGTTTTCCTCCTAGATACTGTTCCTCAGGAGAGTGGCAGTCTGAGTAGGGATACCATGTTCTTCTGGAAGCTGTGGAATGGTGCACCTTTGCAGTCTGTAGTTGCATCACGGGTAGCTGCAGTGACTTCTCCATGAGTATAAACCAAACATTTTGTAAAAACTCTGAGGTGATATTTAGCTTACACATATACCGACCTCCTTCCTATCTGCTTAGTCTAGCAAGCCTTTTTTCCCCCTAATTTTCTGTATATAAAATACTTCAGGTTTTCTTTACAGAGTCTGATCCTCTTTTCTTGTATTTCCCTGCCTTGGACAAGGCCTCTTGTGTTGGTGGAGTTAAACATTTCCGTCTTTTTAAAGCCTTGGAGCAAATGAAATGTTCCCCTGAAGGTGAACTTTAAAAAGTCTCCTACCCTGTCCTTATGGAGACAGAGGCATGAGGCAATACAAAGCCTTTAGCCCTTTTGATCCATCCATCCATCCCTTCCAGTTCCAGTCACCAGATGATCCTGCAGCTCCATCATTTGGGAGTCCCCTGGCAGTGTTGTTCGTAGCTGTTCTGCTGCATCTTTCCCAGGGATCATTCTTGCAACACCAGTGTTATGGGAGAGGATTTATCCAGGTTATGTCTTATGTTATGTGAAATGAGCAGAAATGGATTAAAAAAATGAAGTTAAGGTTGACGGATATAAAGATGCGAAGACTGAAAAGTCAGTCCTGCATAGGGTTAGTGTTGGGTAGCCTGTTAAATGGGTGTCATACTTACCTGTAGATAGTGACTTTGGCAGTTGCTGATGTTTATGTGTTTTTTATCACCTACTGGCTTTCTGGATACAGGTTGATGAGAGGAAACTTTTGAGATCAGTTTGATCAGTGTGCTATGGTGTATTGTTAACTGTAGCTGGGGCTGAATCATTAAGAGCAGCTTAATTTGAGGTATGACTTCTTTTGAACTTCTGATATATTTATATTTTATTTTTAAATGAACTTAAGCTTCTTAAACTCATTCCGAAGCCATATGCCGTCAAGTCTCATCACCAGTCACTTAAACTCCTAATTAACTTATACTCCATAGACCCATTTCTTTGCTTATATTTCTTTCAAGTTTCTCTAATGTGCTGTGAGTTACACTGGAAGGAACAATAAGATTTAAAGGAAGAATTAATTTAGAAAGTTGGGAATTGAACAGATAAGGGAAAATGAGAAAAAGCAGCTTAGTATTTTGTCTTGTAAATGGCCTTGCTCTGGTAGACCAGAGAACCCATTTATTCAACGAAAGGAGGAGTGTTAATGAAATAGATCATGAGCATAGCTATTACGGTAATGAATTTTAACACTCACTTTGTTATATGATATTTTATTTATGAGCTTCCTGATTATTCGGATAAAGACAAGAAGTTTATAGCACTGGATTATGTCTTGTTTTCACAAACACATTCAGGAGTTTAATAAACATAATTTATTTTTTCTCCTTAAAAATCAGCAGAATTTATGAGAGATTATCTTAGGGTTAATGAAGTCTAACATTAAGGAAATATTACCCTATAATATTGGAGCCTTCAGTGCTAGGGTTGTAATTGCTTAATGCTTCTTTCTACAGGCTATTTTTATATAGTACATGCTTTGTACCATTAATCCTATTTTTGCATGTTACTATTAAGCCAATTCATTGGAAAATATATATTAATGTTTATATCTTTTAGGCACTGCCTTCATTGAGCGATATAATACAATTTTGATAAAAGAAGAAAAAAATCTCATGGTTTTCATTATGAAACGTGCAGCACTTGAATTTTGAAATATGTTGTTTTGTGGAGCAGAGCTGTATTAAAAAATATTTAAGTATCTGGGAACTCCTGTACTTAAGTTTCTTAGAAAACCTACCAGTAATCAGTTACAAATTGAAACTAATTAATAATCTGCAGTGGAAAGAATTTCAGAGCAGGAAAACCTCTCAGAGAGGTGAGTGAGTGAATCTTCATAGTTGTTATATAATTGGCATCTGTAAAAAACATGCAATTTAAGTGTATGAAGAAGAGATTCATTTATTGCCTATTTTTTTCTTAAAAGAACCCAACTAAGGCAAAAAAAAGAGTGCAATGGAGTTTTAATTTCATTTATTAATCATGCCTGCGAATGGTCCAGCCATTGCAAAGAGAGGTTACGTTTTAAGATATTAGTGCTTTTGGAATACAGAAATATATTCTAAATTGTAAGAAAAATCCAAATGAGCAGCACACTGACTGATCATTCTGTATTGATTAGCATTGCAGAATTGTTTGTAGGGCTGTATCAGTAATGTGTTATGTGAATGGATGTTATTATACATGACTTGGAGCAATAATTTGGGGTGATCTGTGTAGACAGTTCATCCTCTCATTTCAACTAGGTGCATTTTTCAGGCTGTGAATATGGCTAACAGGATATTTTTTCAATTGGAATCAGCTATGAAGATAAATATTTAAGTAGTGTATTTCAGTAAATTACATCAGGGTCCACTGAATAATGTTTTAATTATCTGTGTCTGGTAACCTTGTTCTTGCACGCCTTGTGTGTGGCATGTTAGGAAAGAGGCACACAAAGGAACGGTGGAAAGTTGGGAAGCAACTGGCAGGTAGGTTTGCATTTTTTCAGGTTAATTCACTTGATGAAAAGCTGCTGTATGTGATGTGTCATATATCAAAGGCAGGGCATCAGTAATCTTTGCTCAAGGGCACGGGTAACAGACAGAAAGACATGTGAATGAGATGGAAAAAAGCAACTCATCCTTTTCTGCTAACACCACGAAGGAGATAAAGGAAGATTTATGAGTCATCTTGGACCACATACCAGCAAGAAGCATACAGTATTTTTCACATGTTCCAAAAATTGGTGGTGGAAGGTAATCAGGCTGTCACGATGTCCATCAGGTACTTTATGAAGAAATTGGGTCCTTTGGGCTTTTGATTGCACAGTCAGCTTTTTCCTTAGGCTGTGGGAGTTTTATTTTTTTCTGTTCTGAAACAAGTAATTTTTAAGTTAAAGAATGTTACCTGCATGTTTAAACATTCTTAGCTGTTAGCGTTAACCAAAATAATAGTAAGACAACCATCTACAAGACGGTGACGCTTTGTTTTAGTTTGAGACTTTCAGGTAACTCGTTTAACTGAATCTTACTCAAAATACTTGATGGGGCTTTCTTTATTTCTAAAAGTAGTTGCATCTAATAGGGTGAAAATAGTTGTTATACGGAGAAAGAAAGTCATCTTGTGCCATAATGTAGGGCTGACTATGGATGTGTGGTATTTTGTTATTAATTAATATATTCTGATGAGGAAAATGGAAAAACAACGCGGCTGGAAAACTTAATTTTTGTTACTTTACAATGAAGGATGCCAGTGTGTTATTTAATACGTGGTGATGAGAACTGTATGTCTTTGTTGGCCAGATTTGATACTTAAAGATATGAACTTTAGTAAAAAAGATAGCAAACTTCTCCCTGGTAGTGGATCCTCTACATTTCTCAGCCCCAGTCAATCAACTGGGCTGTTTTTGCAGAGGAGTGAAGGGGGAGTGGGATTAAACTGACAAGCTAACACCTTGCATATGCAGATTTTAAAATGTAGGTATTCATTTGCATTCAACTTTCAATTATGGAGTATTTTCAGAATATTTCCCTTTTGCCTAATGACTTTTCTATGCTCCCATGTTGGGTTTTTATTCCATTTTTGATTGATGAATTTGTCATTTCTGCGTAACTATTTAGTATTCTTTACGAATTTGTGTAGCTCATGTTTCAGTGTCAAGTGATTCACAAGGTTTCAGATATTTATCCCTTTAATGCAGCTGAGGAGGTGCTGTTAAAGCCTGTGAGGGCTGTTTTTTTTGCAGACTTTGTCCCCTCCCTGCACCCTGTAACACTAGGCACTCATTGGTGTGCCCATAAGTTTTCCTGTCTCCCTGCCTGTGCCTAGTTGGAAGGAATCATGAAGGTTGAAAAGACCTCTAAGCTCATCCAGTCCAACTGCCAGCTCAACCCTATTGCACCCACTAAACTATATCCCAAAAATGCTACATCTACATGCTTTTTGAACACCTCCAGGGATGGAAACTCTACTACTGCCCTAGGTAGCCTGTTACAGCTTCACCACTCTTGTGGTAAAGAAATATTTTCTAATATGCAATCTAAACCCCTCCTGGTACAGCAAGCACAATTAGAAAGATATTAACCTTGGTTTCTTGCTGTAAATGGATTTGGTGGTTTCATTCAGTCCTGTGTGCAGCAAATTTTGATAAAAGAAGCTGGATATGGTTTGTGCAATTCAGTTTTTAAGACAACATTGTAAATCACAGAATAATAAGGAAGTGAGAAAATCCCTTAATTGCAACAAGTTCCCCAGTGCATAAAAGGACTATCTGGCAGAGAAAATTGGCAGTGTGCTGGTGATCAGATGTAACAGCTGGAACACTTCTATTCAAACTACTTTAGGAGTAATAAACCTAATAATTTATCCACAAACTGCTGCGGTAGCTGTAATTCTGTTTTGTCAAAAATTTTGCCTCTCTATACTTATGTATATATTCCTTTTTTGGTCTCTCATTATCACATCTGAAAGAGGTTAATGGTTTGGTTTTTTTTTCTTTTTGCACATTACAATCTTTGCACACCAAAGTATTTTCTGCGAAGTTTAGGATACTTAGAATATTGTAATGATGTACAGAATTCGTTTATGAACTGCTGCAAGTTGGTTTTTAATTTTCTTGTTCATTTTCAGTCTTTCAGTCAATACTATTTACTGTGGTATGGTACATCTTGAAAAGGGTTGAGAATCCTTGTGAAACTGGGAAGTTTCATTGCTTTCAATAGCAGTATTTTGCTTATTCAGATAACTGGGTATTTTTGACCCCAGACATCTCTTGGAATGCTGCTTGCAAATAAATGCTTATTTACTCATACACCCATAAGCAGAATAAACGTTGAAAACGTACTTTACATGGTGTGAATTGAATAACCAAAATGCAAAGAAAAGGCCATAAGGAAAACCAAAAGTCTGCATTGCTGTGGTTTTTTTAAAAGGTGTGGGTTAATCTTCCAAAGAAAATAGAAAGGCTGTCATAACTGTATTAGGCTGCTGCTTGCAGACTTCATCTCTTGCAGGGCAGGCACAACAGATGATGTCTAAGAGTGTGATTGGTTCATTTTTGTTATGTGGGTTTTGGCCTTGTTTTGTGGAGTTGGTGTGGTTTTGGTTTTTTTGTGGTGTGGGGTTTTTTTTGTTTGTTTTGTTTTGGTTTGGTTTTTTGATAGCCGTGGTGGAGATACTTTTCCTGGTACTAGAGAATTCTATGCAGTGTTTAAGTGCACCTTGGAAACATTCAAGGTCAGTTTGAATTGGGCTCTGAGCAACCTGATCATATTAAAGATGTCCCTGCTCACTCCAGAGAGGTTGGACTTGAATGGGTTTTAAAGGCCTCTTTCACCCCCAAACTGCTCTATGATTCTGTCTTATGTCTGTAGGCTGTGTTGCAGAGACTTGGTCTGGGTGTGGTCTTTCTGCAGTCAGGTGGTTAGTGGAACCTTCTGTTTAATTCCACATTCACCTATCTCCTGATTACCTGACACCAAAATGGCATCTATGCTGCAGCCATTCTTCAGTTTTATTATTACATTGCATTTCCATTCTAAAGTCCATGGATTATTTCCGTTTATTTACCTTGCCTTTGATTATTGACTTATTATTTACTTTCAAAACAGCTGTTGGGTCAGGACTGAATGTGAGACCATTTTATGTTTCAAATTGCAGAACACAGGGCACACACAGAGATGAAAAATATAGTGTGTTAGAGAGTGAGTAACAAAGGGGTGATGAACAGCACTGCTATATAAATATCTGCTTTTGTCTCTTGATTCTTTTTGTTTGAAAACAGTAGTGAAGAAAGAAAGAAAATGGCAAATGGTCTTTCAAGACATTTACGCCGATGTGTGACTTTGGCATCAGTGTTTCATCGTTAGCAGAAAGGGTCATCTGGCTTCTCTGTGGCTGTTTAGCCCTTTCCTATTCCTTAGGTCTTCTTGTGGGTCAGTTTGGTATGGCCCACCCTATACCTACACTGGTTATCAGTGCAGGAGCAAAGAAGCAGGACGTTCAAGAATGTGTGAATACACCCTGAAATCGATCATGGATTTTGAATGTCTGAGATCAAAACAAAAGATATGTAGGTTTTAGACACAAACCAGTGTATGTCTTAATGAACCAGTGGCATAAAAATGAACAACAGGTGGTCACTGGAAGTATTTACTGAAGCTTCTTTTCTATTGCTTGTTCCCAAGAACCAGAAGGTAATGTGTGTTCAGAGTAGAGTAGAGCAGAGCAATTGGAACTTATCAACCTAGAAGTAGTGTTAAGGATCTGTTACTGTGGCCTTCCCTTTAGTACAAACATTCATTTCCAATTATTTCTGTGCAGTAATTTTGAATGGTTGAAGTTTTGGACTTTGAAAGTTTACTTTGAGCCTGTGATACTGCTCATGATAGAGAATCTCCCTTTTTATGTACTCCATGCTGAAAGGTAGGATAAAGGGCGCTTTTTTTTTCCTGTTACAGAAGAGATAATGTGTATGCATCTGTACCGATTGCTTTTTTGGGGAGACATTAAATTATATAAGTGAATAAGGTTATTTAATGCTGTGAGACTATTGGGGCAGTCTTGACTTTTCTTCAATTAAAGTTTCAATATGTTGTCAGAATAAGAGTCTTAATTGTCAGATATAAACTAGATTGTCTAAATTAGTCGTATGATATACAGTAAGTACATGTCATATATGAATGAAGTGTCAAACAACCCATCTGATGACATGTTATTGACTACGTAAATACAGAACACATAGATCGACTTTTCTTCTTTTAATCTTTGTTGATATCTAGAAACTATTGCTTTGAGCTTTATATGAGCAGGAATCCTTTAGCATTACTTACAGAGTAAGAGAAGTCCCTTTCTCTTTCTGTTGATCTCTTGGGAAACCAATCTAAGCTGCTCCTTATAAGACCTCTTGGTGAAGCAGTTTTAAATGTAAATGGTTAATCTGGGAGTGCATTATAAGTCAGTATTGTTCAACATGGTATTTTATTGATGGTCGTCTTTAGTTATGTCCATGCTTTCAACCTCTGCATTCCTTATTGCTTTGTTGTGGATTAGATACCAAGTGTGAAGTTTGCAAAGATGTAGAGATGAATGACTAAACGTATTCTAACAGTTTATTTAAATGTGCTTAAGGAGTCTAAAAAAGGATACTACTAGAGCATGCAGGGAAGCTGATGAAGACATGAAAACACTTTTCTTTTGACTATAGCAATAGCTTTAGAGTTCAGAAATGGGAAGGAGCTGGGGTGCAAATCATATTTGGACAGTAGGAAAAGCAGATTCCTTCTTCAAGCTGTTCCTTTCTCCAGCTCCTATGGTGAATCTGTATCCCTCTTCTGCCTTGGTAACTGAATGTTGTGGTTTTGTAAAGTTGTGTGATAGAGGCTAGATACCTGAAGAGAAAAATCCAAAAGAGATGTCTTGGGTGTTGTGAATGATATTTTTTCCAGATGGCTTCATGTGGCTGCCTGATAAAATGATAAACAACAGGTCTGCCACAAATTGAGTCTTAGTAGCAGAAAGACATTAATAGATATCATACAGGAGAATATTTATCCTTAGTGCCCCACCCTGGGCAAAAAAAAATGAGTGGAGGTATGCTGGACCATGAGGAAGAGTTGTTCCTATTCCTTTGTTAACTGTGTGTGTTTGTAACGTCACTGTATGCAGTACTGTTCGTATTAGAAAACTGGTGAAACTCTTATCAATAACATCAAAAAGCATTTATGAAGTGATAGTTATCTGTGCATTGTATCTGAGATCTGTGAAATAGTCAAGTAGAGAAATACTTTCCTGGAATGTATTTAAAACAATTAGGTTGAGAGCTGTGACAGTGGTGTGTGTATCTTGATTTCATATTTGGAATAATAAACCTTTTTTTAACTTTCATAGGTACAGCTTCCATGAACACAGGAACTGAGCACATCATCTGGCAGCTTATTTTGGCCAGCTTTTATCTCTTCTTTTTCCTCTCTTCCACCTTTTTGATTTTTTTTTTTCCTAAAGTAATAAAGTAGAAAGTGACAGCAGGATCAACTTAGAGTAACAAACATATTGGCTTTGATTTTGTGTGTGATACTGCAAATGCAACTTCCATTTTACATTACTGTCAACAGAAATCACATTAGTGTGGAAGTAGCAACCCTCACGCTGGGATTTCCTCTAGTGGTGTTTGGGGAGGTTGTCGAAGGGAGGACGCTTCTCTCAAACAAAGGGTCACTTCACTGCTGAGCAATCTTTATTTTTAGTAATAATATCCAATGCATTTGAAAGTGGGGTCAAGGTGAGGCTAGGATACTTTCAAGAAGAGGATTGGGGAAAAACAACAAACAGATGTTCTTTGATGATAACTGTTGAAGGGAGAGTATTTGGCTGGGAGATCTGTAGCTTTCACTTCTTGAGAGCCTTTAACCTGAGCCAGCGGTGCTGTTTTTCACCCCCCAGAGTAGTGGTGTACCTGCTGTTGCTATCAAGCCACTTGCCAACAGTGGCATCTGCTCAGTGTAGACATCAAGAATTTGAATGTCAATATCTTTTCCTTAAAATGAATGGGAAAGTATTTGTCACTCAGCAGCAATCATTCTTCAAATAAAAGGTTAGCCAGACAGAGCCCTTAATCAAAGAGTCGGTCTTTCCTGTCAGCAGTGCCTTTTAAATAGCAATGATGAAGGCTGGCTGTCAGTGAGTGACTTGATGAGCTAGGTGATTGATCTGCATAAATCATTTTCTTTTAAAATTGTCAGTAAAAAGTAAATCGGTGGGATTTTGGGGGGTATTAGCGATATTGAAATTAATATATAATATTTTAACTGCATCCTTAGTCTCAGAGTGTCCGTTAAAAAGTGAAAATTGCATAGGATCTTAGCCTATATTATCCTAATTATGAAGTATTATTGTTATTGCAATTATCATGCAAATTAAATTCAGAAGTTCAGCACGTCACAAATTTTACGAGCTGCAAGAGAAATACTGTAAGTAAAGGAATTAGGGGGAAGCTGTATCATTTAGTTAAATTTGCAAAAGCTTTGGATTTGAAAAACAAAAATGAGAAGCACATTTTAGAAGTACAAGTTTGAAATTGTAATTGTGTTATCTGCTTCAAAAATAACAGTAGAGATTATTTCCCCAAGTATTCAAAAGTCTTGTACTGGAGGTTTTATTGTCACAGTAACGTGAATTCTTTGTTAGTTTGTTAGCTATAATTTCACTGCTTTTTAGGGAGTGATTTTTTGGGGGTTTCTTTTGGGTTTGGGAGTGTCTGAAGCGTCCATTCCTGGACATTTGTCACGTTGCTCGGTACACACTGCTCTTTTTCAGTGCTCTTTTCATGCTGTTCCTTTCAGTGCCTGACTCTACTATTAGTTGGAGTTGAAACTGTAGAGCGAGGGAGACTCTGAAAGGTGCAAATCCCACCTAGCTTTTTTTGTGCTGTAGAAATCTCTTTGCAAATACCAGTTTATGTGACTAAGAGAAATCAGAATGTACAGAGTTGGAAGGGACCCACAAGGATCATGGAGTCCCAACTTATGTCCCTGTAGAGGACAAATTCAAAATTGTTGATTTTGGAACTAGGAAGAAATGTTGCATATTCCAGAAAAAAAAAACCTAAAACATTGCTTAGCTGCTTCCCCCTCCATCTTCAGATTAACTTTCATTTTTGGAGTGGGTGATCAAAAACCTGGGAATAACACACACCCACACACCTCCCCCTGTTCTGAGAGGCACATCATGGTCAGCTGGATGACACTCCTGTGCTCAATAGAATATATACATACACATACTACAAAATACCCGTTTCAGAGACATCTGGATCTGAGGCTTATTGATCGGCTTTCACCTTTTTAATCTATATTTATACAAAGCGTTACGTAGATTATAATAATGGCTGCTGCTATCCCATCCTCTGCCCCTACACCATAGCGCGGGACTGAGCCATCAGGACTGAAAAATATGATCAACACAAAAGTGAGGTTCTCTCCTTCCTCCGCTCCCTCCACTCCACATTTGAAAACCTGATTTTATTGATTAGGTATCAAAGTGCTTGAAAATGCACTTTATATGTCTTCATGCACTGCCCGCGTACCTGATATATCAAATAAATTGTTTAAAAGGACATTGTTGACCTATTTAAATTGTAACATTTATGTTTTTTAAAGGTAATTCCCAGCTAGCATTCTTGGATAACTAGAAATACATTTGGCTAGGTAGAAATAGAGTTTGCATGTGTACCATTGTGTTCTTGCTGGCAATGTGTTCTCAAGTATCTGAATGTGCAGTAGTAATGAAACAGAGTGCCTGTGCATTATAGAGTACATGCACAGGCATCACTAGAAGTTGTAAATTTATATTAAGCATATTCTTGTGCACCTGGAGTTTTTTCAGTGTTCACTTGGAGATCTAGACTTTGTAGCAGATACAGGCTTTGGTTAACCATAGAGGTGTTACACTGCTGATTTTCAGGCTGGCTGTTGATAGGTGTGAGTGATGGTGGGATTTGCTGGTGTGAATTTGGCTGGGGAGAATCCATTCTGTGTTGCTTCTTATTTTCCCCAAGACCTTATGTATTTAAAATGCAATTAGCAGCAATTGTCACTGAATAGTAAGTAACTAAGTATATGGTTGCAAAATGACTGTTGAAGCTTATTTTCCATGTTGTTAATTTAATTGTATTTCTGCTGAGCCTCTTAGCACGTGTGGCAAAAGTTTGATCTTGTTGATCCTATGCAAGTGCATAACCTTTTTGTCCTTTTACTGAGTTGGTGTTACAAGTCAGAAACATCCAGTCTGGCTTTAGATATTGCTCTTGACTAAACTGTCATTTGGAATGACAGAACCAATCTTATTATTCTGTGGTTTAGCTCTGTTTACGTGCCCGTGATGGACTTTTGATACAGAAGATTTTATCTAAGATTTTATTTCATCTTCAGTGACTGCAGGTGCCAGATTAGGAGATATTTCTGTGTGCTTGCATGTCTCCATTCTAATCCTCAATGTTTTTTTTTTTTTTTATGTAATGAAAATCGTATTTTTTTTAGCAGATAATAGTTTCCAGAACAGGCTAGGCTGACCATCATTTGGTTAGTGGTACATGCAATACTAAATGTGAATACTTCATTTCTGAACAGATGAATTATGAGCAATAAACTGGAGCACCTCATCAAAATTCCTGCTCAGCAGTGGTCCTCTGTTTTTAAGGCAGTTCCTGGCCTTACAATCTGGTCATTTCAATCAGTAATTCATCACAGGACTTGTTATAAACTGTTTAAAAGGAGGTTGAAAGCTAACTGGTAAGCTTGCTTTCACTCAGTCCTCAAAGGCTGAGTGAGCCTTTTGCTGGGAGTTGGCAAAGTCCTCTTAAAAGATGACTTCCTAACGAACAACCTAAAGGCTTGCACAGATGTGTAGTTAAGTATTCATTATGAACATGCAAATAATACTGTCCCAAAGGAACGGTCTTTGATTCTTGAAACTGCTGTTGCTTTATTTGGTAACTGTCACAAAACATGCCTTTGCATTGATAAAGTGTCTTTGAGCAGATCGCTTGTGGAGAAGCAGAGGAGACTGGAGGAACTGCCAGTTTGCCCCATTCTGTGTAGACACGACACAAGTTTTTAGACAAAAGTGTGAGCACCTGAGAAATCAAGTGAAACTGAAGAACACTTATTTGGTTTGAGTTGAAGGTGGTTAAAATGCTTAGTTACCTACTTGCTTATAGCGTGTCTTTAATTTTGGTTTCTACGGACATAAAGAGGTATGAGAAACAGAAAATCATAGGAACTGTAGTGAAGAATGCTGTGATTTCACAGGCTGGTTTTACCAAGACTTGGTACTGGATTTTGGTCGATCTTGACAAGGCGGGGAATTCCCAACCTGGGGGCTATTTTGAGGAAAGGGTATTACCTCTAGATAGAACTTTGTGGGAGATGGGGTTGGAACTGGATGGGCTTTAAGGTCCCTTCTGAAGCATACCATTCTATGCCTAAGGAGAAATGTTGACCTTTTGTGCATAGCAATAGGTATTTCCCCAAGCTGCTTGTTTTTGGTTCCTAGGGCAGTTATGTTGGATAGTGTAAAGTTTTGAAGAAAGCTTGTTTGCTTTCTAGAACCAAGTAATAAAAACATTCAAAGGGTTTGTGCTTAAAATTGTGTATTCATTAGATGAATCATGGTCACGTTTTGTCTCTGACAGGATCTCTTCAATGGTGAATTGTGTAGAAGAGCAATTTTTACTTCTTTTCTGACTGTGAAGTACTATTGCTACCTTTGGTGGCATTCTCTCCCCTCCTAGCACCTCCATGATGAAATGTTTCATCTGACATTGAACTCAAATTTCTCACCTAAAAATTTGCTGAGGTGGGGGAGAAAGCTAATCTTTTATTCAGTGATAGAACTTCCAAATGAAGCAAGACAGAAGTAAAAAACCTACTCTATTAGTTCTGTCAACAAGAATTAAGATTTCTGTTACTTGGGGCTTCATGTTTTGTATGCTTCTGGTTAAGATTCTGAAAGAAACACTGATATCTAAAAGGCGCTAATGGAAAATTGAGTGTAAAGATAGCATCCTCTTATTCCTCCTTGCATTGTGAATGTGCCCCTTTCATGGCTTCACTGAGGAGACGATATGGCTACTTCCAACTACTTTTAGTTATGTGGAGCTCAGAAAGAGTATGAGCCAGAGCCTAAGCTAAATTTTGAGTGGTTTTATACTTTGGCTGATGTAGGAACAGAAAGAGTTGAGCTTGTCTTTCAGCATTGGGGATCACTTTGCAGCCAAGACTTGAGAAGTGTGGAATGCCATGGGGTCATTTAATGGTTGCTTTGCAGAGACCATTTATACTTCATAACAAGATTTCCTGGAGTAAACAAAACATGGCACGTCAAAAGGTAGGTTTTATATGAAGCCTTGGCTTTGCAACTGCCAAGCAGCTATCTTTTAAAAGACAATTTCTGTTTGGTCCAGAGGAAAATACAACAACTTTGCAGCTCTTCACCATTTAATTTTCTTCCAATTCCACTGTAAGCACCATAGTGTTTTTGTTTCCAATTTCATTTCTAATTGTGGTGCAGAGGCTATGATTTCTTCACAGCTGCCGTTGCAAACCAGGCTTTGTAAGATGTGCTGATTCTCAGAGCAGGTTTTATTGGAACCCTTTGTCTCTCTATGCCAATTCAAACGTTTAGTTGCAAGGGTTCAGAGTGAATGGAAATGGCTTCCTATCACCACTACTCCAGTACTCAGAACTGTGCTTTCCATTGTTTTATTTTGCTTAAAAAGATCTATGCAGGGTGTATTCCAACATTAGTTTAGTTCTGGTACCTTTTTTTTTTGGTAGGAATATATCAATAAAAAGTTCTGGATCAAAAATCAGCTTTACATCTTCCTGGGATTTCAGCTGGAAATTACAGACATTAAAAAAAGAAGAAAGCAGCAAGACTATGGCTTTAAAAACTGTCGTGAGGGAAGGGAGCATACTGTACATATAATCATATTCATGCATGCATACATGCATTTTTGATATGGACAGGCAGTCATATTTTCTTCTACACAGATCAATCATTGTCTTTCAATTCCTGTCTTGTCTGGCATCTGCTGACCCGTGCTTTAATTCTGTCAGGTCAGAGATATACGGGCCTTTGTAGTGTGCTTGTACTTCATGTCATGTTCCAGCATTGTTGTACATCTTGTTTCAGAGATATTTTGCTGTAATGTTCTGTGACCTTTTCCATTGAGTGAGGCAGTTGGAGAGCCACTCAGTGAGGGAAAATTGAGCTGTTTTATTCCTCCCTAAGGAGCTTCATGTTTCCTTTCCACCATTCATTTGAAAGCTATCATTTTCTTGATTTTATAGCTGAAAAACACCATTGATTCACGGGATGCGAGATGCTAAGAGTCCTTTTATTGACAAGCCTATTGACAGTTTTCAGTATATTCTGTGTCTAATTATCACTCTTGGCTAAATGATACACCTTGTAGTCTTGAGAGATGAAGTCAATAGCTCTCACTCTATTGTTCTAGTAGCCACTATTGAGGTTGATGTCAGAGCACTGTGATTTATGCAATCAGAAAGAAAATTTCTGTTGGTGTACTGCATAATTAAACAAAGTACAGAGTGACTGGTGACAAAACCAGGTCTGCCAAAGTCATCAGCAAATGAGAAAAGATCTCTGCAGTAAATGGCTGAGACATTGAAGAATCTCTTTTGGCATCTCACGTTTTTTAATTTTCAAGCATTCGATTTTTCTTCCTGGTATGTTGGAGTGTGTTTTTTCTGCCTTCCATCTCTTCCATTAGATAGTATTAAAAACTAGGCATATTAATTTAAGTCTATGTTGGTAAAGTTATGCTGTTAATGCTATTATGGATGGGAGTATTAGTACATTTTACTGCATCGCTTTTAAATAAAGAATCTAATTATGTGGCTTGCACACCAAGACAAGGAAGCAAAGTGGTTGCTCTTGGATTCTGGAAAGTGAAACTGATAGCATTTTATCTACATAGAGTTGTTGGTCTTTAATGTTTATAAATGCTATTTTTATTTTATGTGATATAATTTATTTAGTTACTCTGAAGTGTTGTCTCTGGAGAGAGAATATAAAGCAACTGTATATGAAAAGTTGCTCCTTTTTGTGCATGTACTAGTTTGTGTGTAATCTGTAAGCATGTATTCAAATATATTCAATGAATCATTACATTGAAACTTTAAGGAATTGTATGAAATAGTAGAATTAAACATGCTGTGCCTTGGAATTCAAGAATATTGAGTTGTGGATTTTTTTTTTTGTTCATTTCGTTACTTTTTTTTAAAAAGGTATTTTGGCAGATATAACAAATCTTAATTTGCATAATATTTTATTTATTGATGATTAGTGGACATGACTTGGAGCAGAAAGAGCCCTTAAACACTAAAGGCCAAATTGTCAAATCTGTAAAAACATTTTAACTCTGTGTGTGTGTGTGTGAGTGTGTGTGTGTGTGTGTATTTAAGTCTTTACTAGGTAATTTCTTGTGGTTTGGGTTGAAAGGGACCTTAAATCTCATTCAGTTCCAAGCACCATGCATTGGATAGGGACACTTTCCACTGAACCAGATTGCTCCAAGCCCCATCCAACCTGACCTCGAACACCTCTAAGGATGAGGCAGACATGACTTCTCTGGGCAACCTGGGCCACTGCCTCCACACACTTACATTAAAACTTTTTTTCCCTAACATCTCATCTCGATTGCCCTTCTTTCAGCTTAAAACCATTCCCCCTTGTTCTAACCCTGCTCTACCTGATAAAGGTGTTTCTTCCCTTGTCACTATTGTGAGTTCTGCCTATTTTCTGTGGAAGTGGGATTTTGAAGATTGGGATGTTAGACCAAGAAATCTTGAGGGGCATCTCTGGAAGTACCCAGACGTGAGTTTCAGTGCTGGCTTTCCCCTCTTTTCCAGTAGGAGAGTTACTCACTAGCTCTAAGCAATAGGTGAGGAAATGGTATGGGGAGAAACAAGCCTCAAAATAGCATTGGTTTAATGTATACTGTTCAGCGCCCTCAAACGTGACTTTCGTTGTTATAGTGGAAGGCTTGAGTGAAATATGCCAACAGAATGGTCTGGAAATGCTCTGTCTAAAGGTATTAAGCACTCAAAGATGACGATATCCAATTATAAGTGCTGGAGAGCACTGTGGTCCAAAGTCCTAGGGGCTCCTGCTTTTGTTTTCTCCCTTTTTCTTGGTCAAGCGTGTGAATTCATGCTAAATTACTTAGTGCCAGCTTGAACTGCTGCTGGGTTCTGTGTGTTGGCAATGTATTTTTAACTAGTTTAAAGTAGATATGTACACTGGAAACGCCTTGCACTGCTGCAACTATTGGTTTTCTTAACACGTACAGATATATTCTGTAATAGATTGCTATCACTCTTGATTCCTTTGCAATATTTCTTCTTTCTCAGTAGATCTGAGTACTGATGAGTTAAAAAAGGTTTGATTCCACGGTGACTACTCACTGACTTTTGACTTTCTTATATATTGACCTTTGGCTCTTGGCTGTTACTATCATAAGGTAAATATTAACCTTTTTCAGTGTCATTTAAAACAGGATGCTCAGATGAACTAATACAAAATTGAGGCTGCATTCTACTTCTCACTGCATGTGTTAGGACCATGCAGAAGTAATATTGTTTCTAGAGTTCTCATTTGTCATGAATTCTCTGTGAGCTTCTTCCCCACCTCTCTTCATTGTTCTCCTCCTACTTGTTTTTTAATTTTGCTCCCCCCTTCTTTCCGTTCTTTCCCCCTTTTTTCTGTTCTTCCCCTCTTCTTTTTTGTTCCCCACCTCTTTTTTATTCCCTGATCTTTCCCCACTTATTCTTTTCCCTTGTTCTTTCCCCACCTCTTTTTTCCCCCCTTGTTCTTTCCCCAATTTTTTTTTCTGTTGTGCCCCCCTCCCCCTTTTTTTTCCCTCCCCTTCCCTTGCTTTTTTTCCTTTTTAAATCCAGTTCACAACTTCAAGCCAAGGAATCCTGTAGCTGTCATTATTATCCAAACAAGCTTGTGGAAAACCAGCACAAGGTTGAACTAGCAGCAAGCATATGGAGCATTTGTTTTGGAGTGGTATATGGGAAAGAATGCAAGGCTGCGTTTTCCCTCTGGGATTGTCAAGAAAGGTAGAGCCCTCTGAGAGAGAATCCAAAAGCACAGCAGATCAAAGTGTGTTTGTGACTGGAATGCCCCAGGGTTAGTGCAGCACGAGGTGTAGCTTGGCAAATCACCATGCTTAGAAACAAAAGAGGGTACTATATTCAAATCTTCCTCTCAGCGTTTCAAAATGACAAATTATTGTTTTTGTTATTTCTGCATTTGGAATTGTTTATGCATTTCAAATGATCTGTGAAGTGAATTGCGTGCACTCAACAAACTTTTTCTTTAAAGTAGGCGGGTTGGAAAAAGCGATGTAGTCACATTAAATGCCAACTCTTCTGCTCTTCATTTGGTTAGACAAACAGTAGCCTAAAAATGGCAGTGGATTAAATTGATATAATGACAAGGATTCATCTAGCATCCTGTAGATGGGAAGGGGAATAATGCAGTGTCTTTGAACTAACGTAATGCACTTTGATCTGCAGTACATGAAAAAAACTAATATACCTGTATTTGTGAGGATTCCAAACAGATTCACAGTAATGGTAAATGAAGTTTTTACAATCTGCTGTTTAATTTTAAAGACGGATCTATTTCATCTAGGCAAAATTTCTTAGAAAGTAAGTATAAAACTGGAATTGTTTGTTTGAATTGGGCCTCTGCTGAAGGTTTCACAACAATGTCTCATTGCTAATACGTGTATCGAACAGAAAGATTAATGGAATATGTGATGACTTGAGGGGTTTAAATAATTCATTTGATGTAGGCATGTGCTTTTATGGAGACAGAGAACCTACTTTTTCTATATTTAAAAAACATTCACATTTTTAAAACTATAGTTGTTTCAAGGTTATATTTTTGGCACAAGGGAGTCATATTGGAAGTTAAAAGATAAAGAAAATTCTCCAGTGGATTAAATATAGGAGTTCATTTGTCCAAGCGTGCCAATGAATTTACAGGATTCTGTTAAATCTTTCTTCACAATCAGTTAATCTGTTTTTTTCAGAGAAGTCTTTCCCTCTTGAAAATTTCTACTGTCCATTATTACTTCGCACATGGTTTAACTTGAAATCAGTAGATGCTGAATAGAGAGTAAGATATCCTTGGGAAAGGTTATTCAGGTTACAGTTGCCATAAAGTTTAGTCATGGCTTAAGCCCCTGGTAACTTCATTTTTTTTTTTTTTAAGGACTAATATTGTTCCAGTCCCTGATTAGTGATTAGACTAGTAATAGACATTTGCCATAAGATGTTCTCTAAAAAAATTGATCCAAGATGTCATAGAATCATAGAATGGTTTGTGTCAGAAGGGACCTCACCGTTTAATAACATTAAAGTTAGATCACTTGATAAAACAAACATGCTGTACAACATCACAATACTTTTAATTTGCTCTAAAGTAAAGAAGAAAACAGGGCTGGACCCAGCACTGAGCCCTGGGGAACCCCACATCCAGTCTCCAGCTGGATTTCACACCATGTACCACCACTCTCTGGGTCCGGCCATCCAACAAATTTTCCACCCAGGAGAGCGTGCACCTGTCCATACCAGAGGCTGACAGTTTCTATAGCAGAATGCTGTGAGAAACTGTGTCAAAGGCTTTACTGAAGTCCAGGAAGACCACATCCACAGCCTTTCCCTTGTCCAGCAGCCGAGTCACATTGTCATAGAAGGGTAATCAGGTTGGTTTGGCAAGAGAGATGAGATCTTAGGAAGAAATGTTTTCCTGTGTGGGTGAGGAGTCACTGACCTGTGTTGCCCAGAGCAGTCATGGCTGCTCTATTCCTGGAGGTGTTCAAGACCAGGTTGGATGGGGCTTGGGGAAACAGAAGGGTGACTCTGCCCCACGGCATGGGGTTGGAACTGGGTGGGCTTTAAGGTTCCTTCCAACTCAAACCATTCCATGATTTGGAGTAGTGAAAATGTGTTAACTACTTGTGTAAATTTGTGATGATGGGTCCCATTTGTGCACATCTGGAAAGGAAGAATTACTCTTGCCCCTTTTGCCAGCTTGTTCATATAGGGAAGCTCCAAGTGCCATCATTTTGTCAGAAGATGACTAAGGCAAGGGGTGCCTCTGCTGTGCCCTTGGTACATCTAAACTGGAAAGGGCTTGAGGAATTCAAAGCAGAAAATGATGGTTGGCAACAATTGAATGCATTTCAGCTACAAACAGAATAGGACAAACATAAAAGCTGTTTATATTACATGTTTACAGGGTTTCTGCTCCTTTCACTCAGGAACTGCTCTAATGGATGGGACAAGTGGGTTGCTTGGTGGTTACCCTCACTGGCAGAGCCTATATTGCAAACTTCAAGAAGTTTGCTTCTCTGATGAAGCTGGTGGAGAGGCTGGAGAACAGGCTCAGAGAGCTGGGGTTTTTTAGTCTGGAGAAGAGGACACTCAGGGGTGACCTTATTGCTCTCTACAACTAACCTGAAAGGAGGTTGTAGAGAGGAGGAAGCTGGCCTCTTCTCCCAAGTGACAGGGGATGGGACAAGAGGGAATGGCCTCAAGCTCCGCCAGGGGAGATTTAGGCTGGACATCAGGAAAAATTTTTCACAGAAAGGGTCATTGACACTGGAACAGACTGCCCAGGGAGGTGGTTGATTCACCTTCACTGGAGGTGTTTTAAGGCAAGGGTGGACAAAGTACTAAGGGGCATTGTTTAGTGTTTGATAGGAATGGTTGGACTCAATGATCCGGTGGGTCTCTTCCAACCTGGTTATTCTATGATTCTACTTTGGCATCCATAGTGACAGATGGGGAAAGAAGAGTTTATGCATGTGCAAACCCAAACCTTAATCTTTGTATTGCTGAGAGTTACTGGTTTAGCAAAATTACTTTCCTGCTGATAGCAAATGGCAGCACCTTGAAATGACTGCAAATGTTTGATTTCCTCAGAACTACCTAAGGTCAGTACAGACAGAGTCATAGCTTTTATATTATTGTATGGATTCATGCAGGTTAATTATTATGGACGTGGATAGGATACTGGTGGCTATGTGTGACTTCATTGCAACTTCTTTAAGGGTTGTGTGGTACTGAGGGTTGGAAGGATCAGTGAGTTGACCAAGATTCTATAAACTTTCTCTGTATAGTGTCTCATCTAGCCTAGCAGCAGTAACTCAGTGGTGGTTTGGCTTGTCATCAGGGCAAGCATCCTGGCACGTTTAGATGTACAGAGTTACCACCTTTTGCATGGAGTCTTTAATACAGCAACTCACTAGCCAGTCTTCTGCTCCATTTGAGATAATTCAGCATTCTTAAGAGACCCTATCGTGTCAGCAATCTGCTGTTTTGTTATGAGCAAAACTGTTAGCTCCTTCAGCTTTAAGTTTTCTAATATTTTCCTTGATTAAGGAGAGCATGATTCTTACACTGCTGATTCTCACACTTCAGGCTGCAGACAACTCATTGTCCATATGCATCTGGCAACTTGCGCAAACCTGGCTCTATCACTTTGCTGCCTACTGATTCTACAGATGTCTGGTGCTTTCATTTGAAAAAGGAATCTGGATGTCTGTAAAACAGTTGGAAATGAGGAGGAGCTGCTAGGCTGCTTGACTTTCCTGTTAGGCACTGATATTGTACTGAGGAGAAACGGAAGTAGAAACAACCAATGGAACACCTAATAATGGTTGAATAATACCAGATATTAAATTATCTCTTCAAGTAATACTGTAGAGGTGTCAGAAACCAAATTTAATACAGGGTTTGGCCCCACTTTTTGTGGGATTGGTACTTGGTGACCAGCAGAGGTCACTTACAACCTTGCTTTCTCTGTGACTTGTGAGAGGGAAATTTATCCAATATACACTTGATATTGCATAACTGAATATTACGGAAAGGTTCTGACATGTATTGATGTTTTTCAGGAGCCACAAGCTCTCTAGCAGCCTTGTATTAACTGCAAATTAATAGATAATTGCTAATTACTAATACCCCTTTCTTCTACCTAAAAAGTTGAGTGCTTAATAGATAAATATTTAATGAAATAAACTATCCTTTGTCTCTTTTGGACTAGATGTTTTCTTTAAATGTCGTAAGTTTACATTGAAATGTTTGCTCAGGTTTACCCTAAGGCGCCTGGCAGGTAATATGGCAAAAAAGCCATAGGGAAATTTTTGTATATGTGTATGTGTGTTTATACACATGTTAATACTACTTTTTTCCCAACTTTTGGAGATGAACCTATTCGGAAAGCCACCGCCCTGAACAAAACTAGTCTTATTTTGACTAAAGGAAGATTACCAACAAAGAACATATAGCATTTTGACAGAACCAGATCAAAATGCTTTGAATTTTGGGAATGATTTTTCTCCTGCTATTGAGTACTCTGATGAAAGAGAAGCAGATGTCATTTTGAAAGCAACATTCTGTACATAGTGAAGATTTCCAATTAGCACATTTTAAAACTGACTTGTATGCTTAAAAATGGGACATTACAAAATGAAATTATGTCATGGCACACTCTAGTAGGGTTCTGAGAAAAGTCATTGTATGGCAGTGCATTTCATGTGTTTGTCTTAAGGCAGCAATTCTTGTTTCTTCTCTTCTAATTATAGTAGATCTTTCATAATTATCAGAAGAGTTGCATGTAAAGAGTGTTGTAGATCATATAAAGGGCATACTGTATGCTGTGTGACATTTATGTGGCAAAACTAGTTTGAAATACAAACATTATGGGATAGTATTCAGAAAATAAATATTCAATACTTGCTATTCTAAATGGTAATTGCAAAAGTTAGGCATGTGTCTGAGGGTGAAGAGTCAGACTCCTGCTGAAGTGGTGGCAGATGGACAAAGGCAAGAAGTTAAGGATGTGCCAGAGAAATAATTAGAGTTACACAATGACAAATCTGGAGCTGATTGTAAGCTGACTGGCTTCAGGTCATGAAAAAGCCTTGCATAGAAAGCTCCTGCAAACAGATCTGAACCTCACTTGAAAAACTAACTTTGAAGATCCTAATGAAGAAATGCTATGCTGTAGTCTCTAGGTAATATTAGGAGGGACCACAGAGGATGTGTATAAGGGCTGCATAATTACATTGCTGTGTACTTGTTAGAACATATAGAAACATAGAATCATTGAGACTGGAGAAGACTTCCAATGTTATTGTCAACCCACTACCACTGTACCTACAAAACTGTGTCCCAAACTGCCACATCTACATGCTTTTTGAACATCTCCAGGGAAGGAGACTCCACCACTGCCCTTGGTAGTAGTGGGATTATTTCTGTGAGTAGTCTTCTAAATAGGGATAGCAGGGATTCATTGAAGTGTCCAGGTATAGAACCGTTTTCTGTTATAAACAGTATTTCTCAGTTGAAGGTAGTCAAAAGCATTATCATGCATTCCAAAAGCTATATTGATGGTAAGTGTAAATGAGGTTTTATAACTAGTTGTCACTCTTAGCACACTAAGTTTAATTATCAGAAAAAGAAATATCAATTACAATATTTACACCAAAGGTTAAAGACATGAAGTACATTATTATGCAAACAATGACATTTTGACAACAGGATGCATCCTGAAGGGAACAGTTTTTTAATTTTAGCTTTATTTGCTATGCTCAGACAAGTTACCTTTGAGCAGATAGTATTGGATGGGTAATGTACATAAAGCTGGCTTTTACTACCAGATTAGATGTTAAAAGAAGAATTCTGAATTTATGAATGCATCTTATAAATTGCATTCTACCCTAAGAGGACGACAGAATGCCTTTTTTATCTTACCATACACTGGAAATGCATGTTTATTTAGCAAAACCAAATAAGTAGTATAAACACAACTTGGACTACAGGTCTGACAGAAAACCATATGGCACTGTCAAGTTAAAAAATACCTTTCCCTTAATGGTGCCTTGGTTTTTTGTTGGATTTCTTTAATAGCAAAAGCACAACATCAAATGGTCTCTCTTTTAAGTGATCACTGCCTTCAGACTACCCTTTTCATGTGTGTTTGAGAGCTGGTTTGGCTGGGCTAGGGAAGGCTATGGCTATACACCCATTAGTTCAAAGGGTTTCCTGTTTGTACTATAGCACCTTAGTCTGCTTGGTTTATGTTGACACATGGGGAGATCTCCTGCAAGTTCTTTTCATATTCCTAGCTTCAGTTGAAGAGATTTCACCAAGGAGCAGCTCTTCTGTGTGTAATCTTTGCCCTAGAAAAGACAACCTAGTGGTGTGTGAGCACAGACTTTTATATACCTGTTGGGTCCATTCATTCTGAGCAGTAGCAACTTGCTAAGAAAGTGAGCGATGTCTTACTAGACACAGTCTATCAAGCTGAAGATCATGAGGTAAAATCAAAGCAGAGTTATTATAAAAGCTGTGGTTTAACTGTTCAGAACAGTCTTGTTTTAAATTTGTGTGGCCCAGCATTCTCCCTTGTATACATTACTGTAGCAGGCTGAGGTTGAGGGGTTTGCACCCAAACTCTTGTTGATGCTGTGAATGCTTAAACTTTTAAGATTTAGTTTGTCTTGACCACTGCTTGGGAATTGAGTGAAACATCTGTTTGTGCTTTCAACACGTTCTTTGGCAAGTTACATGCCCAAACCCACAGGAGTTTGAGGGAGTAACCCAGCCCTGCCTTGTTTGTTTGAGATGTTTTCTTTTTATCTTCTCTGATGCTGGCTGTTCTGTTTTGAATCTGAATACAAAGAGCTGCTGGTTTTAGTAGTCTTTGACTTTGATCCTGCTGTTGCTTCCCTGTGAAAGAAGGACAGAGTCTGAACCCATGGTTGTGCTTGTAGAACCAGGGCTACCAGATGGGATTCCAGATCTTCACACCGGAAACCTACTCCTTTTTTCTTTCACTGTTCGTGTACTTTGCTTCTAGAATGTACAGATCCTAGTGTTGGCTCTGAAGGCTTGATGCTCTAGTGATGAGTGAATTGTACCCAGAAGTTAAAAAGGAAATAAAGAAACACTAATGATCTCTTCCAGAAGTAAAGTTAGAGGACTGGAAATCTTTTGGGCCCTGAACTGTGCATCATCTGTCTGGCTATACTTGTTTTTTCTTCACATAGGATGAAGCTAGGAGAGCATAGGGATTTTTTCCTACTGTAACAATGATTATTTGCCATTTAAACTAGCAAAAGATCTCTTGCTAATGTGTCTCTTCTGTTCTCTTTCACTACTGGAACACGTTGCTTACTAGGGTTTTTGTGGTGTTGTGAAAATACCGTAAAAGGATATATATATGATTTTTGTCAGTGTTTGGGTACTTTTTTGATTTTGTTTTTGTCTTTTAAACCTAGCCACTGAGTCATTACTCCAGGGATGAGTTGTCTGGTATGTGTATATATGCTTTGGGCTGTGATGGTTTCATAATAGGCCAAGCTCATTATACAGGCAGCTCTATGCATATTTCTGTCCACATCTTAGAGTTTGCTCATTTTTTAAACCTGTTTTACCATCTTCTCTGTGCCAGGAGATCTTTCTGCCTTTAATTTTTTTTTTTTTTTTTAATTATTATTCATCCGTTTTTCTGCTTTAACAGTCTAGGAGTTCTCTGGGCCTTTGTTTCCCCTCATACTAAAGTTGAATTGTGTGTTCCTGATGTTATCGTCTCATGTCAGTACTGCACCTTTATTTTTCTCTTCCCAGAAGCTCCAATAGCAATCTCACCCCTTCCTAATTCTTTTCTGTTGATTGCACTCATGTTCTGTTTTGTTTCTGTCCTTTTGTATCTTATTTAGTTCATAAAGCCCTAGTGAGTTTCCCAAGGAGTTGGGGCTGTTAGAATTAGAGCCAGGACCAAACCAGTTTTAAAACCAGAGCTGGACCTTGAGAGAGAACTGTGTGTTTGTAAAATTCATTTGCAGTAATATTTCCTGTGTGTATAGCTCCTTTTATCTGGGAATTGAAAGTGCTTTACAAATATTAATAGATCCACATAGCACTTCTTCAGGACAGGTGATTACATGTGTCCTCCTGGCTTCTTGGTTTTGTAATTTAGTTTTCTTAACTCATTATGACATATAAGATTGAAGGCTCCATGTGATGCTGGGAACAAATGAGGTAAGTTAATCTTACCCCGTCAAGAAATCTGACTAGAGTGAATAGTTGGGTTGATTTGAAATTAATTACTAAGATACATTTAATTAGAACTTGAGTCTGCTGCAGAGTGTGAACATTGGTTTACTCTAGAGCTCTGCTACACAAAATTTATCTAGGAGATAGTAAAATGCAATTTTTAAATAGCTGTATTTGTATAGTTATGCTCTTGATTAGTTTTACTAAGAGTCCTCTTACTCTATAATGAACGTATCTTCCAGTTTAGGTTAATCTACTTTTTCAGTGTGTTTAGTTGAATTGACCAGGGCTATCCAGGGAAGTGGTTGATTCACTGTCCCTGGAGGTGTTTAAGGCACGCGTGGACGAGGTGCTGAGGGGCATGGTTTGGTGTTTGATAGGAATGGTTGGACTCCATGATCCGGTGGATCTCTTCCAACCTGATTGTTCTATGATTCTATGACCAGGAAGCAACCTTGTTATTAAAAATCAACGTGTTTCGGACAATTACAGTTGCAAATCAGGCTTATGCCGCATCTGAGCCGAGAGGACCCTTAATAAACATAAAGATCTCTGCTTTTTATCTGGAATTTCTTAGAAGGAAATTAAGGTTTATCTGCTTTATGTAGTGCATTAGAACTGGAGCTAATGCTTCTGGGAAGCAGCTAACATACTGAGCATGCAGAGTGCTAGCCAGATACTTCTGTGGAGGCATTTCTGAGGTGTACAGACTTCTTGAAACCTGCCCATGGTTCTGTCTAGGTGCTCACTGAAAGCCAAATGGCCTTGAATTCTATCCAAGAAAAAACTGGTGGTGGAGAAGGAGGGCCTGCAAAGAGCAACTGAATATAAGGTGCTTTACTTGCTATATGTAATGGATGAGTTAAAATTAGTAAGGGGTGGAAGTAAACATGCTCTTGAAAGTATGTGTGTATTTGGTAGGCAAGGTATGAGAAGGTGATGATTGGAGAGGTTTTTATTATGAAGAAAACTCTATCAAGTAACCTTTTGTGCTAAATCCATCTGAAGGGATCATATTGTACTTGTGTTATGTATATTCAGAATATGAATGTAGCGTTAGCAAGGTTTAGGTGTCATACCCTAAAAATGATTCCAGAGTACAACTGTGCAGTATAACTCTTAACATAGTGCAGCAGTAGCACTGAATATTGTAAATTCTTGCTAATTCATGATGCCATCCTTTGTTTATTGCAGTAATGAAAATCATTTGCTTTCTGTGCTAGATTTATAAAAAGATGATTTGGAGGCATAAAAATACATCAGAAGAAATAGCATTTTTAGTATTCAAGTTGTTTTCTTTGACGTATTTAAACTTGCTTTATCACTGCAAACTAATAAAACAGACCCTTTTGAAGGGATGGGCCAGCAGTAGCAAAATGTCTCTGCCAAACTTCATTTTTGAATGTAATTTTCTTACTGTCAGATAATTGAATTTCTGGTTGAAGTTGTGAGCACCACTTGCATCTCTTGCTCCGTGAAGTCAATGACAGGTGTGTGGTCTGTCTGATTTTGTAAAGATCCCCAGTGCTAATATGTCCTGTTTAAAAGATGTGAATTCAGGTGTGTCTGAAGTAGAGGCTGGGTCTAGCACATACAATATTTATTCCTTATATGTCAGTCTTTGTCATATTCTCAGATTTCTATGGCTTTTGACCAGACAATTTTTCTTAGATGTGAGGTCTATTTCGTTGTTTCACTTGTGTATCCAGCTTTTCTTTCACTTGTAACGGGGCCTACCGGGTCCCATGATCAGTTACACCCAAGATCTTTATTCAATCCTGGCTGCTTGTGTCCTCTTTGCTTAGCTGGTCCACATTCTACCCTAGCATCCTGGTTATTCATGTACATGTTTGTCCTCTCATCCCAGCGTCTTAGTTGGCTAAGTATTGTTTAGAGCATTTAGTAGCTTTAGAAGCAAATGTAGTTATGTTATTGCAGTATATTGAATATACACTAGGAGACTGCATTGAAGTTGCATAGAAGGATTTTAATTTGGCACTTCCTAAGTAACAAGTGCATTTAAGCTGAAGAAGGGGAGATTGAGGTGAGCTTTTAGGAAGAAAAGTTTTCCTGTGAGAGTAGGGAGGCCCTGGCCCAGGTTGCCCAAGGAAGTGGTGGCTACCCCATCCGTGGAGATGTTCAAGGCCAGGTTGGAAGGGGCTTGGAGCAACCTGATCCAGGGGGAGGTGTCCCTGCCCATGACAGGGATGTTGGAACTGGTTGAGCTTTAAGGTCCCTTCCAACCCAAATGATTGTGATCTATTAACAGTGTGTGCTTGTTGTTTTACATGTTCTCTCAGTTTAGCAGGGAATACATGAGCCCAAGATGCAGAAGAGAGAATACTGAATAGAAAACTGTTCTCAAAAAGCCCGGTTTGCCTGTTGTTGTTAGAACAAAACGCTTGGCCTCAGACTCTTGGAGCTTCTTGTCTGTTTTATGGGTTCATGTTGGTATTGTCTGAACCAACCAAAACGAAGTTGCTGTACAGCAGTGTATCATACTGTCCCACTACCAAAGATTTGCCTTAAGACAAGGCCTTTATCTTTGTTGTCAGAAGAACTTAGATCTTGTCCTACGTGTTGATCTTGAATATTTTGAATTATGTACCATTATTTTCAGCTGAGATCATCTTACTTGTAAGGGACTGAGTTACTTTAACCCTTTTGCTTCCTTCAGGATAAAATTAATAATGGTCCCCAGATCCCGCAGATATTGTTCTTCTGTAGAGAAGCATAAATGCAACCTATAACAGAGGAAGGAATTGTGCAGTGTTCTTGCAGACAGCAGAAACTGTGCCCTTCGGATGCTTTGAATTGTTTTATTGTTTACATTTTGTTTCTTTGTGATGCTTTTCATAAAATATACCACACTTGATGCTGTTGAGAAAAAATGAAATTTGTGTAGGATGAGAAGTGCTTTACTGCCAGTGTGCAGCTTTTAGACTTAGCTTTTTATAAAGATAAGACAAAATGTAACATTTGGGACGGGAAGAAAAAGGGGATTACCTGAGGGATACTGTTGTTGAGGAGAATGTAATTTTACTGTCAGATATGCTTGGACTTATTTTTGTCAGAGTAATTTGCAGTAATCTGTGGGTTATTTGTGCTCCGATTTTCTCAAAAGTACTGTGATGTGTTTCTGGAGACCTATTGTGCATTTTGAGTTAACGTATGTCTTCGTCTGTACCTGCCTTGCAAGTTTGGAAGCCTCCTTTGCCAGTCATTGAAGGGTACCCTGACATTTGCGGACTTGTTGGGACCACTTGCAAAGCAGATTGCTGCTCTTAAACCGAGGTGGGAATGAGCACTCATAGTGTTTGCTGCTGTTCTCCATGACTGTGAGTGCCGTCATCCTGGTTTTCAGCTTGTGATTTTAGAGGTATGGAACTGTACTTGTTGTTTGCAATGTTGTTGGGTTTTTTTTCCTCTTTTCTTCTTTTCTGACAAGTGATTAATTATGTCTGTAGATTGATTTCCAGTAGTCTAATAAATTGTCTATATGCGTTCCTGGAGGTGTTCAAGGCCAGGTTGGATGGGACTGTGAGCACCATGATCTAATGGGAGGTGTCTCTGCCCATGGCAGAGGGGTTAGAACGGACTTTGAAGTCCCTTCCAACCCAAACCATGACATGATTCTAATTTTATGATTATATACGTAAGCGAGGAGAACTGTTGTGATGGCTGTGGAACTATATCGTACAAAAAAAATGTAATAATTTTAACATCATTGTAGTTTTACATTAGCAGAAGGTGTGCATTGTCTTACCACCTTGGAAACTATGCCTTGTGGCTTAATCAGTCTGTCACTTAAATAAGGATGCCATTTAAATTACTGCAGTTGTGTTAAATCCTGTACCTTTGTGCATTTTATGTATTTTATGGCCATACTTTTAAACATCTATTGCAAATACATTTTACAATTCTAGTAGAAGATTACATTTTGTGTTTTGGTAATGATCCCCTTGAGGTTATTTTTGCATAAATCCCTTCTGTTTTCAGGTACAGATCTGCTTTACAGTAGGGGGGAAAAAAGCATTTGTAGGAAAAAACATAAATTAATTTTTTTACAATAAAAAAATCCTTGGTGGTACCTAATTTCTGAAGTATGATGAACAGAGGTATTTTTTTGTTTTTTTTTAGAGGAACTGGTAATTTGTATATTTTATTATAATTACAAATACCTTTTTATAACAAAAATACACAGCTGCTATCACACTGTTCATTGTAGATACCTGAAAAGAAATATTTTCCATATAGCTTACAAATTTGTCAGGAACAATTTTCTGTTAAACATAATGGATTTCTTGAGTACTTCTACCTCAGAGGACCCTGAAGAGACATTTGTTGCAATTTCTATTAAATATTAGTGGTTCAGTTATGTCTTTTATTTGACTTACTATAGAGTTCGCCCCTCTGCCTTTCTTTTCATCTGGGTTGAGACATCACAAGAAGTTCTGCTAAACTTCAGTTTTTGAAGTCTGTGATTTTCATTTTACATTGTTCTAATTTGTGGAAGGACCCACCTTCACATGCTGATTTATGTTAACTTTTATTGAATTTGAGTGCATTTTCATTTATGTTCCATAATTTAATGCATTTTTGTTGCAACTTAGCAATAAATGCTTATTTGCAGTAGCTTTGCCGGCCAGTATCTCTGACTTCATGGATTCAGATAAGGTTGAAGGGAGCTGATACTAGTTTTTACTTTTAGATATTGGAAGAGCAGGGTGTAAGTTGTAAAGATTTTAATTCAGTTATTATTTATTTAACGCTTCAATGACTTCTACGTTATGCGTAGAGTCTCAGGAACAGGATAAACTAGCATTTCTCTGGTCAAATATATCATTAGTATAAGATTCACTTTTGTAGACTTGCATGTCACCATAATGTTATGCTGTCACTCTGAGGTTGGAGTGGAAGTGTGGAGTCTGATAATTTATCCACTTTTCTCCTTGGCTCCTTGAGCATTAGCCAGTCTCTGAGTTTAAGGAAGTAATATCACTTAGTGTATAAGTTTGAGGCTGTTTTTATTAGTATATGCCAGTATTAATTTATTTAGAGAGAGGTTTTAATGGAGAATTTTTATCTGCTTTAGTAAGAAACTCTCATTTGTGTTAGCTGGCTTTAAAAAATTCATAGGAAGTACAGCTTTTTTTTTTTTTAAATAGTTTATGTCTGAGGATTTCTGTATGTTTGATTCTGGATCCTGTGCTCACGGAATTAGAGCTTCTCATTGAATTTTCATCTCTCTTTTTGGCATGGGCTTAATGACTTTAGGATTTGGGTTTTATATAGAGGGGAAGTTTTTTATGTAATAGAAGTTAAAACTTGCTCCTTCATTTATTTTGGTCTGTAATTATTTCTTTGTGAACTACCCAAAGTACATTATGGGAAAGGAAAACTGTTTTAGAGCTTCTTGGAAAGAAGGTGACATGGCAAATTCTGTAAGAATTTTTCATGAGATGAACCTATGTATTTTAAAGGTGACATAAAACCCAGAACCTATATTGTAGATGCTGTCTTGAAATAAACATTTTCATACCAAAGGCAAATAATATTTTAGAATGTGACATGCTTCATCCAATGTACCCACTGGCCTCCTGAAGGTAACTAATACAGATGAACGCAGACAACCAGTATGGAGCAAAAGGGGCTTGCAAAAGCTCCAGCGATGAAGCACAGAAATACCATCAAGCAATAGTAGAATGTCTTCACAAAAACCTCATTTAATCTATAGTCTTTGGAAGTGTAGAAAATACTACCAGAAGACAAGCTTGTGAATGTTCCTCTGTGTAACACATCAGTAATCTCCAAGACGTATTTAGGTAAAAGAGATTCGTGATCAACATTTTAATTTTTCTGTGCACTAACTTAAATGAAAATTGTGAGTTGGTCTACAATCCAAAAGATACCTTCTGATGTTCCACATTTTAAGTTTTCTGCACACTTTCTTTATATCAGATTTGATTTTTGAGTTCTGATTCATTGCCAATATTGCTAGCCTGTTTTTCTAACTGATATCATGGATTTGATGTGTTGTTATTCACAGTTGGGTTCATTTCTATGACAGCATTTACAGCACTTGTGTTTTCTAGGAAATGTGTATTTCTCTTTAAATATTGGTGTGCTTTTAAGGAGGGAAGCAGGAAAATGGGAGGCAGGTGTCCACTGTGATGTATTGCTGGCCTGGTACCAAAAGATGCCAAGTGTCTCACGTCAAGGCATTGAGTGCATCACGGAATCGGTCCCCTAGCTGATCGTAGTAAGACATAATACATCACTTTCATGCGAAGATTGAACTGCTCCTGTTGGTGTAGGAGAGAATGTTTTTCTGATATGCTCTTGAAACACTGTATTCTGTTGTGTTGTGTTTTGAAAATACTGTACATTTGTACGCATCATTTAGATTTGTGCATGTGAACTTGTATACAGTTGAAATACTTGTAGCATTACATTTTCTAGTGAAGTTACCAGAGGAGTAAAAGAAAAATTTGCTGGGCCTATTCTTCACTTAGCTTTTTATTTTTAACAAATGAAAAATACGTAGAGCAGTTGTCATTTGTTAAGGTGTAGCAGAAAGAGCGAAACAGGCCAGTGGATGCTTCATCAAGAATGCTCATTCAGAATGATGAATGTGGCTAAACACACATTTGTTCGTAAAACTTGCAGAGTGGATGAGCATCATTAAGCATGAGGAATAGGTGCAGCATGCTGAGAAGAGAGTGGAGCAAACAGATGTTGTGAATTTTCGCAGACATCCTTCATCCACCAGTCCATCATTAATATGGTTGAAGGTGATCCTTTCTTTTTATTTAATAAGCACAAAGTGCGTGTGCTATAATACTGCTGAACACACTTTTTTCTAGAGGGAGTAGGGTTTACATAGAGGTCTACTAAAATGCAGATAGATTTATTATTTGCACATGGTGATTCTATGCCAGCCTTATGAGCTTGCATGTGTGGTTTGACATGGCTACTTTCTTTCCTTTACCTTACCTTACAAGCTTCCCAATAGAAAGATCTGAATGTGCAAAGGATGCCCCAAAAAACCATTTGATCTGTAGAATTAACATTTTTGATAATTTAAGTGCTAACATTTATTGTTGCTTCTCCCTGTGTGAAAATTCTTCTCTATATTTTAATTTTCCTGGGAATTTCTTAATTTTTCAGTATTGAATGCTAACTGCAGTTGTTAGTTACATCAGATTTTAAATACTGGTGTCCAAAAGGATTGGAGGAGTGCATTATATCTTTACCATGCTCTTAAAGTTCTTATCTTTTTTTATTCTTTCTTCTGTGATGATGAGCTGTTACAGCAAATTTTCTTTTAAGTCTGTTTTTACAATTATAGCACAGGATGGTTTGGGTTGGAAGGAACCTTAAAGCCCATACAGTTCCAACCTGCTTCCATGGGCAGGGACACCTCCCCACTGGATCAGATTATTCAAATCCCCATCCAAGCTGGCATTGAACACCTACAGGGATGGGGCAGCCACAACTTCCCTGGGCAAGCTAAGAGTTGCCTTTCCATGAGGGTGAGCTACATTTGTGGTGGTCATCTAAATCTGTAAAATGCTTATTCTTAAGTTAACAAAGTTTTATACATGTGTGTGTATATATATATATACACATACGCTAGTTCATGTTAATTATTAGTCATTTATTTAAGAATGAATGCAGCCTTTCACAGCAATAGAAGTGGTCTTATAAACAAAATGGTGCTTTAAGGGGTTTCCATGTATTTTCAATAGCTGGGCTTCTCCTCTACTCCTGAAGTGTATGTTGGGTTCCCAGGAATTTTCCTACGTGTACTTACCCTTGTACAAGTGTGTTCAAACCACTTGTGTGTGAATTTGTGCATGCACACAGTTGTTTACAGGACAGCAGCTTAAGTGAAAGTTGCTGGAAGATGACCTAGAAACAAGGTGAGGAGAGAGCAAAAATCGGGGAAAAACCATGACTGAAGTACTGCAATCATGAGAAGTGACAGTGATCCATCATATACTTCCCCTCTATAGACCTGTCCCAGAATGCAAGTGATCTTATTAACGTATTCTGCAACAGCAAATTAATAGTAAGTCAAGCAAACCTAATTATCTCTCCACAGAGTAGACGGAGAGAGGGAGAAAAACAGTACCTTCATAATGCCACTTACTCTAATTTGTTCATCTCTGTTTTGTAATATTAATTATAATTTTCTTTGTTAAATTTTTGATAGCGTTTGAAGTGGTAGTGAAGATGTTGCATAGAAATATTATTATGGAATGTTACGCCAACCATGTTAAATTCCTCTCATTAGGGAGAAAGTGAGCAATCTTTCATAGCTTTTCTGAGTTTAATACAAATAGGTGATTTGTACTAGAGACAAGGTCTTAGAAAGAAATCCCAAGAGCTCCCTGGTTCTGCACACTTTTGAATTTTGCAATGAAGGTTTTCGAAACCCACTTTCTTATTATTTACATTTTTATTTTACTAGCTTTATTTGTCTTTTGCAACATACATAAGGCTTGAGCTTTTTTGCAGTGCTTAGTTATGAAAAATCTACTATAGATTCTTCTTAGCCTGAAGACTTTTGTCATTAAAGAGAGATCAGCACCTTTCCTTGCTTTGATTTCAAGTAACTATTATTTTCTAGTCAGATTGCTTGGCCAGTTATTGGGTTTAATTGCTTTCATAAAAGCAGACTTTCAGCGCAGTCAAGCATTGTGCTTGTGGCCACTTCTGCCAACATATTTTTAGTCTCCTGTCTGGGAAGGGTGTAACAGAATGATCTTCTATATTTGCAGAGAAGGAATGCTTGTGGGCTCTGGAGCTGGTGGATGTTCTTGAATACCAGCCTGTGTTGGTGACCTGAGTAAAATGTCATGGGTTTCGAATTATGACATACTTCTTAAAGTTTACTTTATCAGAGAAAACCTTTGGCAAGTTGGCAACATAGGCTTGTTGTTATAGACTGTACTTGAATGTGATCATGGGGCTGGAGAAAGAACCCAGTGGGTGAAGCAGATGTAATACTGATATACTGAAAGCAGTATTTTTTTTCAGTGATAGATATTGGCCTTTTCCTAAGTGAATTCTTACCTCCTGACTTGTAACACTGAAACTCTTCTTTACCTAAGTGTTCTGTGGTGTTCAGGGTCAGGTTGGATGAAGCTTTCAGCATACTGATCCAGTGGAAGCTGTCTCTGAAGGGAGGTTGGAACTGGATGGGCTTTAAGGTCGCTTCCAACCCAAACTACTCTATGATATTGCATTCTGTATTGCCCTAATTTTATCCCATAATGTTTTTCATAGTACTTGTCATGTATTCATTCTGGAACTTAAATTTACAATTAGATTAACTTTGATTGGCTTTAGGGTTTATGATATCAACATAGATAGTACAATTCTTGGATTATGTCAAAGTTAATGCCAAACTGCTGCGCTGAAATAGTTCTTGAATACATTAAGTACTGAAATAATAGACAAATAAGAGCTTCTTGAACACTCTGAAGTGTAAGTATGCCTGTCAAGTCTAACTTCTTTTGCTGATAGATTAATGGCTTCCCAATAACCCAAACCCCTAACAGCAAGGGAATGATTAGTTCAGCTGCCTGTGTAAGTTGACACCAGCCTGAGTGTCGAGTGCTGGCTCCAGCACTTGATACACAACTAGGTGTGTGCGTGCACAGAAATAATCTTCCTGTGTTGGGGCTTTCTCTTCAGTGAGTGGGCTGAGTGCTGGCATGGGGTGTATGTGCTGATAGTTACTAGAGGAATGACATGATAGTTCATGTCTTCCCCAGCTTGACAAAATGGTAGTGTGGAAGTTTCAATTCCAAATTCTAGAGCTGTTATTTTTACACTGTAAGGAAGGTATATAAACTTTCCATACAAATGCAGGAATTCTTTTTCTTTTTTTCTTCTTCTTTTTTTTTCCCCCCCTCTGCTAAGAGGGGAGTAATGATACTGGGTGACTTGAGCTAAGACAGAACAGATTTATTAACTAACCTTAACTAACGGGGGCCACAATGTTGTGTTGATGCATACAAGAAGGTTGTTGTGTAGTAATAAGAAAACCTTTTAAATAACTGTAAAGGGAACCGAGGATATGCACTGTTTCTCTTTCAAAATCAGTATCAGGATATTTGGAGGACAGGCTATCACTATTATGTTAAATTGTGCTACCTACAACATAAGCTTCTGTCTTTGCTAAAGCTGCCAGTTTTTATAAACAACTGAAGACAGAAAGGGTTTACTAAGAATAATGTTGAAGCCCAAAAGAATCCTGCAGCCTATAAATCTTAATAGAGGTTCTAAGATTCCAATGGGCTGCATGTGTCTCTCTTACCCAACCTCACTCCATCTTGGCTCCCCTGTGATGACTGCAATTTTCTTGAAACAGAGGCACGGTGACTTGAATTTACTCGTGGCACTATTTGCCTACAAACAGGAATACATGCATATAACCTATGCAAATCAATAAAAGCATGTCAGGACCCCTTAGATTGCAGTACTCTGCTAAAATGCAATTTATCATGCTGCAAATGAGAGTAAGAGACTGGGTAACAAATAGTGTCTGATCATTTAACTAGCACCTGTTGTCATGCATTTGAAAACTGCATTTTTCATTTGACGTACAGTAAATTGCATTTTCATATATATTGAATGGAAGGGGGGACTTAGGGATGTACCTATGCAGGGTTATATGAACAATGGAAGTTTTACAGCTGCTTGTTGGAACAGCTCATATCAGAATCTAAAAATCTATTTGTTCAGTTGGGAGTGCAAAATCTCTCTCACTATTTAGAAATAAAAATAGAAAACAAAAGTTTTGATGCTAATTCATAACACTGATAAAGGTATAATTGCTAAAAACTGTTAACAAAAAAAAAAATAAATCACATGGCGGTTTGTTTACTCTGAAGAATGTACCAGATTTGGGGGGGAAAAAGGAAAACTTTATTTGTGAAATGACTTTTTTGTTTCTTTTGTGGCCACTGTGCTCCCTTCTTTTAAGATCACTCTAATTACCATAGTTATTTTTAACGTTTTTTTTTTGGTTGACTGTAAACAATAACTTGAGATATGTACACATGAGGAAGATCTCTACAGGATTTGAAGATCATACCAGTGTGTAAAGGCAAGAGATGGATTTTATTCTCGAAGCAAATCCCTTTACTAAATACCTAGAAAATTTGTTGGTTGCTATAAAACTTGTTGTGTGGACTTGGATGATTTCAGTTAAGGTTTGTGGTGGATCTGTTACTTCGTTAAGCAAGGTCTCGGAAATATGGGGAAACTGTGAATAACAATTTCAGAGTGGTAAAGATCTTCTCCCCTGGACTGTGGGCTTTGCAAATGCGTTTTTCTGCCACTATTGGAATAAACTAATCTTTGGAGTACTTTTTCTATATATCTCTGGTTTTAATGCTGTGTAGTTCAGTTCTTGGAGTTAGTGGACATACTCATGTTACTACTATATCTCTGTTCAGCACAGAGAATTTCATGCTTTTGTTTTACCTATTTCTCACATCTTTGCCTTGCTTTCTGTGCATTGAGGAATGGAGTTTCTTGGAAAACTGCTGTGGGTAGATGTTTTAGGTTCATGTGTCTTATTAAATAGGTCTGCTTGGGTTTCGCTCAGGATGTTCATAAAAAATAAATTACCTTTTTATATTGTCATCTTAAATGAGAGGTTCAGGAGACTTCACTTGTTCAATATTTGTGACAGATTAATTAAACTTTTGTGTAAGAGGCATGTGGTGCATATACTACTGAGATCCTGGACTGTTCTCTCCTGCCATTTGCACATGAGTACAAGTGACTGCTATATTAACTAATTACTATAGATTAGAGGTTTTTTATTCCAATCTGAATGTTGGTTCACTGGTGGCTGTAGAAATGAATTTCTGAAGTTGTAGCAGCAGTTTTCTGTGCCCTAGAACATGGGTGAATTTTGACCTCAAGTTGAAGATTTGGAAAAAAAAAAAAAAAGCCCTTCTCTGTCTCCTTCAAGGAGAACTGTATTTCATACTATAGTTTTTGAAGGATTTGGGGTGCTGTAAGCAGACTGGAAACATCCATTTTTCAACTTTCAAAGAGCCTATTTGTAGATTTCATTGATGTATGTAAGTTTTTGTAAAAGTACATTTGTTAGTAAAAAAGAAGAGATAATGTCCTTAATTCAGAAAATTGGATAGTCCTAGGAGGTTTTAGAGTACAGTTTTTAACAACAGAAGAAGTAGTGACTGAATTTTGGTAAGTCCGGGTATAAATGTTTACTTGAAATAGATCTTTTTAATACTCATAAACAGCAAAGAGAATTTAAGCAATGCAAAGACCAACTGGTTTGCAGTGTTTCAGCTTGACTTTACTAACATTGAAATGTATATTGTGTTATGGTGCAGAAAACTATGCCAAGTCATGGGTTTTATTTCATATCATTAGTATGATGAGCATGTTGTGTTTATGTGAGCAAAACTCTGATGAACACTAATCTGAATGGCTACTTAGTAATTTCAATCAGGTTGTAATTATTGCTTGGCAACGAAAATACTAATTTCATCCAATAAAACTGGTAGCCTTATGTAATTATTTTCCTATTTTTTTCCTTCTAGATTCTTGCCTTGGTGTCATATAGTAGGACGATTATTGGTCGTTCTTCTCTTCTAATTTCAATGCTCCAATGAGTTGACCTCAGACTATGGGCAAACATATATGGGAATTGCCCTTTGGGCACAGTAGAGTATATGTACGTGTTTGAAATAAAAGTCTCAATTTTGATAGTCTTGAATATGCTCCATAAATGAACACTTTAGTTTAAATTTTTTTTAATTATTATTTTTCATGCTTGGAGTGGTGGCTGTTGAAATACCACACTGATACTGTTTTTATTTTTTGGAGGAAAGATGGTGTTTTGTTTTTTTTACACTGAACAAGGCTTTCTTTCAGAAGTTATGGCAGCCCCCTCCGCAGTCACAGTTATACTTGTGCTTATCCCAGGAAAGTCCATCAGCAGCATGAGAAGCTGTGCCTGCAGGGTTAACTGAATTCAGCTGCTGCCACCAACTCCAGGGGCACAACCTGGGGCTGGGGTGCTTGTTCTTACTGTACACATCTGTGTCCCACGGCACACAGGGACTGGAACAGCTCAAGGCAGTTTCCCAGCCTTTAATATACAGAGGGGGAAAGTCCTATGAGGATAGGCTGAGAGTGTTGAGGTTGTTCAACGTGGAGAAGAGACGGCTCTGGGGAGGCCATAGAGCAGCTTCCAGTACTGAAAAGGGCTCCAGGAAAGGTGGGGACAGGCTTTTAATCAAAGACAGAGGGGAAGGGTTTTCAGCTAAACTGTTATCCTCTTAGAGGAAGATTCCCAGCTATTCCTTGGTGTGTTACACTGTCATTCTGGTGACCTTCTGGCTGTTTACTTGACCTACATTTTAGATAGGTCCTGCCCCTATGCTGCAAGATGCAGTCTGGTTTGTGAAGGGGTTTACCCAAGGTGGGTGATATAGAAAACCCCCTGGAGATGGGAGGATAAATGCATATAAAAGTGCAAATGTCTAAAAATATTGAAATGAGGGGGTTTGTGTTCTATTTGCCAACAAGAAAACAGGCAACTCATTTTGTTTCTTTGCCTTATGGGAGGATTATCACCCCTCTGTCCATCCCCCCCAATGATTGAATATGATTTGGTATTATCACTGACTGATAAAAACTCCATTTTTCTTTCTAAGTTTCAGTCTGGCCTATATTCTTGTGTCTAGAGTAAATTCCAGTCATTTTAAATGGAAAAATATGGCACGTAGAATTGCCTTGGTGCAAAGATTTCCATTTACTTAGCAGAGAGAGTGAGTCAGAGAATTTTTTAAATAAAGCATCTTTGAATTGCTTCCAGAGTGAATGGAAAACATGTATTTTAGATATTTTGTTATTGGAGGTCAGACAGAATGTGTTTAATTTTTTTTGTTTCAGTGTTTCATGTTTATTTACTATCTGCACAGTCTGCCCCTTTTTGAAAATTTGGAATAAAGTAGTAGTTCTTACAAGTAGCCCCTATGACATTCATTTGTAATACTGAGCCAACATGGTGACTTTGCCAGCTGTGCTTCTTTTTTAGCACAGAAGGCCCCAAACTATTCTTGATACTTGTTCTGAAGATAAATTAGTGGTTTCTAAATAATGCAGTGAACCCTAATTCTCTTTGATTAGTAGCGAGTTAGATGATAGCGACCCATTGAAATTGGTCATCAGCATAAATAATGAGTGAATGAACTGATAAAATGCAAAGTCACTGGCCATCATAAATCAAATGAAATCCACTTTCTCTGGAAGTCACTGAAATTAGAAGTCCATGCTCCTATTAATTATTTTGCCTTCTGAAGACGACAGTGTTATAAATCAGCCTTGAAAGGCACTTCACTTAGGAAGCTAAAAGAGTAAGACTGCCTGCAAATTGTTTTGTATACGCACCTAATTGTTTCTTAAGTAACCCCCCCTTTTGTAGTATGACTGCTGCAAAGGAGAAAGTGCACCTAAAAGCGTGAATTATTGGAAGCAGCAGATATTGCAGTAAGAAAATTATTTAGTCAGAATAATAGCTGTGCCTTGTGCATTGGTCAGTCTGAAGCTGAACCTGTTCTTAGACAGGGTTCCTCCAACCAGTTTGGGTTTGAGGTGCTTCTTGTGTATTAGCTAGATAAAATTACAAAGGAATAAGAAACATACTAATAAAAAAATCTAGAGCAAGAGTAAATTGGGCATGCTGGGTAGCTTAGTTCATAATTGCACTGTGCATTTGTCTAAACAATGTGCTAGAAGTATTTTGGACAGCAGGTATATGTTTCTTGCCCTTATTTCTGTAGTAGTTTATTTGTGCATGTATATTTATATATGAATACATAAATATGAAGTAATAAAGTGCTTCTTGCACAGTAACTTGGTTTTATTTTGTTGTGCTGGAACTTCCTTGTCTGTATCATTTGATTATTCCCAAAGTATTAGCAAACCATGTAGATGTGGCAATTGAGGACGTGGTTTAGTAGGTATGGTGGTTTTGGGCTGATGGTTGGACTTGATCTTGGACATCTCGCCTCAGTGATTCGATTATTATAGTCGTTTAATGAAATACAAGTAGACCTGCTTGGAGTCAGAGACAAAGTGAATGGTCACATTGGAAAATTTTTTCATTTATGAGATTACAAATGGGTTTTGGTTAGTACACGATGCAATATCTTGTTCTGATGTGAATGGTTTGTGGTATATATGCGTCATTAGTCCTTGAATGACCTCAAAACTTACTACAAATGCTTGAAAATAAAGCTGATGTTTGTTGAGTCTGCACTATGTTCTATGTGTTGTTATAGCTGTTGTGCATACATGCCACATGATGTTTTCAACTTAGCAGCTAAAATATAGTAGTATTGTAGCAAAGGAAATCTACCTCTAACCTGTGGTTGAACACTTGATATCAATTCTCATGTGCTATGAAAGGATGCACTGTCGTGAAATGTCTTTCAAAACATCTGCCTTTTCTATAAATGTTGACTGTATAAAACTACATTCTCCACATGCTCTTGGAGATATTCTTTCAAGCAGCATCTCTGAATTGTCCATTTGAAAAGCTGAATGCATGATGTCCTTTTTAATATGCTAATTAATAATGTAATTTGATTTGTTATTTTATGGGGAAAATACTGCTGTATGCTCTATGGTTAGGTAGATAACCAAAATAAAGATAACATGAGGATTTGAGGAAGTGAACAAAGAGTTAAGTTTCTTATATTTTTTTCTGGTTTGATCCTTGGTTTAAAAAAGAAAAAAAAATATCCTGCATGTAAATATATTTTTATGTATGCTAAGCGTAAAGATAGCTCTGTCGTAGCATATTGATTTATTAGATTCTCTGACATTTTAGTTGTGGTCGTTATGTTATATTTATGAGATGAATGTTGGATTCCCTCATTATGTTATCCTCATTTATTTTACATACTTTTATGGCTGGTTGTGCTCAGCTTTACATTTAAAGCTTTATTGCAGCTGTTAGTGTTGGGGAGAGGGGGAGGCAAGCACTTATTGATCAGAATTTACATGTTTACTGTTGTAATCATGATTTATTTAATCTCTTTCTACATGTAAGTATAAGGTCTTTCTCTGAAATAAAGCACTGTTTCAGGAGGTCTCTTCATCTGGAAGAGGGTTTGTTTTGGAAGTTGGTAGTGACTGGAATTTGAGCACCTGAAGGGGTTGCTGAGCTGGGGACGGACATTTTATAAGGGCATGCAGTGATGGGACAAAGGGAAATGGGTTTTTACTGGAAGGGTGAAGATGTACATTAGCCATTAGGAAGAGATTATTTATGATGAGGGTGGTGAGACACTGGCCCAGGTTGCTCATAGAAGTTGTGGCTACTCCATCCCAGGAGGTGTTTGAGACCAGGTTGGATGGACCTTTGAGAAACTTCATCTAGTGGGAGGTGTCCCTGCATGTGGCAGGAGGCTGGAACTCGATGAGCTTTAAGATCTCTTTCAACCCAAACCATTCTATGATTCTCCAAGGAAAAAGTGGTGAACCTCTCATAATATCAATGTCACAGCAGAAAGATGCAAGTGTTCTTAATAATTTCATATTTTACTTATATTTGCTGTACGCTTGTGATGAGGTGATGCTTACTTCAGAAATGATGATTTGTCATAGGCTTTCCTTCATTTAATGATCATGTTGATGCTTCAGACCTTCCTTGTTTTAGGTTTATGATACAGAGTAGTTGACCTCTGTGTCCTTTTTTCCAGTGAGGGAAATATAAGCCCTGGGATTAGACAAAGGCAACTGGGGTTCGTGTGTTTCTTGAGATGCTTTAGACAAGCCCAAGCCAGAAGTCTACTGAATGTTTACCTGTCCTTCTGAGAGTTCCTGAAGTGTGGTGGGAATGGGATGCTACCACAGTGGTAGCATCCTTCTGAAGCCTTTCATTCAAGTAGGGTGAAATAATATGGTGGCGGTGGTGGGAACAGTAATGTCCCTGAGAACTTCTGTCATAGGTTCCCTAATGAAATACATTCAATTCTGTACAGTGTGTTGAGGTCTGACCTGTAGTTTATAAATGCCTACTTTTGAAGATGGGAAGAATTGATGTGAATGTTAAGTAGCTATTTTTATGTAAAACAGACTTGCTGCTGTCGTACTTTTACTTTGTATTTGATAATGTAGTTAAAATTTGGCAGCAATCCGAAGAAATAATTTCTTATATAATCTATACTTTTGATTTTCTAGGAATAATTTATTTGGAATTGCAGTGCACTGTATAAATTCATCATTGTTTTTAGAGACTCTGAGTGTAGTGAACAAATGATTTCTAATCAAGATTTCTAGGTTAGTGTTCATAATTAAGCTTAGTATCGTGTATAATTCACTATACCACATTTTGCAGTGACAACCGTGTAAATTAGATATCATCGCAAGGGTTCTGGAGATTTATATTGTTATAAGCATACACTGTAGCCTTTTCCTATAAACTAAATTGTGTTTTCCTGGCATGGAGAAATTCTGTAGAAACCTTCATGTTGTCACTGAACTTTTGAGACTATGTGTAGCTGCCGTGTAGTCAGCAGACATAGTTTACAGGTCTTCTGTACTCTGGTGCTTCTCCCACCAAATACACTTTACATAACACTGAGTAGATAGCACAAATCAGTGGGATTTATTTCTTGTAAAGCTAAGCATAAATTATTTTGACTAATACATCTTAATATCATTCTTCTGTAGAACAGTGTGCACAAGTACAAGACGTACTCTGATGGTAAGTCTTTCATTGTGGAATATTATTCATCTCCAAACTGTTCTGTGTCTTCTGGCATTTGATTTTCATGGCTATGATTTCTGACTCTCTTTAATATGCATACTTCTGAAATACAAATTAGTTTTTTTCTAATGAATCATTATCATATGCTATCATCAAAGGTTATTCACTGAAAACTTGAGAAAAAGGCAATGAAAACTAATTTTGATTGTTAATGGAAATGTATTTTTAGTCTTAAACAGCTTCCCTCAGCAATAATTATAGCTATGCCTCTTGGGTGTTTTTGGACTTCTAAATTTACATCCAGCAGTTCTTTTTCATATAGTAGTTAATCTTTTACAGAACACTGCAAATTTGTACTCTTACCTAACATTAGGAGAGTTGAGAGAGTACATTTATCTATCCTTCCTTTAAAATATAGAGGCTTTTTTTCTATGTCATTAAGGGCTGTGTCTATATCATATACGAACTAAAGCATTTTTCTTATTGTGCATTTGAGTTTTGAATCTCAATTCTAGGTTTGAAAAACAAGAATTCGATACATTCATATAATTTCTAAGGATTAACAGCAAGATTATTAGGTATCCTCGTAGAAACTGATTGGTGTTATTCAGCCACAAAGACAAAATTTTAGTAGGAAAGCAGAAGCATGAAGAGTGTATTAATTTGGTGGTGTAGAAGTTAACATAAGGTATTATGCAAGTCATAGTAATAAATGAAGACTGAATTAGTTGAGCAATATTTCACTGCTGAAGTAGTTATTAAAAGATGAAGCTTCCCCCTCGCTGTATTTTCATGTACAGCTGTTAATCACCTGTTTGTGTGTACTATTGAGGTATAAATCTTCCCTACTGGAAAGGGGTTCATTTTGAAAAAGGATTGGTGCGTACCCTTTTCATCCAACTTTGAGTAAAACCTTGTGCATATGTTTAAGGTCTCGTGATTAAAGTTCTGGTCTTCTAATTAAAAACGGAAATGTGCAAGCATTAACTTGAGTGTCTGAACTTTTTTTACCTTGAGTACACAGTTTTTCAGAGTTTCAGAAATGGTTAAAATTAATCCTGTGTGCACTTACTGAGAGGAGAAGCAGACAACAAATGTCAATAAATCTAGATCTGTTTGAAGCAAACGTCACTAAATCTTAGTCCTGACTGCTCTCTGGTAGTGTCAAGAGCTGCTCTGCAAGATGAATTTGAGGGGAGGATGAAAAAGGTACCATATTAAACCACAGCACTGATAAGTTTAGTTAAGAGGTAGAAGATGTGTCCTTGCGGTGACATTCAGTGGCCGATATTTGTTTCCCTTTAAATAATATGCTGTACATCTACGAGAATGATGGCTTGGTGTTTGTGACATTGCATCTTCACCAAGGTTACTGGCTGCAGGACAGGCAGTCTCTCCTTTCTTTCTCTCTCACACCCTGTCAATAAATATCCACTTGTCGGAGGAAGTGAGATACAGATTTTACAGCTGACACCAGAGCATCTTCATTTCCAGAAGCAATGAGTTTCAACACATGTGAACGTGAAGTAGGGGAAAAAAAAATTAAAGGGATATATCTTTCAAGTCTTTGTCATAAGAAAGCAGTTATCCTTTTCTGAGAACAAAATCCAAGGTTTGGCAATAGAATAATGTTTAAAGCCTTCCGTGGAACAAAACATTCCTATTCTACTGATAATATCAAATTTAACCCAAAGCTTTGTCTTAAAAACCAGATAAATATTTTCCCCTTGTCGTATTATATATTTCCACATTATAAAAGGGAAAGTAATTTATCTTACTTACATCGTGATTTTTCTGCTCTGTTAATTCAGGATGTGTTCCTAACATGCTGTTAAATAACCCCCTTTGCTGTTCTGTTTTACCCAAATGTGTGACTTTTCTGGCTTAAAAGGAGGAAGCAGATACTCCACGCATGCAAATGCACATACGTACAATGAATCAGGGATGTGTAATGCTGGGATTTCTACCACAAGTGGTGATTTTGAATGAGAAGTTATGTAACAAAATGGACAAATCTCAATCAGTTGGAAAATACCTTAAATTTTCTAGTCTTGAGCCTATTCTTTCACTATAGAGTAAAGCAAGAAGTTCTGTAGGAATAATCTATTGATCTATGGTTTATTTAATCTCTAACTCATGTCAGTTTAACATCTGTGAATAAAAAGACTGTCTTGACTCTTTCTCTCCCTTGTTTTCTATTTTATGTGTTAAATTTAACTAATAAGTCTGATTTATTGTTAGCAAGGACCAAGTTGTGAATATCATAGAACCATAGAATGGTTTGAATCAGAAGGGACCTCAAACCCTATCCAATTCCAAGCCATGGGCAGGGTTGCCTCCCATTGGATCATAGGCTCAAAGCCCCGTCCAGCCTGGTCTTGAACACCTCCAGGGATGGGAGCAGCCCTGACTTCTCTGGGTAGCCTGTGCCAGTGCCTCACTGCTCCCACAACAAGAAATTTCTTTCTAATATATCAATTTCCCCACTTTCAGCTGAAAACCGTTCATCCTCACTCTATTCATCCTCACTTGCACTGTGTGATCAAGAGCCCTTCCCCAGCTTTTCTGTAGCCCCTTTCAGTACTGGAAGCTGCTCTAAGGTCTTCTGTGGCCCACTCTTCTTCAGGCTGAACAAGCCCAACTCTCTCAGCTGTTTGTATGAGGGTAAAGGGGTATGTATGATTGGTAGGTGCCATCCAGTTCTGAAAGTTCAAACTTCTTATAGTATACTGGAGCATAGGAAACAGTGTTCCAAGATGATGTGGTTACTTTCAATCCTGTGCTGTATGTTGAACAGGTAGGGAAATTAAAAGTGAGTGCATGTCATTGTCAGCACTGAATTCAGGCTTCACTTGTAGTTTGTTGGAATGAGACTATAATTAACGTAATTGTGTGCCTTTTCAATATTTGTGTCGCTGTGAAATGGCATTGTGACCCACCATCCCAGAAGCTGAATAGACCTGCTGGTAGTTGATGATTTGTGGTTTTTATCTGCTAAATGTGGGCCTAGCATGTCCTAATCATATTAAGTACTAGAGGTGCGCGAAATCGCTTTCTAAGTATTTAGCATAACAAAAGAATTTCATTCCATTCTTACAAAATTTAGAGCGTTTTCAGTCAAACTTACTAAACTGTTAGTTAGGAGCTGTAAATTAATTTCAGCATCAAATAATTTCCTTCAGTTTTACCTTACTATTTGTTACTTTGTGATCTTGTAGTGGATTTACCTATGAAAATGGTAGGACAGCCTTCAGCAGCTTTGCTGAAAGCTCCTGTGTGAGTTAAGTTTTTAAAAATTTATATTCTTTCTGAACTTCCCAGTTATAAAGGTATGATAATTAACGTACAACTGGCTGAATAAAAGAATCTACTTAGATCTGAAAGTAAGCCATTACAGACAGCAATGAGGTGCTCATGCTGAAGGGTGGAGGATTCCCTCTAGTTAAAACAAAACAAAACAAAAAGTGTTCAAAATATCTGCTGATCTTTAGAGACAAAAGTGTACTTTTTAATTCCTTTTATTTTCTATTAGTACTGCATCTTGAAGGGGGAAGGTGATTGACTTCTGTCTCATGGGTCAGCAAAGAGAAGTGTTAGTTTCCAGCTATAGGGTTAGATTTTAACCCTCCTTTTATACCTTTATAACGTGATCTCAGAGTTCTTTACAAGTGCCCATTGAGTTAAATTAAAGCAGTTTATAGCTCACAGTAACTGTTACTGGTGGTGTGTGTAATACTATGGTATGCTAAGTCTGGCCTTAAGTTCCCAGCCTGGGTTTCAAAGGTGTTAGCACACACAGAACTAAGTCTTGACTGTAAAATGAGAACTACAGAGAAAAATAGACAGATTTTACTCTTTACCACAACTTCGTATAAAGCTCAGGATAAATTATTCATTTATTTAATCTGCCTGTCAAACACAAAACCACATTGCCCTCTTGCAGATGTTTTCTGTGCCTGTGTGTTTTGTCAACAGGAATAGCTCTGTCTGAGAGCATAATGGACTCTTACTCTTAGTTAAGCACTCCTGCTCTGCTAGTGAAGGGTTTGATTCTCCGATTGCCAACTGTTGTTGGTTTCAGGTAGAGCTATGTCATTAAAAAAGAACATCAGACTGGGATATCTGATGTAGAACCAAATGTCAACCCCTGCACTGGTCCAAACACCTTCTATGAAATGCTTTGTACAGGAATTGAGGAAGATGGATGTTGCTATTTTCAGAAATATTTGCACAAGACTAATAGACCCTAATTATGATTGAGTCTAGACTAGAAATTAACAGTTCTGGGGGCTACAAAACAGGCTCTGGTGAAAGTAGTGGTTCACTTTCAAGAGTTCTCTTACAGACACGTTTAATTTCATTGCAATGGTTCTTATTAATTTACTGGCATCTTTTATAGACAGACAGAAAGGGAAGGGAGTTCATGTACTGTATTCTATGTTTTTCACTATTACAAATTGTGAGTTTTCAGTGGTTCACCAGGACTTCTGTTTCATTGCCACTCAAAGTAAGATGTAGTGCTACTTCCTCGTGTAACGCTTTGAGTGTTCATCCTTCCTCTATTTTGGGCCTATAATGACTCAAATTTTTTGGGGGACAAAACTAAATACATTTTAAAAGAAATGTGACACTGTAGTAGTTGCTGTACTATCAGAGTCTTGAGCCAGCACCTTCTTCGCTGAAGTGTTTTATAAATGTGATTATTGGGAGATATAACAATGCCATTGCAACAAAATATACCTTATGTTTACACTATAACTGAATTATTCTTGCTAATTATAGTAAGTATTTTTAGTCATTGATATATACAGCCACTAAAACACTGCATTTATCAGCAGTGTATTTTTTTCTCTTTGGCTTTGATGTTGCCAGTGTATATTTAATCTCAATTTATTTCTACTAGTCATTGTTATATAAAACCTAATGCATGGTAACACAATATTTATCCCAGCAGCTGTTAAAAATCTGTGGATATGGATTAATGTCAGCTTTTAAATGTGTAGTGCTTTAGTTAATTCCATCCAAGGACAGATGATATCATCCACTAGGAAAGAATATATCAAAAGCTGTCAGGCAGAAGGTAGTAAAAGTAGGTGATATGTTATAAAGAGTAAAAGGTCATTCAAAAAAGAGATACTACTAATAAGTAAATTAAAATTTTCAAGCTGACATTTTATAAATTTCTGTGTAAGCCCTAAAGTGTTTTCAAAGCTAGCAAAACTCACATCCATGACTGGAAAAACGGGTTGTGCAGAACCTGCACAGTTCCTTCCCAAAATGAGAACACTAGGAGCAGACTGCTCTAGGTGAAGTCATGGAGCAGATCAGCCCTTGAAAAGGGCTTGTTGTTTAGCCATTTTAATGTTGTCAAGGCTGTAAGTATGACATGGAATATTGTTTACGTATATGTAAGCAAATTTATTTCAATAGGTGCCTTCTGTGTTGTCTTGCAGTCCTTTCCAAGCTTACTTGGGTTATATGAAAGTAACTACATCAATATGGGTAGGTAGCGATTGTGTATAAATATATTTATTTACATTGTATTCAATGGTGAGAGTAAATTCCTTTAAATTCACTGTCTGATGAGTGGGCAGTCATTGTATAATACATATTGTGGCAAATGATTCAGGATGTGCTTTCGTACTTATCACTTTGTTAAATTTCCAAGCTCAAGATTAAATGCTTGTGGAGCTGGGGATGCAATCTGTGTCAAGGAACTAAACCCTATCTTCCGACTTCTGGTGTTCCAAGTTTGATAAAATTAAGGTAAAACACACACCAAAACAAAGAGGCTTAATCTTGTTAAAGATACTGGGGTCCATCTCACTGCCTTGGTGTAAGAGCAAAATACTTGAGTACTTTTTAGTACTAGACTCAAAATGAAGAAAATCCAGCATTATGCCTATTTCTGTTCTGTGTGAAAGATAGAGAACTGTATTTGGTGAAAACACAAAAGATAATTTCTCTTAATCTTAAAAACATTTTTCTCTCAGACCAATGGAATAAGTTCTGTACAGTAAATAAGAAATCAACATTTAGATTTAGCATTGATTAGGGCCCTGGTTAAAAAAAAATTAATCAAAGTTTATGATGAAATATATAGAAGAGAATATGTTTTATTTCATACAGTTGAAATAGTTTCTGCATGTTTGTTGCTGTGAACTCTTTCAGTCGTGCAGTTTGGAACATGAGCTAAAACTTACAGAAAAAAATTCTGTCAGCTGGAGCCTTAGGTGTGGGATCTCAGAGACTTCATTCTTCAAGCTGAAATGTATCTCTGCTGGCTTTTGACAAGTTTGTTTTATGCCTGTGTTAGTTCCAGTTTGGGTAGGGTAAGAGGAGAACTCTTTTTTGGGTTCTTTTCTTCCTTTTTGTTTATTTAATTATACTTTTCTTATGTGGAATTGAAGCACCTTGATCCTTAACTGTTCTCAGGATACATTTTTCTCCGATCGTCTGAGATCTGGAGTATTTGCATCATTTGCAGTTGAAGATGCTTCTTGCTGATTCCTCTTTGTATAAGTCAATAGGGTTGTCAACTGAACAAGTATTTCCATGATGAACAATCACACAGGAGTAGTCAGATTCCAGTTCCATGTCTGAAATAGGCATTTTCTTAGTTTGTACGCTTTGCCTGAAAAGATTTCTTTTTTCTGTGACCTTCTTGCAGAAGTTCTGTTGTCAGATGTTCTCTACTTTTTACAACTGTTTGTTCTTCTTATCAGAAGATAGCCTGGCTGTGTATTCAAATCCACGTATTAATTTGTTACCTGCAAAAGGGGGTGCACCAATTTCACCCTAGATTCATAGTTTAACTTCCCTAGCTTTGCATGCCAATGCAAAAAGAAAACTAGATCAAGCCTGCAGAAAATGTGGAAGGTCTACTGCGGAGTCCTGAAAATTCATCAAGTTAAATTGCCTATGATTACAGGAGTAAAAGGAAAAAAGCCCACCCTGAACTCACAGACATTGTTTAAGAATTTGACAATAATACGCTTTGTCTGATACATAGTATTATTTGAAAGATCTGTTTATATGCCTGTAATTCTCTGCATGCACACACTACATGCGTATCTGTAGCACAGAAATATTCTATCAAGTCTGTATCCGCTAATCTAACATGATTAGGTTGACCCTGCTCGTTTCACTTGACAGGCAGGCAGTGACATCAATCAAAATTTCTGCCATTCATGTTGCTTTGCATGGTGCCAATGAGAGTCCCGACAGGTTTGTTTAAAGTGGGATGGCAATAACATCAGGATTTTGGTTTTTGCAAGGTGGAGGGATAGTCAGACAGGTGTATGGATCATTTCTCTCATTAATCTCTGTTCATTTAAGCTTGTATCTTAATGGCATGATAGTGTGTTAAGAGATACTTGAGTGGTCTGCTTATCTCAAGGATTTTATGTTCTGAACCAGAAGGTGATATGTTTCAAGATTAGGCAAGTATTTTTTGAATGTAACAAAAACATGTCATGTGGTAAACCTTTGTGGTCTGGGTTTTGTGGGTGTGTGATTGGTTTGGTTTTTTAACAAATAATGTTTGGAATCTTTTTCCTACATGCATTTCTTGCTGAAAGAGTGGTAAAGTGTTGGAGCAGGCTGCCTAGGGAAGTACTTGGGTGACAATCCCTAGAGGTGTTCAAAAAACACATAGATGTGGCATTTCAGGACATCGCTTAATAGGCATGGTGTTTATTGGGCTGATGGTTGGACTGGATGAGCTCAGCAGTCTCCATATAGATACACAATTTTTTTCTGTCTTTTTCTAGACCTGCAAATGAGAGTAAACCAAGGAACCTAGATTGGATCATAATTACACTGGTGCAGGCTCTTTTTTCAGCCTGTAGTTCCTATAGATCAGTTGTAGTACAATTGTGTTTTTTCATTTCTAGGGGTAGGAGAAAGGTGGGAGGAGGAAAAAAAACCCCTAATTTAAATGTTGAGTGGAAACACATCCAAGGTCTCTGATTTCCTGTTGGATTTTCTTTCCAGTACACTGCCTTTGCAGATTCTCAGCTCCTACAGATAAGAGACTGATGGGACTAGAAAACTACTTAATGTTCACATTAAGAAAACCACTTAAATTTTTACAATGTGTTTTTAGATGAGGTGGAAAAGACACTTGTACAATTTATATGTTGTGTTGCATACTGTTGTCTTCGATTTTATCTCAAAGTATTGAATTGTTTAAAGCAGTTGTATTGGAAGTTAAATCATGGATGGCATGGATGGCAACAAGATATTTAATATCTTCTGATGGATATTGATGCATTTTGACTTAAACAAGTATTTTGGTTCAGTGGATTGAGTTAAGAATTTTTTTTCTGCTGATAATGCACTTCATGGAGAATGACTTCTGCCTTAAGTTCTAAACTAGGTTTGGCTTTTCAGTTAGGAAATATTTCCTGTCCTCTCTTACAAGCCAAAATGCTGTTTAGTAGAGCTCTTAGTCTTTATTGGTGGAGTTCTAAATTATTTTGTGTGTGTGTGTTCTCCCCTGGGGGTACATTTTTAGAGAGAAAGAGGCTAAAGCAGAGTTTAGTTCAGATACTTCATTACAGAAGCTTGCCAGCAGAGTGAGTAATGTTGAGAGTTCTGTTACCAAATATACCTATATACATAAAAAAAAAATATATTTATATATATGAGGCTGTTCATGTAATGGCTATGGCTCTGTGACTGACATATCTACTTTTTAAGTGCCTTCTGTGCAGTACCTAATGCTACTGTAGGTGCTCAATGGGAATACCCTTTACTGTGTATAAGATAAACAAGACACTTCAGAATGGGATCCAAAACAGCTCTTGTCATGTAGAAGACTAATAGATTATAGAATACTATTTTGAAGTTTTGCCCTTCCTGTCCTCTCAGGTGAATGTTTTTCCCTTTTTCTCATTCCATTTTTCCCCATGGTTGTTGTGACGCCATAAGTTGGAACTAGAAGAACTTTAAGGTCCTTTCCAATGCAAACCATCCTATGATTCTAATCCCAACTACCTCTCTTCTTCTTCCCCCACCCCCTCAAGACAGCGACAGTATTAGAGAAGGAGAAATTGAAAGTGCATGGAAGTCTGCACTTCCACACAAAAGTGAGCACTTTTTGATTTGGGTTCACAGAGGTGAAAATGGTCTTTCCCTTAAGAACACATACAGACCACAAAAGGGGTTCACATCTTTAAGCAGTTATCAGTTCACTAAATGGACTCTGGTAGATCGTTCTCTGGAGGTCGTGACAGAAGGTCAACTAGAAGTCTATGGAGGCATAAACCTAAAGTAAACTTGGAGCAGACTTATGAAAATTTGGGACCCCAAACTATAGATGTGTTTGGGAGAAGTGTGAAAAGAATTGGCCTATGTTGGTTGTTGGTCGAATTTTGAAAGAAATTACTTCAACAGAATTTTTTGTGGAAACTAGGATTTAAACCTGTAGCACTCATTTAACTCCATAAGGGGGAAGTGCAGGTGTGATGGCTGCAAAGTATTGATTTTAATTGTGAAAATTCAAGTTGCTGTAGCTAAACTTATGTATATTTCATGGGAAGGAGTCTTTTTTTCCTTTTCACTAAAGAATTATAAGATGCCACTAGAATTTTTGCATATCGTTTGTGTTCAAGTAGTGTATGTTCATCATTATTTGCTTTGTGATTTGCTTTGTGGCATTAATGTAAAACTACATATAATTCTATTTCCTAGCTGAACTGTGTAAGTTGAAGCCCCAACTGCAGTAGTGAATTGACAGAAGAAAATTGCAAGATTCTCATCATGTGTAGAGTGATTTTCCCAAACTTAAACATGGAATCGATAATATAATGGTACCTAATGGTCTGTATTTTTGGCCTTCTGCATCAATCAGTAATTGTATTCCTAATAGTGTATAATTTCTGTAAATCAATGTATGGCTTAGATATTGACGTAGTGATGACATCTACATTTAACATAGGAAAAAAGATCTGTCTCGGCGCAAAGCAATACAATCTCTCTTAAATCAAGCAAAGTTTGGCATGGATTAAATGATGCAAACCATTTCCTGGGAATAATTCTTAAAAGCTGTCCCCAAACTAGTTTACTTGATCTGGCATGCTACTTTTTTGTATGTTTTGATGTGTTGAATCAATGTAGTTGGTACAATGACGGAAAGGTCTCTTTTATACACAAGAAATAAACTTAACAGTATTTGAATATGCTTTAAGTGTTGTAAGGAATTCTCTGATCCACACATCAGGTATGCAGTGGTCTTGCAACACCACTGCAAAATGCCCCCTTGCCAGGTATTACTTGGTTTTTGGCTTTTTCCAACCCCTTTTTGTCTTGAATAGCCATAAATAAGGCTGATTTCTCTGGGTTCTATTACTATGTAAAACCTATTTTGAACCGTCTAACCATCTGCTTAATGGCTGGTAATATGTTTCTAATGGTCACTCTTGATAAGATACTTTCAATTTGCTGCTGTAATAGTAATCAAAGAGCCAGGTGCATTCTGCAGCAAAGGGACAGAGATTGTTCACCATTTTCCTATCAGTAAAAGGGTTGTTAGTCTTGCGTAGAAAAAGAATAGCAGCTTTGCAAGTTTTGTGTTTAAACAGTGTATTTTCTGGGGTAATAAATGTGGATCTGAGGTTTGAATTTATCAGCTCCTATCCAAATGGATGGGTTTCAGTATTTCCAGGTGTTGTGGCTACTGTGGTTCTAACAGGTCAGTTCAATTAATAATTATCCTTCTTTTTCCTGGATGATACATACTGAATTGCTGTCATCTAGGGCCTTGCATTCTTTTGTGTGATCCTGGCAGCTGGTGACGGCTCTGCAAATTATGAGTTTCTTGGCTTAAAACAGACTAAATTGCAGACAAAACAAGCTATCAGCTGAGTAAATACTGCACCTCTGTTTGGCTTCAGTGAGAAGAAGGAGATTAGTGTGAGTACTTAGTGTTCATAATTACTAGTAAGAGGCAAATAGTAGGCTCAGGCTGACTGGAGATTGTTCCATTATATCCAATTAACACCCACTTGATTATTGTTAATTACTTGTGTTGGATGACAGAGGAGTAAAGATGTCATACTTCAAACATACAAATACCATCTGGGTCATCAGTATGCTGACACTGATAATATCGTGCTCAGATGCTATGAGGTATTTTCTCCGTACAGTTTTTAGACTTCACTGCTTTTATTGCTACTTAAAAATCTCTTTAAATACACTGCCTAAATAAAGATTGTTTTTCTTCCTTAAAAGAAAAGGAAAAAATGCTGCATTTATCCTATTGAGTTCTTCAGAATAAAAAGATCTCCCCACAAGACTTACATTGATGATAATTTTTGTAAAGGCCTTTTTATAAGGTACCCAGTGGAGGCTGAGAGTCAGAGTATGTGATGGACGTAGGTAGAATGTTACGTGCTTTTTATTCCAGTATCAGAGTTACAATTGTCAAATTTCATGTTCTGGGCTATCCAACTCCCTTAGACTACTTCAAATCCCAAGAAGTTCAATACAGTGATGTACATAAATATTGTTGCCACTTTTCTTGGTTATTGGTAATGTGTTGTGATAAATGCCTGAAACTAATATCATTAAAAGGCAAGTTACCCAAGTGCAGAGTTGAAGACGACCTTTCTTATTTTAAGTTGTCATATATATTTAAACAGTAAAGGAACAGGCATTAGAAAGTCTATTGAAATAAGGAATTCCTAACTATATTTAAAGATTTAAACAGGGAATTGAATAGTCTTGACTAGTCATTTGGAATCTATAATGTTAAAGTAGTCCCCTTTTAGAGGGCATTCATGGTATTAAAAAATCACCTTCCAAATACTGTAAATATATATATTTTATAATGAGATGGTATCAGTGAAATGGAATATTGTCATAGGATAATAGGTTTTGTCTGATGAATGCTGAAGCAGAGCCAACATGCTCAGTTTTATGGTATGAGACATTGATCCTGTGACAGTCTTTTATTACAATTTACTTGCTTTCCTATTATGCCACCTGGCCAGCATGGATACCAGTATCTTGTCTGAATGGGACCCTTAGAATCACAGCATGTAGAAAACTGTACCTATCTGGGAGCTTTGTATCGTGTTGTGCTGCTGCTTAGATGATCACAAAAGGAACAGCTGTCAGACTTGATGCTGAATTTTGCAAAAGAATTTTTGCTGCTCAAGTTGAGGAAATACCTCATCAGTGGGTCTGAGAAGTGATGGGGAATGAGTCAGCATGACTTCTATAAGCAGCATTTAAAGAAATGCTATCCAGCTTTATAACAGAGCAAAGAAATGGATAGGGCAATACGTTTCTGTCTTTGTTCTGCCTTGGTAGTGCTGTGCTATCCTTCTGTGAGCTAGTTCTTGGTTTGTTTGGTTTTTAACCCTTTGTTTTAGCCTTCTTCAGTATGTCAAGTACCAAGCCTTCCTCTAAGTATATAATACTTGAACACATCTCACTGCTAGGTTTGCCTTATTGTAAACTGTACAATTCAAACCCCTTTAATGGATTTTGTTGTTCTCTTGTGCCCTTTACTTGACCCTTGTTTGTACTGATTTCTAATCTGATTTACGTGTACTAAACTGAATATTAATTTCAAAGCTTGTATAGGAGCAAACTGTATGTGTCGGTATTCCTGCAATAAAGAAGATTGGCTTTTCAGAAGAAATAATGTCAAAACCTCCTGAAATTCACTGTTTTTTAGCAGCACCAAGCATGATGAATTAGGCACTTCTTCCTGTTATTTTCAGGTGTTCTTTAAGGGAGCGCTTAGGAAGTTTTACTTGATTTAACTTACATATAAGTAATTCTCAATTCAGGGCAATGGTTTAGAACTTGACTGAATGTCCTTTTTGTGAAGCAATTATCCTGATTTCTTTGCTAAATGTTATTTTATGCATTACGTTTAATAGCCTCTTTTTCTTTTGTATGGTAGAATAGTGATAGCGTCTTTTATCACTTGGGGACAGAATATCTCTTCTGTTTGGTTCATTCACAGCTTAGTATTCAGGCATTACAGCAATGTTTTTTTTTCTGTGTGTCTTCACATCTGATATATTAGAACAAACTATGTGTAAGCTTTTTATCTCTGTAGTTGTTTTGCTTTTACATCTTCTAGGTACCTTATCTAGGTGGCAAGATATACTGTGTTCTTGTGTCTCTTCAGGTGATGATGTGTACATTGCTTGTATGGGGATATTATGGACTTTGTGAATAACTAAAGTCGCTCCTATGCAATGCTAGTTTTGCAGTACTTGAAAATCATGTTCATCTAGGTTACTTGCCTCGTAATATTTTTGGGTTTGTATTTTTTTCTTTTGTGACAACTTTAGGTGTATTTTATTTGCAATACCAGATATGTTGATTTAGTAGCATAATGTTCTTTCAGTATCCTAATTCATTACAGTGGACAGCATCCCATGTTTTATTAAGATTTAACCTTCCTGATAGGTTTTTGATAGAGATACGGTAACACAGTAGTCTGGTGCCACATGTTGTTTTATCTTAATCTTGTAGTAGAAATCATCCCCCTGGCTCAAAAATATACTGAGGACTTAAGAAAACAGTCAACTGATGGGTGAACAGATATTTCAATGCCTTAGCTGTGTAGTGCTGTTTTGGTTGTGAGACAAAGCCAAAAGTTAAGGTAAACACACTTAATAGTGCATTTTCAGGAACAGACAATCCCTGAATGTTAACCTAGTAAACTGCTGCTGAGAGGTGAGCTTGATGTCTGCACCACTGTGCTGAACAGAGCCCTGACACAACAGAGTATCAGCATTTTTTGTATATGTTAAAGCAGTGATTAGTGTACTGAATTGTCAGATTTCTTAATATGTAGCCATCCTTCTTATTGATAGAGATCATCCAGTTCGTATCCCCTGGCCATGGTCAGGGGCACCTTCCACGGGATCAGATTGCTGAAAGCCTCATACATCCTTGAGGTCTACTGAAAGCACCTTGGGTATGCAGGTACCAGACTGGAGCCCTCTTGGGAAGCAGGGTTTGCTAACTCAAGCTGTAACTGATGTAGTCAAATCTTGAGGGAACTGAGCAAGTTTGTAGTTATAAGTATGCTGAGCAGATAAGGAGCTTCTATCAGTCTCTGAAAATTCTTAGTCACAATAGTAGGGATGGGGAAGTGAAAACACTCTCCTTAGTATCGTGCCTCTGTATTTAAAGATCAGTAAATTACTGTGCAATTAAATTTTGTATTTTAAGTTAAACAGCATGAACATAGCTCTGAAACATCTGGTATAGGTGCATTTATTACTGATTTTTTTTTTTTTTTTTTTTTTTTGTTAAGCAAAACCCTTAATACCTTACTGAGAAGTTTTTAACTGTATATATCCATTACTGCATGCGTGCCTCCAGTTTATTTTGAGCAATCCTTAAATTAGGCCTTACTCATTTAGGGGAAGACGACATGCATTTAACATTGTCACATCTTTCATCATTATTGCTTCTTTCTTAAATAATATAATTTCTGACAAATGTGAACATTAATTATAGTTAACAAAGCAATGTAACATGAAGTGTTCGAATTTTACAAAACACCCAATCAGTGAGATTACATCTTACATTGAGCTTTAAGTCAAAGTTCAGAAGTCAGAAATCAAATACCATCAGTTATCAAATTATGCTAATGGTTCTAATGAAAGCTTCTGGTATTTTGCTCAACACTGTGTTGCTATTGTGGTAACTAATAGGACAAGAAAAGCTGATGGCCATGAAAAAATTAAACCTGACTGCTATAGTTTCTTTCTTTCTTTCTTTTTTTTTTTTTTTTTTTTTTAAATATTTGACAATCTGTTTAGTCACCCAGAGTTTCCATGTGGTGCACTCATCTTATTCATCAGGCATAAGTAGTGTATAAACTATATTTTACAGCCATTTTATCACACTATACTTCCCCTTCTTAAAATGTACTTTCACATCATAAGTTTGAGTTGCAAACCACCAAAGCAAATAACAAAAATGTCAGCCTTTAATTTTACAAATCTTTCCATCAAACTGTAGCATTGACTGCATACATTGACCTGAGATCTTTTTAATGTTTAGAGAGCTGACAAAGGAATAATTGTTCACAACTTCTCTTTTATTACTTTTACCTTATAATTACATGATTTCTAGCTGCAGGGGAGCCAGCAGAGGTAGCTTGCAGTGTTGTGAGCAGAAGCCCGATCAGTGAGCACATAGAAATCTAAATCTGAACCATTTAATGCCAAATTTAGGAAAGCTGGGGAGGGGCTCTTTATCAGAGAGTGCAGGGATAGACCGGGGGGCAGGGGGAGGAAATGGTTTTAAGCTGACAGAGGGGAGATTTACATGATACGTTAGGAAGAAATGTTTTCCTTTGAGGATGGGGAGTCCCTGGCCCAGGTTGCCCAGAGCAGTAGTGTCTGCCCCAGGCCTGGAGGTGTTCAAGGCCAGGTTGGATGGGGCTTGGAGCAACCTGATCCAGTGGGAGGTGTCCCTGCACATGGCAGGGGGTGGAACTGCATGGACTTTGAATTCCTTTCCAATTCAAACCATTCTATGATTCTATAAAATACTAAATGGAGGAGATCAAAACCTTCACGCTTTGAAGACAGGTTGTAAAGAGTAGATGATTAATGTATTTGAGTTTTAATTGCTTTAAATTCTTGCTAATGTGAATGAGTTACCAGGCCATCATACCTGTGGTTACTGTCCACAAGCAAGAATTTTGGACCTGTGGAAATTCCTATTTCTAGTTAAGTCAGTGCTGGGGATTGTTCTGTTTGAAGTTTGTTGAGTGGTCGCCAAATTTTGACATTAGTGGCTACTGGGGTTTGAAGTTCTATCATTCCTTTCTGTGTGTGTGTGCTGCTGCACAAAATGCCCAGACATGTCCCTTGAATAATGAGCAATCACTAGTCTCCCTTGTTATGACTATATACCCTGTTAGCTTGTTTGTCTGTAATGTAGTGAACTCTGAGTTTATTTAGAGTCCAATCAGTGCTCTGCTTTGTGTCTCAGGGGTGCTGTTCATGTTTTCTTATAGAATCATAGAATGGTTTGAGTTGAAAAGGATCTTAAAGATGATCCGGTCCTAACCCCCTTGCCACGAGCAGAGACACCTCCCACTGGATCTGTGCAAAGAGTAGATTGTAGGGATTGTCTTGTGCTATACCTCTGGATAACATTTATGATTTTGCAATTATTGAATAAAGAGACCAACCCTTTGCTCACTCCTCCTTGTTTAAGTACAGCGAAAGGAAACGGTGCTGTTTTGGCTCCTCACTTCTCCAGGATTTTTTAATTAGAAGAGACAATTTTTTTTTTTTTTTTCTAATGGGGGCAGGAGGGGTCTATTGGCAAAAAGAAGAGGAAAGGGCAGTAGGTTTATGTTCTTTATTTTCTTTTTATATTATGGTGAGTGAATAAACTGTCTTAGACCTCTTTTTATTCTCTCCATAGACATGATTTTGAGCTTTAGAAGCAGAGGAATCCTCTTCTAATAATTTTGTAAGCTAAAGTAAGCATGATTCCTGAAAAAGTTATCAGTATGGAATATCTATTTACAGAAGTTTAAGATATACGTTTAGATGTTTCAGTGATGATTATTTGACTATAAATTCGCTTGTTGCTTTCCAGAGTGATGTTCTTGTAATGGCTGATCATTGCAGATAGTAAAATCTGCAGGAAGTTTACAAAAGCCTTGAAGTTAGTGAATAATGTTCACTGTATATGAAGTGTGAGGGAAACAAAGATTATCTGGAAGAGGATACAGAAGTAGAACCTTCTCATTTCTAAAAGTGATACAAGTAACAGCTTGTTGGAGCACGCTGCTGTCTGTGCGGTCACTGACAACTCAGCCTGTCTTTCTGAAATTCAGTAGCAAACAAAATATGTGACCGGTTTTGATCTGAGGTCTTGAACTTTGATGCCAAGTGTGCAATACACAATATTTCACTCTGACCGTAGTATAAGCAAAGCTGGTTTTGTAGAGCTTTCTTGACTGTGTTCATTGCTTTGGGTTTTATCTGTTAAAAATCCATCACAAAACTATGGTCAAATATACTGTAAGGGAGTCTTCAAGTGGATTAAATACTTTTTGTTTCCAATGTATTTAATAAATGTAGGGGGATGTGTGTCCATCTGTGTACAAAAATATACTGAATTTATTTCATCTGCTATTTACCCAAGCAGAAACTGATAAATAATACTTTCACGTTTTTGTTGTGTTTTATTTCTGCCACACCAGGGGCTCAAAAAATGAATGTGTCAGTAAAGGATTTGACAGTGTGTTACGACAGTCATCAATCCAGCAAGCCCTGTAGCCATAAATAAGCTTCATACAGTGTCACACTAAAGAGGACAGTTTTTCTTCTGCAGGACATTGAAAATGTCATGGCAAGGGAATTGTTTGTCCCCGTCACCACGACAACGCCACCAGCACTTATCATTAACTTTCACACCAAGATTTTAATCAGCGGTCTTTGTGGCACAAGACAGAGTCAACATCAGCCCAAATTTTCGAAGCCGTTATTCTAATTATGACGAGAAGCTATAGATTGATGAGCTTAGTTTTCTGCAAGGACTGGTGGCAGTTAATTCCTGTGACCTGTGTGCCTCCAGGAGTCTCTTTTTGAGATGGAGTCTTGAAAGTTCGATTATTAGTGACAGGTTGTAAGTGAGAAGAAGCTTATCTCTCCAGAGAGTGTTGATAACTTGAGACAAGGTTTAACTAGGAAGTCGTGAGACAGTAGATGGCAAAAAAAAAAAAAAAAGAAAAGCAAGAAAAAAAGGAAAAAAAAAAGTGCCTTCTCTATCTGCTCAAGCAGACTGTAATGAGAAAATACAGACAGCCACAATTTCGCAGGTTGTAAATTCTGGTAGCCTTCAGTTGTAAATTCTGGTGGAGCCTGTTTTGCTCAGCTATCTGATAATGTGTGAAAATATTTGTCCTGCTCCTTCCCCTGCCTGAACACACAGTGCTTTTCAGCAAAAGCATTAAACATTCAGAGCCTTGGTATACAGCAGGTTCGTAAGTCCCTGAAAAAGGAGAAGAAATATGACATTTCCTTATGTAAAAGGGAAAAAGAAAAACATACTGCCAAAAGAAGCACATACTGCCTCATTTTCATGTGTATTGAGACTGGTCCAACTTGTATTATCATTACTGTTAATATTATTTATGTGCAAACAGTGTACTCAGAGCTGCACAAGTCAAACAAGACGTGTCCTTGCTCTGAGGGGCTTGTAATCTAAGTAGACAGACAATGCAAAAAGCACTAGGAAAACCTAGAGGAGAATTATGTCTGAGTTTATTTCAGTTATTTGTTCTTGTATGGGTGGGCAGGGCTGTTTTTGCTGACTAGAATCCGTGTGTGTGGAAGGAGCAATGTCAGAAAAGTGAGGGCTCTGTGTGTGGACTGAATGGGGAACTATATCAGCAGAAATGTGGAAATAGGCTGGAGAAGGATTTTTTAGTGGAGCAGCAAGATTGTTGGATGAGTTAAGCATCAGTATACTTCTTTCCAAGTGAATAAATAGGGAAACACAGGGGCAGACCAGTTACTGAAGATCATACAGTTAGAGAGTGGCAGAGCCTCTACCGTAACTCCGTATATAAGAAGCTTTAACCAGAGAGGAACACTGTTTCATTTTCTTTCCCTAGAACTATTTTGACCAAATTGAATGCAAGCCCACCTATGTTAGTGCTAAGTAAAATCTATGCACAAGGATGTGTTATTCAAGTCATTGGCCATAGAATCATGGCATCAGGTTGCTCAAAGCCCCATCCATTCTGGCCTTGAACACTTCCAAGGATGGGGCAACCACAGCTTCTCTGGGCAACCTGTGCCAGTACCTCTCTGCCCTCAGAGGAAAACATTTCTTCCTCGGATCTGATCTCAGTCTCCTCTCTTTCAGCTTAAAGCTATTCAGTCTCCTTCTATCCCTGTGCTTCCTGGTCAGGAGCCCTTCCCCAGCTTTCCTGTAGACCTCTTTTCTGTAGCTGTGTGTAGCCTTTCCTAGCTAAGGGCTCACTTCTGCTGGGGCAGCGTCTTGCCAGTTGTGCTGGCATAGTTCTGTGGGTAGAGTTTTTTTGAGGACAGCAACTTATACCAGCAGGATGGTTGTTACATCTAGTGTTGTTGCATCCCCTTGAACGAATGCATTGCTGTGCCATCCTGACCATGTCTATACAAGATGTTTTGCTGGCACAGCTTTTTCCTCCCACTCTTTGAGCTGAGTTAGCTGTGCTAGCAACACTTTGTGACTGCAGCAGCTTATGTCTTGAAACTTCAGATTCACAACTGTTAAGTCCCATCTTTTTCAGTGGTTAGAAATGAGTAATTAAGTAAATTAAGATAAAAGAGAAACAAAATGTAATGGTTTATATGGCATGGGGGTTGTAACAGGATGTGCTTTAAGTTCACTTCCAACCCAAACCATTCTATGGTTCTGTAGGAGGATTAGGGGGTGGGGAGGGAATCCCTTTGAGGGTATCACTATATACTGGAGATAAGCAAAAGGAGATAATCGTAAATGAGGGGATTTATAAGTATGATTAAACTAGATGCTGAATAAGATGTTCTTTAATGGAGAATCAGTATTTTGTTTGGTGACAGCTCTAGTCCACAAAGGCAATAAGATTATAGTGTACAAATGGAGTGTTACAAAATTAAAACTATGAATTTCTTCATAAACAATTGCTGCTTTTGCAGAAAACTACCCTGATTTTGAATTACCATGTGAACATCACTGCAGACCAGTTCTGTTCAAGATGCATGTAGTATTAGAAGGATGAGTTTGAAATTAAATATGTTGCTGAAGTGGTGGGTTACCACACTGCTATAAGTTTTTGCCCCCTAATTTTAATCTGTTGAAAGTTGTAACCAATGGAGCTATTCAGCAGGGTAGGTTTTTTTTTTTTTTTCAAATGCCTGTCTGTCCCTGTTAATTAGAAGTGTATATGTTGGGAAATTAACTATGAAATACTAAAAATGATAAATTATTTCTTACTTGAAAGTATAAATTAAAGGTTTAGTGTATATAAAATTTGTCATGTTTAATTGCAAGTTCAATTAAAATTCAAGATAATGATGATTTATACAGGTTTCTGTGTAATTTGATATTCATTAGCTTAGCCAGACACATGCTGATATTAGCTCGTTAATTATGTTTCCTTTTGTTGAAAGCAGCCTTGTGAAAGCAATCTGCTCAAAGTTTTTTAAACTCATTCTGCTAAATGAATATTTGGCAGCTGTTCATGTTATTGAGATGGTCACTGTGGCTTCACTTCACTCATATAGCATCAATCATACCTACTGCATGACAAACAAGGGTTTCTCGTTACAAACCCATTTATGAAGGTTATGTTTGACATTAAAGAGCTATCGCGTGGCACCATGATACTGCTTTATAGTCATGCTAGAGTACAACACTAGCTAGAACTCTCCCACACACTCTGAACAAATATAGTTTAATAAGGCGGGAAGAAAAAAGGCTGTTTGAGATGCAAGTAACGTGACCAGGGTATAAAGTGCTGAGTTGCTTTCACATCTCTGGGACATGGAAGGCATGGAACACTATAGAAATTGTGAGACATTAGTGCATAAACAGCAACGTGTGTATCCTTTGAAGGTGTTAGCTCCATGCTCTTCAGGTGCTCTTAACATTCTCTTCTAAATGGACCTGACCTGAATAATTTTAGAGGTAGATGTCATAAAGTAGCTTCCAGTGAGAACTGCTGGGGAGGGAAGTCCATCTGCTGGGAGGAATTGGCCCTCCTCTGGAGGCCTCCAGCCTTCCCATTAAATGATTTTGCAGAGTTATCAAGGCTGTGCGGGATTGAGCGGCTGAATGTTTCAGGATCACTAGAGATTTTTATCTGAAAATATTTGAGGTAAATGCATTTACTGTTTAATGAAAAGACAAGTAATGCTTTGAAGGATTGATGGCATGAAATGTAATCCTTTTGTTTCTGCTAAAAAGAAAATGCAACAAATGTACTGAGAGCGATGGCACTCAAAAGGAGTTATCATTTCCCTTAGCGTTTGCTACAGGAGGATATATGTGTTTTTATTTTGGAATACTATCTATAGAACCATAGAATCATTGAAGTTGGACCACAGACTTGTTCAAATTATGTTTCTTGGATCTGAAGAGTTCATCTGGCTTCTGGACTTAATAAGTCAGTTTTATCTGTTATTTTTTATAGCAATCCCTTCCAGTGGAAGGTGTCTCTGCCCAGGGCAGGGGGTTGGAACTGGATGATCTTTATGGTCCCTTCTGACCCAAACCATTCTATGATTCTGTGATCTGCTGCATGGGCTGAATTCATAGACTTCAGCAGAAGGGGTGCTAGACTGGTATATGTGCTAGACTTCTTGTCACCCAAGAGAAATAATGTTGAGGCTCAGGAATGGTCTGATGGATTGGAATCAACTTGTCACCATCAGAACTCGCCATTATGGTGTGCTTTGTCTTTTTTTTTTTTTTATGTTATCACCCTACCCAATAATGGTAAATCAGTATTAGTTTCAAGGAAGAGGAGGCAGCCAAAAGCAATAGATAACATGGAGGTGCAAACCTTGTGAATTTCAACAAGGCCAATTGTAAGGTCCTGCAGCTGGGTCAGGGCAATCCCAAGCATGCATATACAGGCTCTGAGCAACCTGATTCAGTGGGAGGTACCCCTGACCATTGGAGTGTAACTGGATGGGCTTTAAGGTCCCTTCCACCACAAATGGTTCCATGATTCTGTGTTTGCTGGTTGCCTTAGCTTAGACAAAGACATTAGTACACAGTGGTTTTCTGCGGCATTGATGGTGAGTAAATCACTGTTATTAGTCAGCTGGAAGTGTTTCAGTCATCTGTGGTTGTTTTTCTTAGAACAGTTCAGCTTGGTTAGCATAAAAGTTACTTTGGCATCTGTCTGTGAGCTTCCATGTGTAGTGGTGGTGTGTTAGTAAAGGCTTTTTGACAAGATAGTTCATCATTGTTGACTCTCTTGGAGGTACAGCCTCTTGGTTATTGTGCCAGGTGTTGTGTGACTCTAGGCAGTGTGCTAGTAGCTACTGTAGACTTGGAAGAAGAGCTTAATATGAGAAGCAGATGTGATGGAACAGATTTGCAAATCAGGATATTAAAATACTTTTGTAATCTTATATAAGGATAAAAATTTTGCAGAGATGATAAACTTCTTAATGTTCTTTTCCTGATCCTCAACATTCCCAGCTTCATGGTTTTTATTTTACTCTTTCGAAAATGGAAGTAATTTGTTTTCTGTAGCTGTACTGAATAGGTGATGTTGTTTCAAGGCTTCAGTTGGATAAGAATACCAATGGAATGTAGAATGTGTTTGTAGGTCTTAGACTGTTGAGACAAACGTAGATGTATGCAGCAGTTTGAGGGTGGTTGTTTTTTAGGTATGCATGTAGTATCTTTCCTCCTGTTCAACTATAGATGTGAATACTTTAAGTAAGATTTTATATAATAACAAGAAAGTGCTAAAAATGATAACCATTTTCCTTTTTGTGAAAAAACTTTTAGACTTCTGTTTGTTATGGAGTGTTTGCACGTGGATCTTCTAAATCTCATGTTCTTCGTGAGGAAGAAGTACAGTGTTAGCATTTGCCTTGCTCTTTTTATGTTCATTTCCTAACTTATTATTTCTCACCTAAAAAAGCCCCATGAAGACATAATTCTGATCAAGCCCATATGGCAGCTCCATTGACCGAACCTGCCATTTTTTACCTAGTTATTTTGAGTAGAATTGCACTTGAACTTTTCTTTTATACATTTTCTTAGATGAGATAGTGTTTCCCAATCAAGTAGTGCACAGTATTTATGGAAGTGCTCTGGAATAAGTTTTGATTTCTTCTTTTGCTTTAAATAAAAATAATCTATAAGCATGGGTTTGATTATGGTGTTGGTTGCTATTTTGATTCTCAAGCTTTTTATTAATTTTAGTATTAAACAAAAAGAAGTCTCCCACTGATAAGTGACAGCAATGTGTTTACAGAAGCACCTGAAAAAAAATCACTGTAGGCATTTAAGATAATCTTTCATCCGTAGTAGCAAGACCCATGCTTGTAAGTGCTTGTTGAGAAGGCCTTGTCAGCTTTTAATCACTATACGTTATTGGGTAATAGATTTAAAATTATTTATAGCATGGAATCTCAGTTGTACTGAAAATATTGTCACTTAATATGTTGTCTGTGGTTCTCATTAGCCTTATTTTGCTGAAGGGAACAAAGGGTTGGCTGTACGTTGAAGATGGAACACTACATAAAATTTTAGTCAGGGGACTTGTTGACCTTACACAAAGTTTCCTCTTTGGGAAGCTCCTTATATTATGACTGTCGTTGCTATGGAAGTTGCATAAACCTAGCAACAGCCCACATGCCATAGCACGACATATTTCAGAAGTTTGGCCTCAAAATGGGGATACTTGCTTTACTGCAGAGTTTGCATCCAGTATAGCATAGAAATAATGATCAGTCAAGTGAACTGTGCAATCAAATAGCATAAGCTGGTTTATTTTTTACATATGCAGCATATACTTGCATGTATAGAAAGTGGGAAATCTGTTACTCCACATGGGATCATACTCTTTCTACTGACTGCTACTAAAAATAGCAGTCTTCAAGTAAAATAATATGTTTGTTAACATAAACATTTATATATATGTTCATTTATTAACACATTCACAGCTTCTCTGAAAATACATGTAGAATATGGCTGTCCCTTTTATGTGTACTTGTATTATTTTTATATTTTCCTTTTGGAACTTGTTTCCTTGTAGTGTCGTAGTCTCTGTAGCTTCTTTTATCTTTAATATTCTGTTATTATAAAAATATTGGGTCAAACTCCCAATATATTCAATGTAGAGCACCGCTTTAGTGCCATTAGCTTTGATTTTTGCATCTGACAGTGCTCCTGGGAAAGGTAGACTTGAGCAACACGGTGATGATTGCTGTCTGCTTGTGTGTATGGCTGAATCAGCACATTGTGGTTAGTCTGACTTAAAGGATAAGACAAAATCCAACTATTACCCTTCTCCTTAGGGATAACTGCCCTTCTCCATCAAGAAGACAACTATTCAGCCAGAAAGATTGACTCCCAGAAATTCACCACAATCACTTTAGTCTTTTAAATTTCAGGTGAGACTAGAATTGATGGTGGTGAGGGCAGAGGCTCAGAGCCTTGAATCTTTATGCTTAAGTGAGTTAAGCAAAACTGCTGGCTCTGGAGAAGTTTCTGTATTTCTTTTTAACAGCTAGAAAATAGGATAAATGAGGAAGGGAAAATGCAGTTGCTGTTTGGAGGCGAGGCAAAAGACAAGTTAACCCTTTTGATGAGAAACTGAATCCTAAATTATTGTTTAATCCTGGATCAATCCTGTTTCTGTGTTTGTGGTGTTGTGTAAAAAAATAAGCTATAATGAACATGTAGCTTATGTATGTAAAAAAAATATAAAAGAGGAGTTAAGTGAGGTTAAACGAAAGTGTAAAACCAAACTCGAATTTTCTATAGCGTTGATTGGTTCATGACAGATAGCAGTTCTCTGTTTACCTGCCATCAGAAGCTGTTCCCACTCAACTGGGTTACCCACATTTCTACAGCACCTTTCTTTAGTCTGTGTTCATTCAGACAAGAGATCAGTGGAGCTTTCCTAATGCTATAATAATGTTCTTTGAGGTATCTCAGTCTTTGAGATGCTGACTAGTATTTGCATTTCAAAATTGCAGTAATGTTTTTTAACGTTTTGCAAACAAAGCCTATCAGACAATGGAAGAATATCAGCTAAATACCAACAGGTTGGGGTTTTGCTTTTATTATTGAACAATTTTAATAAATACGTAGTAATAAAGTCTGCTATTTTGTCACTCTACTGTATGAACACATTCTCATTGCTGCTCCTTCCCCAGCAGGTGTTTTACCTGGAAACTAGAACAAGTAACAAGTCAGCAGCAGAAAACAACATGTTGTCATTCACTGTGGTTGATATTACTTTTTTTTTTGTAGTGAGAGATTTAAAAAACCATGGTAAGTTTCAAATAGAATGTTTGGGGTAACTGGAGTTCCTGCTTGCACTTGATTGTTAGTTTTGTGCTCTTGAAAATGTAATGTGTTTGAAGTAGAGCATGACTTTCACACAAGCAGAAAAGTGGAATTTTTTCTTTGTGGATGGAGGAGGTAGTTACTGTTTAGAGCATAACCCAAGAAATTTGGGAAAGTTCTGGTAGTGAGAAGGGATCATAATTTTTCATCAGCATGTTGAAAGTAAATTTTTCTCTGTCACCATCTTTCTGGTATGGGTGTGGATTTAATCTCCAAAATAAGTGGCAGGAACTAAAAGGACATGAGTCTTTTTAAGTCCAACTTGTTGTTTGCTCTGCCTTTCGAGCATCAGCACTGATGAAAAGGGTGCAGCCTTATGAACGCAGATCTTTCTGGCCACTATTCTTGAAGTGTGAACGGATGTTTACTTGTATCTTATTTTTATTGCTAGCATTTGTATGTATGTTCTTGGTCTGCTTCACTTAATGCAAATCTACTTCCTCCCTTTAGGATACCCAGGAATCTAAACAACTATTAAACATTAGGTTACTGTGGATGTAGCACAGTCATAAAGTGTATCTTTTTAGATTGTGATAGAATCACCTGATTTCTTGGATGTTTGCTTTAGTTTATATTTAACATCTTCTAGGAAGACTTCTACAGTGTATTGAAAAGTTTGTTTTCCCTTTGGACCGATGATAAACTGTAAAAAGGCTATCTCCCCTTCCAAACAAAAAAAACCCCAACAAACTAACCCAAACTGGACAAAAGAATCCCCTGTACTTCAGGTTAAGTGGGTGACAGCAGTATCAATTTTCTTCTAGTTGTTGTAATACCATTATAATATTATGTGATTGTCAGAGGAAATGGCTAAATGTTCAAATCATTGCTAACAAGTGTGTTTAACACCTAAACAGGCTCCTTTACCTTGGGAGGGTGTGTGAGATGGATTTAAAGGTTGTACCACTGATATCTGTGTTGTTAAAGAGCTGCTAATTAATGTCTCTCTGGAGACTACTGTCTCTCTCTATGTATTTAGTGTGTTTATGAGTGTCTTCATGTAAAGTAATATAAAAGAGATACAAGGTATAAAGAGATAAAGTGATATAAACAGCAAAAGCAGATTCTGTTTTTAATGATGGTGTCTTTGAGACAAGCTTGCTAGAAAGTAGAGTTGTAAGATGGAGAAAAGGGGGGAATAAGTGACTCTCCTTATTCTCCTTTATCAGTACATAGTACAGCGCCCCTTATACCGAGACCAACTTGGTCAGGGGCTAAGAAGATGCAGCAGAGGGTAGTGGCTCATGTTTGAGCTGATGGGGATGTACTGAAAGAGAAGAAAAGGTGAAAATTTAAGAATATAAAAATGTGCAGCGAGCACTTGTGGATCAAGAGAAAAGATGAAAGTAATAAAAGAATAATTGAAGTAGTTGCAGTGGAAAGCTGGGATAGATGGGTTTAGCACACTGTTTGAGGTGATAAAGGCCAGCGTCTCAATGGACACTGCTAGAGAAAGCAAAGAGATAAACCTATTTATGCTGGGTTGCAAGTGGGAAATGGTAACCTCACTAGTTTGCTAGAGGTTTAAAGAAGGCATAGTATTTTTAATGAGTATCTTGGGTCAGAGCTACATTGTTCACTTTCTTCAATATGACATGGAAATAGCAATGTTTTAGTAACAGAGTGAATGTAACTATTGATGTGTACATCAGGATCTTTTGTGGGTATTATTAATTTACATTCACACATCTTTATTTTTCATGTTGGGTTAATTTTTTTTCTTTTTAAACAAGATGTGGTGTAAAATTAATACTTCTGTTTATCCCAAAGGTCTTACTTAAGCTTTCAGAATATTTACTTCATGTTTTCACTGGAAGGGAAAGAAAGGTGGAGGGATTTGTGCAGAGTAGCTCAGTGATGTGGTGTAGAACTGGGTGTGTAACTCATACCCTATGTACTTTCTAGTGATCATGTTTCCCGTGAAGATCAGAGCCTAAATTCAAGGACATTAATACGTAGTGGGTGGGACTAAGATAATAGTACAACCTGCTTGCTGGTAATGTAACATTTGGTTACAACTTTGGAGAACTTAGAAGTCCAGTGTATATGGTTCAAACTAGGAAGAAATGCTATTTGGAGAAACAGAGAATGAGCGTAAGGAGTAACTTGTACCTGCTTTTACACAAAGTCGCTGTAGTGTGGGAAAGCTATTCAGAATGAAGTCACATTACATAGATCTGAAAAAGATAATCCATAATCATATCACCTTTTCTAGATGAGCAAGTCTTTAATTCATGGCTTCTGTTGGGATTATCAGATACAGTTTCATTGTAAGGCACTGGTGTTGAGGCTGTTAACTGCGCAGCTGGTGCTGACTTTCTTTAGCATTGTTCTTGCTTCTTTGCTTTGAATAAGGTCCAGAAGTCTGAATTTTACTTTTTAAGATGCTTTTGAAGAAATGGCAGGGCGAGTCTGAGATTTGACCTGACGTTGAGAGCTTAGATATGCCAAATGGACTTAGATCTCTTCATTGTTACAGCTGTGAGACTTCACTGATGCAACTTGAGCTACATGTTACGTTTGTGTGCTTGTAGTAGTTTTTAATTGTAATAAGCTGGAAAAAATCAACAGTGATAACTGAACGAAAATTGCAGGAGCATTACTGACTGCTGCATGTCCTGTTGCTACAAGGAAAAGCCAAGTCGCCTATTGCCAAGGGTGAGATTTGAAGGCGGTGAGATACTATACTAAAATATGCTATTAGGAAAATTACCTTTCTCTTACTTTCCAATCTTTTTGGCAGCTTGTGAACTTCTATACCTGTGTATATTTATATAAGATTATCTTTCTGTATGTAAGAATGTCAGCCTTTGAACATGAAACCCTGGATGGAGAACACAGTGGTGTTCATCACTGAACACAGCTTCTAACTGTAGTTAGCAAATTGTTTCATCTGCCATCATATACAGAAAGTGGGAAGGAGGGATGGACTAAATCTTTCCTTGGTTTTTGTGTGTCTTGTCTGAAATTGGTTACAAGGCTTACATGAAAGCTCTTCCTCAAGAGATTGTTACTGCTCTAGGGATTTTTTTTTTTAGTCCACCGAGAGACTCATTGTGGCATAGGCCCAAGATGTAGGCCAAGTGGAAATACAGCAAAGTGATTTAATAGAAAAGGTAATTCCTATTCAAACTGGATGGTCCCTTATTCATTTCCTCGGATTATCATCAAATTTATGTCACCAGCAAAGGAGCTTTATTGAGTTTCACAGATATATTCCTTTTGCTTTCATTGTCATTAGTTGGCACACTGACATTTTCATATGTGTCTCAGCTAATGCCTCAAAATTACTCCATCTACAAATGTAACAATTGAACAGATAATTTTAATAAGATTCAGCTTGACTTCAGACTGCACTCCTTCCTTTCTTTATAGAATGCAAATTGTAACCTGTTTTTAAAGCCGTGCAATGCAGTGAACTTTAATGGGATTTGACAACATCATATTAAGCACAACAACTACGCATAATGTACCGAAAAATTGGACGTGAAATTGGAAACATAGCTGAGAACAAAGTAAATTTACATGGTTTGGTAGTTTGAATGTCTGATATCATATTCTCTCATGCAAGCTCCATAAAAAGCAAGGGATTTAACAATGGATATCAGCTGAAAGTGCTTTTAAAGTTAAAGCTGATGGATGGCTTGTCAAAAAAAATAATTGCATTGGTTGGAAAGTCGGGATGCGTGCTGAGGGGGAGAGAACAGGATATACAGAGAGGATGATGGGAAGTGACAGTGGTCTGTCAAGAAGCAGTGGCTGCCCAGAGAAGTGTGAAGCCAGAGCTATAAGGTGGCAGAGTAGAACAGGCTGTCAGAGCGGGAAAGTGGCTTTAATACCCTGAAAAGCAAAGGAATCCGCCTGTCAGCCTTGCTCAGCCGTGCTGAAAGAGGAAAAGAACATGGCATAAAGTTAGAGACATTAAACGGGGTAAAAAAGAGAGGCCAATGAAAGCCAGCGAGGAGGGGCAGTGAGCTGTTATGTCTTTAAATAGACAAATGACACATTTTGAGGTGCAGCAAGAAAGCAAACTGAGAAATTTTGAACTGATTAGAGGGTTTTTTTTGAGAAAGAAATACCAGATGATCAGCATCCTTTTCTAGCATTTTTAATGTACCACACAGCCCTGTGACCTTCCCTTTCCATCCAACTTGTGTAACTGTACTGGCCCATCGCTGCTACGAGGCAGCAATGGTGTTATTATAAAAACAGCTTTGTTCCCTTTAATGATTGGAATAACTTGGTGTTTGAAGCAAATTTAATTGTCCTGGAGGTCTCTTGTTAGTCATTCATAAGGTATTAGCTTATAAATCTGACTAGCAGACTAAAGAAACAATTTTTTCCTTAAAATTTTTTAAGTGTTGCGATTAATTTGCTTGTATGCCATTACTGCTTATACCTGGCACTGGTGCAGTGCCATAGAAAACAGCAGCACCTGTCAATTTTACAAGTCGTCTATAAATGCTGGCAAAACTTATTTATATCTTGAAGATTACAGGAAAAAATAACCTGAGTAACTGTCAATACAGGTTTTTAAAATAGAATCGGTATTTCTCAAATACAGTTCCTGGAATCATCTATTATGGAATACATTATAAGGAGAAATGGAGGAAAAGAGAGTAAAATATTAAAATGAAAATTTTTATTATAAGGTAACACATTAAAAGGTGCTATGCAGGATAGCCACTTGTAAGAAAGCATTAGAAACACAGTCCATGCTATGCTTTTTCAGCACACGGCCTTAAGCTTTCTAAAAAAATTAGGATCCAATAGAAAAATGTAAAAAACACCAACATGCAGCTTGTGTGCAGATGTTCAGCAAATGCATAACGCTTGTGTTAAAGAAGTTCTGGAATAGAACTAGGTCTTGAAAAACACTGAACAAAATTAAATCTATAAGAAAATAGTGTTAGATTTCAGCACTTTTCAGGCTTTGGCTCAGTTTATAATTGTGATAGCAGATAGTAAATGCAATTAAGCTTCTGAGCGTTGCTTCACAGAACTTATTCTGAATGCTGCTGCTAAGGCTGGGTTTGAAATAAAATGTGAATTAGTGGTTCACCTGTGCAAAGGAAACACAGGTCACAGTTTCTGGTCGTAAGCAGTGTCAGATTTGCCTTGTGTCTCTGTTATGATGGGCTGATTCAAACATGGATTTGTTTATGTTTCAGTCCATACAGGCTTTGATGTCTTATTTCTTTTGTGGTATGACGAATGGGAGAATTCATTTTGCATCTATAAATACCTATTAACTAATCAGACAGAGACATTTCTGTTCATGATTATAATACAGAGACTAAAAATTGACGTAACTGCTCTTCATGTGTACTTTCTTTTTCTGTTGGTCTGAATATCATGCATCCAGAAACATATTCCATCTTGAAGCAGGAAGGCCCCTCTTATTTGAAAGCATTGTTACTGCTCCTTTGTAGCAACAGCAGAAAATCAAGATTGTATTAGCACAAAGGAGAAATCTAGAGTGTTGCTAGGCATTTTAAATGTTTTGTTTTTTTTTAAAGTGTACTGAAAGGCAGCATTGTTTGCATTTGACAATAAACACCTTCATTACTATCTCTTAAAAATGTATTTAACATTGAAGATGTAAGCTTTGGGGTAGTACGGCCCCAGGCCTTGAGAACTCTCAATGCTAGAACTAAAGGGCATTTTGGTATATTATAGGTGCAATTTTAAATTACAGAATGAACAAATGAAAGAAGAATCTACGCTTCTCACGTTAGCACCTAATGTAAAGTTGCAAAACTAAAGAAATGAGGAAATAACAGTAAACCTTGCCTTTTTCATCTAGGTATTTTGTGAGCTTCTAAATGGGAGATGATATTACAGATGGTATTTCCTTATCTAGGCAATTTTCCTGTAGTGTCTGTTACTGTGGTGCATGTGAAGATTATACTATGTATATATATAGTTTAAGCAAATGTATGAATGATAAAGCTTTCTACTTGGATGAAATTAAAAAAAAACCAAAAAACAAAACTAAACCAAACATTCCTCTGGTTTGAATACCAGCTTTGCCTATCAAATCAGATACTTTTTCTCCCCTACTTTAGTCAGTAAAAGTCCTACCTAGAAATGGATGAATGAATGTAATACGATGTATTTGCTAGGCACAAACTGGTGATGTTGGAGATAGAACTGCAACCCCTGCTTGGTTCTCCTTACTCCTTATACATTCATAAAAATCGGTACTGTTGCTTGCAATATAGTGTTTTGTGTCTTAATAGCTCTTTTAGTTTGCAAATAACACCTCTTTGTGTCGCTTTGTGGTTCTAGAAGGGTCACTGGTTTTTTACACTTGAGGAAGATTGCTGCTGTTATCTGTAAATCTATTGCTTGGACAAGAATGGGATTACATGAGATGATTTAAAACAGTATCAGCTGCATTTTATTCTTTTCACAAGGAAATGACTGCTTATGCAGTTCAAAGAAATAAAGCTCCTACAACATAGAGCAGCAAAGCTTTTGCCTTTGTTGCTTCAGCAGTATCTGAATAAAATGTCTTATTAAGCAAGATATAAGGGAAATGAAGGGAAGAATAAATCAAATTAGTTGACATTTCAAGCTTGGAGCACCACATAGACTGCTAGTAGATACCTGTTCAGTGAAATGGATTTAATGAGACACGTAAATGCTGGTATTATAACTGCTGTATTTTGTTGATTTGGATGTTGGTTTCCAAAATTGTATGATGATGCAATATTGTGAAATTCTAAAGTACAGCAGGAATTGTTGAAATCACTTTTGCCTCTCTGCAACAAGAATATGCATAGACATGTATTGGTCCTTCAAGAAAAGGGATCAAATCCTGGATTATCTTTTGCAGCATTGTACCCTAGGCTCAACAGGAATTGGGTTTGTCTCATGACATTGGTTGTATATGAAGTTTCCATGTTCTTAATGAGCATATCTTAAGGTATTGAGCTACTCCTGTGTGTTTGCCTAAAGGGCTTGAATGTAGAAGGTGGTGGTTAAACTGGACCTGAGAAATTAAGATGTTCACAGTTTTGATAGAAATGTTGCACGTTGTTATCCTGTGTGAGAATATTCTTATTTCTAGGCAAAAATATTTCTTCTGTATAAAATACATTGACAGAATAAAACTTACACCTCAGAACAGGTAACTCCAAGTGTGGAAGGGATTGATTTTCTGGTGTTGAAAATGCTCTGACTTTCCATTTCATTTTGTTTTATTGCTGTTCTGCCTACCCCAGATCCTCACATGACTTTCATCACAATAATTTTGGAGTATTTATTTCTGTGATACTCTATGGGGTATGTAGAGTCTTGCTAATAGGAAATAGAAAAATCAAGCTTCCTGTTTGAATTCAAATGGAAATCTGTGACATGGCAAGAAATTTAAAACACATTTCAAAGACCTCACCTCTCTCCTCTCACTTCTGAAGTATTTGTGTATTTTACTTTCTTCTGCTGGACGAAATATACTGTGTCCAGGTCTATATATTAATATATTTCTATATGTTTGTCAGGGTGTAGTGTGGATTAACCTAATGTATTGGTCTTTGTCAAGAAAGGAGGAAACAAGTAGCATTGTGATACTGCAGCAAATGATGCTGTTAACTCAATTTGTGTCTCTTTTATGGCTTTGGAAGGGAGCGAGGTATTATAAACAAAAGCCACACTGCTCAGGGTGATCTAGAAGGCAGCAAGTTTTTGAAGATTTTCCAGCAGGCCTCCACTTAAGCAAGATCTTAGAGGAGGTATTTGCTGCTTAGTTTGTCTGACTCTAGATTTTCACATACTACAAGTACAGGATGGGAGAAGCTAGAACTTAACTGTATATTTCTAGCTTGGGTAAAGGATTAGGCCAGATTGGATGGGGCTTGGAGCAGCCTGGTCCACTGGGAGGTGTCCCTGCCCATGGTAGGGTGGTTGGAACTGGATGGGCTTTTAAGGGTCCTTTCAACCCAAACCATGCTATGCTTCTATGTACTGAATGTTAATGAAAGGAGGTCTACGCAATACTTGAACCTGTGTCAGTTTTACTTGCAGTCAAGGTTTCTCTAGCCTGTAAGTGCTCTACTTACTAATTTTTCCTGCTTAGCGTTTTAGCCAGACATAGGTATGTGAGCTAGTATAAAGCAGTCTGTCACGTTGAGAAGCAACAGCAGTAGGAACCTGAATCTTTTCATTTTACTTTCAGGGAGAAGTCACCCTTGCATGATGTGCAATGCACTTCTTTCCTATTTGCGTTACATAATTGTAAGGGCTAGAGTTGCACATGATGCGGGGCAGTGCTTTTATAATTGAAGAAGTTTGGGATAAGGACTTCTGGTCCGGTTGACTGTAGTGCAGGATATCTCTTGGAAATCTGATGTAGAGATTTCCTCTCTTGTTGTGGCCTTAAAAATCTGAGCAGGGGTATGCCTGATGGCTGACTCCTAAGTATTAACTCATCTTTAACCTGAAACAGGAGATAGTAATAAGAAGCTGCTATTGTGGAAAAGCTGGTTGTTACCAATTACTTCTGTGGGCAGCTTTAGTAAACTTCAGGCATTTTATCCAGCAATGATGAAAACACCTTAATATTGTTTAAAGTATTAGTAGAGTGGATCGAAGCTCTGTAAATTTGTTGAACCATACATGACTATCGCTGCATAAATAACAGCTAGTAACTTACTTTTCTTTATTGAACAAGCCATGTCCTGAAGGCTTCTGTGAATCACGGTGAACCAATATTCTGCTTAGAAACTGTTTTTATTGTAATATAACTTTATATGACTTAAGCCTTGTCGAAAAGGTCATGCAATCCATTGCTATTTCTGTTGTAGTTAGGGTATATTTCTTATTTTTTAACACAGAAGTTTTGGGGTTTGTTTTTTTTTGTTTGCTTTTTGGTTTTTTTTTAAGAGCATCTTTATAACAGAACTGAATTTGTTATGTTAGATTATTCTCTCATGTGTAGGTTGTTTTTTTTCTATTTAATTCCTAATAAAGCAAAATGTGGCTTTGTTATTCTTGTCCCCATTCTCCTGTGGGTGTGGGGTTGATATTTTTTCCTCCTGAATTTGGTGTTTCCTTCAGGTGAGGAAGGACCCTAAAGATACAAGGGCATTGAAAAATATAAACCTGGTCAAGAAAAACCCACCGTGCATAAATAAAATACCCCCTTCTCTCTCTCTCTCCTTCTTTCCCCTCCCAAAATGAACAATGATTGTGTGGTTGAAGACCTGGCTGAATAAGTATGTCAGGTACTGATTGGAAGAATGATAAATGGAGTGACCTAACAAAGGATTGACTTCTCCAAAAGACAGGCCTTTTTTAATGGATGGAAAGGGAGGAAGCCTCATTTAGAAGGGAAAGGCTGTTGGCAGTGCAGATATGACAAAGGGGAAGTCGACAACCATTGATTTACGTTCGGGAATGACAGTTGAAAAATTCAACAATAATCATGACAAATGAGAAGCGATGCAGTCAGAGGAAAAAATGCCAATACGCTGAGCCTGAGAAGAAATGCCAAGGTCACAAGAAAGGTTCCCAAACTTCTGCTTTTGACAACCTTAATGGAAATATTGGAAAAGATGGGGTGCAGGTTAAGAGGTGTGGTTTGGAAAGAGGAATTGTAGGCGATGCTAATTAGAGTTTGTTCTTATCAAGGAGGCTGTGTGTGTTGCCTGCAGTCATGGTGAGGCGAACTGACCAGTAACAGACTACTGTCCTCCAGACTATGATTGTTTTTTTCTTGAGGAGCTGTTAAAATAAATTAATAGCAACAGGCGAATGAAAATTTTCATTTTAAAATAGTATATTGTTGCTCACTGAGTAAAGCAGATATGTATGTTATTTTTACCCTGGTCTTATGCATCCTGTATAACTTATGCATACTGTTTAACTGTGTAACTTCTGTATACTGTATAATATACTAAAAATAAATTAAGTATGATGGTAAATAAGGTTATAAAATATTTAGATGGATTATTAGGTCAGATCTGAATAAAGAAGTCTGGCATCTGAGTACTCTGGTATATGTAAATCTAAATGCAGTAGCATAATCTCATAGTGAAAAGCTTTTAAAATAAACAACATTGTTTATTTTTGGTTTTCAGATTATTTAAAGCAGTTGGGGGATTGGGCAGAGTGTGTGTAGAACACAGTTTTCACCTAGTGCTTTAGGTTTACCTTACATTATTAAGTAGTATACAGAACTGCAATATGCAAGGAGTCACTGGTGTGATGAAATGAGCAGTGCTGCGTGTACTTGGAAACTTGAGGAAATGGTGTTGGTGGGAGAAATGTTGCCTAGTTAGTGTATCTTATGGAAATGAGGGGAAGGCAGCGCATATCAAAACCTGTTTTATTTGTGTGATGTTAAGTGGCACGGATTGCTTCAGATGGATCTTGATTTGCAAATATTCCATGTTATTGATTTAAAAGAATAAAAAAAATCTCTACCCAACAAAGCCACTTTTAGACGGGCCTGAAAAGAGAAGCTTCTAAATTGAAAGGAATGACCAGGTTTATAATACCTTGTTATTGTAGCACTTCTTTCAAATTAAGCCAATTTCAGATTTCTGGCTTGTAAAGGGTTAAGTTATCCCACACCAGGACTAATTTAGCATGCAGTGGTCAGTGTAACCTTACATGTACTGGAAAAGATTATGCATTTAAAAACAAATCTGAAATATAGGCGGCACAAATAATACTTGAGCTTGATGGGGAGACACCCTCCCATTTCCCCCCACCAAAAAAATATAGAAAAAAAAGAAATCCAGGGGGGGTGTAAATTGCTAGGACTTGTTATTGGAGGTAAACCTAGCTCTGTAATGGGTTTTTACTAGTCCACTTATAGCCGGGGCTGCAAAGTGGAATATAAGGAAACTAGCCTCTTTAGATTAAACATTTTCTAATCAGCTTTATCACTCATCTCTAAATTTATCTTATTTGAGGAAAATGCCAATATATTAGCAAGCATATATGATACACAAGGTGACCCTACCAACTTAATGACATAATACATTATCCTTAATGAAGTCAATATCTTGTCTTTTAGCTGTCTGTCTATTGGGGCGATTAATTGCAGTGTCATTAAAGTTAGCTCTCTTTTCATTTGAGCTTGACAAGTCGCATAAAACTAATGTTCTTAGTTATCAGCCACTGGAATAGGATGGAGGATGGAGGAAATTGTAGGACAAATAAGGGGGTACTGCAACAGCTAACTCGAAGGAATTTTTCCAATGACTGTTTTCCAAGCCTTCTGTTGCAAACTATGCACTAATAGTTAAAACATTTGAAACAGAAGTATCCACGTTTGGAGTTTGCTTCTGTGTTTTGAGCTTGAAATATCACATGATGAACAGCAAACTATCAGAGGCTACTGTGTTATTAAAACATCAGGACTGAAAAATTTCCAGAAACAGCCCCCTGAGTAAAGTTAAATGAGATTACCTATCCAAAGTTAATTCAATAAGCAATATAAAAATATGTATTTTTCTTTTGCTGTAGAGTTTCTCATTTATCAGAATGCAAAATAAATACAAAGCAATTTAGAAATTGAGTTTATGTGAAATAATGGCTTTGCATCTTTGATGAAACAAAGTCAGTAGTGATGATAGCAATGAAGCTCTGGTGCCCAGTACTAATTGTAGCGCAAAAGCATCACTCCCTGCCTTCCCCCTACCTCTGAAACTACAAGACAGGATGGCTGTAATTTACAGTGTGTTATCTTTGTCTATAGCGGCAAGATGATATGAAGTAAATCAAGGTACGAGTAATGAAAGACTGAAAATTTATTCCTTGGAGCACACTTTAAAGTGTAGTATCTGTTATAGTGGCACTGCCTGAAGACCCTGAAATGAGACTTGGATGAAGGGCAATAAAGAAGCATAGAGGCTCATGTTAATGTTGTTTGTCTGAGGTTAGTAATTGGGTTCCACTGATGAGTTGTGTGAAGACAAAGTGAGAATCCCAGCAAGTATTGTAAATCTTACATTGTTGGAACAAGAAGCAATCCTAACAAATATTGATCCTTCCTGTGCCCAGAGGCGAGGAAGAAAGCAGCGTGCTGCTGAGCCAGTGTTGTTTCAATAGCACCAATTACCTTAGTGAGGCTGGTGCTCTGCATGAAATCCCACCAGGCTCACAAATTGTGAATTATCAATGATTAGGCTTTTTAGATATATCCCCTAAAATCATGCCAGGTTAGTTTTCTGTATCAATTCTCCTTTCAGCCCCCAAAACGTGTCTCTCAAAAGCCTGTATTTTCAGCTTTTAAAATGCTCTGGATATGTTTTCAAGTACGTTGAATGCACTTAATCCTTTCCTTCCTATACATTCTCCCCTCAAGCTCCCTCCTTCCACCCCCCAATACCCCTCCCCCCCAAAAAAAGAAAAAAACCCAACAAACCCAAAACAAACCCTTATCTCCCAATGCTTTAAAATATTCTTGGCGATATTCAATGAAGATTTGTTTAACTTGTATTTTCTTGTTTCTAATTTACATTAACCACTAGAAAATACATACATTGTGATAGTCATAAAGACTTGTTTTAATAAAACTCACATTCTGCACCTGGAACTTTTGTGCCATTTTGACTCTAAATTCAGATTTCTTCTAGAGAAAACTCTGAATAATTATTAAGTTATTTACAAAATTATAGTGTGCTAAAAAATTGATGTTTGACTCTAAATTCATCTGCTGTTAAATGCCTGCACTTCCATGCTTGTGTTCCGTCTTCCTTCAGTTGAGGTTATCTGTCCATATTGAGTGAGAAAATGCTGTATGACGGAGAGACTTCTGGTAGGGTTTGAGGAGGAGTATGCCGATAGGTCTGGATGTTCAAATGAGTGGTGTGGCATCATGACAACTCCCTGTTCTGATGAGCTGCAGGTATATCAGTGCTGGGGTCAGAGAAAGGGGGAGTCGGAGGTCATTAGGAGACATGGGAAGATATTGTTCTCCTACTGTCTAGTAGTTCTACTCTCTATCCAGTGGAGCATACTTGTGTCTTCTGTGGTATCTGTGGTTATTGATGACTTCAAGGCCAGTAGGAGCTTCATAGACAATTTATTGAGAATCTCTGCTATGCTCTGTGACAAGGGAGGCCTGGTAATATAGAAGAGCAGTGTGTTAACATATATAATTGCTTCTGCTTTGTTGCTTGATGGTAGGCATTGACCTTGAGGTAACTACTACCTCAATGTATCCTTTGGAGAATAACCGGTAGTGTGACAGACCTTCTGGCAGGAGCTGTATTTACTCAAGGCTGGTCCCTTTAATCCAGAGAAACGGACTTTTCTCCATTCCTACTAGTTTTACCTATATCTTCTCTCATTTTACCTCTTCTACTCCTTTTACGCTTGCTTTTGAACTCTCATCATGTGTTGGCTGTACTGCCTAGTTTACAGATTCTCAACAGAATCAGTTCAGCGAATGTCAGGACAGCACTAGCCCAAGTTGCCCAGAGCAGTCGTGGCTGCCCCATCCCTGGAGGTGCTCAAGGCCAGGTAGATGGGACTTGGAGCAACCTGATCCAGTGGGAGATGTCCCTGTCCATGGCAAGGAACTTGGAACTGATGAGCTTTAACATCTCCTCCAACTCAAACCATTTTATGTTTCTATTAAGGGATATCGCGTAAGTGTTCACAATTTGGGCTTTGTTTTCTTTCTTTGGAGGACACTGTGAGGTTGGCAGCCAATAAAGGGGAGCTAAATGGATTCTGTGTGTGTGTATATTGGGGGGACCCCAGTTGGACTGAGAGGGCTGGATATGAGGGTTCCTAGCACCTGATGTCTGGTTTAAAAAGGTTGCACATGAGCCTGACTAAGGTTTCCATGCTGGTTTAGAAGATGATGATGTTGAAGGCATTGTGTTTTGGAGCATTTTCCTTCAGAAGATGAGAACTAGCACCCAGCGTTTTGTAGCACAATTCTTTGTGAACTAATCGCAAGCCAGCAGCAGTTCCAGTGATTTAAAGTTAGTTGGTTGATAGGTTTTGGAATCTGTATAAATGCTATCATATCTGCAAAGATAGCTTAATGAGAAATTCATGTCTTTATTGTACAATAATTATAATACAGAAATGGTGAGCATTATTGCTGCAATGGAGCTGTGAAGCTTATGGCCTGTATATGTGATACTTCGTGGTATTTAGTGTGTATTAGTATGGTGCACATAGAGCTGAACCCTACGTGTTGAAAACATGTTAATTGGAGGGCAGAAAGCACCAGCCTTTTTTCAACAGGGTTCCAGGGAACATTATTGAAATCATGTTTTCCTGGAGCTTAGATATACATTGGAAGTTCTGCCCTGCCTACAATATCCTTAAATACGTTTTTATACAATATTAAACAAAGTGGGGCCTTGAGGAAAGGTGACCGTAGTAATGGTCAATTTTCAGCTGGAGATAATTTCCCAGTGTTACAAAAGATTTTTAATGAGGAAAGAAACAATGAAATTAAATGCACCAATGAAATTTTTTCTTTGTGAGTGCTACTCTTTGAATAAACTGTGTATGTTTTATTCCTTCTCTCTATGATATAATTTGATTGTGTATGTTTAGACATTCAAAATCTATGATCCTCCAAGCCCAATGTGCCAGCAGCAATTCCTTCAGTAACTTCAATTTTGTATTGAATTCTAAAGAGCACAAATAACTGCGATGACAAACAGTCCTTCAGTGTTTTGTGAGTTTTTTTTCCTCAATCCACTTTTAGATTTTCATAATAGGATATGTATTTTATCATCTGCCATTAAGCTGAGGTTTGTGAGCTTTTCTTTTGATTTAGAGCTTTCTATGTTCACTTACCCTGGCCATTGTCCCACTACGTTGTGTTGTCTAAGTACCACAAAAAGTACTTGAGGTTTAATGCAAGGAGCTGTTCAAGATCTTTAATAAGATCTTGGAGATCGGTTCTGCCTATTTCACAGTATTTTTTTACCACTTCATTCAAAACCTATAGACTTATTAATTCATATTTCTTGGTGCCTTATAGTGCTCTGGGAAGCTTTGAATGTCTACTCTGCCTGGACTCTGGCTCCTGAATAACGTCACTCTTTCCAGAAGTCTGAATAATGCTAAGAAATACAAACTGACCACCAAAGTTATCCTTTTGTGCAGATTCCAATAGTCTTCTTATACTCTGTGCAGTAATAGGAAAACAAATGTGTTTCTTCCATTGATGCAGATCAACTATGACTGAAATTTTCCATTCTTTTGCTTGCAAGACCAAACTTACTAATGGAGGGTGGAGAGAAGAAGCAGTATTGTGTGCTTCCCATCATCTTGCCTGTTGTCTTGCTAGAATAGAAGCTATGGGTCGCTCTGGGCTCATAAGTGTGTTTAGCTGCCTTTTTCATTTTTTTACATGGACTCTGCTGCCTTTTTTGTGACAAGGATGGAGCTATTGACTTTGACTTCGTCATACTCTATCCAGAGATGTCTGTAGAGTTGGATATGGACAAGGCTAGTTAGTAAAATTTTGTGAAATAGTTAATGTACTCAATGCATTTCTTTACTGTGCTTTTTGAAAATAACTTTCACATGACCCAGCAACACAACTTTGCTTTTTTCATGTATTTGTTTTGTTTGTGTGTAGGGAATGTCTTCAAATTTTGAGACAAAGAGCTGAGATAGGGAGATAAGAATACAAGATGTGGCACTGAAATATAAACAGTACAGTAATGTATTGTGAATTAGTTTGCTGTAAAACAACTGTTCTGAAGATGCAGCAGTGTTGGAAACTTCACAGATTTCCTGAGAGTGTTCAGAAAGCATGTAGCTGTGGCATTTATGGGCATGATTTAATAGGCATGTTGGTGTTGGGCTGATGGTTGGACTGGTTCATCTTAGAGCTCTTTTCCAACCTTAATGGTTCAACGATTTTTAGGCTAACCACTTCATTATTTGAAGTATTAATATTTGTATTGAACATGCTTATTATTTTTCTGTGTTTTAATCATACATTTTACAGTGTGAAATTTCTCTTGAAAGCAGAAGTTTATTGTTGTTTCCTGTAAGTAACTATACCTCTACACTGGAAAGATGCTTCTGGACTAATTGTATCTATTTGAATACTGGAGACTAGTGATTTTTTTTTCCCCAAAACTCAAGCAAAGTATTAACCCTTCTCCACCTATATGTGTCCATGCAAAATGTCTATCAGTCACAAGCAGTTAGAACTGCAAATTAAGAATAAACTCTGCATTTATTGTGCAGTGAGTATGATATTTTTATATTTTTAGTAAGGATTCATTTTTGCCACCTCACCCCAGATAGCCATCACAAGAGTGTAGCTGTTAATTATACACTGATCTCTTTTCATAAGCCTCAACAAGAAGCTAGGGACCACTAAAAACATGCTCTCTTTCATTAAAGAGGAAATTATTACCATATATTTTTGTAATAACTAATAACATTTCAAATTACTCACATTTATAGCTTGTAATCAAGTTTGTTTAACCTCTAATCCCCATGAAGGAGGTAATGATTGGTTTGTTAGTTAACCACTCATGGGAAGTTAAGGGCAGTTAACAATCTACCAAACCAGTCATTAACTACAGTAGTGACTGATTTCTTGGGTGTTATTGGCATTATAAAGTTCTGTCAATGGATTGTAACAGAAATATTAATTTGTAAAGGAAAAAAGCATATTTTAGCTACCGTGCTGTGACAGGCTGAAAATTTTGGTAATCTGATTTTATTTCCTTTTTGCTCTTGCCCCCACCCTGCTACACATGCACTAATCAATAGAGGATGGAAAGTACCATCTACTTAGAAATGAGTGCATGGGCCCTTTCAGAAAAAGTGCAGTGGCAAGCCTGTTAATAGGACTGGTTGTGACAAATGTGGACAGATCAGGTTTGAAGCACTCTTGGATGAGAATTCCTGCTGGTATGTAAATATGTCCTCCCTTGGTAGCACTCAGAGCAGCCTGTAGCAAGTGTCATGGCACTGGCATACTGTGTTATAAATGAAGATGATTCAGCATGACATGGGCTTTAATTATGTGTTTTGTTTAAATACTTTTTTCCATGTTATAAAGCATGCTAATTAAATGGTAGTGTTTCACAAGTGTCATTTTGATGTAAAATAAATAAGAGTAGCCTGGTTTTTTTAGGTAATTTGGGTATTGTACAGAAGTTAAAAGTACAGTCAAGGTAAGAATCTTCATCTGTTATCCAGGTTAGCATTTGCTTTTATATGAATACTTTAATAATAAAATAAATGTCTCCAGGGAGACCTTAGAGCACCTTCACAGTATTGAAAGGGGGCTACAGGAGAGCTGCAGAGGAGCTCTTGATAAGGAAATGCCAGAATAGGATGAGGGGAATGGCTTTCAGCTGAAAGAAAGTTACTGTGAGGGTGGTGAGGCAATGACATAGTTTGCCCAGAGAAGCTGTGGCTGCCCCATCGCTGGATGTGTTCAAGGCCACGCTGGATGGGGCTTATAGCAACCTGATCCACTGGGAGGTGTCCCTGCCCATGGCAGGGGTATTGGAGCTGGGTGAAACTTTGAGGTCCCTTCCAACCCAAACCATTCTATGTTTCTATGAATAATGAATCAGCTAGCTGTTCAACACCTAACATCTCTGGATAAATGGCTTCTAGTTTTCCTCTTTCTAAATTTTTATGGCAACATGAGTTTATAGAAGATCAGAGCTTACTTATATAATGCTCTCTTTAAATCATTAAGAACTTTCAATAAATGCCTGGTACCTCTCATGTTTGCTGCATGTTTTAATTAATCTGAAGCCTGCATAAAGCTTCATTATGAGGATCCTTTTTTGGTTCCTAGGCTTTGGAAGGTGTTTGGTACTTTCTTTATCCCATGATCTCTAAACTTGCCGGTTGTTTTGGAAACTTTCATGCTGCTATATCCACATTTGGTATGCTCTTTTTAGAATGGACAATACTTTTCCCTCTTTATATGAGAGATATCAAAAAGAAAAGGAAAAGGTTAATGTATGTCTTTCCTCGGGTTATACCATTCCATACTTTGGTTTCAATATTTGACCTATGTTTAAGCTGTCTGTAGAACTCCCATTGAGCTTCCAAAGAGAAGAAAAATCCCCAGCTTTGTCTTATATTTAGAATAGGAGGTATCGGCATGAAACAGTTGAGATGCTCTTTTGCATTTATTTAGTGCACTACTTCTTACTTAACTCCAGTTCTTGGCCTTGTTCCCTCTGTGTTTCTGTCTTATATAAAATCTGGGAATTTGGCAGAGTGCTTGAAAATTTAAAATAAAAAGGTAGGAAAGTCTTTTAAACTGAACTTTTTGCTTAAATGTTCTCGCTTCTCTGTGTGAATTATAAATACTTGTAAATACAATCTGGAGTTTAAAATTTAGCTAACTGTTTTCATGGGGTATTTGGGAGGGGGTGGTGACTGATTATAGTTGAAGTTAGGGAACCATTTGCTTTGCTGGAAAGCTGTCTCACAGGGCTGAAACTTACAGCCTTATGAAATGTAGGATGTGTGTGCAGGTCTTTCACAAACCAGGCTGTATATGGATAGCAGCCCCTGTTTGAGTCAGTGCCTCAGGGAAGCATGTCCATACAGTTCCTCAAGCTTCTGGAAGCTCCTCAGATGCTTCCAACAAGGATAATGATTGATGTCTGTGACAGCTATTATGTCCCATGTGGAGTGGACATCTCTCTGACAGATCCTGGTCTAATTCCGCTCATTTCACAGGGGTCATTGAACAGCTGTCAAACAGGAACAGCTTTAAGTCAAAACTTGCTTGGCCCATGTTTGAACCAGTGACCTAGGGGTGAAAGGCACTTTCCGTTATTATCAATCCCCTCAGACATCAGGTCCCCCTCATCATCTTTCCTCTGGAACTTCCAGCAGATAAATTGTGCCTATGATTTCATTTAATGTGACAACAGATCTTCTAAGGAAAATATCTCACTGACTTGTCAATGAAAGTTGGTTTTATTTGTATTTAACAATATGTAGTGCCGCTTTACAAAGCAGCACATTTGTTATACCTTAGGTATTACATGGGTTAAAGATAGCCATACTAAAATAGTAGTTATGCAGTTATTGACTGACCTACTGTACTCTATATCCCTTTGGTGAGGAAAAAAAGTGTGCATTCCAGCCACAGATTATCAGGAAATTCCAGCCAAACAGCAATTGCGTTGTGATAATGCAGTACTTTGTAACTGAGTAGGTTAAGAACTGATATTCCCATTATGTAGCCTATCAAGAAATGAATGTTATTGTTAAGCATTGAGGACAGGACGCATTAGAGGTATCTTTTATTACATAGTCTTCATTATAAAAGAACAGCTAGTGCTAAAATGTTATCCATGTGATAGGTAGAGCTGCTGTCGTTGATTAAGGCTGGGATAATGCATGGTTCCTGCCTTTTATGTCCATCAGGAAACAAGACAGACCAAGGAAAAATAGATGAGCGCATGCTGGCGAGAGATTAAAAAGGCCAGTAGTAAAGCCCATTAATAATTCTCATATTTAGGATTTGCTTGGTACTATACTAAGAGAATCTACAACATTTAATCTCTTTTCAAAAAGACCAGCTGAGAGAACCTTTTTCCTCTTCTGAGTGATAGGCCTAGATTTTTGGAGGCAGCACATTTGTCTGTCAGAGCAGTTGGCTGGTGTCGTGATTTAGTTTCCGTCAAATGATGCTGGTGTCCGGCTGATGATATAGCCTTGCTGGATATGGGGAAATTTGTTACCTTTAGCTTTGACAGGAAGATAATTGCTGATGGTTAACAGAACTGTGCAGAATCCATTGGTTTTGCAGCAACACAAGCAAAGGAATGTGCCTCAAGAAGTCAGGATTTTCACATAAACTTCTGCAGGCTGCTGCTTCGTAAGACAAATTTTATGTTTGGTTGCACAAAGTATATCAGTAGCTTGGGAAGCTTATTGACCTGAATAGAAACAATGCATTTTAGGATGATGATAGCTTCATGATGTAGTATAATATATACATTTTTAATCGTAGCACTTATGGTCTTTCAACTGTTGTCAAAAGAATGGGAGGAGCCAGTGATTTTTTGCCTTTGCTAAATTAAAGCATTTCCTATGCACATAGGAAACTTGTTAAATATAAAGTTGCAAGTATTAAAACACATCTCAGAAAATGGAATAGGAAAAAATTTAACATGAAGCAGTAAATAATGAGTTGATGCAGGAGAGATTTTAAAATTCACTTAAAATGCTAGAACTGAATTTAAAAGTTACCATCAATTATGGCCAGTGCCAGTATTTTGTGATGTATTTCTTAATTTTCAGTCTTTTGTGGGCAAAGACTTGACTGGGTTTTTTGCCAAGAATACTAGAATTGTCCGCAATATTTATTCACTGTATGAATATGCCTTTTCCCTGATTTCTTGTGGGGATAAAAGCATCCTTCATGTCTTCCCATGCTTATTTCTTAGGTCTGGATTGTGAGATACAGAATTGACTGAAAAGCTTCCCCCACTCTTCCTCCACCATATGATGGGGGTAGGAAGAACCAGATCGGTTTTTAATAGCAGAAGAGTGAAATCTATAAAAGGAGTGACCAGTCATATTACTTTACTTGTCTTATGGGTAACATTTTTAACAGTCCTGGACTTCTGGAATGGTTAAAGCAAGGAGGAGTTATGACAGATATTACTAAATATCTTTATTGGAGCTCTTTTTTCAATAGAGGAATTCTGGTAATGGTAGGACAATATGAAGCTTATGCAGAGGGGGTTGCCTGCTCTCCTACAATGTATGTAATGTACATAATACACGTAATACTTTGCTTTTAAAATGACTTTTGGAGTGGTCCCATTTAAAAGGTTTATGCTCAGAATAAGTGAAAACTAGACTTCACATCTTTTTTCCCCTTTCACTTTTCTTTATAAGATGACCTCCAAACATTTATGTTCTTATTGTGATACCTTCATAATTTCTTAGGTTTCCAGCATGTGTCCTGACATGCTTTTTTTTTGTTTTGCCTCTGAAAGTTGCTTTTGCTGCACATACTTCTAAATCTCCATCCTCTCTACTTGTTTTTGGCTGTTCACGTGCCTGTTCCCTTTCAACTGGCTGCCGCCTTCCATCCGTTGGAGCCTTGGGTGCACAGCACACTGAAAGCTTAGGTTCCCTTTATGTGTGTGAGCAAGTTTCCTTTTGCTACCATAAACTGGGGAACCGGACAACATGATGGTTACAAAGGAATTTGATTTTTTTTGTCATTTAATCAGCATAAATCAGTTTGCAGGTTGCGATAATGTGTTCATTTCTCAACAAAGGAGTTTGGTTTTGTACTTCAATTTGCAGGAAGAGTTTCCTCAATGTGGTTCACATGTTTGAGATGCAGCTTTTTCTCCACCAAAGAGACAGGTCAGCCCAGACTCTGACTTGAGTTTGACTTCCAAGTTCTGCAATTGATCTGTAACTCTGTTGAATTGCATTTATGGGACTTGTTTGTATGGGACTGGTTTAGTAGTTAAGAACATGTAGGTTATGATATGAAGTGGTGGAATAAAGAGGATGATTTCTTGCAAGTGCTGTGTGTCAGCGGCTGAAGTTTAATGACTTTTTAAATAGCTTATGGGAAGAAAAGAAGCTGTGTTGTGTTCTCAGTGAGGTGTCACCAAGGTGTTATTCTGAACCACCTTACCTTTCCCCTGAAAAACAAAGAATGTTGAAATTGCATGTTGTGCCATGAAGTTTCGGTACCCTCCCACTGCCCCCTTTCCCCCAACCCTGGCTCTGCATCATCTTATTTTCTTTACTTGGCTTTACCACTGTATGACCTCGTGTTGTATTTTTTCTGAATGACAATGAAAGTAATTGAAAATATTGATTGGCAGTACAGTTAAGTTGTCAACACAACCATTTAATTTGTCAGGAGGACTTGTTAAATTGTCAAAAATCATATAAAAAAACCTCCTTCAGTCACTGATGATATACATTAGAGATGTTCACGAATCAAATGGACCATTTTTGAGATAAGTGTTGAAGAAAAATTCTGAAATGGCTTTCTCCAGTTTTTTTTAAGGTCAGATTAAAAAGGAATGCCCAGCAAATATTTGACTGGCAGACACATTCAGTAGACTACCTTGACATGATATTACTTGTTTTCCAATAGCATCTTTATGCTTTATATTGTAACAACCTGGGTTGGAGCTTGGGATTACTTCTGCAGCAACTGGCTTTATTTCAGCAGTTTTTGTTTTACTCACTGGGGACTTTGATTTCAGGTTTTATATGCAGGCTATGCCATAAAATCCGATGCTATTAGTGTTTGATGGTCCTTATCTCTTTTTTTTTTTTTAGGATAAGCGCTGCATTTTGTCCATGTGAAACTAATAAAAAAATCTCCTTATGCACAAATTTGAATCCATAGGCTTCATCTTGGACAGTGGTACAGCTTAAGGTGTGCTGCAGTTTGAATAGAGTGGTACCAACTCCTCTGCAGTGTCTTGTTTTTTCTTGCTAATGTGATAGTAATGTGAACAGTGGGTGAGATTTTCTAAGCTGTCTCAGGCAGTTGGTTGCACTATTCCAGTTGGCCTCACAAATCCAAACAATTTATAATGCAATTCAGAAGGAAGTGTTCCCAGTGACACAAGGTATTCCTGCATTTCTTCCTGTAGTTTTCCTTGTTTGGGGGCTGATGGTGCTCTGGAAGATTTTGAATGTTCTTGTTTTCTATTGGTTTTGCCAAGCTACATTTGAAAATGAGCTCCTTAATTCACCTCCATTATAATCTCTGATAGTTCCTGCACTGGAACTCTAGTAAAGGAAGGTTCTTAGCTTTTAGTCCTGCGTGTTCACAAAATAATGGGTTTTCTTGTAAATTTATAGAAGAAAAATGTTTAAATTCTTCTAAAATAACTAAAAATATTCATAACTGTTATTATAGCTTGGCATTTGGTTCATGGTATTTAAGAATCTTGACTTTACAGAAAAAAGAGATAGTTGTAGATTATGATTAGGATATGTGAGGAGCAATGCTTTCAGTTAAAAAATTTTGTACTGTAAGATAACAATCTTACTAAACCTTTCAGAAGACATTAAATGACATCTTGATCCATGTTGTGGACAGTTGTAAATAAGTTTGCACTCCGTATCATGAAAAGGATGTTGAAGTTGCTTGTTTTTTCCTGATTGATCAGAATATTGTATTAAAAGTCTTGAGAACATTTCATGCTCATTTTACCACTCTTGGCACAAAATGTACTTCCCTGCCTGCCCATCCTCTTTCATTTCTGTCTAAAGGGATTTCACTTATCTGGCAAAAAATCAAGTAGTCCTAGTGTGTGGAGGTTTACATATCAGTGATACTTTGCAGATGTGTATTTTCTGAGAGTGCTTTGGGATGTAATGCACACCATAAATATATAAATACAGTTAATTATTGTAACTTAATTTCTTTGAATAAAGTGTTCTCCCTTTTTGTATTTAATCTGTAAACAACTGAATGAAAATGCTGGTATTTAAGTACTTTTTTATTTAATAAGTACTTTTAGCATTCATATATGCGATTAATTTTTAATAAAATAAAAAAACAGGTTCAAAACTGAAACCCATTTTCCTAAGCTGTCATTCCTCAAAATGAAGAAGAGGCATTAAGAGGAAAGATCAGATGGTCTGCAGCTGCATTTAGGGAAGTGAAAGACTGATAAATAAATAAATAAACAAGCCCAAAGCCCAGCAGCGGGGTTTAGGGAACAGTGAGCAATAATAGCTTGTCTTAGGTCAGAGACTTTCAACCTTATTGCATCTGTGTATTAGAGAACACTTTCTGAAATATAGGTTCGCTTTTGAAGGTTATAAAAAGCCTCCTTCTGACTTCCCCCTGTATAGAACCCTGTGCCATCCTCCCTGTGACAGTCTGTGCCCCTCCTGTCCAAGTACCTACGTTTAAAAACCCTACAGTATTATGAATACAATTGTCAATATACCTTAATTTATCAAAGATCATGTAAGAAAAAGCCTGCATGTTTTATAAGCATGTTAAATTAGCCATGTGTTCACTATATTGGAGATTTTACATTTTAATTACCATTTGTGATGTTCAAATTATAGGTCGGTGTGTATGCCTTTGTTGCAGTGGCTTTTTCTCATCTATCAGTTCATTTGAGCTGTAATATTACTTTCTTCTAATAAAATTTTAAGCTCATCAAGTTAGGACAGGAAAATTGTCTGTGGATTGGTCTCCTACTGAGCTCCAACTATTAAGAGGCAGGGGCAAGTGTCTTCAGAATTGCTCCTTCTGCTTGCAAGATACAGAGGAGCTTTGTGCCAGAGCCTTGACACATGAGAGCAGGTCTAACCTGAATGTTGGAGAATCCTGACCTTAATTGTTCAGGACAGGTACAATGAATCTTGCTCTCTGGAACAGTCTTAGCTATTCTGGGAAATGTAGTCATCTCAAAGTATGGCAGTCTGGTTATTACTGATTAGACATGTTTCAGATGAGATTTCCAGGGATCAGTGATTAACATACACCACCTAAAAGTAATATTTTCTCAGGCTGATGTTCTGCAGGGAGTTTGGTTACCTCAAATCTTTCTTAAGTTCCTCCTTATTTTACAATTAAATGGATTTTGGTAAAAAAGCTTGCAATCTTTCCCCCTCCTTTTTTTTTCTTCCCTTCTCCAACTGGGTAGGCAAACCAAATTGCTTACGGAAAAGCTCATTCTATTGAATGCACTTCCCAGGAGTATGTTAGTGTGCTCTGCTATGTAATAATATATAATATGCTAATAAATAAATCTGTTATTTATGAAAGGAGCTCTCCGTCTCTTTAAAGGTAGATTCCTTTACTGTTGTCAGAAATTATGTTGCAGTCCTCATTTCTGTGGAAGTTTTAGGTTAGGTAGATTCTGAATTTGCATAAAAACATACTCATAATAGGATGGGAGAGTTTTTATATGTATTCTGCTCACAGAAACTCCAGTGGCTTGCTATTAGGAGATAACTGGAGGTGGTGACTGGACATTAGAGTTTGTTGGCTGGAAAGAAATGGGAACAGCATGGCAAATGTGACTGTGAATGTTCTTGGAGGTCTGGTGGGAGACATGGATGCACTCAATGCTTTTAAAAAAATTCTTGTATGCAGTCTTTGTTCTCTATATGCTGCATAAAGCACATTGTAAACCTTTTGCAATCATGAAGCATGACATTTGTATTTCTTACTTCACATTTGAGGATTGTGACTAACCAATCCTTTTATGCAGGACTGATATTTTCTACTTAGTATGTAAAGATTAAGATAGTATGAAGGACTCTTGCTTACGAAGACTGGCCTAAAATTTATCCTGCGGTCAGTTTCTATCACTGTGAGGCTTGCTTGTGATCTTCCTCCTGGCTTTGTTTCCTGTGTGAAAAACACAGCTAAATCTTCTATTGGTTGACAATTTTGCTTCCTGTGCTAATAATTTACGTAGGTCACAGGTTTGTTCCTTCAGTCTGGGTTTGGTCTCTTGGAATGACCATGGTCTTGGTCTCAGATTGTAATGCAAACCACAATCTGATTACTAGAGGGAGGTTTTTATCTTTGTGGCAGCTAAACAATCTTCACAGCAGGTAGAGAGCTGAAAGAAGCTGACAGGGTAACAAATTAATATTTGCCTATGTGTTTATATCTGTGATTAAATAATAAATTAAATGTTTTTTGTAGTTATTTGTAAGCCTTGTGTTATATCTGAGACAAATAGCATTCCAGTTCGCAAAAGGCACTGCTCTCTTAGGTTTGCTTAGTTGTGAATGGATGATCCATTGTGCCATCAAAAAATAATTGTTAATTCAGTTAAGTGAAATGACACAATAAATTTTGAACTCTTAGCGAATCACTGTTTCACTCATCATTGGTTGCTCTTTACTATATGTTCATCAGTTGCTATTTGTGTTGTCATTCTTTTATGACTGTGTCAACGTGATAAAATCATACATCTAGCTGTCTCTCTTGCATTCCTTCTTGGAAAATGTATCCTACATTTTTCATTGTGTCCTGTACTTCTATATCAACTGTTCATGCAGGTGCTGGTTATTCCCTTTAGATAAAGTATGTACCATCAATATACTCTGCTATGGCTTCCATACTCGTGACTGTTGTTCTTTGAAGAACAGACTCAAATGTGGTTTTTGGTTTGTTGTGGAATATCTGGCACCTATTGAGCCTGTAACTGTCAAAAAATGAGGAGTGACAGAGACTCACGCTTGGTCCTTTCATGCTTATATACACCCAGAAGTAACCTTAAAACCTTTTGATCTCCTTTTGGTATGATCTTCAACAAAATTCACATTAAAAGACATCTTTGCACTTTTTGAACTCAGTACTTGGTGGTGAAACAATATTGCATTAATTCTTGCACAATTTAGTCTTCTTGTCTAATAGCACAGGCTTATTTGTTATAACTAACAACAATGAAGGATGCCTTTAAGAAATCTCCAGTGAGCATCGAGGCATTACAGATTAGGTCAGTAGAACGGCTGCTACGTTGAGCATGATGGATGAGTGGGAGAATGAGTTTCTGCCGCACGGTATTGTGAAATCTTTTCATTGTCACCAACAGGCCTATGAGGGGCTGATGAATGAGGGAGCAAGTGTCAGAAACGCCCTTCCTTGCCCTGGTGCGCTTTTAATATCTCCCTGAGCTACAGGATGAGTATTGATAAAAGTAAAAGTTTAAAAATAATCATGGAGTGATAGGTAGCAATGATTTAAGGAGAAAGTGGCAATGGTGTTAGAGAGGGTTCATTTTTAAAAGCACACAGTAGAAAGGAAGTTGAACCGTAGGGATTGGAGAAGGAGCAGGAGGCTTTTTAAAAGAAGCTAATGTGATGAGGATCATGAGCTCCTTGATGGATGAGTTACTTCCATCTGGTTGCAGTATATGTAATAAATAGCTGTGCTCGTGTTTGACCTCTCCCACTTCCAGGCACATCTTTGTCTTTTGGGATATTCAGGGTGGAACTGTCCATTATGGTCAGAGGGAAGAGCCAGCAGAGAAAGGGTGGCTGACACTCAGAGCTTGGGAGACTGATAGGTTTGCAGACAGGGCAAAGGGGAAATGGTGTCAATAGCAGAAAGTGAACAAGAGAGAAATTTTTCCATTGCTTCTACTGCTTCCTTCATTTTTGAGTAGGAGGCATATTTTGAAAGAGTTTGCTGCATAAAAATCTTGCTAAGTCTAGTTGTTTTTATTCTGGGTTTGTCGATTAAAGTTGGGGGGGGTTGTCTTCTGTTTCTCCCACTTTCTTTTTTTTGTATTTCTTCTGAGGAAAACTTGAAGTAAGAATTGCGTTTCTTGATGTAAACATTTAGCTGGATGACAGCAGAAGTTCTTGCTTATGGATAGAACATATCTGCCTTTGGAAAGTTTTGTCACAACAAATAGGGATGAGCCAAAGACTCCTTGTTCTTGTAGCGGAGAACTTCATTCTGGAAATAAATAGTTGATTATAGCTTCAAGAATTGTGCTCAGAAGACAAAATGTGGTGCTAGATATTTCAGTGCTGTCAGAGCCTTCAAAAGTAGTCCAAAGTTCTATTTTTCTGTTGATTAAGCTAGGAATGGTCAATAAAATGATTGGGTGAAGAGCCTGAAGGAATCCTGTGAATTTAAGGAAGTCAAGGTCTTGCCCTGCAAATAGTCAAACAGATTTCCTCTGCCTTTCCATTTAAATGCCTTTTCCCCCCGCTTCTCTGAGGCCAGGATTTCTCCTCCTCCTGTTTCACACAGAATGGATCAAACAGTTGTATGCAAGGGCTCTAAGTGTGTTTGTATGTGTAGCTCATGTACCCTCTTTTTAACACATGGTTTAAACTGAAAATATTTTTGAGCTATTTTTCTTTTTGTCATGTTGAAACTCAAACAATTATATGTCACCTAAAGCTAATATGCATTTGGCAGCACATGATGTAATGGTTCCCATGAGACTACTGCAATGTCTGCTGCAAAGGAATGTAAAGTAGACATACCTGCATGCTCAGTGATGGGTCAATATCAGTCAATACATTATGAAAATCTCTTTGATAGGCTGTGTTTGCTCAAGGCAGGGGGCTACATTTGCAATTTCATTTGTTTAATATTTAAATGTACTAATTGATAGGGAAATAATTGATAGAATTCATTTTCAGGTAACATGGTAAAAACAGTTACCCTTAAAAATGTTTACTCTTCTTCATGAGTGTGTATATGTAACTGTATTAAAATGCATAGCGGTGTATATGAACAGTAATCTTGGACATGGCTGACTTTCAGTAATGAGAGGTAGAAGTTAGAATCGGTTTTCACCTGACTTGCCTATATCCAATGTTTACTTGGTTTCCTTTTACTTTGAAGAGAGTATGAACCACTTCGATATTTCATGGTTGAGCAACAATCATTTTTATTTTCTTATCACTTACACTTGCAATACTTCACTAAATCTGTGTTCTTTCTTTATGTTATCTCTGTCTATTGTGTTTCTTTCTACTTTTTGAGATGTCTTTCCTGCCTATCAACTGTTCCTTGAATGAACAATGGCAATTACTTAAGTATCTCAGAGTCATGGAATGGGTTGGATTCGAAAGGACCTTAAAGCCCATCCAATTCCACGCCCTGCCATGGGCAGGGACACCTCCCACTGGATCAGGTTGCTCCAAGCCCTATCCAACCTGGCCTTGAACACCTCCAGGGATGGAGCAGCCACAACTTCTCTGGACAACCGGTTCCAGTGCCTTGTCACCCTCATTTTAAGAAATTTCTCTCTAATATCTAATGCAAATCTTCCCTGTCTCAGGGAAGCTTAAGACCATCCCCCCTTGTCCTATCCCTGCTCTCCCTGATAAAGAACCCTTTAGTTAAGCACCAATATTGACATTGCATACCATAGTAGTAAAAAAACCAGCAGTATTCTTTAATTAACTGGGGAGATCTGAGAAAACAGTCCTTCAGAGGAGATGTT